>CM026077.1:32162057-32762057 GCA_014839685.1 Anableps anableps
ATTACGGTAGGGTGAAAAATTCCAAAAACAAGAAATTTGCAAAAGGGCAAATAGTTTTTTTTAACGCCTTTTTCAACAATTCCCCCTAATATTGAGAAAAGAGGCTACTTCATTTTTATTTTGTGTTTATTTGATCAAGAATCTATTAAAGCAAAATTGTTTACTTTTCCTGAGATTTTCCATTGAGGGATTCACTTTTAGTTTAGCCCTGAGTAAAACTGAGCAGAACTGAGTAGAATGTTTGCAAGCTTTGGCTGATAGATCGAAATGGTTACTCCTCTCACCTCCAGCGCTGTCTGGTTGAATAGAGTGATGAACTGAGCCGTAAGGAGAACGACCACTTCTTCTCTTAGGAACGCTGTAATGTAGAAGACAGAAAAATCAAAGAGAAAATCAGCAAACAAGTTCAACTAAAAAGCTTTGACTGGCACATGATGTGGAGATAAAGTTTAGTGAGGAAAGAAAACTTGAGAGCCTCGCTGAAGCTTCTACTTCTTGAGATAAATGCGAATTGGAGTTTTTCCTCATGTACAAATGAGAGATAAATAGATCTTAATCAATTCCATGTCTCGGTCCCATCTTTTCCTGGAACAAAAACTCCCTTATGGACGAAGCGGGGAGGAAAACGAGCTGGGCTTGCGGCTAAATTTGGATGTTCTCACCAGATGGCTGAAGAAAAGGCTTGATATTACAGCAAGTGGTCTGTGCTGGTTCAGATGTCTTTGTTCCCTGCTTCCTCTGTTATTTACTTGAGTTCAGATTTCGTGAATCGCTGTTTTACTCTGTGTGTGTGTGTATATAGATACATCCTTGAACCAGCTGTTGTTCTGTGCAAATACAAGTCAGAATAGGTTCAAATGTTGACTAAAGTAAAGATTTTCTCCATAAACTTACCTGGAGGATTGAATGGTTCCTACACATTTCTCAAGATGAAAGGTCATCAGTTTCCACTGTCAGATTTCCAGAGTTCTGAATCTTGTTTTTCTGCTTCCATCGACCCATTTTTAATGTATGAGGTGGAAGGGCAGATAGATAGATAGATAGATAGATAGATAGATAGATAGATAGATAGATAGATAGATAGATAGATAGATAGATAGATAGATAGATAGATAGATAGATAGATAGAAATTAACAGCAGTATTTAGGTTTATTTAGCAGCACCCCATCCAAATTTGCCGCTGATCACATGAACAGGCTTGATGCCTTCTGGGGAACAAAGGGAATGGAATGATGAAGGAGAAGAACTACTGCTAGACTATTGAACTTCATCTCAGTTTAGTTGGTTGGTTGTGTGTATCTGTATTTGAGTCTTTATCCTTAATATCAATCCCATGTGTATCAAAGAACATCTACAATAAATTCTAACTCAGTTTGTGTTTTAATAATCACTGTAACTGTATATTATGTACATTTCTCACCGGAACAATAAGTGTTGAAGATGTTCTCCGAAAACAACGACACTGCAGTTTTCTGTACTTGTAGAGGAGGGTTGATCCAGTTCTAACCAAATGAAGCTAAAAAGGCTACAAGCAAATGATAAAAAACACCACAGCAGCTCAAAAGCAAAAAAAAAAATAATAATAATCACACAGATTTTATTTTAACTATTTTTCTTTTCTTCTACAAAAAGTCCAGGAGAATCAATAATTCGAGGGAGCGAACACTGGACACACTGTAACAGCTAACAGAGCAAGTTTCGAGAATGGCAGATTCTCTTCAGAACAAACAGGAATCGATAGGAACTCTGGCCACTTTACCAATTCTGTCTCCATTTCATCCACAAGCCAACCACAGCAAGCCAGTCAATAAACAAGGGGGTCTGCAAGCCATCTCTTTGCCTCAACTTCAAAGAGTGAGAAGATCGATAACAGGGCTTGACACATACACACACACACAAACACAGACATATACAGCTATCCTTACTGGGACATTGAACTTTTATCAAAAGTAGAGAGCCTGACCGACAACCCTGACCCTAAACCTCTCTTCAAACATAAACCCTGGAGCTTCAGACATGACAATGACGTGTTTTCTAGTAAAGTCACCCATTCATTCAGTCCTTCAGGGAGATTACACCAATGTGCGGAGGAATAGCTGGGCTGAGAGTAAAAATGTCTCTTTGGATTATAACGATTGCAGACCCCTGGTCTAGAGAAAACCTGAATATTGGAACAATCGTCTCCATCCATGCATTGCTTCCTGTTCTTGCTCTATGTTAGAAGTAAGCACTTCCTTTTCCCAAATGTGTACACTCAGCTCCCACTGATCAGCGTTGCCAGATCTTGTGAAAGGCGAGGAACGAATCATGTGATGGATAAAAATATCCCTCCTCAATTCTTTTAGCATGCATGTAACAGTTAGTGATGGAAGACGCATTTAGGTCCTTGAAAGCAGTGGTGTCACATGTACTCTGCCAAAAGTGAAATATACATGAATCTAAATACCCACATAACCTGTCCTTACTCCACACAGCCTTTCGATTCTGTCCACTTGTGGTTAAATCCAGTCTTTGCTGTAGTTCCTTATTTCGGTGTTTAAGTCCTTTAAAAAAGAACCAAACTATTGCCAAAATTATTGGGTCATTTGCCTTTACATATCATATTCTTTCTCCACAGGGTTTAACATGAAGTTACCTCACCCTTTGCCACTGTTTAGGAGTGTGTTTATGGCAATATCTGACCTTTCTTCCAAAAAAAGCATTTATGAGGTCAGACAGTACTGTTGGACGAAAAGGCCTGACTCACAGTCTTTGCTCCAGTTCTTTCTAAATGTGTTCTACCAGATTAAGGTCAGGACTCTACGGGCCAGGGCAATTCTTGAGGACCAAACAGTCATGTTGGAACTGAAATGGCCATCTCCAAAGTGTTCCCCAAAACCTGGGAGCATTAAGTTGTCGAAAGGTCTTTGAATGCTAAAACATTAAAAGTTCCTTTTGATGGAACAAGGGGTAGAGCCCAATATGATCAGCTACGAACTTTACACTTGACACAGTGCAGTCAGACGATCACTGTTCTTTAGGTAACTGTCAAACCAAGATTCGTCTATTGCAGTGTTTCTCAATCCCAGTCCTGAGGGACCACCACCCAGAGGGTTTTAGGTGTTTCCCTTCTGTCACACACCTGACTTGAATAAGTGAGAAATTAACAGGCTTCTGTAGCACTTCATGGCATGCAGAGGAGGTCATGCAATGTAAGGCATAAAAGCAGCTGCTCAGATATGGAAACCCATTCCATGAAGCTCTCTTTGTACTGCTCTTGAGCTAATCTGAAAGCTACACAGAGTTTGGAGCTGTATTTTATTGCTGAGTTGCTGTTGCTCCCTTTGATTCCATGTTGTTATCTACTACAAACAGTGTACTGTGAAAGGAGGCGTTAGTAGGAAGAAAACTTCATCAAAGGACTTAATATACAGGTGGCATCCTATCACAAATTTACAGATCTACTGAGAGGAAACTATTTTTTCACAAATGGTTGTAGTAGCAGTCTTTATGGCTAGGTGGGTAGATTTTATACACATATGGCCATAGAAATCATTGGAAAACCTGAATTTAATTATTTGGATGAGTGACCGAGTACTGTTGGCAATATAAAAAAGAGAGATCAAAATTGCTTATAACATGCTAACTGTTAAACAATATTTCTGTTTTGGGCCTTCTGAGAAGTATTACCCTACCTTACCCTAAAACTAACCATTACCAGCACATACCTAACCCTAAACCTAACCTAAAATCAATTCACACCTTAGTCCTAAACCTAACAACTAACCCAAAAACAGCACTTCTTCTTACGGGATGCATGCTTCAGGTCCCATTTTGTTATCAAAATGGGCCTTATAAGGTTAGAAATGCTAAAACACACACACACACACACACACACACGTACACAAGTTTGTATTTCTACCATATTAAGACTTTGTATTGACTTCCTTTTATACCTTTTATAGGTGCTGTAGAATTTAATAACTGTATTTTTCCCTAAGCCTAACCATTACTAGTATATTCCTAACCCTAACCTTGACCTTGACCAAAACCAAATTCACGCCATACCTGTAAACCTACCCCTAACCCTAAACAAAAAGGTCCATCGTATTAGGACCGAGCTTTGGTCCCCATAAGGCCCATCAGTATTCATAAGATTAATAAATATGCCAGAAATGGTCCTAAACAGAACAGCTAAACAAGTATACACACACACACACACACACACACACACACACACACATATCCATTCAAGCAATGTACAACAAAAGATAATCAATCATGACAGTCAATGACCACTCTTATTGTATGTACCATTACTATAATGCTAATACAGCTGGACACCTACCATTTTTTATAATGGTATATACTGTTTATACATACACATACACATAGAAGTCCTGTCACTACAAGAGAATCTGATTCAATATGCTGCACAAAATCCCTCTGAATGACCTGGAGCAGGGAAAGTCAATGTAACTCTGTGTGCATGTTTGCGTGACTGCAAGAAAGTCAATAAAGCAGATTCAAAACATGTGTATTGGCTGTGACACCTCTTCCTATATGAAGCCTCCAATTGCCTAGGGGAAAGTTGACAGTCAGTGCTCAGCACATTTATTCAGAGCTATTCGCTCACCTTCACTGATGCTAAAGTTTTTAAAGGGGTTCAAGGCTTCGTGGGCTGTCTGCGACTCGGATGAGGTGGAGGTCTCCAACTGGTCAGAGTTGATGGCTCTGTAGGTGCGCGCCACCTCCTCATCTGACCCCATCAGCGGCACCTCCTCCTCCTCTTTCACCTCTTCTTGTTTCAGCTCCAACACTATGACTGCCCCCTCTGAGCTTATGGGTGGAACATCCCAGTACGCAGCCAGGACGATAAACTGAAGCAACATCCACAGCAGACACATGAAGATCTGAGAGCGAGGATGAAAAAGACACATCTTCAAATATGTGTTTCACCACATCTGAATCCGAGAAACCTGTATTTTAGATTGGAAACATCAAGTTCATTAAGATCAGTGTCAAATTATCTGGAAAATTAAAGCAGGCGTGTAGGAGGGGTTCTACATTTCATCTTGGCTGAATCAGTGCTACAGGTGTTTCATTAAGGCATCATGAAATGGAAGCAGACAGATACAGGTTGTTACAAGCCTTAGCTTTGGTGCACATTGTTTTATTTCTATTGTTCAGAGAACAAAGCGGGGGGGGCATAAGAGTTCAGAATGTAGAGCGACTATTTCTACGTCTCGTTTCAGTATTCATAAGCCTTTCAGAGAACTTCAGATTACTGATTGTGTGGATGTGGTTACCCCAGGAGATGTGTACTTGTTCACAACAAAGGGCCCCAGTTTGAAATCACACAGCCGTAGGAACAAGTTGAATGCTGGCCCTGGAGAGACAGGAGGAAGTGCTTTAAAGATGAGACAAGCAGAGGACGTGCAAAGACACTAGCCCTACACCTTGGTGATTTTATTGAATGGCCTCTTCTCCTTGCAGATCAAACTGCACATCAAAGCTAAAAGATCCTTCCCGGTTTCTGATATTTCACAGAATACAGAGCAGGGTGCAGAGAGGTGGGAGAGTGAGGAAAGAAACTGACCAACGAGAAGGCCAGCCTGACGACAGGCCATGATGGCTGCAAAGATACCAGCGCGCTCCTCCGGCAGAGTGTTCCGGGTTAGGAAGCCGAAGATGGAGGAGCCTGCTCCTGCACCGACGCCTAAAAGGAAAACAGTATAATTCTGTTCATCTCGGCTTAATCATGTGCATATAGTTCCATTGTCAAGAAGCCTGACATGTCTGAAATGAAGAAAATATTTCTGATTTCCCACCAAAATACATTCAAATGACATTCAAATCCACTAAGATCCTTTCTCATCAGTTTATGATGATGTAGGAGTTTGACATTCAAGAGGCTTTAGTGACTTAAGCCACCATTACATTGTTGTATATCGGCATTTCATTTCCTTGGAGTACAAAGACTCACAGCTTTAAGTATAAAAGCTTCTGTATCACGCTCCTGCACACCTGATACCTTAAATATTTACATATTTAATGTGATTTCCAGTCAACCCTGGCTGCTATAGAATTTTTTTTGGAATTTGTTTAAAGATTCTGTGGCATGAGCCATGTAACTTAAAATATCATTATATAGCATATCTATATGTCGCTGCAGGGAAATTTAAGTAAATGATATGCAAATGGAACAAGAATGGCTCAATAAAAACATTGTGTCTCCATCCCAAGCTATGCAGAGACCCTGTCTGTGCAGATGAAGATTCTCTCAGATAAGGATGCCAAAATTTGATCTTTTCATAAGTTACTAATCTAGTAGATGGCATAGAGTATTTAACTTTCAGCACAAGATGGTCATGTGATAATTTTATGTGAAAGAAGAGAAAACCATCAATACTTGACCATCACTATCACATTTTGGTAAATATTTTTGGTTTGCAGCCTTACTGAACCAAGTAGCTCTCTGTTCAAAGTCCACAGACTAGTTAGCAAAAATAAGCTAATTTTTCATGCATAATGTTCTCTCTGCAGGTAAAACCAAAGTAGAGCTCTGGGTGGTGCAGTGTATTGTTTTCTATTACAGTAAAAAAAAAAAAAAACCTTCAGAGATTTCAGAAAAAGATCTTTAGTTCTTATAATAGATAATCAGGAACTTAACAAAAACACAAATGGCAAGAAAACAAAAGAAGTTGTTATGAAATCCTAGCTAAGGATGAGCAGTTTGGAGCACAAGCCTAAATCTCTTTTAAAAAATAAGAAAGACATAGCATTTGTCATTGCTAAAATCACTTCTTAAAACTTTGAAAAACTACAGTAAAAACAGGAACTTCTTTCAATTTTGGGACAAAATAATTTTTCAATAGTTCTCAAGTGTATGAAAAATAGATTCTACATGGTCAATATTTCTTAAACAATTGTTCAAAGTGGAAGTACAGGTGTATCTTAAGACAATGCCAAGAAGGAAAGACATCAGCAATGATCTTTGAGAAAACTGTTGCTGCCCATCACTCTGGGATGGATTATAAGGTTGTTTCCAAACGGTATGAAGTCTGTAACTCTACAGAGACAAAGACTGTGAAGTAGAAAACATATTAGATCGTTGCCAGTCACCCCAGGACTGGACGTTCCACGAGATTCACCCCAAGGTCAAGTCAAGACAGTAAGGATTCTACTGTGTGTTTTTTGACACACTTCAGTGTAGTCTAATAGTATTAGAACCTGGTAAAGATTAGCTCTATTTTATATTCCCCTATTTAAAACCAAAGAAATAAGAAAGCAATTTCTTTCTTTGTTTTTTTTTTATCAAATACTACCAGTAGAAAAATCCAACAAACTCGGACTTGATTTGTAAAAAAAAAAAAAAAAAAAAAAAAAAAAAAAAAAAAAAAAAAAAGAGTGAATAGTGTGTTTGTTTCTTATGACCACTTTGTCTTGTTAAGGGTCTCAGAAGTACTGGATCCTATTCCAGCAGGCAAAAGGTAAGAGGCACTTAAGGTCTATGTATATTCTCCTCCTCCTAAGGCAGATGTAGTTGGACTCATGGAGGAGATCAGATGACATGGAGAAAACATTGGAAGAACTTGCAAACTTCACACCAAAAGGCCTCTCAAAACTCAAAGTGCCAACAATTCTACCCAAAATGCCTTGTACAGTCCAACTATGAGTTTGCCGTTGAGTAATCTATGACTCACATGCTTGCCAATGTGAGTGTTTGTGTGTGTTAGTGTGTGTGTTACCTGCTACAAGCCGACTGCATAACAACAGCCACTTTGAATAGCCAATAAAATACATGAAGTTACCTGGGGATAAATGAAAAACAAAACAATGCTGGTATGCAGGCTCTACAACAACAGTGAAGGCAACTCCAGATGCATGTTGGGGAATTCCTTGCTAGTCTTTGCTGATATTACAGAACCATATTTTCGGATTTTACCTATCACATAACCTCCTGGTGAAAGGAAATGACACATCATGATGTAGCATTCAGTGAAGAATAATCAAATAAAAAGGAAGTCTCACCAGCGATTTCAAAAAGATTGGAGAAAAGAATGATGGATTTTGTAGTTTGGCTTCGATCTGACCAGACTCCGAAAAGCGGACCTGTGAGCAGCGCGCTCAGGCTGAAGGCAGACAGACCCAGACCCAGGAAGTAAGGCGGTGCCTCCAGAATCTGCAGATACCTCCAGATTGTGGGTAGAATGACAGCTGGGACCACAGCAGAGGAACAGGGGAAGATACATATTCTTACAATGACATTTGGTGCAAAAGTACTCATAGCTCCTTACCTTTTTCACATTCTTTGTTGGGATTTTATGTGGTAAATCAAAATAAAGTGGTTCAAAAATGTGAAAGGGAAGAAAACTGCACATGGTGTTTAAAACAAATATCTAAATAAACTTTGAAAACCATGTTGTGCTTATTCATTTACCCCCTACAACCCTGGGTGGACACTATGTAGTCCCACCTTTAATTGCGATTACACCAGTCTCATTCTCCTTGCTTCTCCTACAAATTCTCCTTCATATACCTTTACACAGATCAATAGGTAAGTTGGAGCTAAGCGTTGTGCCCAAGGGGCATTGTTGATGTACAATGTGGGGATGCTGGAACTGAACCAACAACCTGCAGCTTGCATGAGCCAGTATGAGATTCTGACAGTATGAGTGAAAATACAACAGTTTCTTAGTCTTGCAATATTAACACGATTAAGACAGAAATGTACAGTGCCTATAAAAAAATATTCATCCCCTTGAATAGTTTACTCTTTTTATCGCTTTTACAAATCAATCATGATCAACAAAATTTGACTTTTCTGACAAAAACTTACAAAAAAAATCCTTTAATCTCAAAGTGAAAATTGATTTCTACAAATTAATGACAAAAAATAAAAATATGTAACATACAATAAATGACTGCATAAATATTCACTCCCTTCAAGTCAGTGTTTAGTAGATGTACCTTTGGTAGCAATTAAAGCATGGAGTCTGTGTGGATAGGCCTCTGTCAGGCTTGTTCATCTGGTCTCTGCACAGTAGAGGTGTGCAATACTGGATATTTTAGTATCGATCTGATACCAAGTAAATACAAGCCCAGTATCACCGATACTGATACTGATAACGATACTGTTTATTATTTAAGTTTTCTATGTCATCTAACTTCTGCTTGTTGGGTGTTTCTGTGTTTTTTCCTTTGAATTATTTTGTTAAAACTTAGGAGAATTTGGACAAAGTTGATAGGTGTCTACAAAATACTTTAAAAACATATCACCATAATAAACAGTAACAATAGAAAAACAAAACAAATTTGTTTAAATTTTAAATTAAACAAAGTGCAAAAATTATCATTTGAGAGCAAATAAAACATTTTATCCTAGGTAGAGTTTAGAAACTACAATACAAAAATAAAATAAATTTCAGGAGGCAATCTGAAACTAAAGTATTGTTCTTATCATGCAAGTATTGATCCAATAGTGATACTGACTTGGTATCAGTATTATCGATACGTTGGATCGATCCGCCCACCACTGCTGCACAGTTTTACGCCATTCTTCGCTGTAAAACTGTTCCAGCTCTGTCATGTTGGTGGGAATCCTGCTCTCCTCTATAGGATTGAGATCTGGGCTTTGACTGGGCCACTCCAGAACAGCCACTTTGTTGTCTTCAAACCCTTTCTGTGTAGATTTAGCTGGAAACTTCAGGTCATCGTCTTGCTGGAAAATAAATGTTCTCCAAGTGTTCTTTTTTATTCCTGCTGTAATGGTAGCCAGTTATACCAATTAACCACTAAATGGACCTTCCAGACACAGGTGTCTTTATACCACAATAACTTGAGACACACTCACTGCACTCAGGTGATCTCCATTCCACTCATTGTGAGACTATTAGCACTGGCTGGACTTCTGTTGAAGTAGGTCACTCACTTCAAAGAGGTTGATGATATTGTGTAATCACTTATTTTTTATGCTACAAATTTTTATTTAATTGTCAATATTTTGTGGAAATTAGTTTTCACTTTGACAGGGTTAAAGGGTTTTTTTGTTATTTTTTTGGTAAAAAAAAAAAAAAAAAACTGATTTCCTGACCATGATTGATTTGTAAAGGCAATAAAAAGGGTAAAACATTTAAGGGGGTGAGTGAATACCTTTTCTAGGTACCTTAGAACATGATCTAACTGATTGTGTTCAACACTCATTTGCCAGTTACCATAATAGGAGTGGTGGGTGGTGCTCATCACGTTTCAACCTTAAACAGCCAGATTAGTGTTTTCAAAACATTTTGACCTTCTCTCAACCAGCTGGCAGTGTGCAGCAACAGGTGGGGGTCACACAATCCTCTAGTGTTCTATCCACTATACAGCCAGAGAATAGTCAGGTCACAGAAACAGAGGTTTTTAACTTCAGTATACCTAAATACCAGAAACCTCCCAATCTCTAGAGTTGACTATTGTTCCCTCTGGACTGCAGCTGCCCCATCATGCTGTTTGTTCACCAATGTTCTCTAACAAATCTGAGACCTTCCAATTCAAATATACTGACATTAAACTGTACACAGGTGGCCTCTATTTACTACTTAGAGGACTTCTGAGAGGAGGTGGTGAAAATGGATTTTATTTAGAGGTATTAGAGTAAGGGTGGGCTGAATACAAAAGCATGCCACATTTTCACATTTTTATTTGCAGAAATATGTTGAAAACCCTGTATTCTTTCCCTTCCACTTCACAGTTATGCACTATGTTGTGTTGGTCTATCACATAGAATCCTATAAAAACCCTTAAGTTTTTGGTTGTAATGTGAAGGCTGGTAGAGGGCTATTAATAGAGCACTGTATAACGGACATTCAAGGAGAAGCCATGTTATGTGTGACGTACATTTAGTGCAGACCCACCAGGTGAATGTTTCAACAGAATATTTTGAAAACTTACCGTACTCTATCCCGCTCAGCATAAATATTAATCCAATGGTAAGGAAAGTTAGAGTCCTCCTCTGGTGATTATCCATTGTGCTGATTTACTTGCTGCCTTGAAAACCCGGATCTGAGTACATGTTGTCGGGAAATGTCGTTCAGCGGCACCACAAGATAACAAGAGACACCATGCGTCCACTTACAGCCTCTAGCCCAGATAATTGGAGGAATAAGTCACACCATTGTACAAGATCATAGCACAACTTCTTAAAGACAGACAACAGAAGCGAGGACTTAGCTGTGTCTCAGGACAGAAAATATCACATCAAGACAGAAACAGTTCACCCCAACTTAAAATAATTGCAGCGGTCCAACTTCATTAGGCATTTATGCTAAAGATGAAATTCTGTTTGAGTGCCATTAGAAGTGCAGTACCAAGCTGCGAGCCTCACGGTCAAGACAAGGTCTCAGGTTGCCAAGTGAGGCAGAGTACCTAGTGCTTAATACATTTTTAATCTTGTTTTCTTCAGTTACATCAAAAGCATCAGATTCTACTGCTCTCCTGTATGGAAGTGGGCACAGCATACCGTACATGTAGAAAGATGTTTGGGTTTTTTGTTTGTTTGTTTTGTTTTTTTTTTTAGAGTCGGCTTAACTCGAAAAAAATCAAAATAAACAAGATACTTACATACACTGTAAAAAAAAAAAAAAAAAAAAAAAAAAAAAAAAAATCACACAGCCTTTTTTTAATTGTTTGACATTAAATCAGACAACGTTTCCTGTCTTAGGTCAGTTAATATACATAAAATTATACTGTATTTGATAAACAAAAACAATGGGAGAATGCCTTTATTATTGACTGCAAAATCCAAAGTTTTCGTACGTTAAGACTTTCTTTACATTTGGAGGAATAAAGACGGGAAGCTGGCAAGCCTGAGAACACCATCCAAACAGTAAAATACTGGGGTGGCAGCAACATTTTGTGAATGGGCTGGTGCACTGTTGTGAAAGATTGTGGAAGAAAACCCAAAACATTTGTAGCAAGTCTTCAACTTTAAAAGGCAATTATGCCGAACACCGAGGAAATTTTTGTAAAGTTCAGACTTTTAAGAAGTGGAAAATTATTCTTATTATTCCTCCTTCTATGACCAGAACTCTTCTAGTTTGGTATCTACAACCAGGTTGGCCATAAGTATTTGCAGCTTCAAAATGAATTAGCCTTTTTTTTTACCCTCTGGAGCTGTTTGCTTGTGGTTGATCTCTCTGCTTCTTACCTTTATAGGCAGTCTTTGCATTTTGCTTCAAAGCGGCCAGACGTTCTGTTAGCCACAAGCAGCAGTTCTTCAAGCGTTCTGAAAGTCTTTCTTTGAACACCGGCTCCTTTCAGAACCACTCATTGCAAAAAGAACTGTTTTTTAAAATTTCTGAAATACTGAACTTTTAATTATTTAGGTGAAGAAAACACCTCCAGTATCTTGCAAAGCTAGTCATACTCCTGAAAATTTATTTAACTTTAGTCACAGCACAACCATAAGTTTTGATGTGTGTCAGTGGGATTTTACATGATCAACCAGCACAAAGTAGTATATTGTCATGAGGTGGAAGGAAAATAAAACATGTTTTCAAAATGTTTTACAAATGAAAATCAGGAAAGTGTGTCACCAAGCATGTATTTAGCCACCGTGTCCCCAGTTATAACTGCATGTTCTGGGGTTGGGATATTTCTCTACCAGTTTTGTACATGTTGAGACTAAAACCTTTGCCCATTCTTGGCATTTTAGTTTCATCCTTGTCAGACTGGATGGGGACACTGTTAAAACTTCAATTGTTCAGTCTTTTCACAAATAGAAGGCAGATTTTTGTCTACAACATCGTTTAACTTTGACAATGACATTCTAACACATAAATATGCTTTCATCTCAACCACACCATCATATCACTGAGGATATGTTCAGCTGAAAGGTCAACCTCTCCTCCTCCTGTTACAGCCTCAAACATGTTTACCCACTGGACGGCCCTGTATTCAGCTCCATCCATCTTCCATCTACTCTGACCAGCTCCCTGTCTCTAATGGAGAAAACATCTCCACAGCATCATGCAGCCACCACTCTGTTTCCCACACCAGCGAGGATGGTGTTCAGGATTAATGGCAGTGTTAGTTTACCGGCACACATACAATTTTGTAGACCAAGAATTCTCATCTACTCTCATCTGACCAGATCGTCTTCTTCCACATGTTTTATTTGTCCTGTTTGCTTGTGGGTTATTGCTTCCTGTCAACCTTGATTTTTTTTTTCACTCACAGTGCAAGACTAACAGCCGTCCTGTCAACAGACTCTCCTACCTGAGCCAGAGTTGCCTTGGGTCTCTGGGCTGATTCTCTGGTCGATGCTATCCTTGCCCAGCCTGTCAGTTTAGTTTCCACACCTTTTTCCCTGACCTGTCTGCTCTGTTCCTAGGTCTTCATCATGCTGTTTGTTTGCTAATGTTCTCCAATAAACCTCTGAGGCCTTCATAGAACAGTTGGATTTAAGGCCGACATACTGCTTACTCTACAAGAACAGAGAAATATGTTTTCTCCCCCACGACTAGAAGGACAAATTAAGTGCCCTGGGCAGAGGTTTCTTCCTCTCTGGTGTGGAAGTTTAGGCCATGTTGTGGAATGGGGGGCTCCTGGATGGTAGCCTACAGCTCTTGGTGATGTTCTGGACTAGCTGTGGGCTGCAGGGGCTGAATTGGATCCTAGTGTGGGGCCCCCTTGGTCCCCCTGGAGGCTGAATGATACGATGACTCTCCCCTAATTGTTCTTTCTGGGTCCTGGTCACTGTGGGTTGCCGTTCCCCATCTAACGGATTGGGGGCTCTTTGGGGGGTTCCCCCTCTTCCTCGGTGTCGGTGGCTCCGTTGCTGGGGGGTATTTTTGCTGACACCTGGCCGCCGAGATGACCGGATTTGACTTACAACGGGGGATGTGGTGGCGAGGCTGGGAGGGGTGGTTCCTTGGCCAAGGGGCAGGTGCTTCCGTGCTTTGCTGTTGGCCTCCCACCGTGTCAAGCTGCTCCAGTCCAATAAGTAAATAAATACATTCAAATAAATAAATTAATTAATGTAATATATATAAAAAAAAATCAAATAGATATAATTTTATGATTTTTTAAATTCATTTATTTATTTTTTAGCTGTGCCCCCCTATTGATTTTTACTGGCCTGGTCCAGCCACTCCTATGAAAGTTTCCTGTGGGCGTCACTGATCTTTTTAGAATCTACGTCAGGTCTGCGTTTGCTTTTTTACTTTAAGAAATGTGGCTTTTTGCTCAGGCAGGTATAAGAACCGGTTGGAAAACTTGTAAAAAGTTTCAGTGGCCTTCAGAAAGCCTGGTGGACTATTGAACAAATCTGTTTTAAAATTTATAGGAAACAAAACACAAAGTAATGAGGTGTGCCTAAGGCTACCGATGTAATACAGTTTATAAAGGAAAAAGCTTAACTGAATTCAATAGTGAGTGAAGCAGGTGAGACATGGCTGCCTGTTCTGTTGAGAGCTTGCTCTGTTTCCAGGCTGCTGTGCTTCTTTTAGCCTTGGGCTTATTTTAATAAACTCAACTGTCAACAGGTTAATACCTCGATCTGTTTTTCAGCAATTCATAAATAATATAAGGGAGTCTGATTGTTTGAATAACACATATAAACATGCTCAGCTTCTTGCACTGAGACTAGTGTATGCAGATAATCTGAGACATTTCAGCCTCAGCAGGTCAGAGGAATAAAGATGAGGACTCATGTACTCAGGTCAGTTTCTCCTATTTAAAGAAAAATGTGGGTTCAAATTGTTGTTTGTTTGATTTTCTTGGACTTTTTAATGTTCTCTGAAAACTTTGAATCTGTTTAAAAATTTATCACTATGGGCCTCATATAAAGGAAGACCAGCCTCTTCATGATGAACAGCTCCTGCTGAGTGTCACAGGCCAAGCGAGAGCCTATTAACATGCAACCTGCCTTACCTGTGGCAGTTTCTATAGAAACACACATGAGGGTGGAAGATTTTGCACTCACCTTTGAGCTTTGGTAAACAACAGGAAGTTCCCTGGTGAATAAACTGCAACCTGATGCATTAATCCCCTTGCTGCACTCCAGCCTGCTGGAGACATGAGATGATCTTTTAGGGCACAGGACATTTGACTTTCAGATAGAGGAAAAGAGGCTTGTTAGGAGGATATACATACTGGAGGCCGGGAGGCGGCTGAGATAGGACCGGGCATGTTCTTGAACACGGCTTCTCCCCGGAGGTCGTTTAGCATCCCCATTAACATCAACCTGCACGGTGCTCGCAGGCGGCAGACACGGTAAGAGCAAATGATCGACTGGGCAAGGCTTTGGAAAACACAGCTGGGAGTTCACTACGGCTGAAAAACACTTGGAAATGTAAGCAGAGCTTCACCAAATAAACACTGTTGGTGTACATTGGGGACGATGTGAAAGAGCCCTTTTTGCCCTCAGTCCAGCTAAATAAAACTGGTTCAGAGCCACAAATATTACATGACCTTTTTGTAAACATAACTTATAATCTTTGATAAATGTCTACCACAGGAAATCTGCTGTAATTTTTAAACAACCAATATTTTAGTCTTATTTTTAGGTTTTAAAGTAATGACAGACATAAAACTTCTTCTAAAAGATGACTGCTACATTTGCTTATAAAGGGTGTCGATATTTGCACACAGTTTCCTGCCTAAGAACAATAGATAGATCTAAATAACAATGATTGGTACTTTTAGTGTCAATATGCTGTTGAAATTATAAGTACTTATTCCATCAAAAAACAAAACAAAAAAAAAAAATAAAACCTGTATTTGTTTTTACATCTGTTACTGAAACTTCAGTTGCGTCTTTATCATTTTCCGTCAAAGTTCTGGAGCCGCAGGTTGTGGACCCCTGGTCTATAGTATCATGTTAAAGGTCATTGAGTCATCTCTAGGAGCATGGGGTGAGGGAGAAGTGTGCTGACACCTCGTGTAAAGATGCACAGAAAGCCTTAAAATCAGTCCAGCTTTATTCAAGCACACTGAAAGTGTTTGAAAAAGCCAACTTTTTATCTGAAGACATTTATTTAGGCAAAACCAAAGTGAAAGAATAAATATTTTCAGCCAAATCACCAGTGGCTCAATTACTGGCATCTTTACCCTCCCTTTAAAATAAATGCAAATTAAGCTTTATTTATACTTTATTTTTTCATCACAGTTTCCAGAACTTCTAATGAGTTATCAGTGACTTTCTATTTTGCTGAGGTTGAAATGCGACATCACACAAAACCCATTCCCTTTACTAGGCTACATAAAAACCATTCTTCACCTAACCAAAACGCAGTGTTAGTAAGCAGCAGCACAGAGAGGGATCTTTAGATCACCATGTCTCCATAACAACCATTAGATGCTATCTACATTCCAGAAAAGAGCATTTTACATCTTGCCCTCACAAACACAGCCAGGCAAAGTGTTAAATTCTAATTGGACTAGGCACTGTGTGCTTTGGTCAGATGAGACTGAGATTTTCACAACAACAAACACTGAACACAAGAATATTTTGAAAATGGTGGTCTCTGTCAGAAAACTGAAATGGGTCTTCATTGGACCTTTAAATAGGATAATGAACGAGAACATCTCTGCAAGACTATTAAAATTAGAAATATCCTGTCCCAAAGTGAGGCAGAAAATGTTTCAATTTAATATTTTAAGACCAGGTTTAAAATGTTCCTCTTGACAAAGCTTTACAGTGCTTTAAATAGTTCCTGTGGCCTAGGTCATCCTGAGCCATCTCTGTAGTTTCTGCTGCTATAGGCTTAGGCCGCTGGAGGGAATGCTTGTACTGACCATCTTTCCTCACTCTGCTACTCTCTCCTACTACTCTCCAGTTATGTAATATCAGCAGTTATTGTATTAACTTTACGTAAATTCTTAATTTTTCTTTAACATACAAAGTACACCTGGAAAGAGGTGGGTAGAGGACCCAAAAATTTTACTCAAGTAAGAGCAGCACTAATTCCAAATATTTTTATGTGGAAGTAGTGCTGCCTATTCAAATTGAGTTAAGTGTTCTGCATGAATTTGTGATTTTATAATTATTCTATTTATTTGAATGATTTTTTTTTTTTTTTTTTTTTTTTTTTTTTTTTCATTTTAGTGTTTGAAATACCAGGATTATCAAAACACGAGAATGAAAAAAAAATCATCCAAATAAGTAGAATAATTACAAAATAACAAATTCATGCAGAAAAACACTTTTCCAATTTAATTTTATTTAATAGAAAGTTTATGTAACGAATACTTACAGTATGGGATATATATATATATATATATATATATATATATATATATATATATATATATATATATATATATATATATATATATATATATTACAACAGGCTAAAATACTATCTATATATAGTGTTTACTGTATCTTCTTGATCTCCAAATGGCACAAAGGGCTCAGCAGATAGAAACTAGCATTAGAACAACAAAGCTTGTATACAGACAAGAAGTCTCACTTCATTATAAACTGTAGGTTTGTTTCTGGGTCTGGTGCATTTCTGATTAAAACAAGCTAGCTCTTTATTCAGTGAAGTTACTGACAGTGAGTAAAGTATCCAGAAATCTTACTCAAGTAAGAGTAGAAATACTACATAAGAATATTTCTCAAGTAAAAGTAAAAAGTACAGTATACTAAAACTATTCCAAAAAGTAAATATTTTCCATAAAAGTACTCAAGTAAATGTAACTAGTTACTACCCACCTCTGCACCTGGTATGGGTCTGCTCTGTCCTCTCAAACCTCCAGTCAGTCACGGCAGGATCACACTGAGTTCTGCTGGAAGTTTCTTCCTGTTTAAAGGGGGCTCTTCACTCCACTGTCGCTACAAATGAAATCTTTTGTATTTATTGTATTGTAATGTATGTAGTTGACTGGCTGGCTAGTTGTCTTCTGCAGTCGACAGACATAAAATTCTACAGAAACCTTTGGGGCAAGCCAAAGAGAAGTGACCATAAGAGAGGGCTCTGGACCAGCTAGAGGGAAAGGAATGGTCAAATATCCCTCAGTCTCTATCTTCCAGCTTTGTGAAATGTTATCAGGGAAGACTAAGGTTCTCTCTTGCAGGCAATAGAAGATTGTACGCAGTATTAAAGCTGCTGGATGTAACTTTTACAAAATATGTTTTTTGAATATTTGTTAAAACTGTCACCATGTTGTGAATCTGTGGTATGAGACAGATAATGTGTGAAAAGATTGAGCTCCTCCACCTCCTCCCAGAGCTACTACTGCTGTCAAAAGAAATGCACCGCTCCTGACCTAAAACAACCAATCAGAGCCAGGAGGAAGGTCTTAGTGCTACCAATCACCATCATGTACACACTGCTAAATGTGCTAATGGTGAAGAAACAACCTACCATTCCAGGGAAACTGTTTATCTCCCATCATCAGTGGCAGTGCTAACTAGCCTTAGCATTCATGACAGGTTATGTTGTGGTAAACCAGCTGTTACATAGCAGAGGGCAAGGGGGCGTGTATGAGCAGTGCATACATGAGGGTGATTGGCAGCGCTAAGACCCTCCTCCTGGCTCTGATTGGTTGTTTCTGATTGAGTGGTGCATTTCTTCAGTTAGTGCTGACAAATATGTAAAAAACCCTCATGTTTCATAAAAGTTACATACTACAGCTTTAAGTGGTAGCAATGCCAAATTAATATATTTTAAAGCTTTTTATACATCTTTAACAAGAAAAATGTCAGTATGTGTGTTTTTATTTGAAAAGTCCTAATCTGACAGATAATTATGGTGTTTAACCAGGGTTAAACACCATAATTAACCCTGAAGAGGAGTTTGCAGTTTCAAAGTATATAAAGCAAACACATTTTTAGTGCATAAATCAATAGACACCATAAAATCTGAGGTTGAGTGATATGAAGTTGTGTTGTTAAAACCTAATTTATGTCCTTGTATGTGTGAGAGACACAGGGAGATCCACCACACATCTGTGATGCAGGAGCAGGAGAGGAGTCAAAGAGGGGATGGAGGTGGTACAGAAGGAACCCGGAGTCAGATGCCTACGTCTAGTGTCGGAGAAGAACGAGCCATCTTGTTGGGCTTCACTATGATGGCTTTCTCTGTGCTCATGTTCTTTGTGGTCGGCATTACCACAGTTAAACCTTACATTGACAGGTACCCTGGTATACACATCTAAGCTGTCAGTGGGGCTAAGAAATTACATCTTTTTTAACACGCATGGCTCACTTGTGGTGTGGGCTACTCTTGCCTGTGTCTTTGCGCCGCTCTACTGCTGGATTAAAAATAAATCTTAAGTATACTGTCCTTTATCCACTTTCCTTCCAGTGTCTTGTCTCTTTCAGGCTTTGACTACTCTATAATGAAGTTAGCTGCTGTCAAAATGTCTGACCTAACTTTAAGCTAAAGAGTGACCAACAGTTAGCTTTCCATTGTCAGGCTCTTGGTCTGTAGAGGTGCAGGTCTTATCAAACACCTAGAATTGCCTTAAGCAAAAATAACAGGGGAAAAATGCAGGCAGAGGAAGAATACATAAACTCCAAATAGAAAGAACCCCAGCTAGTGCTAACAACTGCACCTTCCATGGGAGGCACTAGCACTACATAATCCCTAAATCACTATCTAAAGTGATAAAGAGAAAAAGGTTGTACGATCAAGTTGGACAAGATGCAACCCCAACCCAAAATCTGATGTAACCCCCTAAAGTTTGTAAGATTGTGAAGCTGGAGAGATCTACTAGCCCATACGTACAGGAGAGTCTTTGGTCGAGGTACTTGTTATCTGATGGTAGCTAGTTTAATCCAAGCAGTAACTCAGAGTGAAATTGTACAGAGCTGCCAACAAAAGGAGCTTAAGTGATAGATCAGTCTTAGAGACCACAAACGGCTAATGAACAGTGTGTCCCTGCTTTCACTCCATTCATGTCCATTTAATTTGCAAAGGAACTGCTGCACCACATCTGCAACCTCTATTCCAGGTGTGCCCAACCAAGTCAAGTTTATTTGTATAGTACGTTTCAGCAGCAAGGCAGTTCAAAGTGCTTTGCATCATAAAAACATCAATCAAGTATACAGCAAAATTATCAAAATTATTTAGCAAATACACATGAAAATAATCAAAATCATCGTCAAAAACACTGATCAATGATTCACTTACTTTATTTAACTGATTTACACTCAGACTTCCACCCTTTGGAAAACCAAGCTTATCTTACCCGGTTTTGTTTGCAGATTTATGGTCCAGACTATTAATCAAAGGCAGCTCTAAACAGGTGGGTTTTCAGCCTTGATTTAAAGGAAACCCGTTGATCGCGATCAACCAGTCGATCTCAGGAAGGTTTTAGGTCGATCTTGGATGTAGCATCTTCAGGAGACAAACCGAAGGCCACCAAGAGGCTGAGATGAGCGTGTTCCTCTTGTCTGAGGCGCAATTAGCGCAAATCAAAATATTTACTAAGATCCAACCTTTTATAACTTTATTAAAGACAAAAAACGAACTCAACAAAACGTGTTCAAATGAATGACCCAATAAAATACTATTAATCACAGTAATTATTGTTTCAGTAAGGCACTGCACAATTCAGTATGTCTTGGTTCGGTTAACAAAAAAAAGGCAACCCACACACCCACTCTCTGACAGACCATCAGCAGAGCAGGTGTTCAAATCAGCTAATCAACCACCGCTGTGTTCAGATGACCACTTATTAATAATCACAAAAGAGCATCAAGCATGAAAACATAATATTGTAACGGACTGAATGTTCTGTTTTTAACGTAATCTCTGCTCTGTCAGCTTGCAGACCTGTCAGTCGGTTGCCACAGCAACGGGTGTGCTGTGATGTAGAGCTGACAGAGAGAGAGTAAACAGATATGAATGGTTTTGAATTTTCACTTTGTTGTGGCACGCTGCAGCCGCTGTAGTTTCTGAAAGTTCCATAAATGACAAAACTGGACTAACTGCCTTGTTCGTTTGTGAGTATACGTCACGATATTCACAACTAACATTGGTCATCAAATAGGACAAAATATTTCATTAAGTATTTAACCAACTATGGCTCCTACCGTGACAATGTGTAAAATTAAATTAATTGTCCGATATAAAAGAAAAAATTGTTTTGTGCTCACTCGCATCTTGCCTTGAGCACAGAGTTTGAGAGGCGCTTTACTGACTTTTCCTCCATCAAATCTGTTGCTAACTATTTGCGTTTCCTATTTTCCTATGTTGATGAGACTTTCTCCAAAAAGACAACCTTTTTCATCCTGGACAGCCCCACTGTTGAAAATAAGGAGCTAACATTCACAAAGGACATTGAAATAAAATCCAGTCCAACATCTGGTATGAGCTGACACCTGTTGTTGGAAGAAAAATATCCCACCTTCAGAAGATGTACTTTCAACTTAACAGTGCTCTAGTCTGCATTCTCTCACATGAAGATCATCAAACCAAAATTCAGATCCATAACTGACTGACACCAGGCCCAAGGTTTGCAACCAGCTTTCACTGACAATGAAAAATTAGCAACTTCCTCCCAGTGTCAGATGTCCCACTGAGGAAGGAACAGCATTAGGTTTTCTATCACTTTAAAATTTATGCTATAACTGATGTATATATGCATATAAAATAAGTCAAAATGAATTTTAAATGAGTTTCATTTAAAATTTTTACATCTTTGCGTCATGTAGTAGCTCTCCACAAGCTGGGGAAAGAAAAAGTAGCTCTTGGTCTCAGAAAGGTTGGGTACCCCTGCGCTACTCTTTAACTTCTCAAGTGTTTTGTGTTCCAATACTTGGGCTCAGTCAGCCAATTCATCTTAGGACAATATTCTAGCTGACATGCCAGAATTATTGTCATACTGGTGAGAGTTTACATTGTCTGAAATTCCTGATGATTGTCCTCCAGTTGCTGGAAGGAGGCTAGCTGTGTCCTGCCTCAGACTGATATCCTGGAAGAGTGGGTGGACTGCAGAGGGGTGAGCACTGTGCCCTGCCTTACAGTGACAGTCAGCGTCACCGGCTCCAATGAGTCGGCTTTTCTCCAGTTTGATGAGGATTCTGTCTTTCTTCCAAACGAGGTACACATTTTTAATCATTCAAAATTTCTGAGGTTTACGTTTAATGCCCTGTCTTGACGTTAGTTGTGAATCTGCTTTAAAGCATACAGAGATCATAACAGCCAAAGATGATCATGCTGGCTCTGATAGGGATGTGAAATTAAAGACTCGAAGTCAATGAATCAAAAATAAAACCATTTCAGCAGATCCTAAAACAAGTGACTTAATTGTTTTTCTTCCATCCCAGTGTTTCTACCTGCCCAAGTGTCAAATGGACAGAAAAGGGCTTCAAGAAGAAGTGCAGAAAGTCAAAAAGTGGGTGGACAGCCAGCTGAAGAACAGCTCCATGTGCTTCAGTGACCAAAAGAGGCATCCCAACCACGTCATCCTGAACAGGAAGTACACCCTGAGGAGGGTGCTGTTCGGACTGCTATGGCCCGGTCTGATGCTGGGTGGCGGATCTCTATTGGTGGGACTTGTGAAGCTGACACAATGCTTAGCTCGCCTGTCCACTGACATGAGCAGTTATTCAGGAGGAGGAAGGCGGACTTCGAGATATAGTCAGGGTAAAATGTATAGACTCCTCCAGAGGTCAAGCATGCAATCTACTTCATGATTTATTTAACCCTGCAGTATGGGACAAACACCAGTTGGAATTGAGCTAATGAGACATTTTAGGGTCTTTATGATCAGAAAAAAAGGGCCAGTGCTAGTTGACCGGTCATGTCAAAGCATCCATATATTTCCAAATCCTGTTATACCTGAGAAGCAGGTTATTTAAAAAGGCCTACTCTGAGAAGATCAAAGTCATACGGTGGTGAAGTGATCTCATTCCAGTCTGAGCCAAAGGTGGAAAAAAACTGATCTCTCATGTCTAAGTATGCTTTTCCAAATTAAACTTTATTGCTGTTCTGATCTGTATAAAGTAACACCAGGAGTGTAAAGCTGATATCAGCCAGTTAATTAGTTAGGCTATCTGCTCTACCAGCTGGCCTGGAGCCTGCTGCTTTACAGTAATGCTGCTTGTAGTTCGTCAACTGACTATTTGTTACCTTAAGACTTATCTGTGCTGCTCCCTTAATTTTTTCACACCATGACAGTGCATGTTTTTCATGACTATGATTATATCTCCAAACCACCAGTTTTGTCTTGATGGTAACCAATGAAAATTACAGGAGCTTATTTGAGAGATAATCTGTCTCTCAGTTATCCCAGCACTTTTTCTAGCATCTCATTAAAACACTTTAAACGGTACGACTGAAACATCTGAGAGGTTTTGAAGCTGAAACTTTTTTAAAAGTGGAGTGTGACTTGACACTGGTAACCGACCCATACCAGCTTTAAAGGTTGGGAGAATATCACTTTTCTTTGCCTAAGTGTCAAGTGTGTGAATTGGAAGATGAAGAAACAGGATGAAGTGTAATGCACATGGCTTCAGGGGCCTGGCAAAGAGGGAAAACAAAGGGGCAGGATTCAAATGTCTCCTCCACAGTTAATTTTGATAGGAAGAAGTAGACTTTACTGTTTCATGGAAGCAGTTTCGCTTTTTCTACATTTCCCAAGGCAGGTAATGTATGGTCTTTTTTGTTTACTAGATAGTTCCCTGGTCTATTTGACAGCCTTTATTTAATGTTAATGTGATAAAAGGGTTAGGGGAGCTTCAGGGCTTCTGTTCTTATCTCTCAAGTCCAGGTTATCTGTTAACAACAGGAGATGACATCATTTCCAAATTCTGTTCAAACTATTGATTTCATTCAGTCTTACTGAGCTTCTTGGAAATAAAAACAAGGACAGGATGGTGATGGTGGCCAGCACAGATGAGCTGCCTCTGACATTATTGACTTTTATGGCTTTATTAAAGTTTTTTTTTAAATTACCAACTTAAGCAACATGATTTACATATTGTACTAATATACTCTAAATATAATCTTAGTCAACTAATGTAATATGCCTTAGCCAAAGTGCAAGCATAGCCAAAAGTTTCTGTAATGCAACAAAGTCAGTAAGAGTTATGGTCACGGTGTTCATTGCGTTTTAGTTAGTACAGCTGGGCATATCAATCTAAATATGGATACTATCGATATGAAGGTGAGTATTGGTATCGGATCGATACTAGCGTGATGAGATTGATACTTTTGTTTGCAGTGTCTCTTCCATATGTCCAGCAAATAACTCAAATTTCCCCACAGAGCACATGCCGGTGCGTTTAAAAAGTTGAGGAAGAAGAAGGAGGGAGGAAATCCCCAAACCCGACACAGAGACAGAGGTCTCTGGCAAAGGCTTTTCAGCCAAAATCAGGAATATCCAGGCAATCTCCATCATAAATTAATGCTTTTCCCAGTGTAATCTCTGCTTAGAGATGCAATTACAGCAGACTGATTAAACTGTTAGTTTCTATTCAGGCATCTGAAAAAAACCTTACTGGAACACAAAATATGCACTTGTGTAAAGATTAGACCCCAGACCTGAATTATGAATATGGCTGAATATCATAACTCTTTTGTCTTAACTACTGAAGGAAAAAACAGTATTCCTATTAAGATTCCGGTTACAGACTCAGTTATTCTAATAAACAAATATATGCAGTAAAAGGTAATTATTTTATTTCTATATTGCTACATTGTTTTATATTATTAGTTAATAAAAAAGACACTTGTCTAAAATATTTGTCCTCTGTTTTCTCATAATTAACTGAAGTCAAATCACTAAATTATTCAATAATGGCATTTCAAGCAAAAATTATCAATATCAGAATTGGTATTGGCAATACACGTCCTATATTTACTTGGTATTGGATCATACCAAAATTTCCAGTATCGCACACCCCTAGTAGTCAGGTAATCTTTAGGGCTGAAATGATTAACTGGATTAATCATGATTAATTGCTTATTGAAATAATCATCAACTAAATTAGTAACTGATTAATTGTTAATTGGAGTATAGAGACTCAAAAGGAGGCCATTTGTTGAAAGAACATACTCAGTAATTAAGCTAAAACTGTACAAAAAATATATACATTTTACATTTAAGATAAAAAAGTGCATTGTTTTTTGTTTTGTTCAAATTCTGTAAAAAAAAATCTATTAAGCTTTTTTTGCATCCAATTATTAAATGGTTAATCCAAAAATGAATCAACAGATCAGCCCTACACTATATTGACATTAAGTCAAGCAGCAAAGGCTGGGCTTTTCACATGTTTTAGCTGCAGAGTCATCCTTTGCTACAAATGATCAAGCGTTCACTGAAGAAATGCCATGTTATTGCATTTTAGGTAATAAGATGGGTATTTTCTTATTTAAAAATGGAATTGAATCATTTATTTCCATCCTTTAATGTATTTACAATATTGTATAAAAAAGGCTAAATGAAAAATTTGCAGAATGTGCCAATTTTTAATCCAATTAATCACCAGAATTATTGATAGATTAATTGATAACTAAAATAATCATTAGCTGCAGGCCCATTAATCTCACAAAAAGATCAGATAACGTATTGAAAAAAACATTTTTACTGTTCATCTGTCCTGGCATAAAACGATCAGTTAACTTCATTCCAGAGGAGGTACCTCACGAGCACTGGGGAGGCTGTGACAGAGTCCAGCTGAAGCCCCCAACCCGATAAGCTGAATGATTACTACTAAAGAGGAGCAGATGTGGTTCAGTGGCAGCGAGGAACACTTCAGGACACCTGAGAGTATCCGGCAAGAACCATGAGTGTCTCCTCCCGAGGAGGGCGCAGAATCATGTTGCAGAGCTTGCCCAACACTTGTACCAGGAATGAATGGGTGAGTGGATCTGCTACTCACACCCACTTGCAGAGAATGATGCGACAAGAAGCTACTTCCGCCCCCAGGAAAACATCAAGTACAGACAGGGAAAAAAAAAGAGCAATCCCATGAGTCCTGTGCTGTGCCAACACTGAAGAATCCTGGTACAATGTGTAGGGTTGCTGTTCATCCAAAACTGTGTGCCTCCCTCCAGCTCTGTCCAAGAACACTGCCATGAATAAAGAATTGGATCAAAACGTCCTCCAGGAGCAACTTCTTCCAACAATCCAGGAACAATCCAGCATGTTGGAGCAGCACATCACAAGGCAAGAGATCACAGGCTCACTTGAAATCTTTTAACCTGACTGTGGACCTATGATCTGTTCTCAAAAAGCAGGTGGGGAAACAGAAACCCAGAAACAAACTGGGATTAACTCCAAGCAATAAGGAGACGAGAGCAGGAGAAGATCAGTCAGGATTCGACTCAGAAGGTGAAGTTCAGCATTTCAGAGAACACTATGAAACACTTGTGACTCTGCAAAAATAATTTCTTTTTCTCAGCTTAGCTCTCGGCTACATGGATGTTTTTTTTCCCTACTGTCAAAATGTTTTACAGGAAAAGTCCTAAGGCAAAGCTACTGGGGATTGTTTTAAATATTTAAAATTTGATCTGCAGAGGTTACATTTTGTAGTACATAGAGCTGAAACCAGAAGTTTGAAAACCTTTTTTTCTTTCTGTCTGAAGTTCAATTAGACCAAACTTCTCTTCTTTTAGATTATTATTCCTATTTGCTAAATGCAGCAATAATGAGAGAAAAAATATGTCAGAGATTAATTTATTAATGTCCTCAAAATCAGAAGTTTACACACAGAATTACTATCTCTTTAACCAATGAGAGAAGGCCCAGATCATGTCGTCATGGCTTTGGAAACCTCTGATAGGTTAACTGACACATCTGAGTTAATTGGAGGCACACCTGTGGATATATTTTAATGCCACACCTGGAACACGTTGCTTTCTCGTTTGACAGGATGGGGAAGTCAAAGGAAATCAACCAAGATATTAGGAAGAGAATCATGGAGCTGCACCAGTCTGCTTCATCCTTGAGAATGATTTCCAGATGCTCGAAGGAGCCGCATTCATCTGTTCAAACGATTATATGCAAGCGTAGACATGACGGGAATCTCCAACCATCACACCGCTCAGGAAGGAGACGGGTTCAGTGTCCCAGGGAGGAAAGCATTTTGGTCCAAAACGTGCAGACTGACCCCAGAACAAAAACCAAAGACCTTGTGAAGATGCTGGATGAAGGTGGTGAGACAGTCATTATTCACATGTTGGTACAGTGTCCTGTACTGACATGGACTGAAAGGCCTTTCAGTGAGGAAGAAACCATTAGCCCAAAAGAAACATTAAATAAAAACCCACACACACTGCAGTTTACAAATGAACACAGGGACAAAGAGCTTAATTTTGGAGGGAAAAAAAGGGGACACTTGTGAGCCTAAGAACACCATTCCAACTGTGAAGTATGGGGGTGGGAGTATCATGTTGTGGGGCTGGTTTGCTGCAGGAGGAACTGGTGCACTTCATAAAATAGATGGCATCATGAGGAAAGAACATCATGTGGAAATATTGAAGCAACATCTAAAGACATCAGCCAGGAAGTTAAAGCTCAGGAGGAATGGGCCAGAATTCCAGCAAAACATTATGAGAAACTTGCAGAAGGAAACCAGAGTTCCTGCTGGTTTCACCAACTCAAATGTAAGATTCTTTTAAGACCTCTTTAAGACCATTATGAATGAAATTTAAGATGTGCATCATGACAGATAGATAGATATCCAGCCAGCTGGCTATAAATTTGTACTTACCCATGAGAGATGCAAAACAACTTGCTAGCTAGCTAGCAAGGGTATATTAGCAGCTAGTTACCGGTAGCCTCAACCGGCTCGAGTCAAAGAATGCAATGAAGACGTCAGCATGCGACTCAAACGTTTGCCTAAAATTGTAATACAATTGTAGATTCTATACGTGTGTAAACATGTAATTTCTGAGCAAAATCTAATTAGGGAAACATGTTTTTATTCAACAGCACAATAAATGAATGTATAGTTTCTTAACAGACATGGTCATATGAGGATGCATGAAACAAGATATCTGAAGAAGCTCTATGGTTCCTAGACAAGTGAATATAGAAGAAACCCAAAACTGGTTTGCTTTAAAACATGCAAGGTATGGTTCTTCAAACATTTTGTGCTTAGAGTTCCTCTTCAGGGCAGGAGGCCTTTGTGTGATAACAGGATGGTACTTGAGAACTTGTCCTTCAGTCACTCCGTCCTTACAACAAAATGGAGGATGGCAGCTGGACTTCGTATGAGACTGGATTAGGGAACACGCCGGTGCCTTATATTTTCTTTTTCTTTTCGTTAAGCGGTTACATACATGAGTTTGTTTACATTTAAAAAAATACAAAAATATATATTACCTCTGTAGTTATTCAAGGAAAGCATTTGCACATGTAATAGTATCTTGTTACCTTCATTCGGATTGTACCTCAAACGAGTAACGAGATCATTTCTGTACATGAAATTCAAGTAAACAACGTCAGACAAGAAGGGGGGGGTATCCAAGGAGCTCATGCGTGACAACATAAAGAGATAAAGAGTACAGAATGAAATAGTTGTTTAGAGAAAACAGCTTGGTTTGCCTCAGTCGGGATCACACTTTGCCATGCGCCTTGCTGGGTTTGGTTTCCTGAGCAGCAGAAAAAGCCAAGTGGACTTCATGTTAGAGATGATGAGTTACCTAAAGCTTGAAGGCTGACTCTTTTCCTCCAGCTTGTGCACCAGAAAAAGAAAATGAAACTTTTGCAAACAGACATGGCCTGGTATCAGGTGGTGACGGTATGATCAGCTTGAGCTTTTAGACAATAATGTGTAACATGATCCAATTGTTTTTATCGAAATTAGTAAAGCAATGTCTAGTCCTACTGCTGCACAAGTAATAAAACATATTACATTTATAATATCATTACACTGATAACATGAAATGGCACTTATTTTTGATTTGATACATAAAGTAAACAGATATAGAATAATACCGGCCAAATTAAATCTTTTCGCTGTTGATATTAGCTGGTTAATTGGTTAGGCTATCTGCTCCAATAGCTAGCCTGGAGCCTGCTGCTTTACAGTAACACTGTTTGCAGTTCCTTAACTACTCCCTTAGTTTTATCAGCTCATGTTCTTATGACTATGAATATATCTCCAAACCACTGACTTTGTCTTTGTGGTAACTGAAAATTCCAGGAGCTTACTTCAGAGGTAGTCCTGTGTTACTCAGTTATTCCAGTACTTTTCTAGGATCTCATTAAAAGGACTTTAAAGCTGCAGTAGGTAACTCTTATGTTTTTTTTTTTTTTTTTTTTTTTTTTTTTTTACATATTTGTTAAAACTATTATGTCCTGACAGTATAATGAGCCAAATCTGTGAAAAAGGCTACAACTAGTTAGCATACCCACTGATGACAGCAGATAGTTGTTTTTCCCGCCATTAGCACAGCTGCAGTGTGTACAAGAGCGTGATTGACAGCACGAAGACCCTCCTCCTGGCTCTGATTTGTTGTTTCTAAGTGGGAGCAGTGCATTTCATCAGATGGCAGTAGGACCACAAGGAGAAGATAGAGGAGCTTATTATACTGTCACAACATGGTGACAGTATTAAGAAATATATATATATATATATATATATATATATATATATATATATATATATATATATATATATATATATATATATATAACATTTTTATAAAAGCTACCTAATGCAGCTTTAAACTGTCCAAATGGTACAACAGAAACATTTCTGTAACCTTTTAAAGAGCAGACAGTAACCTGATACCAGTAACTGACCCATGCCTACTTAAAAGGTTGAAAGAATATCACCCTTCTTTCTAAATTGGAAGATGAAGAAACAGAATGAGGCATAATGCACATGGCTTAGGTTGACTCTTCCAGAGTTGGGAGTTTGGCGAAGAGGAAAGATAGAAAGGGCAGGATTCTAAAGCGTTTCCTCCACACAGTTCATTTTGTTGGGATGAAGCAGACTTTACTGTTCCGTGGAAGCAGATTCGCTTCTTCTACTTTTCCCAAGGCAGCTGTCTGTCCTTCGCTGACACACTTCCGAGTATCTTTAGGGAGCTTTCATTCTTTTTTTAGTGTACAGTACATGTTAGAGTCACAACTTGCATAGTAGAACAGAAAATAATGCTAAAGGAACATTTCACACGTTTTTTTTCTCCTCATATTTGAATGCTGGACAAAAAAAAAAAAAAAAAATATGAGTGGAGCTAGGTGATCTGGGAGGATGTCTCTAGCAATGCTGGGTGGATAATGGAGGCTATGACAGTAATACTGGCGGACAAAACAAATACTGCAGAGATCAGTGCTATGTGTACACGCAAAACTTGGAATAGTAGTGACTTTTTTAGGCTGTTTAAAATAAGACTGCAATGTAGTGAGGTTTTGAACATATACACACACATACATACATATATATACATATACATATATATATATATATATATATATATATATATATATATATATATATACATATACATATATATATATATATATATATATATATATATATATATATATATATATATATATATATATATATATATATATATATATATGGTACTTTGGCTCAGTAGAAAATTATGTTAAAAAGAAATATGTGCACCAAATGCATATAAGCAAAGAGATATACTGCTGTAGAAAATTCAGTTATGCAATGTGACGTGCTAAACGCATCACTGAGAAGTTACGGGTTCAGTGTGCTGCAGGAAATGGGAGATGTTCGTTTTTAGACCACAGATTATTGATGACGGCTCCTCCACGTTGTAAACTAAAGCGTTTGTCTTTTTATGCCGGGTCGGGCGCATGAGGGCGTTTACGGCCCGACCCCACATCATCTTCATCAAAACAGGTAGTAGAAAAAAGTTCAGTCAGGTCGTCTTCAGGAAAAGGTCCGGCTGTCTTGTGCTGCATCGCTTCATAGTGTGTTGCTCCTGATGCTGATGGATGCAGATGTACAGGAAGGAATAAAAAGTAAGAAAATACCATTTTTTTCTCTGTAGTTTATATAAAGATCGGCATTGTTGAGGTCCTCTCCGCCTATTCAGTTCATATGAGAAACAACCAGATGAAGTAAAACTTCACTGTTGCTTCTCAAAGTCATTATTAAGGGGGGGAAATGTGGACTTGGATTAATACAAGCTTTTAGGCGTGGGCTTTTTCAGCATCCTTGTTTTGTCATGTGCTAGCAGAAGATGTTAAGCTTGACAGCAATAACCAGGCCTTCGGATGTTTAGGAAGAAAATAGAAATCTTCCCCCTCACTTTTGTCCCTCATCGCGCGCCGTAGAGGAAATGGCTCGGCTCTCTTCCCGTTCCCCTCCCCTCCCTTAGTTCATGGCATGCTGGCGGATTGTGTGGAAGATCCAGTCCATCTTGGTGGTCCAGCCGCCATGATGGGCGTCGTTCATCTGCTTCATGAAGTAGTCGAGGGCCTCCTGCTCGGACTTGTCCAGGGCCAGGGTCTTCCTGATGTACGCGATGTCGTCGAACGACTGCAGCTCAGGCATGCCCGAGCCCAGCATCATGGAGAAGAGGTTGATGAAGAGGTTGGCATGCTGCCGGATTGCCAGGTACGCCTTGTAACACATCTCCTGGAACCTGAGGGGGTAACAACGGGAGCTATCAATCACATGAAGCATTTCTTTCTTTAAGCTAGATTTCCATCCAAAGAAAAACAGAAAACCTGCTCAAACACCTGTTTCATCTCCTTAAGATGACAAATCTGTTAGCAGTTCTAGCTATGATGTGAAAAAGGTATAAAAGTAAGCATCTTTTATTGGAGCAGCATAATCTCACATGTCAAAATCTGAGAAAAACTATCTTTAATTTGAGTATATTTATTCAATGAGGAAAAAGTCCCATGATATCAATCATTTTATCAAAAAGAAATCTATGAGGCAAAAGTCTCTGATTTGATGCTTCATTTGTTTCATAAACTTCCACACTTTGCAGCAACCATGTTTTTTTTTCTTTTAGATGCCATCACATTTTTCACTGCGACAGCTATTGTGGTCGCACAACATTACAGGGTTTCTGCAGGTTTCGTCAACTCAAATTTAAGACTTTTTAAGACCTACATCTCCACAGAAACGTACGAACTTCGTCCAGCCAACTGGCAATAAATTTGCACTTACCCATGATAGATGCTAGCAAGCTAGCTAGCAATGGTATGTTAGCAGTTAGTTACTGGTAGCCTCAACCGTCTCGAGTCACAGATCGCAATGAAGATGGCTGAGTGCGACTCAAACTTTTGCCTGACATTAAAGTCTCACCAGAATAATAAAAAAAAAAAAAAAAAAAAAAAACATAGAATATACGAAACTAAATAGTCCTGTCAACACAAAATTTAAGACTTCATACGTGATTAACGTATTTAATGCCAACTTAATTTTTGCGAATGAAGACATTTTCAGGCCTAAATTTTAGATACATGAATTTAAGACTTTTTAAGGATGCGCGGACACCCTGCATTAGATGAGATGGAGGAAGACAGGAAATGGTGAGAAAGAAAATCAGCAGAAAAAGAAAAGTCATAATTATGGACTTTTATCAAATGAAAGAATTTGCTCTACAGTTAGAGTTAACTTAGCATAAGAGACCAACGTCAGCAACAACTATGCAGATGTTTCTGAATCTTGAAATAGTTTCACAAGAGTATTTGATAAGTTTTTATAATTGGACAAACAGGCAGATGCAGTTTCCTCAATCATCATCCAGAAACCGGAGCACAGAGGTGTGGAGGAGCAACCTCCCAGAAGGAATCAAGTCTCATTTTAATAACCCTGACACACTTTTATAAAATTATCACTAGATGGTGTGCTTTTTTATATTTACAGCTTAGATGAAATGTGAGGAGAATATATCCAACTATTCAAGACTAACATATTTGGTAGATGCAGCCGTAAACAGAATAATTTTTTTTTTTCCATTGGATTGGAGTATTTAGAAACTTCTAGTTATTATCCATGATTTTGTTTCCTTGGGGTATAAAGACAATGTGATACAGAGATACATTTCTTGAAGCCACTAGGCTGGATGAGGACCCAGGATTATAAAGGAGGTGTAGAAACTTGCTACAAAAAACGGCATCTTGAAGTCACCAAGTCTCCATAGCAACCATTAAATGATATTTACATGCCAACCAGTTGTTTGGGAGTGATCTCAGGAAAAGAAAGTCGTTTCTGTCCTACCGTCACATACGTAAACATATAAAAGTGCGCTAAGCTCTACTGGGACTTTGACAAGGACCACGTTTGGCCACGTCTGGATCCCCGATCCTTCTCATTTGATCCGTTACAGCAACCTTACCTTTCGAATTCTCTCGTTTTTGTACATTCTTGCGTTCCTTTGCTGATGACGATCAAGAAGTCCTGCGTGAGCACGAAAGGGACCCGCTCTCTTTTGTACCCGAACTTCTTCTTTTTGTGGTCCAGAAAATGGCCGAAATCTATGTGGAACAGCTGCGAACGCACAGCAAGAACATCTGGTCATTTAACAAAACCCCTCAGTCTTTGGGTGCAGCCGAGAACGAGTCCAGAGGGGATCTCCTACCTGTCCGTCATCTTTCACCATGATGTTGCTGTTGTGTCTGTCCCCAATGCCGAGAATGAAGGTGGCCACGCAGTAGCCTGCACATGACCGAGTGAACAGATCTATGGCCTGGTCGTACCTAACAGACGAAAATAAAAAAAAAAAAAAAAAAAACCTTATTCACACTAATTCAACTTTTCAATTTTAGGATTTTAGGTGACAGACCAACACAAAGTGCATCACTGTGACACAAAATGAAAAAATACATGGTTTTCAAAATGAGATTTTTATCAAATCCACGCTGTGTAGGATATGTATTCAGACCCCTTTGCTATGATACACCTATATAAAATGAAGTAGCCTAATTAGTTAATAGAGCCCACATGGGTAATTCAGGCCCCGCCCACACAGAGACGGGAGTTTAGGTGTATTCGTTTATTCGTTTTTGTGGTTTAGGCTGGGCGTCCACACAGATTTGATGTCTTGGGAGACCAGAAACAATCATTTTTGAAACTAGGTTCCAGAGTGAATACATTTCAGAACGCCGGCTTTGTTTCCATGTTTCCATGCAGAAATGACAACGTTGAAGCTCCATCTCTCTCACTCTCTATCCAGCAATCGCCTCTCTCAAATAACAAACATGGCGCCGTTTAGCAGGGTTGCCAGTTCTGCTAGTTTCCAGCCCAAACACAATGTGAAACCTGTCCAACTCCAAAAAACCAGCCCAAACCTCAAGCTCTAATAAAACTCATGTTAATAACACCAGGTACAGTGTGTGTGATACATACACATGTGTATATATATATACACAGATACATTTTTTAACAGATTCAAGACATTTAAAAATGAATGAATAAAATGAGTGCAAGAACAAAGCATTATCTTAAAATGTACGTTGTAAGTTTTGTGCCTTTCTGCTGTATTTCAACTATTTCAAAAGAATTTTCATCTGAACACTTTCTAAAAACCCATAGAAAGAAAAACACACTATAGAAAGAAAGCCAGAAGAAGTCCTGTGTGCAGTTTACAGGATTGCTCGGGTGATTTAGTTTGGTCAGATGAGAGCAAAACTGACCTTTTTGGTCAACCTGCAAATGTTATGTGTGACTGCAGATCATCCTGAACACACCATACACAGTGAAATGTAGTGGTGGCAGCATCATGTTTTCTTCAGCAGGGTCAGGGAAGCTGGTTTACGGGGGAACGGGTGGAGCTGAATATAGGACAATCCTGAAAGAAAACCTGTTTGCCCTGCTAAAAGGCATTAAGACTGCGGCGGAGGTTCAACCCTAAACACACGGCCAGAGCTACGACGAGTCACATCAAAACATATTCATGTGTTAAAAGGACCCAGTCAAAGTCCAGACCTAAATCCATTTAAGACTCTTTTTGGCAAGACTTGGAAAACGGAAAAAGCTTCCCTCCTCCATTCAATCTGACTAAGCTTAACGTTTTTTTGTTTGTTTGTTTTTTAAAAAGTAAATATTTAACCATTTAACACTGTATCGCTTTCATTCCCAATTCCCTCATGTGTGATGGTCCATCATCTAAACTCCACTAAGTTTGTGTGAATCAACTTTTCATGCTGCTCACATTTCTCCCTTGTTCTTATCTTTGAGCCACTGATGCAGTGCATGGCTGTTGAACTGCAGCGCCCCCTTCAGGCCTCCTTTGCACTGGATCTGCATGATTGTGTGAGAGTTTCTCACCACTTCAATTAAACCCACGCAGTCACCGATAGACAGGCAGCCGTACGGCAGCATTCTGAGAGGGGAGGGAGAGAAAACACAAAAATACGGACAGAAATGATGGACTTGTTAACCTGAAAAGGCTGACGGGGAGGTTGCAACTAATCTGCAAGTATGTAAAACAGAACATGAAAGGTCCGGTGCCTTTAAAAGTGCACCTGCATTCCTGCTGTCACGAGGAGGCGAGCGGCCTACCTGAGATCAAGGCCCTGGTTCTGCCAGATGTTCTCCATTATCCTAATGATCTGCAGCGTCAGCATGTCCTGCCTCAGATCTGCGGAAGCATCGAGGTGAACAACTGTGAATATTAGCTGCTTTGATCAACTCCGCGGCGCTTTGTGAGAGCAGAGCCGTTAAAAGTCAGGCCGGTCTCACATGGCGCGGCAGAAATGAGCTGCACCCAAGTGTGAATCAAAGAATGCATTTCTGAATTCGGTGTAAAAAGCTGGGAGACAGATTTGTGTCTGTGTGCCACGACACACCCTACAGGCTTCGACTGGATGGTGCTCAGCGCAGGCATCGAGCCTACGCGCACGTGTGTGTGTGTGTGTGTGAGAGAGAGAGAGAGAGAGAGAGAGAAGCGAGAGAGAAGCAGGGATGGGCAGGCAGAACTCACCATCTCCATTTTTGAAGATGATTTCATTGTTCTGAAAGAGAAGTTCTGACATCATATCTGGGTTTTCCCAGTTCAACCAGAGAGGTCGTTTTGCAGATGACATCATCCTGCATTCCTCCAGGCTGAAAGAAAAACAAAAAACATTTTTTACTGCAAAATTTAAAACAAAAAAAAAAAAAAAAATAGCAAGAAAGATAGTCAGCTTTTCTTAATTATCTCAGTGCTCATAAGTCCTGCAGGTGAGGGCTTGCTATAAAGGGAATCTGTGTTCTGAAATATGCTGCATAGGCAGTCGAGACTAGCGTGATGTTTTAGCCAACCATGTGAGAGGACAGAGGGAGATAAGAGGCTGCTGGTGTACCGGAGGTTTCCCAGCTGATGTGCTGGGTTGAGCGGAGAGATAAAGCTTTGTAGTGCATCCATGTAGTCAGGCCTCTTCATCTGCTCGACCAGAAACTTCATTTGGACCTTTCAAGAAATGAAATAAAATCAGTCACTTCCATAACTCTGATATAAATGCTACAGCTCCATCTCATCTGCAGTATTTACCATTTACAATACAATAAAGCTGCTTCACATTGATTTTGGTTTTTTTGTATGAAAATGCCCCCTCTGGTGGTTATACGTCAGCATTACAACTTTTGCACTGATTTGTAAGATTTTGATCTGCAAATAATAATTTTAAAAAATGCTTCAGCTACAGTTGAAAGTTTTATAAAGCTAAAGATCTGAATTTGGCAGCTGATCTGAGGAAAATTTCAGTTTTATTTCATGAATAAACGAGTGTTGCACACATAATCTCCTGCTCTGTATGCCCCAGCCACAGCTTACTTGGCTGTGACACAATCAGGACAATTCGCTTTGGCAGCAGCATCTTGGAGTACACACCGAAAGCAGAACAGTGTCACAGATATCGACATCCCCATTACAGTGCTGACTTCCAGAAGCAAATATGTGCAAAAGTGGAGCCTAAACGCTGTAGGAGCAGATTTCCTTGCCTCAAACTAAATATTCCTGAGTGAGTGGGCAGTGATCGGAGCCCCAACACATCAGCTTTTCTGATGTGCATGTAAAAGCTGTGATTAGAGCTGCATGATATGTTAAGAGCATGTTTCTTACAGTCATAAATATGTGCAAAGTTGCAACAGAAAACACTGTTTGGATGTGATCTTTTCTAAGTGCTATGCATTCATACTGTGCCAACAACATATCTGGACAGTTGGACGGAGATTCACATGCATTGATCCCCTTTGATTTACATTATAGCTACCAACGTGCTAAGGCTGTTTTCAGACCTGATAGGGAGGAAGCTGGAGTACCTGGGGAGAACACACACACACACACACACACACACACAGGGAGAACATGCAAACTCCACTCAGAAAGACCCCAGCTAGGGATTTGAACCCTGGACCTTCTTGCTGCAAGGCAACAGTGCTACCAGCAGCACTATAAGCATGTTCATTAAATTTAACGGTTGTTCATTCTGTAGTTTTGCTTAATTCTATGCACGAAAATCAAAATAGCAATAGCTGTAACAGATAACATAATAATAACTGCAGGAATCAGGATGTTATATTATTTTAGCAGCAGAATAATTGTTTTCCATTTTAAATAAAAGCAGTCAGCTTAGGGCTGCACAATATATCACAAATATATCATCATCACAATATTAGTGTGTGCAATATTCATACTGCAAAGGACTGTTTGGAGTGCAGTAATTGCTGGCTAATTTATTTTACAAGTTCTGAAGTGGTATTTTTTATGCTAATGCAATATTTAGCCAGTAGGACAGAGTCTTACAGCAGCAAATGCTCACACATTGCTAAAATGCCAAAGGTCACATAGAGTAGGAAGCACAGATCAGAAAGATAGGATTGCAATATTTACAAATATTATCGCCATCACAAGATTTTCGAATATCTTGCGGCCCTAAATCAGATCATGTTATGCATTCTCGTTTGAATTTTTTGTGTAAACAGGAACCCTGGGGTTACCCATGCCAATCCCTGAGTAGAGTCAGCTTTTCTAACACATTTAGGTGACAGAGTGGGGCCAAGAATATTCAGTATGCTCAAAAATTCAAATTACTATCATTGTTTCCATCCAAGAAATGTCCATCCTATGTAAGTGGAAAAGTAAAACGTTTCGACTGCATCCCTCCACCATATTGTGCCATCTCTGTCTCCAGATGGGTCCAGATGTTGCAGAGATTAAACCCACACCCTCCGTGGATCAAAGAAAAGCAGCTGCCAGCTGTCGGATTACCTTCTGCGCCTCATCTTTTTTCTCCTGTTTGAGGAGGTCGGTGAGATTGATGAGTTTCTCCATAGCTTCCACCTGCCTGCTCAGGTGCTTCAGATACATGCCGCACGCCCGGCAGTACGACTCCAGCAGGAGGCCGAACCGCTGGCTCACCGTCTTGTTGTGCATCTCTGATCTTTACACACACGAAGAAAAAAAAAAAAAAAGAAAAAAAAAAAAAAAAAAAAAGGGAGTATTAGGAGGTTGTTTGCTGATGGCCGTCACGTATTTACACAATCAGAGTGGAAATCACGGACAGATGATTTGAAAAACTGACACCAGACCGCTAGGTGACATTCAAACTTCACATACACACAGCTTGATCTTTCAGACAGAAATGAACTCACTTTAAATGCCAGAAGAAGAAGTGTCCAATCCTCTGATTGGTTAATGCCTTTTTCAGCAGGAAGCGTGCGAGCGGGTTATCGAGATACTGCTCATACTTCAGAACCTGGACACAGACGACGTGAAAAACAGCTTGTCACTCCTCCAAATGAGACGCCAGAGTGAGGAGGTCACACAGGGAACTACTTTTCCTCAATCTGAGAGTCACCTGGACCAGCTGAATGAGGTACTGGGAGAGTTTGTCGTCGGTTAGGTATTTCTCAAGGCACTTCACGGCAAACTCCCGGATCATGGGGTCGGGGAAGTTGCAATCCAGCAACTCCATGGCTTGTTCCGGCTTAATTGCAGGCCAGTCTTTAAGAAGGCAATACATCTGGAATTACAAAGAAATAAATGAAGGATTTAAGCTTTGTAGCTTTTCTAAACATGTCTGAAATGTCTCAAGCATGTTCGGTGACACATTCCCTCGGAATAATGAGGGCCGTGCGTGTGTGAGAATATCAACTCACTTGTGCAACCTCATCTCTGGAGTTCCATTTCACAGCCAGGAGGATCTTGGGAAGGATGTCTGGGATGTTGATGCAGTAATGTCTTAATTAGGGAGGAAATAAAAGAAGGTTTTGAGCTCAGCAAGCATCCAGGTCAGTCCCTCATGTGCAACTTGAAGTATTTTCCATCACACAGTTATTAAAAAAAGCAGAGCTTTTGTGATTAATTTCCAACTGCCTATATTGTAAAATTCAGATTTTTGTCTGCTTTTATTTATCTTTAAGAGCTGTAAATACGATTTTTCTGTTTTGTTTTTTTTTTTTTACTTTCAAGATAAACTGAAGATTAAACTAATCTTCTCAAAATATTAATAGTAAAGTAAAAAGCCCAAAGCTACAGAGCTGCATCCCTCTGCATCACTGAAAATCTCGTGCACCATACAGGATTTCTCTCACAATTACTGTTGTGTTATCAAATTGGAATCCATTTATTGTTAATAAATGAATGAATGAAGCAGCCTTTCCATAGTGATCAATCAAAGGACTGCAGCTTCTCAAGCTCCATTTTCTTTCAAAAATTTAAAAAAAAAAAAAAAAAAAAAAAAAAAAAAAAAAAAAAAAAAAAAAAAAAAAAAAAAAAAAAAAAAAAAGTCAGCAAATTAGCAAATTTTCCACAATTAATTTGGAGTTGCATTCCACAGAAAAATCTGTGAGAAGGTGAATCTGCGAATCCTGAACTGAAAATATGCAGAAGTCCACTGTGTAAATGAAATTGTTAAACTGTTTTTGTTTAGCATGATAGGCAACGTTACCATTACTTCCTTGCAGTGGAATCATTGTACAGTAAGCAGCTCATTTAATCTGTCTAACTAGAGACTGAAAGAAACTAGGGAAGCACTATATATCAGCATCGACACTGGCCGATGTTAGTCATTTTTTAACATATCTGTATCTTCCTACAAAAAAAAAAAATCGGGCTTATATTAACAACCAATGTTTACTTCCATCTTGTTGCCATTGGTGTTTCAGGAGGAGGTTGGTCATGTGGTTTTTGTTTAGTTTAGTCATGTGACGGCAATGGAGATGCAGTGCAGGATTGTGGGGAGTTGAACTGAAGCAGAGAAGCAACGTCAACTGAGTGATCGTTTTTTTCCACTGTTGAAAGGGAAATATATATATCATGTATATAATACATGTGATATCGGTAAATATTGGTTATCGGCCATAAAAAATTTTAATATCAATATTGGCCCAAATTTTCATATCGGTGCCTCCCTAAAAGAAGCTGCTAACGTTTCCCAACCCTGTATTTCCCATGATGAACAGAACCAGGCTTTTCAACAGAATCTAACAACCGAGGTCCAACTCCCCCGTTGTGGCATTCTGAATGAACAGCAGCCATGTTCCTGTGCAAAACACCCTTGTGCCACGTCTAACCATTTCCACACCGAATACTGCTGATCACTGATCACCTGATTTCTTTGAGAGCCGTCTAACCTTTCAACATAGAGCACAGACAGCGATAAATTTACCTGTGGCTCCACAGGAAGTCCTTCTCCTGCTCAGTGATCTCAGACAGAGGATCTCGGTTACACACTTGGCGCAGCTGCTCATTATCGCTCTCAGTCAGGGGTTTGTCCCGTGCCAGTCTGTTGCTCTGCAAAACCAGATGTCAAACACTTCAGTAACCTGAACTCTTTCACCAACACTGTATGTACGGTAAGTTCCTGCGTTTGGAAGCTCCCAATGATTATAAAGAGTTTTACATGATGTTATTGTCTTACCAAACCGGTGTGAGAGTAATTAAAGCCAAGTTCCCGGGATATATTCCAGTTGGCATGCTCCTCGATCATGCTCATGTCAGGGAACTTGACTGGGCAGCTGAAGTGGTCAAACTCCAGCTCTAAGCAAGGAGTTTCCTGTGTGAGAGTGGTGGAAGGGGTCATTCATGGTGTTCACTACAATCACAGAAAGGTGCCTGTGTCAATGAGTAATTAATTAAGTGGGATAAGAAGCTTTAATGCTTAAATCGAGGCAGCTTAAGGCCAGCTTTGAAAAGGAACACCCCCACCCGTGAAAGCCAGTCATAAGGCTCGACTGTAAGCAGCCGACAAAAGCATAATAGAAATGAAAAGATTACATTTATGTAGATCATTTCCATTACTTTCTAAACAAGAGCTACAGACAGGGTCAATTATTAGTCCCCTGATGAAGTCACACAAAACTCTTAATGTTTCCATGGAAGTGATGATAATAATAACTGTTCATACTTGTGTTGCTTCCAAAAGACCAAAAACAAAATCTCAACAAAGTTTGGTTCTATATTGGAGCAAAACAAACTGAAAAACGACGAGGCCAAAACTATTAGCCGCCCTGACATTGAATGCTCCATCGTGAGGCGTCTCTGTCTGATGACTGACAACAGCCTCTCTGCAGTTCTTCACCAGCTTGGCTCATGTCTCTTGAGGTATACTCAGCTCCTCCGTGGTACATCGTTCCAGCTCATCGAGATTCCCTGGCCACGACACGATGCCACGATGCCCCACCATGTTTAACAGTGGGAACCATGTTTGTAGGGTTGAAGGCCTCTCCCTTCCTTCTCCAAACAAAATCAACATCCCTGTGCTCAAAGAGCTCAGGTTTAGTCTCATCCGACCAGAGAACAGACTTTCAAAACTCATCGACATGTTTCAAACTTTAGTCGGGCATTGATCCGTTGTTGCCTCAGCGGAGTTTTTCTTGGACGGTGACCTCGAAGTCCTCCACGTCTAAGAGCTTTTGCAACTGTCTTCCTTGACCAGTGGTGTGCACAGACATTTTGGGGGCAGGTGCTCAAGTGGAAAAAAAGGGCACCTTGTGCAGCACATGGAACCACCGGCAGATTTTTAATGGATAATTTTCTTAATCTCACTGGCAATTTATATACACTCTCAAGAAAATAAATACTGTTCTCTTTGAAGTTATCTTTCATTAAAAAACAGATTGTCCAAATAAAACAGATGAGAACAATTTGATGAATTTGAAACAGAATATCAGAAGCCTACATCATACCTGCCAACATCTGCTGATGGCAAAGGAGGACACCTATCCAACCTGTCCTGTGGGATCCAGGGATGTGACAACTCAAAACAAATCAACTCAAAATAAGGCACTTTAAGTTCATTTTACAAAATTCTTGCAATTAATAAAGCATCAAAATTATTATACGTTGATGAAACAGTCGATTGACGCACAACCAGCCTTTAAACTGAAAGGTTGTCATGTTGGGCAAAGTTACAAATATGTGGAGTACTGGTAATATCGGCTTTTAAATTCAGAAATACTACCCTAGGCCACACACAATACACTGTATAAAAAAAAAAACAAAAAACAAAAAAACCAAAAAAAAAACAAACAGATTTCAAAAGGGCACTTTTTTTCCCAGAGGAAAAAGCACAGGTTATCTAGCACCTCCTCATGTTTATTTGTGCACGTCCCTGTCCTTGACACATCATCTCCAGTAGAAGCCAGCTGAGCAACTTTCACCTTGCAGAAACACATGGATCCTTGTTGACATCTCCGGTTATTTTTCTCTCCAAAGTTTTTGAAACCTTGTGCTTATGGCAACGCTCAAGTTAGTTTGCAACAGAATTTGTCTCCTGGTGCTTTGCTATGATGCATCGTACACTAGACAACATGAAACATTTAGAAATGGCAGTGTCGCCTTCACCCTCAAGATAAGCATCTACTATCCTCCTCTTCTTAGGTCCAGACTTCTTTTTAAAAATGATTCTGGCATGATGAATTTGTTTCTTACTCTCCAAGTGTTCAAATGTCTTTGGCTCAGCTAACGAGAGTTCCTTAAGTAAGGTCCAATGCTGACTGATTATTCAGGAGTGGTGTGGAAGTCACCTGAATGTTCAGGTGTGGTTTTAAAACTAACTGAATGGTCAGATTTGTCTTGAAAGCATAGAAAGAAGAGCAGACCTAATAGTTTTGGTTTCGTCATTTTTCAGTTTTCTTGTTCAATTCAGTACATCAATAAAATATACAGATCAAACATCGTGGAGAGATTGCCTTTGTTCTTTAAAAAGCAATACAAGCATGAACAGTTTTTATTATGATCAATTCCATGAAAATATTAAGAGTTTTGCATGATTTCATCAGAGGGACAAATAATTCTGCCCATAACTGTATCTACAGGCCAAAACACTTCAATAAGAAGAATCCCAGCGAAGTAACAACTGTAAGATTGACCGTTCACCTTGTTGGGGTTGGAGCCTGTGACACCAATAGGATTGAGCAGATCCTCCAGGCCATGTGGGACAGGCCACAGGTTAAGAGCCATCTTCCCTGCTACTAGTGTGTGGGTGTAGTCAAACAGGTTGATGTTGCCCCAGGCCAGGGGACAATGCTCCTACAGGAAAACGCCGATGACGAGATTAACAGGAAAATGTTTTGAAAGCTCTGGGCTATGGAACAGATGAGAGCACTGAATCCTTGTTTAAACATTCAAATATTAAAACCGTTCTCTTATTCACTTTGTTTCAAGCAGGAACGTCGGATCTGAGGAAGAACAGATATTAAATGTATAGAGCCTTTTGTCAAAACATGTTTCTCAACGAAAAGCAGGCAAACAAAACAGAGAAAGGTTGTATTCAATGCTTTTTTTACATCCTGAAAGTAATTTATTGTAGCAGCGACGGCTGAAAGACGGGTAGAGTGCAGAGCTACAGATAACCGGCAGCATCTCTTTAACTCCTTTCATTCCACTGTGGAAAACTACAGACCATCTGAAAATTGTCTGATCTGCTCCTTAAACTGATTCATGCATTTGACTCTTCTTGTTTTGATCTAGAGAGGTTTACCCAGAACGTATATCTATATTTTGTCTTTTGAAATTCCTTTTATATGCTAATATATGTTCATTTCAGGTCTGCAGACATGCTGTCTTCTATCCCTTGAACACCACATTAAAACCCAATCACAAACCTCGTTGTCTTTCATTGAGATTTTACTGTATGTGGCAGGCCAGCACAAAGTACAGAAGTAGAGCTGCAACTAATGATTATTTTAGTAATCGATTATTCTATTGATTATTTTGACGATTAATTGGATAAAAAGAATTGGCACATTTTTCAGATTTTTCATTTAACTACTTAAATTTTTTCATACAATACTAAAAATAATTTAAAAATCCAAATAAGTAATTTGGTTTCTTTTTTAAATAATAAACAGTTTATTCCTTAAAATTCAGTAACATAGCATTCCTTTAGTGAACACTTGATCATTTGTAGCAATTTTTACAGAATTTGAACCAGATAAAGCTAAAACTATGCCACTTGAGGAGATCTGGGTAGAACATATTTACATACAGAGTTTTTTTTTTTTTGTTATCTTTAAAGCAAAATGTATTTGTACAGTTTTAGCTTAATTACTGCTCTGAGAATGTTGTTCTTTCAGAAAATGGCCTTTTTTGAGTCTGTACACTCCAATTAATGATTAATCAATTACTAAATTAATTGATGATTATTTCAATAATCGATTCATCACTATTAATCGCTTCAGCCCTAAGTGGAGGGAAAATTATACAAGGCTTTCATGCTTTTAATTTTAGAAGACAATATCCCAGGGACAGGGAAGCTAGTCGGAGTTGATGGGAAGACGAATGGAGGTGAATACAGGACAATCGTGGAAGAAAGCCTGTTAGAGGCTGCAAAAGACTTCAGACTGTGGCAGAGGTTCACCTCCCAGTAGGAAGATGACCGTAAACATTAGAACTGCACAATATAGGGAATAGCAGTTGTAAAAGGAACATCAACAGATGCAAAATCACAATCGTAAACAACTGTTTGGACACAAATTTTGGTAGAATAATATATCTTTTATGTTATGTAGTCATCCTCTGCATCAATTGGATGGACTCTAAATGCCCTTAATGGCCATATCGAATCTGTGCAGCCCTGCTAAACATGCATACAGGAGTACAACAGAGTGGTTTATATCAAAGTATATTCCGGCATTAGAACGGCCCAGTTAAAGTAAAGACCTAAATTTAGTTCAGGCAGCACTTGAAAGCTCATGTTTGCAGACACTCTCTACATATTCTGACTAAGCTTCAGCAAACTTTTGCAAAGTCGTTTGCTTCTAGATGTGCAAATCTGGAGACATGCACCGAAAGACTTGCAGCAAAACAGGATTCTGCAAGGAACTGACTCAGGGGGCTGAATGCATGCCCTGCTTTTCAGATTTTCCAGACAAACTGTCACTCACAGAACGGCTCAATAAAATGGCTAAACGGATTAAACGCATATCGTGCTTTTCTAGTCATGCTGACCACATTCAACCAGCGGCGCTCACAACCTCACACACATTCAGATCAGATAAGCAGATGATCCATATCCTAAAACAATTATTATGATAACTGCATAATGAAACAGACTTAAGTCAAAAACAGTCTTAAATCAAATCATTCATGACCAAGAAATCCTTAGGAACAAAGCTTCCCTGCATTTCTCAGCTAACCTCTTTAGCTCCCTTCCTTCCTTTCACGGAGCAGATGGAGAGGCAGAGTCGGGCAGCTCTGGGAATTTCTATAACGTACATGTCGTAGGTCAGCCACTCGTTCCACCTGAAAGCAAAAGGAAATGAAGCCTCAGCGTATAGAATCACATCACTGTCGAAGCATCCAGTGGAATCCCAGAACATGAAATGCTCTTGTTCATGTCTCCTCACCTAGGATTTGAGCAGGGCACACGCTGAGTGTTGACATTGTCACACAGCTGCTCCCCACCATGGTATATCCCGGTCCTGACGTAGATCTAGAGCAGGAAACAAGCGAAACTTAAAGCCTTCCACCCAAGTAATAAACTAACAAATTACTGTTTAGAAAAGACAAAAAAAGGATTGTACAGAGTCTCCCTATTGCTCTAGATCAGCAACTGCACCTTGTCTATGTCTCTGATGTTTACATTGACGTAAGTAGCGCAGAGGATCCTGATCCTCAGCGTCCCACTGATTGTCCAGAGACACTTGGTGGCCGTTTCCCCATTCATGTAGGGCGTCGCCGTGGATATGCGCCTCGCGTATGACGGCATGGTGAAGTTCTCCATGGGCAGCTGGGAATACAAGCTCTCTTTGGACATCAACATCAAGTTGGGCATCCGTCCCAGCATGATGCAGCTACGGATGTACTGTTGAGTACAAAGTGACACCAAACGGTGGAATGAAACCAATTCACAGCTACGACTCAGCATTAATGATTAGCAACAAAAGCTTCGGGTGCAGCTAAGCACAGAGTGGAATACCTTGTATTGACTCAGGGGGTATTTCTCCAGTAAGTACTCGTCACAGCCACAGACTTTGAGGATATACTTTCCCTGATACTCCTGGACGCACATCTTCAACTGCTCCTGGGTGAGCAGCATGCTCCGTGTCTTCTTCCGGATGGCTTCGGCGATCACCTGCTCAGGCACGCAGTCGTGGTTGATCTTCAGGGTGTACTTCTGCTTGTCGTTGCTGGGTGAAACGATGACCCAAATGACCACAATAATCTGACCTGAAGGAAAGAAAAACAACAGAACTTACTTATATTACAGCTGTTTAAACATTTATTTATTATTATTTTATTATGTATTTTCCAGGCACACAGTGCCATTTTATACCATAATCAAGTAACTAAGTTACCTTCAGTTGTTATGAAAATGCTGTATATATATCAAAAATAACTTTAAAGAAATTTAAATTTGCATCATCGCCGTATCTGATGCCTTGAAATTGGCCTCTGTCTCTTTAAGAACCTCCTATCCTTTCCGACACTCCCCCTTCAGCATGTCATCATAACAATGCTCCTCCATGATGCTGTTTACAATCGTTCTTAAGAGCTCAGCAGATGCACAGTTCCACCAGGAGTTTGTTAATTGCTGCTGCCGCTAGTCTGGTGGAGCTGCGTGGGGAAGGGTTGCTCTGTGGGTATATGGAGATTTCAGCAAGTCAAATGTGAGACGTTTTAAGACCTTTTTAATGTCACCTTGAATTAAATTTAAGACCAAAACAAATGGAAATGTAGGGGATGGTTGGAAGGTTCTGATTCTGAAAAAAAGTCATTTCTCCCTTGGGGGACTAATAAAGGCATTTTGATTCTGATCCTGCTGATTACAATGAAGCATAGAAAAAACTGTGAAATTTCTGGGGTCTGTCTGTGGCTTTTAGCAGCACTGCATATGGCTCTCTACAGCCTTAACCCCCATAGCGCCAAGCTTAAAAGGTTTTTTTTGCCCATAATGCACCTGGTTTCATATGGGTTGGCAACAGAACTGTTCCAGTGGTGAAAATGAACGCCGTCCAGAAAAAAGCGTTTTTTGCGTCTATCATTGGTAAGTGCAAATATATCGTCAGTTGGCAGCTTGCGAGCTCGCAAGGGTATATTAGTAGCTAGATACCGGTAGCCTCAACCACTTTGGGTCACGAAGTACGCATTGAAGATGCTTGCGTGCAACTCAAACTTAATCTATCTAACGCCAACTTACAATTTTTTATGAATTCAAGATATTTTAAGGCCTTAGTTCATATACATGAATTTAAGACTTTTTAAGGATGCACGGACACTGTGACGGACTCTGGACTCATGGACTCTGTGTGGCTGGAGCTCAACTGGGGAGTGAAGCTCCAAGGCAGAGCTTTGGGTAAACAGGCAGCGCTTTGTATGAACAGGCGGTAAGGCAGAGCTGAATGGCTGCCATGGGAGATTCGAGGATTCCTAAAACATGCATGAATGAATCAAATCAACACTTCAGGTATGTTTTTGATGAGGGAATGACATCATAACATGATATAAATCTCAAAAAAGTCGATTTTGATTAATAACCCCCCTTTAAGAAAAATCACAGCGCATAAAAACTGACATTGAAAGGTCAAAGCTTTACAAAAAAAAAAAAAAAAATGAAACAACATGGGACATTGGATCCAAAATGGGTCCAATGGATTGAATTCTTCAGGACTGCAGTGAACACTTGGTGTTGTAATTGGGGTAGAACATCTTACCTTTATCTAGCTTATTGTAGATGTGCCTGGGAAGCTCTGCGGACGATTCTACATTAGGAGGGTAGACGTACAAAGCTCTGCTGTGGGATCCGTTGCTGTCTCTGAGGTCCACAGCTTCTTTGCAAACATTTAAAATGTTCCTTCTGAAGTCCTGTACTTCTGAGTCCTTCACCAAATCAAATTCGCATATGGGCATTCCAATAGCAAAGCCTGCAGGTAAAGAGAGAACAAACTGGAATCAGATACATTCTTAATGACACGTCTAGCTGCATTAACCGAAAAATACCTATTTCTCTGTTAAGAATTTTCTCCTCTCTGTTGCCCACTGGCTCAATAACTTTGAGGAAAGCTTGAAACAGTCTTAGATCGCACAGCCTCCTAGTCTCGTCGTAAAACTCCTCCCGCTCAGCCTCCTGCGTGACGCTGACAAAGATGTACGAGCTCTCCTCCTGCAGCAGATGGTAGAGAGGGTACTTCCTGGCTTCCTTGAAAAGCTCGTGCTTGACCGTAATGAGTGTAGCCTCCCGGAGGCACTCCAATGTGAGAATCATGCCATTTGGCAGCAGGCAGTCCACCAAGATGCTGGGGGGCATCAAGTGCATCCCCCATAGTTCTCCTGAGGAGGGCCTGGGAGGCATGGCTGTCCCAGCAAATCTAGCCTGGTGATTTCCAGATGAGAGATATCAGCTGACTGCGAGACAGAAGGACACAGAATTATGTAAGAAATCACAGATGCACCTCCCTGGATACTAGCTGAGCACACTAAGCTGAGAACAACGGCCCATCTTTTAAACATGGCAGATATTATCCTAATATATTGGCCAGACAACATGCTTGTTCACCTCTAGGTATATTATTAATATTTTCCCCAAAATACTTAAATAATATAGAAATAAAGGAGTATTGTTTGGAGAAATACAATTCAACTCAAATTCAAAAATACTTTATTGATCCAAAAGGGAGATTGAATGTTTTAACTCATATTAATTCAAGATTTTTCAAAGAGTAGTTGTTGATGGTGATGGCTGTGGCCAGGAAGGATCTGCTGTAGCGGTCCATATTACAGCACATTTGAAGAAGACTCTGACTGAAGACACTGTTTTTCTATGACAGTCTAATGAAGAGGATGCTCAGGGTTGTCCATAATTTTCTTGCTTTTAAGGAAATAAAAACCTCATAGATATAGGCATGAATGAAACAGGAGCTGCTTTTTTATCCTTCACTTTCACTGAACCATTTTGAGTGTGCTGCATAGAATGAGCCAGAGATCTTATGTTAGAATCTAAAAAATATTTAGGGCTAGAACTTTAATTATTTACATAAATTTTAACACAATTAATACTTTTTTTTTTTTTTTTAAACACATACAGATGTCCTGAGCTGGAACCTTGGTATCTGTGTTTCTGATACGCCCATAAATCTGACGCACAAGCCTAAAAACAGCTTAATAAATATCTCTGTTATTGGGCTCATATTTCTATTTATTCAATAATTTAGCAGCAAAAGTGGTTTTTGAATTGAAAATGTTTATTTTGTAATACATGGTTTTCGTTAGAATACAATTAATTTTGATTAATTAGTTACAGACCTGCCAATTAACTCATTCATCATGCCATAAGACTACTAAACTTCCATTAATATTTTTATTATATATATTTATACTGACACTTCTTATTACCATTTGTTTATTTATTTTATTATTTTTGGAGCCTTGCAACGAAATTTTGCTCAATATGTACATTTTAAATGTACAGTTGGATGACAAAGTCTGTCTGTCTATTAAAAGTTTTAATCAAGCCTCACCTCTAAAAATATTTCATTTCGTCCTTTTCAAGTGGTTCCAGTTACTTGTTCTCAGTGCTTGGAGCATTTCAATGTAACTGATTCTGACTTACCTCAACTAGAGATACACCATGAACTCAGCTAGTGACTATTAGAACTGGAGAAATGTTCTACTCGCCTAGCCTGATCGGTAATGGGCTGGCCGCCACAAAAAAAATCCCATCTTTTTTCACCAAGTCACACTGACAGCACTGGCAGTGTGCAAGCTGTGACTGAAAGGCTTAAACAGGGAGAGAGACAGGAAGCTGGGTATATTACAGTAAAATGTTCTGATCCTTTTGAAGAATCCAGTTCTTTCTAAAAGGAAAATGTTGGATTTAGAAATGCTGGCAGCTTATTGAAGACCTGCGAGCTCAGGCGAATACTGTTCAGGTGCGTATTCTGCAGGGAATACACACTAAAACTGTTGTTTTTGTTCAGTAAGGCTACCAGCACTAATTCTGCTAATCGTTTATAAAAGATGCAAAAGCCAGTTAAAATGTCCACTCTCTATTCATGTTGTGTTTGTTTTGAAGTGATCCTGTTTAACTGCAGAGGTGTGTAACACAGACAGCTCTTTCATTTTTTTTTCTTACTTTCAGACAGTTGCTATGATGCACAACCATGGCAACAAAATACTGTTTTTACAACTGGGCACTGCTGATTAGCATCTCAAAAACTCAAATAATACCTGAACAATGACCCAAATCCCAGAGGAGTTGAAAAGGAGGCTTTATGGATGCAGAGAAGGAGCAAAGAGCAGAGAGAGGGGAGGAAGTTCAAATCTTCCATCGATCATTACGGGCAAAGATAATTTCCTCGGCTCCAACATCTCGCTGCCCGGCTTTCCAACCATACCTCCAGATAGATATTTAAAGAGGGGCGACAAAAGCAAATGAGGTGGATTAGCAGTGCTTGCCAACAACTGATGGTGCCATTCAGGATATTTTACTATGGAATATGGTCTCTGCTGCCAGGATATCGAGCTGTTAGCATGTGACAACAGTCATACAGCCACAGTCTTCAGTCAGAGGCCTTTTCAGACTCATTGCAAGACTCACTGCAACCAGATATCCTTCCTGCCTCCAGCACCACCATCCAAAATGACTCTTTAAAGATACCTGAATGATATAAGCTATGATTACATTTCATTTCCCTTTGGGCTCAATAACAATTTTTTGAACTGAATTATATTCTCACACAGATGGTGTGATGTTGCCTCTGGTCCAAATAGTCTCAGAATGCCTCCAGTATAGTTAAAAGTAAATAATTGAATGATTAGAAATTTAACATGCCTGAAAGTAGTTCAAGATAGGACTCTGAAGTCAATAATAAATCTTATAATATAGTTCATGTCTCTAATTTGAAATGTGCAAAAAGAGACAAGAAAATCTAATCTGTCTCAGAGGAGTAAAGTACATATGCAGGCCTTTTACCACAACCTGAAGGGTTTCACTGTATTTTACTTTACAATTAACATTTTATGAATAATATTTTTTTTTTCATAGAACGTGGGGAAATCTACATTTTAAATGTTATTTAAAATACCCTAAAGAAAAAACTTTTTTGTCTTGAAACTGATATCGGTATGTCAGAGTCCACAATTTCTGAGATCAGAGAATCATGGCCACAAACTTCGTGAATGGTGAATCTCTAACCTCAACTGTAGCCCTGATATGACATACAGGATTCTATTACCCATATGGAGGATTATAGATATAATCTTAAACTAAAACTGGCAAAGATCCATTGTATTGTGATGTTCTGGCCCGCATTATTTTGTCCTGGATGTTATAAATATCTTGGCTGGAGGAGATCATGTGACTTTGTTTACAGAAACTTCCTTACAAAACTTCTGAATAAATACTGCTTACATAACATTGCACATTTATAGTGGTCTTGTCTATTTGATGTGGGGGGGTTTTAAAAATATCTGAAATAAAGTAGTTTTGAATCCCATAAAATATCCAAACTGGTTCATCAATTGCTTTAAAGCTGTCTTATCATATTGATTATCTGGAACGTATTCATTCTGTTATTTCCAGCGAAAAGAAGAGGTATTCAGATTTTGCTTCACCTAATTTAGCTGGCAGCACTGATGATGTGTCTAGAAGTACATGACCTAACCCAATCGATTACAAACTGCAGAAACGTTTTGGGTAAATAAAACAGACAACAGGACATATTTGTTGCTACGATAAGTGCCTAGAAAAGTCGGTTAAAGGGGCTTCAAACAATATGTAAACAAACTCAGTAGCTCCTAAAGCTGCACGCTGGTTGGAGGCTAACACTGCTGCGGTTTAGCTTTGGCAGCTGGATGAAACGATTTCGGTAGTCTTGCTGTTGTCATTTTGAACTTTAGCTGGGTGTTGTTTCTTGGGAAGCTAGATGACCATGCTAGCCAAGTTCACTAAGCAGATCAATGTCATTGGCAATATGACAACCTCGCCTCATACATGAGCTAAATTTAGTCTAACGTTAATATTTTTAATGTGTGCGAGCTAAAACTTAGGTGTGTGTTTGCAACTTTATAGCTGTTTGGGGGGACAATAAACCGAAAAAATAAAAGGAACAATGATATAACAGTACCTGTGTTAAACTGCAAACGCAAACCGGTTAGCCGCGAAGCTAGTCAGCCAGCACCGTCATTAGCTGCGGCTAGCCCAGTTAATCCCATCCGTGCCCACTCGGGAAGTCTCACACAGCGGTGTTAATATTATCCTCTGTCCATGTAGACGATAACTGTGGAGCAGAAAGCCCCGGTCCTAGCTGCCGGTGATGTTAGCAACATGTTGGAGCGATATTAATTTATAATACTTCATACTGTTCGTCATTGTGCTGTCCTGAAAACAAACTGTTCTGTTTGATAGCGCGCTATCTCCACACAGCTAGCCTGGACTGATGGGAATTTCGGTTCTTTTGTTGAGATCCGGATCACTTGGCTCAACTCAACTAAAAGAGCCGACAGATTCGACACAAAAACGCCTCTTCACTTAATGTTGTTTGCAAAGTCGTTGGTAGGGTGTTGAAATATTTTGGGGTTAGCCCCACAAAAAAAAAAAAAAAAAAAAAACAGTAGTTAAATTTGTAAAAATAAAATAATAATAAAAAAAACATTAGTATCAATTTTATGTAAACAAAATAGGATGGTTAAATTCTATCCCAGTTTTTGGATGACTGCAAAATAAAGTGGATTAAAAAATAACTCTGTCAACTGTCAACTTTACTTGCTGTTATCTTTTTGTTAGCAGCAGAAGTAATGGACTAACAAAATATTTCAGTTTATTACTGAGGAAAAGATAATTTACTGATTAGATACGACCATTTGGTGATATTTTTTAAAAAGCAATCAGAATCTCACAATCATTCAGTCTGACAGAGAGAGTATGCTCATTCAGTGTCTAAATTTAAATTTATCCTTCTTTTATTCTGAAAACGTTTTCAGGTAAAAATAAAAAGATAGTTATTAAATTCTTCCAAGTTAAATACCTATTATTAATTTAATATTAATCAAAAGTATGACCACAAATGAGCCTCGCCATATGTTTTATCACTAATGATTTGCTGCTCAGATGGAGTATGTCCCTGGCAACTTTGTGCATCCAGAGAATTTACAAAAAGCTCAAACTTAATTGCATGGGAATCAATGAACAAGCATGTAAAAGATTATGATTTTGATTTAGGTCTGGATTTTGACTAGGCCAGTCTCACCCAATAATATGTTTTGATCTATTGCCTAGTAGGTTTGGCTGTATATTTAGGAATGGTATAAGGTAAACCCCCACAACAGATCCAAGTCTTCTGTAGCCTCTTACAGGTTTTCTTCCATCATTGATCCTTTGCTTTTCAGCAAGATGGTAACTAATTGTTTTGATTCCGATTTATTTTGGCCAACTGAGAGTGGTTTTAGTTTTTGCTAATAATCCTGTTATCAAATCACCTCATGTTTACTTAATACAGAGACATTAACTGTAACAAAGACGGCAGCCAGCTTCTATTGTTCGCATAAGTGAACCGGCACAAAGAGCCAGTTTGGTCATGAGTGGAAAATCTCAGTTTTGCAGCTGGAGCAGTTGTTCCTCATGGGATGATGAGACAAGGGAAATCAGCCCAAAAAATACTTCTTAGTGTTTGTTTTTGACAGAGGATAACATACCTAACATCTTTAAATAAATGACAGCAAAAAAGAGGAAAAACACTGCCAACGCTGTTGCTGCACACAGTCATATGCAAGGCCCAAAGCAAACTGGATCCTCCCTGAACCATTTGAGAGAACAGACCCTTTAGAGAAAAGTAAAAAAAAATTGATTAATGTTTCAGTGGTTCCTCCCAGGTCATATAACAGGTTTTTAAGGACCTTTACCACCATGTCTGAAATGAATTCAGGGACAATTTGTTATGGACAATATATTTGAACTCTCGTGTCATGTTTTTTTTTCTTATAACTTTGGACATGCACCTTTAAATGAGACATACTCAGGGAGAAAGATGTCAGTGACTAGTAATGTGACTTCTGGTGAAGGGGTTTAAAGGGAAAATACTAGCGCAAGTAAGAATTCAAACTTTTAAGGTAAGCCTAATTGCTGTCAGACTTTGTTTTGATGACAGTTGGTGAAAAAAAATCTAATGACCTATAATCATCTAAACAATCTAATGTCTAAATTTAACTGAAAAGAAACATTAGCTCCATATTAGCATAAAAACACTGCAGAAGACCAAAGATAAAGGACTAAATGTGCCTAACATTCATCATTACTTTTTAGCTAAAAGACTACAATACATCTCAAGATGGTTAAAACAAAGTCCTCTGGATGAGTCCTGGCGAGATCAGACACTATGCAATAACATAAAGATTTCGGACCTGCCATTTATTAGCTCAAACATGAAATGACAGGTGCGCTTTAGAAGTATTAATATCAGCTCCTCTCTGACAGCAATGTGGGAGTTTTCACTAATAGTCTTCACTCATCCCATGTGGACGTACGATAAAATACTATAATACTATGATAAACTTCCCAGAATGGATGTGTTAAGTTATTGAATATCTGAAACATATATTCGAAGGACTGGACTTTATTCCATTTAACAGATTAATTGTACAATATGGGATTGACAAGACAAAATTTTTAGAATATCAACAAACTAAATCTAGAATAAAACATAAATTTAGGCTCAATAAAGTTGGGTTACAAACCCCATCAAGTGTATTAGAGTCTCTTAATCTTAACCCCCTAAATTACTGTCTAAAATATACAGGACACCATCTAAAATAGAATAATTGAAATGATTTATCAGTCAGCTTTGACCAAAACTCTGGTCTCAGATTTCTTTAAGAAATTTAGAAATGATTTGAAACCCCAATTTACAATTAATGCAATATAATATCCTTCATAGAGTACAGTATACAAGTCAATGGATGTTCAGGATGGGTTTTGCTCTGTCTGGTACCTGCTTCCAGTTCACAGGTAATATACCTATCAGTCTGGTTCTGTCCACCTGGTGCTGGAAATGTGAAGACTTATCAAGGTGTCTGAGTTGTAATATTCCACTATTCCACTTTTTCCCTGTTTGCTTGTTGGGCAACTTAGATGATGTCACCATGGAGATAGACTCAGTTCACATGGTTCTCACTCCCTTATATATTGCTAAGAAAACTGTCCTCCTGAACTGGAAAAATAAAAAATACTTTTAGTATTAGTTAGTACAGAGACCTTTTGTTGGACCATACCAGTTTTGTCAGTCTCTGCCTCCAGATCAATCTCTCCAGGCTCCAGGCTCTCCAGGATCAATCTCTCCAGGCTTGATCGGCTCCATCACCTACTTTGTCTGTCTTTTGTTTTGTCTCGCTGGGCATTGTTGCTGGTGTGGGGGGGGGTGTCTGGATTTGTGGCGTCTGGGGTGTCCAGCACCTGGGACTGTGGCCCCCAGCAGGGTGGGATTTTGGTGACTTCCGGGGGTGACTTCTGGTGGTTGCATGCAATGCTTTTTTGCATGCAACTATGTCCACTGGTGGACATAGTTTATTGACCTGGTGGCCGTGCTGTTAATGGTATCTAGAGGGTAGGGTTAGGGTTAGGGTTAGGCTTGATAAAGTGCTAAACAAATGCAGGCAATTTGAGCAGGCAGAGGGAGGCTTGGGGTCTTTCCACACCCCGGTTCTCTGTTTGCCTTCTGGGTTTGGAAACCAGGAAGACGAGCAAGCCGTCTGGTTGGGGTACAGCTGGAGAAAACTTTGGGCACTTTTTCTGGATTATCACACATTGCTTGGATTAAAAATAACCCAACAACTTTTGCAGAGTATGTGACTAGAGAAGAACTGCATTAAATGATAAGACAGATGTGTAACCTGGGACTCTTAGATGCTTTACGATATTTTAAAACCATGCAGAGAAAAATCCCTGTTTGCAGCCTGTTCCATGTCTGTCAGCTTCCGGCCAGGAACATTCGGTTCACTTTTATAAACAAACTCCATCCTCACTGCTCAATCTAAGTTTTGAGAATCTCAGCCAGGGAGAGAAGTCTGCTGAAGGTCACAGCAAGTTCGCTAAATTGAAAAATTTCTTTTATGTCAGATCTCAAAGATCAGCTTTGCAGAGTAGAACCTTGAATGGAACATGTTTTGGTAATCTGGGCAGACCCAGATTATGCTGGAGGAACAATTTTTCCTTTCTGGCCTGGAGAGATGTCTGAGTTTCCCTCTTGGACCTGTTGCCCTCACAACTTGATCTTGGATAAGCAGAAAACAATGGATGAATGGATACTATATTTCCTGTCATCTGATTCAACCCACTGCAGTGGAGCCCTGTTTTCTTCTGTTTAGCTGTTGATGAAGGTTTATTTGGCTTTGCTGGTAAAAAAGCCCACTTCCTTATAGTTTACTCTGAGGTATCAAATTCCATTTTGGACCATTTGTTTTTCTCTTTTGTCGTTTGTTTCCTGTTTTCCAGCCCTTCAGCTTTGGAAGCCCATCTATTGTTTCAGCAGATAGGGCTATGTTTCCTTTCAGTCAGCTTGCTCGGGCCAGCAAGAACTCAGTCTGAACTCAGGTGTTTAAAATGTTTTGATTCTACTTTTTTGCTCCTTATTTTTTCATTTAGCTCATTAAGAAAAATGTATGAAATTTAGTACATTTTTGAATATGTTCTCTAAAAAAGTAAAACAGCAGAGGATCCTCATCCAGTGGTTCCTGTTTGGATCAGATCTAGCTCACAGAAGCTGAACAATCAGACTACTTTTGTTTCTTTTGAGGAAGAAAAACCTGAAGCTCTGCAAACGTAATAATTTGAAGAAAAAAAAAACAGATGACAGATTACTTCTTTGATGAGTAATTTCCTTAATACATCACATTTCCAGCTGCAGATGGGAAAAAATACATTGCTAAGGGACCACCCTTGTGCGACACAGTACATCTGAACGAAAGCAGAGATGTTAGATACAAACCCACGCTCTACAGAACAGTCCACAAGAATTTGTTGAAACAACCACACACACACACACACACACACACACACACACACACACACACACACACACACACACACACACACACACACAATTTGAATGGGCTGCCTCACTGCGAGTGTTTGCTGTTCTGTAAAGCAGGTTTTTGTTTTGTTTTGCAGCGTGAGCCTCAGTGCTTCATTCAGACTGAATGTGGGAGTGGAAGGCCAAGCTCTTGGGACGGACTGTGGCTGGTTTTAAAGATATACGCTAATAGGTGTTCAGCCATGTTTTGGAGCAGACCACTGTGAGCACCAAATGAGAAAAAGCAACCTTAAGTTTCCAGAAAATGCTAAAAATATTTCATGTAGAACAGCTAAAAATAAGCTTGAACTTAAAAGTATGCACAGTCCTTTAGAGCACAGAAGAGCTTCTCATATGCAGTGAAGCACTGTGGATTCTAGGAGATCCCCCGAAACTGGGCCGTAGGATTCAATTGCTTACAAAAGGAATATATTGAGACCCTTTTAGTGTAAGCAATTGAATTAAACTATAAATTAATTAACAGACACTTTGAATTTATCTGACCTTCCTGTTTGATCTCATTTGGTGTGTTCCTCAATTCGACAGTAAATCGAAACAGCACATGGTACCCTTCATCAGTACAAAGGTAGTTGTTTTTTATACACCTTACTGACAGCTTAGTTTATGATAGGCCTATTTATCTGCAAAAATACCACCGCACAAGATGTGAGAAATGGAAATTTTAAAAAAATCAGCCAAGACAAAGAAACCTTATAACAGAAAAGCTCCCTAGACCTGGAGAAAATTCTGGTCACTCCAAGACTTTTTCTGAACTCTCACATAGTGCTTGGATTAAACAAGTTCTCTCAGATGCTTTACAACGCTTTCAAACCATGCAAAAGAAAATCTCTGTTTTCTCAGGAACAGCCAGTTCCATGTCTGTCAGCTTCCGGCCAGGAACATCCAGTTTGCTTTAATAAACAAACTACATCCTCACTGCTCAGTGGAAGTTTTTAGAGTCTCAGCCAAGGAGAGAAATCTGCTAAAGGTCACAGCAAGTTTGCAAGCTCTAAAAATTCCTTTTATGTCAGATGTCGATCACCCAACCTTTATGTATCTCACTTACAGAGCCACTGCACGTAATTCACCTCTTGATTTTCCCTATCTCTTCACAAAGTCTAGAGAGGTACTGCGTGAGCTTCACCATCACAATGATCAGGGCCCCCACTGTGAGCGTGCACGAAGGCCACAACAACGAGTGGAAGACAACACTGTGGTCGTAGAGCCGGGTCAGGAGGACAGCGTCCTGTTGATCACTAGGGTCGTAGTAGCAGGAGATGTGCTGGTTCATCTTCAGATGTTGGGAAATGTTCATGATCGTGGCATGCATGGCCATGCGGTCCTTTTGGCACCGGGGTATGTAGACACACTGCAACAAGAGTACTGCAGGTTACACAGAGCAAAACGTCCATTTAGTTAGCCAAGTTACATTTTTCCACAACAGTGAACACTAACAGTCCCTTTCTGAACAGTGACTGGAGTGAGTCTGTCCCTGGGCCAACATGTGACTCCTGCTGTCAACATGTGAATTGATTCAGCCATTCCCAGCGTTTTCTCTGGCACTGGACTTACTTCAGAGCTGGCGTCCTGTGTCTCTTCGTTGTGAGACAGACGGCTGATGCGGCCCGTGTTGTTGACACTCACATAGACCTGCAGACAGGGATATCTGGACGCCCTCCAGCAGTCTGACCCACAGCTGTATGAACAGTTCACGTCCCCTGTGACCGTGGAGTTGATGACAGCACATGTCCCTTCCTCTGTCCACACACTGTTTTGACACAAAACAAAGATTCAGTTTATTTCAAATAAGGTAGGAGCTTCAATTAGGTTGTTTTAAAAACTTATAGCTTGTACATTGGTACCTAAAGGGGAAAAAAACTGGTTTTCCAACAAGGTTCTTTAAAAAAATGTAAAGTTTTTTGTATCTTACCTGTAGTCAAAAACAGGAACTATCCTTGTAGGAAATGTGGTAAAGAAAAAACCTGGAGGAAGGCAATTTTAACCAGCAATGATCATCCTTTAAGGGAAGAATTTGTTCTTCTCCCATCTGGTCAGAGATGCAGCCCACCCAGAGCAAAGTGCTAAAGATAAAAGTTTTCTTTTCTTCTGCATTAAACAAACGCTTCACTGGATTTCAGAGGCAATAGATTCATTTGCCAATCATTCATTGTACTTTTATTGGTAAATTGGTCAAGTTGTTTTGTATTATATTCGGTGTTGTCTTATGAAACATTTTTTTCAGTACTATAGCTAATATAATTTTCCCTAAGGAACGACAAAGGTTCAAATTGGACTCTTTTGACATGTTTGTTTAATATAGATTTAGATTAGGCAGTCTTGTCGGAAGCTGCACAGTGACAAGGTTGGTAGCACTGTTCTCTTGCAGCAAGAAGGTCCAGGGTTCAGATCCCAGCCTGGGGTCTTTCTGCATGGAGTTTCTCCCTGTATATGTGTGATTTCTCTCCTGGCACTCCTTCCTCCCACAGTCCAAAAACATGACTGTTAGGTCAGTTGATTAATTGGTGCATATTGTGTGTCGCTGTTTTGCCCTGTGATGGACTGGGAACCTGTTGAGGGTGTATCCTGGCTCACGACTGCTGGATATAGCCCCCAGTGACCCTGCAAGGACAAGCTGGTGACTGAAGACTGAAGTCATCAGCTTCAGTCTCTGGAACTAACTAATGTGAATGTCAATTAAATAAAGACACCAAGATGGTTATCTGTCTGATGCTGCACTACATTTTTTGTACTTCCCAAATCAGTTTTTCATTACAACTTCCCAAGCCATGCTAACGGAATACTACCCCCCATGGCTATCAGATGAGCACAATCACAATCTCCAGAACTCCCCAAAGCAGCTATTTTAAAATCCAAAATCTGTGTTTATTACTGATCATTGTGTGTTGATCATTTGTGAGTTAAGCTGCATCTTTTAAAAGATGTCAAATATATATTATATGGTATAATTGTACTATAAACCCTATAAGCAGCTCCTTGTTTTTCCTAATCTTCATCAACCTCCTCTTCCTAAATGCTAAATACAGTGCCAGGATTTTATTGCGACGTTGTGACAGGCATGCTTTATATTTGAAGTAAAACTTGGAGAACTCAAAACCTCCTGTGGTCAAACAGCTAGCGTGCAATTTGGAGGTGTGCGTGATTCCCCCAGGTAGGAGCCCTATTCTGCAGAGAGACTAGCACATACTAATTTCCATAGGTAAGGGGGCTGATGATGTCATTGTAAATAAAGTGTTAGTATGAAGGTTGTTGATGGTTTGTTTCATCTGTTTGTTGAGATCATTTTTGCTTGCAAGCAGAGCAGTGACAGAACCGTATGCACACAGCAGCAGCAGCTCAAGAGTGTTACGTTAATTCATCTTGCAGGCTGGTATATGCGTAGTTAGGCAGCACACATCATGAAGTGATCATTGTCGCTACCAGTCTCTCCTTTGTACCATCCAGATATGCCCCCACAAAAGTACTTAGCCACTGAATTTTCACCACAGAAGGTTGGTGCATGCTCAAAACAGTCTGGAAACTCTCATGCTCCATCATGCATGATGAAGTATGTTTGTGATGCACTCCAGATAACTCTCCAAAAGTCTGCAGAAATAATCTATGTTGTAGTTGGTTTTATATTTCTAGGTGCGGCCTTAGTCCTACTAGGTGCATTTCTGTGCAATGTACCTTTAGACACAGTACCACCAGACCAGTACCTGTCTGCATATGAGCGTAAAACAGTGATGCCCAGCACAAAATACATCATGATTGAACACAGGATCATTCCAAGTCCTAGAAGAATGGCTCGATCTTCTCCAGGTTTGAGAGCTGTCACTGTTTTCTTCTTGTCCAAAATATCCACCTCACGAAATTTCTGGTAAATCGATCTGATGGCAGAAAGGGATACAGCATTATTCTTTACATTTTTAAAGGACAAACGTAGAGACAAACATCCAAAAATTGTAATTCCTAAAAGTAAGTCTTTTAGGAAAATGGGAACTTTTTTCCCTTGTGCATTCTCCGTGTATATATTTAGCCCTGAAATGTTGAAAATATCACTTACCTCCTCTCGTTTTCTCTTCCTGATCCTGCAGCATTTCTGGCCCCAGCCACAAAAAACATCTCTCCTGATGACCTTGGAGCTCTTCCGCTTGCTGAAGCAGAGCAGTGAGACTGCTGGAAAGACCTGTGAAAAATTACAGTTTTCTATTCAGCTGTTATAATGAATTCTCCCATTTATTACCTCTGTTCCAGGCTACAAAGTAAGTAAGTCAAGAAAATGTCAAATAAGAATTTACCTTTGATGCATTTTGCCCGTGTAGCACTATTTATTCCTAGATAAGTCCATTCAGTAGAGGATAAAGCTTTTTCTACCATCCCTGCAAGCAGTGCTTCATAATGGTGTGCTCGGACTGAAAGCACTCCTTGCACAGTGGTCTCCAGGTAAACATCTCATTTTTAATACAAAGAAATACTCTAAAGGGCAGACAAAAAGACTGATAGCTAGAGATGAAAGGTGTTAATGCTGATGAGGCCCAGGTGGAAAACCAACCTTCTTTATCCTGAACATTTGTGCTGTCAACACATAGTCATTGAGTCCACAGCAATATTTTAAACTGGGACTTGTCTAAATCCGTCCGGCGTTGCTCCCATAAATAACAGCAATAACTTTGATTTAAATGAATGAGTGGTTGATATATGGAAGGCAGTGGTGAGTCAGCCAAGGGTTTTGTGATGAGAGTCAGTGGAAACCCCCTAACTGATAGCAACAATTATTCAACATTGGCAGAGCAAATGTGTGGGATATATTAGTTTAGAATAGTGCAAATATGCACATTATTATTTCCCACTAAGGTTACTGAGTACTCTGGCGATTAAATGTTCATTGTGTTCGACATAGAGACAGTCTGGGGAAAGAAACTCTCTCTATGACTGTTAGTTTTTGCAACCAGAGCTCTGTATCTCTTGCATGATATAATAATGGCATTGAAGCAGATGGCCAAGAGCCCCAAAACTGAGGTCGTACTTATATGCTGCCCCAGAAAATGCAACCCTTGCTGGGTCTTTTGGGATGGAACGTGTCCGGACCGAGGTATGAGGACCATCTCAGATGCCAACAGAGGTGGATCTCAATAATTTAATGTTATCTACAGTGGACAGTCAGGGGCGGAACCAGGGGGCTCCCCAGCAACTAACCCTGCCAAGTGATTGGTTGCTATGGGAAGGTAACTCACCAGCAGAGCACAGCTCCAAAACAAGCAGTTCCCCTCCAAAACAGTTGATGACAGCAGTGATACATGCTTACACAGCATTTACTTAGAAATATAGGCATATATTTTTTACGATTCAAGAAACTATTTTGTCTTTAGTGAGTTATTTGGAAAATACAGATGTTGAGCTCCCAAGCGACTCAGACGCCGATCATTTGTTGGCCACCCCTGAGTGAGCAATGGTCCCAGCCTGGCCTCCTCTATGAAAATTTTCCCGCTCCGCCACTGTTGACAATGTGTTGCTGGGGATGGAATACTTTTCGGATTTACTCCAGCCTCATCTGGTCAGCTAATCTAAGGAGAAGCCTTTAGATTAGCTGACCAGCTGCTTTTAGTTGTACCACAAACTAGGCAGAAACTGAGAGAAGATCAAGCTTTTTCTGTTGTGGCTCCCAAACTTTGGAATTCCTTTGAATATTAGTCAAGCATCTTTGCTTCCTGTTTTTAAGTCTTTTTTAAAAACACAAATTATTTTATAGCGTTCTGCCCAGTGTGAGTTGATAATTTTAATTGTCTTTGTTTGATTTTATGTTTTTTAAAGTGAACATATTTAATGTTTTATGTCTAGACTTTTATTCTTTGATTTGTCTTGTTTTTGTACACCTCTTTGGGCAAACTTCTGTTTTTTTTAATTGTTTTTTTATAAATAAATTAGATCTGGATTTGGATGGAAAGGACGGAGAGTGTGGGGGGAGTGCTCCTGAAGTCCAACGGCATTTCCAAGGTGCTGAGCAGTTTAAGCCTTCAGGGTGTTCACACAGCACCAGCACACCAACCGATACACCCCCTGTCTGTACTCAGACTCATTGTTGTCCTGGAGCAAACCAACGAGTGGTTTCATCCACAAACTTCAGGAGTTTCACAATGAGTTTCAATGAAGTGCATTACTTTTTCAAGAGGGAGAAGAACAGTGTGGAGAGAACACACCCGTAGGGGGCGCCGATGCTCCTTTCATTGTTTCAGCAGAAAGCTTTCCTGTCAGTCATCTTGTTATGGTTAGCAAGAACTCAACCTTAACTGCTGTACATTAAATGTTAATTTAAATGTTAATGTAAATGCATGAATAACATTGGTTGCACTGCTTAACAATTTTATTCATGTAGTTCATTCAGAAAAATAAGTAAGAAATGTGATCAGATCCTAATCTGGTTTAAAGAAGTCGGAAAAGCAGGCCACCCTAACTTTTTAGTTTTAGTTTTGCTTTACTGAATAAAAACCTGTAAGCAACCTGCAGAATAATAGAAAAACATGATCAAAGTGTCTTTTAGATGACTAATTTCCTCATTTATGTCAATTGTTTTTTATATTGCAGAAGAAATAAAACATTGCTGAAGCAACACAGTACACATCTGAACAGAAGCAGAAATGTTAGCAACAAAACCCACTCTGTACAAAACAGTCCACAACAATCTGCATGCATAGCCAAAAAAGAGGCCTGTTCAAATCAGTTTTATGCTCTGTCTTATTATTAAGATGCCTTTCTCCTGCAGAAAAGCCCACTAACCATTGCAGCATGGGTGGAATGTGCAAGTGTTCAGAAAAGAAGAGTAAGATATGTTTATTTGGGTTGTATATGAATAAATACAATTCAGAAACTGTTGTAAGACCTGTGGTTCAGAAAGTTCCTGTGTTAGAGCAAAAGTTTAGTCAGCTAATTCAGCAACAGCAATAATACTAAAGCCAAATTTGATAGTGAGCTAAGCTTCCAAACTCTTTTTGTAAACTGAAGAAATTCCCTACTATTTCAGCAGTCTTTGATGACTGAAACAAAAGCATGCACCAGTTTACCAGTTTTGTGTGTCCTATTTTGCAAGAAAACCTTTATTCTTGCAATGTTTAAGATGATCATAAGATGATTCAGTAAGAAATTTAAGTGTTTGTTAAAAATTTCGATCAGAGTTCAAAGCAACACTGTATGTGTCTTGCATGCTCTGCGATTTTTAGCCCCATCATGCCAAGCTGAGCATTGGCTGACCTCCATACTTGCAATTTTGGGTCCAAAAACAATCTTATCTATATTACAATGGAGGAGATTCTGACCCATTCCCTCACTGAATTCATGGACACACTGATTCATTTGAAATGCAATGACACAGAGATATAAACTTGTGTATCATCAGCATACAAATGGTTAGGGATGTTGTAGTACTTTATGATCTGAGCTAGGGGATTATAAAAATGTTAAATAAAAGTGGCCTAAGACTGGACCCTTGAGGAACCTCTGAATTAATTTTTGTTTGCTCGGATGTATAATTACCAAGTGACACAAAGTACTCCTGGTCTGTCAAAGAAGATCTGAACCACTTTAGCATTGTAACGGGCAGTCCCACCCATTTTTTTCAGTCTTTCAATGTATGGTGTTGATCAATCAGAGCTTGTAGATTTTAAATGTATATTAGAGAATATCCCTTTGGATTAAGGCATATTAAATACATGTAATTATCCAGTGTTTTATAAACTGTTGACTGTACAGGTATTTATTTTTTCCATTTATGAAAAAAATATAAGTTGTACATTCTTGGACTATTGTTTGTTGTGTCTTAATATAAAACTCAATATAAAACTTATCAAATCAACTAAATTAATTTGAGTAATATGCTAAGTATGATGTCCAAATTTTTGGCTCTTGTGGCATTTATTGAACATTAATTTGACAGGAAAAAAAAAAAAAAAAAAATATATATATATATATATATATATATATATATATATATATATATATATATATATATATATATATATATAGATATATATATATATATATATATATATATATATATATATATATATATATATATATATATATATATATAGAGATATATAGATATATATATATATATAGATATATATATATAGTGTAGCTGAATAGCCTGCTTTGAATCAGCTTGTACACTGCTTTGGAAAACTTTGAAAACCACTCTAGGCTTATCTATGATCACAATCTTTAGCCTATTGCTTGTTTTAATATCCTCCTATATCCCCAAAAAGCTAAGCATTAGTCTCCAGCTGTGCCAAGTTATTAGTGTCAGCTGAAATGACATAAAGGTGGTAATACATACAGTCAGAGGGATTCCACCTCCTGTTGCTGCATGGACTGCTGAGATAATCCGGTCTTTGGACTACAAATGTCAGCAGTGGTTCTCCCAACAAGGTCTGGGTGGCAAGGGATAGCAGCTGGCCACCTCTCCTTTAAACTCTTACCCCAAGTGATCGGTATGCCTGCCATACCTACCATCATGTGAGTTCTCTCCACAATGCACGTCCTCCTCAAAACCAGCTGGTCTTGCACAATCACCCTGAATAAGTGACCATGACTGTTTGTCTCCTGTTCTATATTTGTTGGGGGCAGAGCTTCAAAGGCAGAATTCAAGATTTGAAATTTCTCTGTCTTCATATGTCACAAATGCACAACTTGAATGTCGAGCACTTGGACACAAGAATATGGCTAAATTTGGCCACAAGGTGGCAGTGCAACACAAACAGTTTTTTTAAATTATTATTTTCTTTGTTTATTTCTTTGATTCTTTGTTTCTTTGATGTCAGGTCAGCTCAAGTGAAAAAAGTGTGATATATAATACTTTTATTTTGTTAAGAAGCTGTGCATCCTTGTTGCAGCTGTTTTATTCAAAAATGACAAACTATATTAAATTCATAATAAAAAGCAAATATTGCAGATTGCATTTTGTCTGTTTATTTGTCTAAATTGGGCCTCTGTCTCTTTAAAAACTCCTTCTCTTTCTGAAACAGCAGTGCTCCTCTGTTAACCCTTTAACAACGTTTTTATCAGCATTTCACTGAGAAGTAGCTCATATAATGAGTTCAGCAGATGTGCAATTCCACCAGGTGTTTGCTAATTGCTGCTGGTTAGTCTGAATGAGCTGAGTGGGGAAGTCGCGGGATAGCGGTTTTCTGTGAGGTGGAAGCTTGGAAGCTTAGAAACTGCAGCTCTAAAGAGGAGCTGCATCTCGAAGGTGGAGCTGTATCTACCCAGGCGTTTTGCACAGCTGAATGGTTGCCATGGGAGATTAAAGGATTTCTCAAACATGCATGAAAGAATCAAAGCAACACTTCAGGTATGTTTTTGATGAGGGAGCATTACATCATGTTATAATGTAATGCAAAAAAAAAAATCAATTTTACATGATACTGTCCCTTTAATTCTGGTTTGTCAACTAATGAAGATAGCTAAAAAGCAAAGCAACAGTTTTGTGAAAGAAGTTTTTTTGCCACTTTGTACTTGTTGTGGCATGTCCTTAATGTTGTCTGCACCAGATGCAATCTATTGTAACTTTAATTTATTGAGTCAATAATGTAGCAGGAGAATACTCCACTCTCCCAAATAGAGCAAATCTCCCCCATCACGGTAAGGCAACCAGACCCACCATACAGTTTGTCTTGCCTGCCAGGAAACAAATAAATAAATAATCCTACTTGTTCATGCTATACTACATATTTCACAAGGAGATTAACTTAAAAGGTCAGTGTTCATAAAAAATGAACACAACCCCTCTATGAAATGTTAAAACTGAATAAATGTTCACTTGGGAAGCAGCCTTTCAGAATTATGAGGGGCTTGTTTATTTCTTCTTGGTCTTCCAGCTATTTTACCATCCTCTAACTTCTCTGTAAGTAGTCATTTCCTCAACAGTCTGACCAGATGAGAAATTATTCTTGGCCGACCTGAGCTAATCTTGGCTGCAGCCTTTGCGTATCCTATTTGGTTTGTAAGATTATATGAGTCTATATCCCTGCAGCTATAGCAAAATCAAACACTGTTAGAACAGAACTTCAGGAAGTTTTCTCCTTTAATTAAACCTCGGCCAAACTTTCTCCTTGAAAAAAATAACAGGATGAGAAAGACTGAAGGGCAGATGGACAGGAACCTGTGTTCATTATTTGGGGTGAAGCCTAAATATAACTGCATAGTGTAGCCTGTCTTCCCATTTGGAGGAACGTGTACGCTGACATGAAAGGTGTACACTAGCATGAAAGGCGATGCGGCTTCTTTGTTTCTCGGTAACTTAAAATAACTCCTGCTGAGGAAGCAGTGAGTTGAGCTGCAGTCCCATTTCTTCACTTCTTTTTCAGTTTCATACACATCAAACACAGACTGCCTGAGCTTTGAATGAGGTCTTTCAGGTTCTGTTCTCATGCACTGCCTTCCTTTCCTAAAATAAAGCTTTACTCCAACAGATATTGATACAAATGGGGTCTGAAGTGATTTAAATATACCCACTGGTCATAGATTGACATAAAGAGTGCATGCACACAAATGAAAAGCCAATACTGCTGTTGCTAAGGCAGGCCTAAACTTTTTTATTGTCCTTCAGATCAGCTTCCTATTCTCACACTTCCAACTGATGAAGTCCATGTTGTCTTCTTATTAAATTGAACTGAGTTATACTGGATTAGTGGTAAATTTGCAAAATCAAAATTAAAAGATTACTAGCCTATCATAAGAGTAAAAAATGGGGTTTATCTTTCAAAGTCATATTTAGATTACCAACTAAGTACTTAGCTCCAATTTAAATACTTTGTTCAAATCTATTTAGTTAGTAAGCTAAATGTTTAGCTTCAAACTAAAAATTTAGTTTGCTAACTAAATAATTAGTTTGGAGATAAATATATAGTTGGTTAACTAAATATTTGGCAAGAGAACGAAATATTTAGTTGGTTGAATAAATATTTAGGTTGCCAACTAAACATCCATCCATTATCTAGCACGCTTATCGCGCAGGGTCGTAAAGGGGGCTGGTGCCTATTTCCAGCAGTCATTGAGCGAGAGGCGGGGTACACCCTAGACAGGTCGCCAATCCATCGCAGGACAACATAGAGACAGACAAGACAAATAACCATGCACGCACACACTCACACCTAAGGAGAATTTAGAGAGACCAATTAACCTAACAGTTGTATTTTTGTACTGTGGAAGCAAGAGTACCTGGAGAGAACCCATGCATGCACAGGGAGAACATGCAAACTCCCGGTAGAAAGACCTCAGGCCAGTATTTGAACCCAGGACCTTTTTGCTGTAAGGCAACAATGCTACCAACTGTGCCACTGTGAAGTTTGAAACTAAATATTTAGCTAGCTAACAAAATATTTAGTTTGGAGAGAAATATTTCGTTGGCTAACAAAATATTTAGCTCGCTAACTAAATATTTACTTGGTTAAATAAATATTTAGCTTGCCAACTAAACACTTACTGTGAAACTAAATATTCAGATTGCTAACTAAACATTTAGTGTGAAACTAAATATTTAGCTTACTAACTAAATATTCAGTTTGGAGAGAAATATTTAGTTGGTTAACTGAATACTCAGATAGCTAACTAAATAGTTAGTTGATAAATAAATATTTGGCATGCCAATTAAACAGTTAGTTTGAATCTAAATATTTAGCTTGCTAACTACATATTTAGTTGGTTAAATAAGTATTTAGCATGCCAACTAAACATTTAGTTTAAAATAAATTATTTAGCTTGTTAACCAAATATATAGTTGGTTAAATAAATATTTAGCTTGCCAACTAAACATTTAGTTTAAAATTAAATATTTAGCTTGCTAACTAAACATTTAGCATGAAACTAAATATTTAGCTTACTGATGAAACATTTAGTTTGGAAAGAAATATTTAATTGGTTAACTAAATATTTACTGAGCTAACTAAATATTTACTAAGCTAACTAAATATTTACTTTTGTAAACTAAATGCTTAACTGTGATATTTATAAATTAATGAATAACATGGTGAAAATATGACTCTGAAAAATGAACCCCCATTTTTCTCTTATTGCAGGCCAAATAACTCAAATTATTGCGGTTCATTTTTGATTGTGTAATTTTACAAACGGGAGCCCATAGAGCAAAGCCTTGGGTTTACAATGCTTTGCAGAATTAATAACATCTTGTCACATTTCAAAAATAAACTTTGCTATTTTAATGGGTTGTTGTGTCATAGACCAGCAGAAATTAGCATCTGAAACGTGTGGTATGATATTGGCAGCAGCATGCTGTGGGGATGCTTCTCTTCAGCAGAAGCTTGGATGCTGTGGAGTTTGCTCTGAAGAAGGACTGAGGTAAATAGAAAGCAATCCTGGAAGAGAAAACCTGTCTTATAGGCTGCAAACAACTCAAAGCTGTAGTTGCAGATAGGACGCCCTACAGCAGGCCGGAAACCCTAAACATGCAGCCTGGTTACAATGGGATGGTTTAGATCAAAGTATGTACAGGTGTTTGAATGGCCCATTCAAAATCCAAACATGAATCCAATTCAGAATCTGTGTCAAGACAAGAAAAATCATTATCACAGCCCAAACAGACTGAACTTGAGCTATGTTGTAAAGCTGAATGGGAAAACCAGTCTTTAAATATGTAAATCCCTCGTGCTGTTTCCTGCAGAGACAGTGGTGACCTCTCATGCATTGACACAATCTCCCCCTCTCCCCCCACTAGGATAAGCAAGTGTAAAACAAGGTTGGAAACGTACAAAGGTGATAAAGCAAAACAAACAGATTACAGTTTCAACAGTTATTACAGTGACACCCACCTTTATAAAAGCAATGACTCGGGGCTTAGAAAGTCAATAAAAGTCCAATAACGCTTGAGAATTTCAGATTTTTATCTTTAAGAATAATGTCTCATTTTCCTTCAGTTGTACAGTTATGTGCTACTTTTGGGTCATCTATCACATAAAATTCCAATAAAAAAATCATTGAAGTTTATAGTGGAAGTGTGACAAAAATTATATTTTTGCAGTGAATATTGAGTCATGATGCTGTTTTCAGTCTTTCTATGGGGGCTCTGAGTATTTCTATCTTCACTGCAAATTACAATGGGAAAAAAGTCTGTGGCGGTCTGCTGCCAGTTCTTAAAACCCTCAGAATGTTCCAGCAACTATTTGGCTCCAAAGCACATTGAGTCTTCCCAAGTGGATTCGATGCACAGGCAAGCTTTCCACAGCTTCTGTTAATTAGAGGCAGTTCTTCAGTTCTGTGTCCACACTGTGAAAACCTCTGGGATGATGTCTTTCAGGCATCACCCCCGGTTACCATCTCTGAACTGAGCTGAAAGGCACAGATGTTTGTAATATGCTTCTGGACCTATATCCCATAGCGCCCAACAGCATTTTTGTTGGCTTATTGGATTGTCATAATGAATGCTGAAAAGTTCCAGAGGTATAAGCTGCAATCACTAGGAAACACAATGTCTTATTTATTTACAAAAGAAAATAGTGCTATTTCAGATTCTTGGAGAGCAAAAGTGATTTGCTGACAAAACAGACCTCATAGTTTGGGTTTTTCTCTCTAATAATGTATTCATGTCTTTTGTATATCCTCCTGTGGTATGGGTCTGCACCGTGCAAGTACACAGAAGGTGAAAATGGATGAGTAAGATTTATAGTGACAAAATGGAGGTGAGTCAACTCATAATATTTGTCTGAAGAGTGAATAATATGTTGCATAAAGCCTGGCACTAGGCATGAGGAATCTGCTCCAGACTTCTTCTGCTGCTGCCAAAACGCTCTCATCCAGTGGGAGTGACGGAGCACATATTCCTGTGGGCTTTCAGAGAACCAGGCAGAATGTGGGGAACATTCCTGTGAATATGAAGACAAACTGAATCAGATTTTTCATTCGTTTTATGCATTTCTTTCCAACGATCAATGCAATATAGATGCGGTCGATTAAAAGAGGGAGCTTCTGGGGAACAAGCTAAAAAGATGGAGGAAAAGGAGCCTGAGAGGCTCTGTTATTGAGTAGTACTGGGAGCTTATGTGATGAGTGACAAACAATGATATCATCCGCCCACTTGTGTAATAAGGTAGGCTTGACAAATGGGAGTTTTTTGGGGGTTTTTTTTACATTTCTGCCATCTAATTGCACACAGATATTCTTCTGGTGTTTTATCAGTGCTGATTTGATTTCTGGAGAACTCTGGGCTGTAAAAACAATCAAACACAATAGAATGGAACAGAAATATTCTTTATTGTCCCACTCTGGTGAAATTCAGGTGTTACAGCAACATCAAGGTAGATAGGTTCACACAGAAAATCAAAAAGTGCTAACTAACTAACTATATATATATATATATATATATATATATATATATATATATATATATATATATATATATATATATATATATATATATATATATATATATATATATAGAGAGAGAGAGAGAGAGATAGATAGATAGATAGATAGATAGATAAAATCAGGATTAACAATAACATCAACAACAATACAAATAAAACTGAATAGTAACAGCATACTGTACAAGATTATTGTACTGTTATTTGTGCTCAAAACAAAATTTTAATTCCTTTGTTTCATGTCCAGTAAGTGAGAATTGGCACCCCCTGTGTTGTGCAGCGTATGACTACTGTAAAATATTGCTGAACAGGGAGTTGGTCTCTGAAAAGGAGCTTGTGATTTTGTTGCTAAATTAAAGAGATTTTTTGTTGTTGTTGTTGTTTTGGGAGCTTTTAAGCATATGACCATCTCTAGTTTAGCATTTTAAACATCTAGATTGTTCTGACCTAAACTGGATTACTCGACACCTGAACACGGATTCTTTAAAAGAGAGTTTTATATGCATGAAACCCTTATTTATTCGTGACAATAGAATAGTATAGAATCTTTTCAAAGCTTTGTCTGCAATAAGACCATCTTAAAATGAGAATAGCTTGAAAAGCACAATATATAGAGATCAAATCTAACCTAATTTATTCGGCACTGTTTCCAAATGCTATAAAAGAGTTCACTATTCAGAAAATTTCACTAAGTAGTAAATGTGACAAAAAAGGGGATTCTTTGTTTTCTCAAAAATATTGTTAAAATCTACACCAATCAATCAATCCATCCATATCGTTACCGCTATCGCTCTGTTATAACATCAGATCATCACATGATAAGAATGAGATTTACTGGGGGAGTGGGTGTGTGTTTAGTTACGTGTGGGTTGAAGAAGGGGTTTGCCTAGGTCCCCATTTGTGCAAGAAGTGCCTCATTTAAATGTGCAAGGACTAGCATTGAAGCAAGGTCTTGTTTTCCAGGTATACCAAGGCTAAATAAACTTACCATTTTAAAATCGCAAAATTGTTCAGTTAGCTTTCTGGTTTAAAGTCCTTTTTATGAGATGCCAGAGAAAAATGCTGGAATGACTGGAGTTTTCTTCAGCTGTAGAAAGCATAGAATAATGCAGAGCTGTCCATCACCCACCTATCACTGCACACTGCTTGTCAGATGGCTGAAGCAAGATTCATATGCTTTTCGTTTGCTTACGGGTAAGATAATTACTTGGCTTGAGAAAAGCATGAACAATAATGGTATGAAAACTAAAAGAAGAACCAACAATTAGTCATATTAAGCCAATGCTGGTTTAAAACTAAAGTAGACAGTTTAGAGAGCAGCTGATTGCAGACTTTGCCTGAGCAGATAGCCAGACTAATAAATCAACGAATATCAACTTGTTTGACTCCCAGTGTAGCTCAATAAAGAGAATGGCAAAAAGGTATATTTTGCTCAGTAAGCATGTTTAGTTGAAAAATACTAAGTAATAGGTATTTATTCTATATTTTTCTCAAGCGCATAAATAAAAAAGTGAATGCTAAAAATCTTATGACATCAACTACTATGATCAATATTTTCATTACCTCTTCAGCAGTCGTATAAAGAATTGTTCCTTTCCAGTTTTAATAAAAACTTTATGTTTTTCTTTCGTGTATTTTGTGCAAATATATTTTATATTTTCTGTCTGGTTGTGTGTGTGGGGGGGGTTGAATATGCAAAAACCAACGAGTAGTTGCTATGATAAGTGCTTCTGTCAGAGCTCATGTTTGGTGGTCAAATAAAACAGCAATATAACAATCAATTTGCAGGACAGTTTCTGCTGCTGTGCCACAAATTTCAAGGATTACCATTTCAGTATATTTCATCATTCCATCCCGAAAAAAGGCTGCAGCTGGACTGATGCTTAAACAGAGATATCCATAAATAAGAATGAAACCATTTTTGCTATGATAAAGAATGCAAAGATAACTGTATTGTTTTTTTTTCTTTTTCACACAGGGATTATTTAATATATATTTAAAGTTACACACCTAACTTTTCAGTAAAATCAGTAAAACTTAATTTAGATAAAGTTTGTCAACTGTGGAACAACATTTTGTGGCTTTTGCTGTTTGGCTCAATACTTTTAAATCAAGAAAAAAAAAAAAATCTGCCATACCAAGGACAAGCTTCCATAGTCCTCTGATGACATCACACAAAGCATAAGGTTGGTGGTTAGAGTTCTTCTCAGTGTATCCATTTGTATTTTTCTCTTTATTTTCATGCTTCCTTCCATCCAATGAATGTATTTGTGTTCTGTTTGGCAGCAGTAACATATGTGAGTGCTATAAGAGTACTGCATGAATTTAAGCAGTAGTGGGCACACTTCCACTAATCTGCTAATGGCACAGCTAATTTTTCATTTGCGCTTTTGCTAACTTTGAAAACGCTTACCGCACTTAGCTTCTCATAAATTAATTTTTCTGAATAAATTCTAAAGCTCTAATTTACCTCGCTATTTTGTAAACTTTCGGTTGAATAAAGTTCAAAATCTGTGTTGACGTTTTGGTTATCGACTGTAAAGAATTCTTGAAGTAGTAAGACGTTTATATTCATCCTATTTTGAAGTGGGTAAAGCTTGTTTATGCAACAGTTTGACGCAGCACTTGACCCTGTTGAGGGTGATATACAATGTTGAAGCACAGTTGTCTCATTAGAGACATAGTAGGTTTCACATGTTTGAAGTTAATGCATTAGCTTCCACTAAATACTGTGTTGGTGTCGCACTTTAGTGGAACTAATATTTATGATTAGTGCTTTAGGTTGAGTGCAACTAGCTTTTTAGTTAGCAGTACCCACCATTGAACTTAAGGACATTTTTTCAAGAAGAATACCCATAGAGAAAGACCAGTGTATACTGGAATGGAACTCGAATGCTTGAGGATCAGTTGAAATCTGTCAAAAGTTGCTTTCCCACCATGACATTAACTAATGCCTGCTGATCAGCTCCATTCTAGTAGATCTTGTGATGTTATCAAATCAGTTGATTAAATACACAAAGCAGAATTAACAACCTGTTTTTCCTGTGCACTTTTTATTGGCTTTGTATTTTGAGGAATCAAAAAGAAAGAAACAAAAACCATCCCACTTGATAATATCTTTAAACCTATAAAGGCAGCAATGTGAGAAAATATGTTTCACCATGAGACACAACACTGGGGAAACTGATATGATTATGAGCACAGAGAGCAGCCAGAAAAAAAAAAAAAAAAAAAAAAATCAGTGTAAAATCCAAATTGCAATGATGATGTAAGCTTGTTGTTGACTTTCCTAGTCTGAATGACTGAGCAAAGGATGGGGGGGGTGGGGTGTCATTAATCCACAGCTAGTGGTGACTTGCCAAGAGAAAATTAGGTGTAGTGGGGGATGGGCGACAAGGCTATGTTATGACTGATTCATGATAAACTTCTTAACGCTAGGCTATTATAACTACTCCTTTTTTTTCTATCTTCCCTCGTTTTTAAGAAGAAACGTTGCTTCATTTTTTTCTTTTGTATGAACGTGAGTAACGGACCATGAATTAATGTTTAATTAACGCTGTCTGCTTGTGTTAAACACACTCAGGTGTTTGGTGGCCTTTTTAAAATAGGTTAGAGATACTAGTAAAGAGTTATGTCCTCATTACATCAAGTTACTTAACGTTATCTATGTTTCCTGCAAACTGACCAACAACACTGCAAACTCATTACGTGTCCTTGTCACCAGGAGTTAATAATCTTTCAAATAGGCTTTAGTGACTGACTGACGCTCTGAAATAACAGTAGTTACAAGCAGCCCATTTTACCATGTCAGGTCACTCCGCTGTGTCTGAAGCCGTTGCTGGGCTCTTACCGCCGGGTTTTAGCTTTAATATTATAACCTCATCATAGTTCATCTATGCGCTAAAGGGAGCAACTCTGCAATGGAATAAAGCGACAACATGGTCTGACTTGACCGTCAAAGTGAATGGAAGATATTGTCTGTTAGACGTTTTAACCCAAGTAGGTATGACATTGTAGCTATACTGTCATTAGCATAGCATGCTAGGTTTATACAGTTAGCTAGCTAGCTTGTTGGCAAGTCCACGGGGGTAGCAGCTTGACGACCTTTTGGTTCAAGGTAGGAATTTATGTTGGAGAGGGATTTAAATTACAGTAATAAGTAGTAATTACGCAATAAAAATAACAAGTACAAATACGAAGTTTTAATTGTAGGCATGGGACGTAAGTGCCTGCATTAAAATAAGTAAAACGTACCCCGCCTTGACTGACTGGCATGTGTTGACGGGTGCAACCAGCGCCATGCCGAACTGATTACACACGCATGGTAGCCAGTGAGCTAAGGTTACATGACTTTAGTGGACACTACCGCGATAATAGCTTTAGTTTCCTAAACAATTGAGTTGCAGTGGTTGGTTGAACAGCAAGGAGGTCCAGATATTCCACTTTGTTGTTTATCTATTTATTTATAGAAAGACCAAAGCCGATCGTGATACTCCCATAACACCATGAACTGGGCTGGTCCATCTGATGTCCACTCTGATGTTTGTTTAGCTCCTTCTGTGAGTCTGTAAAAGGCCGTTTTTAATAAATATAAGAATTTGCTTATTTATAGGTGTATCTTTATGAATGGAAATATAATAGAAATGTTATATTTTTTTATTTTAGTAATTCAATTACATAAAGCAAAACATACATATATTCATTACACACAGAATAATCAATGTTATTTATGCTAATTTAGTTAACTATGGTTTAAAGCTAATGAGAACCCCACATATAATTTCTTAGAAAATTGGAATATTGTGTAAAATGAACAAAAATAAAGATTTTTTTTATCTAGAAACATCCTGTTTTTGCCTACATTATAATGTGGAAGTCTGCTGACTGGACATTTTCCATTTGTGATCACCGAACACCCTCCACAAATGCACCGCTGTGAGGTTTTAGAAATGAGGTGGACAGCAGCAAGTCTGGTACAGTAGTGATTGCACAAAGGGAATAAAAGCTGTGTCGTGTGTCTCCCTATTCTAATATTTTGAAGACAGTATTGGTAGTAATTCATTCAAAAGGAGCTCCAACCAAGTACTGAGTGCATATACTGTACAGTACATGAACCGACTTTAAGCAGGCCTGCATTTCTGTTTTAAAATATTTTTTATTGATATTTTTGAATATTTTTTTTCTGAGAAACTGAATTTAGGGTTTTTATTAGTTGCAAGAAATAATTATCAAAATTAGGCAAACTAAAATCTAAAAATAAGACCTCATCAGTTGTGATTAACACATAGTTTTCTTACTCTTTGCTTTCTTAGCCATTTAAACAATATCCCCACCAATATCTGTGAGCATTAGTATGTCATTTTTAAAAATATACATGTTGGCATTAGGGGCAGTTGGGTTCGTTAGACTGGACAATAATATCAACACCCACAGTATGAGTGCATGACACTTGACACATGACACAATATAATATCCTACCAAATACTGCATCTGAGGAGTCCTTTGCAATTGCAGTGATGACTGCGATGTTGTGCAGCTCCTCTCTGTGTATAATAAATGTAATATGATCAGGGGTGCACCAATTGCAGTTTTCTGGCCGATCACCAATCTTTAAAAAGCCTGATATGGCGATTCTGATTTCGAATGATACTGATTTTTTTCGTCTGAAAGTTGCTAAATATAGCGACAAAGTTGCTATGTTGGCAACAGTGGGGTGACTTGTTAATCGCACACATGCAGATGTGACCTGGTGGACGGGTGTCACTCAGCCCTCTCTCACAGCAGAGCAAAAGGGAACAGTGATTGATTTTCAGATAAGATCGATGGATAAGATCGGTTTCTCATTTAGTATTGTCCAATCTCTGATCACCTAAAATGAAGGAAATCGTTGACGATTTATCAGTACATCCCTACGCATGATACGTAACCAGTTCCACTTTTTAAATTGAATTGCTGAATTAACTTGTCGGTGATTCTTATGTATTGTGACACACCTGTAGGTCCCTGCAACTTACAGACTAACATCATTTTTCCGTTAAAATTAGTTGTTATTCATAAAATCAGCCAGACACAAGAAGAACCAAAAATGCACTAATGATGCTCATTTGTCAGATTAAAAGTACTTTGTATTAAATCCCCATTTCTTTATTAAAAATGTTTGTTTTTATTGTTCTGATGTAATATGTTGATCTAAAATGTCATGTTTTCATTCACTGTAAGCAGAAAATCATCATAGTTAACAGAAATGAAGGCCTGAAAACATCAGTCTGTGGGGAATTAATCTGTATTACGTGTAGGGGTCTATTGGTGCTGATTTCCTTAATTTTGGGTGATCAGTGATCGGCCAATACTTAGAAGAGAAACCGATCTTATCTACTTCCGCAAAGGTCTGGAAATCAGTCACTGTCTTCTTTTGCTCTGCTGTGAAATGGCAGACTGACAGACCCGCCCACCAGGTCACATCTGCACGTGCACAGTTAATAGTAGCCACCTCACTGTTGCCGACTTAGCGACTTTATTGCTATATTTAGCAACTTTTCAGACTCCTTTGGAAACTTTTAAAAAGAAAAACAACTAGCGACAAATCTAGCAAATTTTCTGTGTTCGTGGTGACTTTGTGTAAGTTATTAAAAAAATGGTATCGTTCAAAATCAGAATCGGCAGGTCGAGCTTTTTAAAAGTCGGTAATTGGCCATAAATCTGTAATCAGTGCAGCCTTAGCTACATGTTTCACTTATTGATGGAGTTACTGAAATAAATGAACTTTTCAGTAGTGTTAAAGTTAAATATTAAAATTCTATTAAAGAGTACACTGTTTGAAATGAAAACTTGAAGAAAATGCATTCAGCATTTCTGAATGGTTTAATGTTATATCAACATCAATGCATTTGTCTTATATACCAAGAAAATACTTGATTTCTACACTTTTCCTCACAGTGAAGAATGGCCTAATGTATTTGTGTAAGACTTAAAAAGTCTGTGCAGATAATCTTTGATAGTATAGAACTTAGAGGTAAAATGAACTAAAAGTTTTGATTTCTTTTCTGACTTGGTTCGTTTTTTAAAGAACCTTCTCCCAGGATCTTCCAGGAGTTTAGCTTTTTGCCCTCTAGTGAGGACGTTACGTTAAAACAAGTTTATAGTACTTATAGATAAACCATATTCTTTGTATATATTTTGCAAATATTGTTTTTTAAACGACTACGTACTACTAACATACTGTACACAGACTTAACTTGAGAAGCTGAAGCAGTTTAACTTTTCAATGTGCTGTCATGTTGACTGCGGTGTAAAAGATGCTATTACTATCTTGCTGTGTCGATTTTCTGAAAAACTCCACTGTTTGAAGTAAGCAAAGAAACACTACAGTGTGCAAGGATGCAGTATTTGAAGGTTCACGAGGTCCATGGTGAACATTCACGTTCTCTGTTCCTCTAATTTCCAGGGTCCAGAGACGAGGCAGTCATCATGTGCAACTGAAGACATCTTGATGATCACATGGGTAGTGTATCGTCTCTTTTCACTGATAGATTTCCCATGTTGATGACTGCATTCCTGTTATGAGTCGAGAAAAGAAAGGCTGTCATAGAGTTTCAGTGAGGCTATATTCAGTAATCAGTAGAACTCATTTATTGTTATTTATTTATTGTTGTTTACTCAGACTTGAGCTGCTGTTGCACAGAATGTAATATTGCTCTTCCTCTGAATTAAAATTAACAGTAGCATTGAAAGGGACAATTTTGAGATTAATATTACAGGGATGCTATCAGCTAAGTCAGATCTGGATCAGTTTTAAGCAGCAAACTGTGCAGATCCAAATAAACACAAAATATTTATTATTATTTTTTTGCAGCCAAAATTGAGTTCAAATTTCTTTTGATGGCGATGGTTGTTAATATGTTTGGAAGATGTTTGAACTGGGAAGATAAACTTTACAAGTCTGTAGTGTTTGTGAGTTGCCACATTTCTGCATGTTTATTACAACAGTATTTTGTGAAGACTGTAACTTAGCACTGGTGTGCAACAAGTTCCAAAGAATTTTCCAGTATTTGGGGAATATTTTGTAAAGTTTGTCCATACATCAGAGAGCTTTGCCACATTGGCCCTGAAGAAGAAGCGCTTCAAACATGTTAGAAACATCTGTTACAGTGGGACCCCTGCTACTGGCGAGGGTTAGGGACCACAAGTGCCCACTAGTGGCTGAAATCTGTGAATACCTGAGACCCCTCTGAAAATACTTAGAACTGCCTATTTTAACAGTTCAGCCACCAAATATCCCATAACATGCTTTGAAATAACTCTACATGAATAAATAATGAGAAGTGTAGTCACGAGTGATGAATGTTGATTGAAGATGCTGATGGTGAATTAGCTGTGCTGTCTGATGAAGGACGATGAAGGTAAAACGGTTTTAAAAAGCACATCTCCTCTTAAAGTCTTGGTGGTGGGGGCAGTTAGCCAATTGGAACCAAGGAAAATGAATGGTACTCCCGGATTGACAACTTTGCAATCACCAGCCAATAGTGTGTCAAGAAGCATGGTGCCGAGGTATTTCAGCTTCCCAGGCTGCATTTTCTTTTGAATGTTTTAGAGATGCTGGACAGAGAAATCCGTGAATTAGGCCGGACTACACTGTACATATTCTCACTACTGGCAGGAGCATTTATCTGGTATCCTGTAAGTTATTTGAGAGTGATCACCCTTGAACAACTTCTGTATTCATCAGTTATTGATACTATTTGAGATAAACTGATTTTGTACGCCTCATTGTACACTTTTGTGGAATTTGTTTTCTGAGTCCAAAATTTCAACGGTTTGAATTATAATTGGATGCGATCGTCGACCACATACTTTTTGTAGCCATCAATCAGCATAATTCTGGCTCCATATTTGACCACTCTAAATTGTATTGATTGGTTTTCTGGCGTAGAACCCTCTGTCTGTTGATTGAAAGTGAAGTTGCAGAATGTGAAAGTTATCCTCCTTTTATTATTCTATCAGTACCACTGGCGGCAAAATAGCCCCAAAACCTGCAGCTGTAATTGCAATAGATTGTGTTTCTGCACTGTGTTCACTCAGGCGGGCTAAATACAAACATGTCTCACTGTCGCTGTGAAATTGTAAAATGTTTAGAAGATTTTGAATCATTTTCTGTCAGTTATGTACTAGTTTGTGTTGCTATTTATGCATTAAATCACCAATAGAATACTGAAGTTTCTAGCTGTCACAGGGCAAAATATGAAAAAGTTCAAGGGATGTGAATACTTTGTGAGTTACTTAGTGTTTAATAAAATCTGGGCTTCTTAGATTCAAACATTTCCATGTCTGCCAGAGCTTGGTTAGAATATCCTAAAATCTGATGAGTTCTAGTCTTGAGGATCAGTAGCCAACTGGACTCTCTGACTGCCTTGTCATGGGTTCCTGGAGGCCTTCTACTACATTCCAGCCCTCTAGGTTTAGCTGGTTTTGGATGTCAGCCTGTGGGACACAGTAGAAGAAGTGTTGACTCATTCAGTGGGCTGGCAGAATGCAAACAGTGGATGTTCTGTCCTTTTTCCACTCTCCTTGTTTATTTCCACTTTTCCATTTAAACAGCGTAGGTTCTGCATGAACAAAAATAGAGCACAAACACAAGCCGTGTAGGAATCAGTTCCAGATGTAGGTTAATGAGTGGAAACCGGTGTCCTGGTTTCAGCAAGGAGGCATCTGCATTTAGTGAAAATAGGGCGGAAAAATATCATTCTGGACAAAATTTTTCTAAAAATTTGGTTGAATTTTACTAAGTTTCAGTTTCATTCATTTTGTGCTCTTGTGTTTATGTTTTACAGGCTACTGACCTGTGCTGACCCAATGGTTTAATCAGCAGGACTAAAAATGAGCATAAGCAGTGATGAGGTCAACTTCCTGGTTTACAGATACCTACAAGAGTCAGGTACATCTGCATGATGCAGTACTTTCTAAACTATGAGAAAAGTTTCAACATTTAGTCGATTAAAAAGGATGTCAAAGAGGCTGCTATAGCAACCTCCTCTGGGCGCTCTGCTAACGAGCTCGGACTCCATCTTTCTGTCTAATTTTTCCATCCGTCCTCTAGGCTTCTCCCACTCAGCGTTCACCTTTGGCATAGAGAGCCACATCAGCCAGTCAAACATCAATGGAGCCCTGGTGCCCCCTGCTGCCCTCATCTCCATCATTCAGAAGGGCCTGCAGTATGTGGAGGCTGAAGTCAGCATCAACGAGGTCTGCTTCCTTTTAATTAGGGAAAACCTCCATCATAGTTGTGCTTCCTGGGATATTTTCTCAAGATTTTTCCTTCTGTACACAACAATGTGTGGAGGTTTGACTATAAAGCTGCCTCTTCTTCTGTCTAGGATGGGACCTTGTTTGACGGACGGCCCATCGAGTCTCTGTCTCTGATTGATGCCGTTATGCCAGATGTGGTCCAGACCAGGCAGCAGGCCTACAGAGACAAACTGGCTCAGCAGGCGGCAGCAGGCAGCAGCAACACAGGGCCACAGGGAAGCTCCAAGAATGGAGAGGGGGCCGCTAACGGAGAAGAAAATGGATCACATGCCTTAGCCAGTAAGCAAACTCCACATAGACCATGCTGCTCCTGTGGTGCTTTTTAGGGAAATAGAAAATGTCAGGCTAAAATTACACTAAAAAAATCAGTTAGGAAACATGCTTTTTCCTATTTCGTGGATCCTTAAAAAGTCTTAAATTAATGTATCTAAAATTGAAGCCTTTAACTGTCTTAAAGGGAGGGTATTATGTAAAGTCGACTTTTTGGAGCTTTATATCATGTTATAATGTTATTCCCTCATCAAAAACATACCTGGAGTGTTGCTTTAATTCCTCTGGGGGTACCAAAGCACTTCCTCTCACAAAGTGCTGTTTTTTCTACAAAGGTTCTACTTGGAGCTGCAGTCTCCAAGCCGAGCTTCCACCTGACAGCTCCACCAGACTAACGGCAGCAGCTATTATCAAACACCTGGTGGAACTGTGTTTGCTGAGTTCATCATACGAATGACTTCTCAGTCCAACACTCGTAAAAACGTTATTAAAGCCCTAATGGAGAAACATTGTGATAATGTGCTGGTAGCTGAGTGTCGTAAAGAGTAGGAGCTTGCGAAGTCAGTTGTTTTTTTTTTAATATATATTATTTTTGATATATACAGCTTTTTTATAACAGCTGAAGGTAACATAGTATGTGCCTGGAAAATACATAATACCCCTCCTTTAAATTTATAAAACAATTGTAAGTTGGCATTAAACACGTTAATGACGGATCTTAAATTTTGTCGTGACAGGACAAAATTGTATGTTTTGTGTAGTTTTTTTTTTTTGTCATGGCAGTTGTTTGAATCTTCCTTGCATTCTTCATGACTCAAAGGCTACCAGTAACTAGCTGCTACTATACCCTTGCTAGCTAGCTTGCTAGCTAGCTTTTCTACATCTATCATAAGTGCAAAATTTATTGCCAGTTGGCTGGACGATGTTTATTTTCGCCACCAGCTTACTTCTGTTGCCAACCCATACAAGGCTAGGTGCATTCTGTGCAAAAAATCTTTTAAGCTTGGCCCTATGAGGGTTAACTCTGTGGAGAGAAATATGCAGTGTACGACGTGCAAAGCCGCTGCTAAAAGCCATAAACACACCCCAGAAATTTCACAGGTTTTGCTATATTTGATTGTAATACAGCAGGATCGAACCATCCCCTATATTTCTAGATTTTTCATTCTTAAATTTCTTTCAATGTGATATTAAAAAGGTCTTAAAAAGTCTTGCATTTGACTTTGTGAAACCTTCAGATACCCTGCTATTATTGTTATATGGTGGTAGCTACAGCAAGACTCTTCTGTGTGGGCACTGTTACTGGCTGAAGGACATTTATAGCTAATTCCACTATCAGTGAATTGTTTAAAATGACACCAGAGCAAGCCCAAAAGGTATAAGAAGGTACTTAAAAGGAAGTAGTTTTGTGACATATAGAGAGCAAGTGTTTATGGAAATAACAGGAAGGCAAAACGTTTTTTATGGAAAGTTACTCTGCAGCCTTTTGGATATCTTAGAGTAAAGAGAAGAATCATTTTTTTTAGTTTGTGGTTAAACTAGTCACACTTATTGCTAATATAAACTGCTGATGACTCTAATTAGGCCCGAGCAGTGAAAGCGCTGCAAAGGCCTATTGTAATCGTAGTGATTCTTATTGTTATGATTGTCGATACACAAGAATATGGAGGCTTAAACATTTATGAAAACTCACCAAACTTCACCCAAATTGCCCCCCAACTGAAATTTTAGTATTTTAATGTAATCAAAAGTGGGTATGGCCAAACAACTCTACAGCGCCCCCTAACGTGAGATAGACCAGCTGGTAAATCCTAGTGAGCTGAAACTTGGTACATCGGTAGAGCCCCCTAAAACAAGAAAAAAATGTCCTAAACCCAACAGGAAGTTGGCCATTTTGGGTCAAAGGGTCAACTTTGGCTGTTTTTGAATTTTCATACATGTCGAACTTTAACAAAGTCCTCCTAGAGATTTTTAGCCGTCAGCTTCAAACTTGGTCACTAAACCCTTAAGGCTTTAGGTATTAAAAGTTATCAAAATCTTGAGCTTTTGATCATGTTAAAGGGGCGGAGCCAGGCCTCAAACATGAATTTCAAATTGCTATAACTTTCATATAAAGAGGTCAATTGGCACCAAACTTCATATGAGTCATCAATAATGGATGCCCGGCGATCCTATGTGGACATATGCTGACGTAATCTAAGTCCCGCCCCCTCAGAACAGGAAGTTACTTTTTTTTCTTGGAAAGCTCCATCTGACCCCCTTGAAATAATCAACATGATCTTGTGTCGGAAGACAGATAACAAGTTGGTCTCATTTGCTTTAAAGCACCAAGAGTTTTCAGTGGAGGACGTGGCCGCTTCAGCGTGGCAAACTCAGACATCACGCCGATGCCATATGTTTGGCTCTAAATTCTACATATTTCAGCCGATCTGCACAAAACTCACTATGATCGATCCTAATCCTCCTCCCAGCTGGAATGCAGTCCAATAATTTGTGGGCGTGGCCTAATCGCTCCTCAGCACCCCCTAAAAATCTTTTAAAAATCAGCTCCAAGCCATGCTTTAACCAACAATCATGAAATTCGGCACGTGTGTGGTGTCAGATCCTACGAAAAAGTCTCTTGGAACCCTGGTCCAAACCCCACAGCAAGTCGGCCATTTTGGATCAAAGCCTCCATTTTGTCTCTTTCACAGATGTATCTGAGCGAACTCCTCCTACAGCTTTTAACATGGAGACTTCACAGTCACTCTGCAGTCTTGAAGCATTGAAGGACAAAAGTTATCAAAAACTTTTTGCTACATCAAAGCATGTGGGCGTGGCCAAGCCTGAAATTTTGACCCTTCGCCATTAAACATTGAGGTGGAATAACTTCCACCTACAAGGTCGTGGATTAATAACACTTTCTGTGTGTCATAAGAGATCAGCACTAATCACATTCTCATCATCATTTGTTGACATCACTTTAGCCCCGCCCCCTCTGAACAGGAAGTGAGCTGTTTTGCTACTGGTTGTCTTGCTTTTACTCTTCGATTCATACAGAATTAAACTGATAGAAACCGTATCCACTAGCTCTTGATAACCACACATGACAAGTTAAACAGCATACAGGAAATCCTCGCCAATCCTTCGCCACAAAACAGGATGTGACAATAACTACTGTCTGGAAGGTCGGATTTCAGCGAAACTTTCAAGACTTGTCGCTGGACTCGTACTGAACTGGACCAAAGGCGATTTGGAAGATTTGCCAAATGCTGCGCCTAGTGCATGGGTGCAGGAATGGCGTGAGAGCGGTAATGACAGCGACGGGGTAGCAGTGCCAAAGCTCCCGTGGTCGCCGTAAGGCTGGAGCACGCTGAGCTGCGAGGACCACCAATGCTGCTTGCAGTTTTAATTATTTTTTTTAACCACTAATACAATGTGTTTTACTTTGATTTGAGATAAAATATCAAGTCATAGATCCAAAAAATTTCACCTGTGCTAAATCTTAGCTTGTTACCATGAAAACTCTGGCAGATCCTCAGCTCAGATCAAAGCACTCACTGATACTTACTCTCACAAAGACGTCCTGCAAAATGAACACCAGTTGATGCCCTTCGTGAAGCCATCCTCACTCGGGCTGCAACTAACGATTATTTTAGCTGTCGATTATTTTGATAATTAATTGGATAATAAAATTTGCACATTGTGCAGATTTTTTATTTAAGCCATTTTTTATACACTATTAGAAATACATTAACCAATGCAAAATAATAATTCAATTCCTTTTTTAAATAAGAAAATAAACATTTTATTGCCTAAAATGCAATAACATAGCATTCCTTTAGTGAACGCTTAGGCCTTTCTGATGGACTAAACATCTATACTGTATAGGGCTAATCTGTTGACTATTTTTTTGATTACTGACTAATAATTGGATCGCAAAAAGTGCTTAACAGGAGTTTTTTATTACAGAATTTGAACCAGGTGAAGGTAAAACTATGCCACTTGAGGAGGTGTGGGTAGAACATATTTACAAAGGGTTTTTTTTTCATCTTAAATGCAAAATGTATGTATTTTTTTCTACAGTTTTGGCTTAATTACTGGTCTGAGTGTGTTCTTTCAGCAACTGGCTTTTTTTTAGAGTCCGTATCCTCCAGTTAACGATTAAATTAGTTGACAATTATTTCAATAACTGATTCATCACGATTCATCCGATTAATCGTTTTAGCCCTAATCCTCACCACGTTACTCCTAGCCACCTGGAAGCACTCGGATCAAGACCGCTTAAACAAATTCTTGAGGTGAACAAGAACAGTATCACTTCTCACCACTGCATTCTTTGTTTTGATATTTTATTCGTGCTTTGGGTTTTTTCCAGTTGCATGAAATGTGAAAAGTTGTAACTTTTTCCCCCGGGCTTTTTAAACACGATTGGGTCATTTTTCCTAAAGAAAAATTGGAATAGTCTGAAATCAGTATTGGCACCTCAAAGCTGGCCACAAAATTTGGAATCGGTGTACCTCTGTGTCAGACTGTTAATTTGGGCTCTGCTTAACCTGCTTTATTCTTGAGAATTCCGGTGAGATCTGGACATTCTAGCATCACCAACACCTTGATTTGAGTGTATCGATTTCCCTCTGTTGTAGATAACCACTCGGAGATAATGGAGGTGGACCGGGATGTGGAAATCCCCCAGAGTAAAGCCATGGTCCTGAGAGGCCACGAGTCGGAGGTTTTCATCTGTGCCTGGAATCCAGTCAATGACCTCCTCGCGTCTGGGTCAGTAGTACCTTTCTGTCTGTGGCTCATCATAAAGAGGTAGAAAGTGTTCCTGGCAGTTGGGGCGTTAATGAAAACATCCTTTTAATTGTTTTTCTCAGAAAAACATCATTAATCTTCTCTTTCTACATTAAAACACATAGAAGGAAGCTAATAATAAATCTTTTTTTTTTTTTTTACTAGTTACTATATTACTGCTAATGAAAATGATCCTAATCTGTCAGGATTTCCTTTGCTACCATAGCAACACATTAATGCAGAACGAGTGAAAGATTTGTGAGCAGAAATGACACCTTGGATTTAACACTACAATTTACAGCGGTTATAATCTGCTGTCTACAAGTTTATCTGCTTTCTGTTTGTTTTCTTTTCATTACACAACCCTTTGCTGGTGGAGCCACATGGAAAACACTGTGTTTCACTTTACTCCCGTTAAATGATAAAGTCAGAGTCACCCATTGTGTTCGTCTCTGAGTCATAACACCCACTGTTTGAATCAGCTGTGCTTTTCTCTGCTGCTCGTTCACGCCTCCAGCGTTACATCCCTGGGGCTTGTTAACATGGCTCCAAGGAGATTCTGCAGGAAGAAAGAAATGTGCTGAAGAATCTGAGTGAATTAAGCTGCCTTTGTAAATATAGAAGAATCATGAAATGCAAGGATTGTTTTATTGTTATTCTGGAATATTGGTTGGCTCTGTCATAAAAAAAAAAAAAAAAGCAGATACTATAGAGGTAAGTGTTCATCCTGATAGCCCTTCCTGTATAAAATAAGCAGACCCTTTAAAAGTATACAACTGGTTAAAACACAATGATCTCTGGGACAATCCTGTAGCTGTGGCAGTCTTAAACCATCTTGATTGACCAGATAAATGACCTTTTTTGCTTGTAAAATGTCCCTTTCCTTTTTTCTTCAACAGATCATGTGAAAAGGTTTATTAGGAATTTAAAAAAAAAAAAAAAGGGTTTTGGATTTGATGGTTTGGGTTCAGGTTTCAATAAAATGCCTTTAACCCCAACCCAGCTCAGGATCTGTGATGGTCAGTTTTATAACCTTTTTAGTCATGATCTCAGAAGTCTGATCCATTCTTGATGCTCAACGTTTACTCATCTCGACCCTGGCAGATCAGGAGACTCGACGGCACGGATCTGGAACCTGAGTGAAAACAGCACAGGTGGATCCACCCAGCTGGTCCTGAGGCACTGCATACGGGAGGGCGGCCAGGACGTACCTAGCAACAAAGATGTCACCTCGCTGGACTGGAATGTGAGTGTGTGTGTGAGTGTGTGGAATCTAACTCATAAATGTTTGTTGCTCTGAGCATGAATGCGCCAACTTGTGTGTAAAACTACCTCTTATTGCTGAAGACCTATTTAGCACCCTTTATTCTGATATCTCTAAATAAAACCCAGTGCAGCTAACAACCTTTAACCATACACTCCACATATCTGGCCTTCATGCTGGAACAGAGAGTTGAAGGTATTCCTGTTTGGATTTCACCACGATCCGTCCACCAAACGTGGAAGGTGTTCTGGTCACATCAGAGAAAAATAGAACTTTTGGCTTTCATACAAAACACTATGTGTGATGGAAAAGTAACCCTGCATGTCACTTTGAGCACACCATCCCCACTGTAAAATATGGCGGCAACAGCATTATGCTGTGGGGATGCTTCCCTTCAGCAGAGACAGAGAAGCTGTACATAATTGATACAGAGCAACCCTTGGAAAAAAATCTATTAAAGAGGGTGGAGGTTCACCTTCCTGCAGGACAATAACTCTAAACATGCCGACAGCTTCAGAACTGAAAGCTTATTCAGGTGTAAGAATGGCCTAGTCAAAGTCCAGACCTAAATGTGATTCCAAATTGGGAGCATAAGTTGATAAATCATGCTCAACTTGAGCTACTTTACAATGGAAAAATTGGCATAAATTTCAGTATAAAGTCAGTGCTGACAAGTATGCATAATTTTTCTTCCGCTTCATCATTATGCACTATTTAGAATTATAAAAAATAATAAAAACTGGGAAAATTGCAGTTCTGCTGTGACAACAAAGGTCAAGGGGTGTGAATACTTCTATACAGCGCTGTATAATTTAGTGTTTGTCAGTCTAACCTGCAAAAGTTTGCTTTATTTCGTTCTGCCAACAAAAATACAATTTCTACCGCTATGGTCGTAGACAACATAAAACGCTTGCTGATGTTACTTTAAGTCAGTCTTACATTCAAATACAATCGACATATAGTGTAAAATAGTGAAAAATCAGCAAAAATGAAAATGAAAGAATTTTACATTGCACTCTGAACCTAATAAGAATCACGCCTTTCTTCCAGAGTGAGGGCACATTACTGGCGACCGGCTCCTACGATGGCTTTGCCAGGATATGGACGAAAGACGGTAACACTCACAGCTTAATTACGTCACAGCTACACATGCATAGCTCGTTTATCTTGTTCCTAGAATCATCTGAGGATTGTGTTTTCAGGGAACCTGGCCAGTACTTTGGGTCAGCATAAAGGGCCGATATTTGCACTCAAGTGGAACAAGAAAGGCAACTTTATCCTCAGTGCTGGAGTAGATAAGGTAAGGCTTATTGATTTTCAGCTGGAGTTTGGCTGCATGCCGTATTTTGTGGTTCATGCTTTAAATTGATTGTTCTTCGGTTCTAAAACAGCCAGCCTTTTTGCTCTTTCTTCTAAATCTGAAACACAATAGCTGTTTTAAAATGAAGATAGCTGCACATCTATTTACAAATGTGAGATTAAGAATAATAAATATAGAGTCAATAAAGACATGGAAAGCCTCCTCTGTAGATCTCATATATGCAGATTTCTGATGCTTCTTGTTGCTCTCTACCAATGTTTATGACTGCTAAAGAAAAAAGAGTCCAGCTCACGCCCTGTCACAATTACAGCATACGATGAGTAAACATCACCATCTAGTGTATCAAAGTATAACATGTCATCGCTTTACACCATGAAACTCTTATGAATATATTGTATTTGAATGAAAATCAAAACAAAAATGTATAACATGATCTAACGATCTGTTCTTATTAGAAACATAAAAGCAGCAATTCTTTGTTTTGCTGTTAAATCAAAATAAGAAATTATTAGTTGTAATGTTATTTATTGCATTTAATTATTGTTATTTAGATTTTAAAAAAGACTTTAGCAAAAATATCGAAAACAGTTTCAGGTAAACATGCCTATTGCGGAGAATTATAATATGTTATCGTATTATCATACATATCAAACTTGCATGACGTGTTAATTCTTCATGCAAATCTTAATTTGCAGCTGTTACTTTAAAAAAGCAGCTTATTTCCTGATCTTAGTCGCATCTTAAAGACCTTCGCCCTCCAGCGGTGCACCGATGTAAGCTGGATCTGCAGCGGTAAACTGAGGGGTTGCAGGTTGCATTAGGAAATGTCAGCTCTTGCTACAAAAAAAAAAACGATTGATTCAAAATGTAGAGTTAATAACCTGACATGAACTAAAGTATTCATCTACAGGAGTCAGAGTTGAAGAGATGCGATCAGTTTATTGAAAACTGAGCCAGATTTAATACAAGTTGAATTCAAAAGACATGTCAGTAAAAAGCCCCGATGGCTCCCCCGTTCTAATACGACAGAGGCAGAAAGATCACCATTGATTTTTACCCAAGCTGTTGTTAGAACTCAAAAATTGATGATGTATCGCTAATTTCCCAAGGACTTTATAGAGAAAAGGCCATCGTACGCCTTTTCTGTGTCAAGTCCAACTATTATTACATTTTCAGTTCTTTGTTTTACTTGTTCTATGACATGTGGTGTCCTGTTTTCCATTGTTTGCCTTTGCTGTATAAAGCCAGTCTGATCTAAATTAATTAGCTCCGTTTGTGAGTTCTCCAATCCATATGCTAGAATAGAAGTACACCATTTATAATCTACATTAAGGACACTTATAGATCTGTCATTTCTACACTGCTGTCTGTCCTTTGGGAGTAACTGAAATTACCGCGTCTTTCCAGGAAGGCGGGATTTCTCCAGTCTGTAAAACCCAATTGAACGTTTGTAATAATAATGGTGACAGGCTTGATTTCAGACATTTTTACTACTCTCCTGTGAGTCCGTCAGATCCTGGAGTCTTCCCTGATTTTAATCTAGACAGAGCCAAGCTTAGCTCTTTGCTTGGCACCAGCATTTCATTTTCAGAATTTTTGATTTTTGGTCAATCTAGACAATTTAAAAAGTCATCAATATGCTCCTTGCTTGCAGATGAGCGTTGAGTATATATTTCTTGTTAAAATAATTCAAAGTATTCTTTAATTCCTCTCCTTGTGTTCTGTATATTATTGGTTTTAGGATTTCTAATCTTGTAGATCACATTTTCTGTTTGTGGATTGTGCAGTTTATAGGCTAATATTGTGACTGATCTTGCTCCAACTTCACAATTTCTTTGCTTCAAGAATGTGAACTTCTTTTGTGTTTCCAATGTGCAATTCTTTAAATGTATTAAATTCATTTTAAAAAGTGTACATTGGCCTTAAGTATGTTAACGACAGGCCTTAAATTTTGTCGCGGCAGGACTATTTAATCTTGTGTATTCTGTCTAGTTTATTTTTCTCATGAGACTTTTCTGTCAGGCAAAGGTTTGTCACCCACAGACATCTTCATTACGTTTTGTGACTCAAAGCGGTTGAGGCTGCCGCTAACTATCTGCTAATAAACCCTCGCTAGCTTTTTTGCGTGTATCATTGGGAAGTGTAAATTATCGCCAGGTGGCTGTACTTCTATTACTAACCTACACCATCGTATAGGTTCATTCTGAACAATAAAGCTTGGTACGACTATATAAAATATGCAATTTTCTGTTGTAAATTTCTGTTGTGATATAGGTCTTAAATTTTATTCTGAATGGTCCTACAAAAGTCTTTAAAAGTCTTAAATGTGAGTTACTGAAACCTGGAGAAACCCTGTGCATATATGGTCCTATTTCATCCTGTATTTCCTTAATTTCTGTTCCTATGTGACCATTTGTTTTTTGTCATTTTTTTTTTCCCCTCTGCACTTTTTCATGTATGATGCCCCAGAAATTATTTTTGCCCTTAAGACTGCTTTTAAAGTATTCCCTCCAGGATTCTTGGTGAAATTTCACCAGTCATCAGATTCTGGATAATCTTTAGTGCTCTTTTAAATTATATTAGAATCATTGAGAATATATGAATTTAATTTCCATAAAGTCCTTTTCAAATTAAGAAGTAAAGTCAAAGTCGTTGTTCCTAAATCTATCAGACCTAAATAGAAAGAATTAATCTAACCTCGAGTAAACTGAGTGAGGGGCTGACAGAACTTGAAACCATAGGAATATTCAAACATTAGTACAGCAGTAATGACAGCATCCCTACTCATCACACTGTTCATATACTAAGCTTTAAATACGTTTAGAGCACCAGATGGCTGTCGCTGGATGTGAGATGGCATCAGCTGCCTCGCGAGCACCTGTTCTTCTCCACAATATACAAACACTTGACCCTGTGTTGTTTTTTTTTTTGTTTTTTTTTCAAGGAATAGAGAGAGGAGCTTGTACTGTTATTTAGTTAAAGGGATATTGTAGAGAAATGAAACCATGTCAGTTTACTGTGAGTCATGCAACTCTCTCCCTCCACACAGACAACAATTATCTGGGATGCACACACAGGCGAAGCAAAGCAGCAGTTTCCTTTCCACTCAGGTGAGTGACAAGAGTCAGCTGCTTTGTTCCACTTGACTTTTCATGCAGCAGTCCGTTTTTAGACAGATGTTACCTTGTGCTGAACTGCAACAAGACCCTACATGTAAGAAGTTTCTTCCCTGTCATCAGGTGTTTTCACAGCCTGACGGATATGTTTGATGTTGTTGCTAAGATTATCTTCTCATAGGTTACACAAGTGCTCTGTGTCTCTGGTTTTGTGATGGTCACACTTAGGCCAGAGCCCTGAAGACTGGAGTGTATTTACAGTTTAGAATAATGCTAGATCCAGATCGTCACTTTCAGTCTTGTCTGTTTAATTCCCCTCTGTTTCTCTGGCTCTTAACAGCACCAGCTCTGGATGTGGACTGGCAGAACAATAACACGTTTGCCTCGTGCAGCACAGACATGTGCATCCATGTGTGTAAGCTGGGTCAGGACAGACCTGTCAAGACTTTCCAGGGACACTCGGTATGATAGCCATCACAATACTCACTCATACTGCATACATGGTGGAAACACAAGTGCTCTGTTGGCCAGATCTGCTCAAGTTCATTCACCCTCGTGCCAATTTCTTCTCGTTGCCAAACCGAAAGGGTTCAGCTCATCAAGCTAATTCTAATATAAAATAAAGATAACATAACTAATTTCTCCCCTTGTTAAATCATGATATGACTGTGATTAAGCCCAAAAGCTGAGTTCAGTTTCACAGGTTTGATTCCTTCCAGATGTGCAGAATCAAGAAACCATTTAAATAGAATCTGTTCAATAACTGGAAGTCGGCTAATGTAATATATAAGCAACATTGCACTGTTTAAAGAAAGCTTTTGCTCTAAGATAGTTGGTGCCTTTCCTCCAGCAGCTTCTAGAACTCTTAGACTATTGAGCTAAATCACTGTGTCTTTGTCATTACGATCTTTAACAGGTTATTTAACAGATTCTTCACGCATTAGACAGACATCTAACAGCAAAAGTGTTACACAAATTTTGTTCATGATTTTTGTGGCCTATCTGAAGTTTTTATTAAGCCTTGGGTCAGTTCTGGATTATAACATTATAAAAAGACATAAGAATAGCATAGAGAATATTTGTTCTATCCTTCCTGCTCTTACTGGTCATTAATTATGCAGCTAGCATTGTAAAAACAGCAGTCTCTGTGTGTAAATTCTGGAGAACGTAGATCATAACCTTTTCTCTTGGATTTCCGAAACCGTGCCAATATTTCCCCAAAACCATGTTTGTTTCATAACAGGCAGAGATTGAATACTAAAAGGGAAAAAAGCCTACTTGGCTGTTACATGTTCAGTCTTCCTGGTGTCTGCTGGAAGTGTTGCTCTCTGTTGCAATGAAACAACTGCATCACTTTGTCCGCTGCTTTTATTTTAAACACGTCAGTGCTACTAGAAACAGAAAACATCAAGTCTTCTTTCTAGGGGTCTACCGATTGCAGTTTTCTGACTGATCATTGACCTTTACAAATACAGATTTTTTTTTTTTTTTGTCTGAAAAGTTGCTAAATATAGCGATGAAGTTGCTGAGTTGGCAACAGTGGGGTGACTGTTGTTAACTGCTTATGTGCAGACGTGACCTGGTGGGCGGGTCCATCAGTCAGTCCTCTCTCATGGCAGAGCAAAATAGGACTGTGGCTGATTTTCAGACCTTTGCAGAGGTAGATAAGATCAATGGATAAGATCAGTTTCACATATAAGTATCAGCTGATCTCATATTATTAAGGAAATCCGGACCAATTTATCGGTGCACCCCTACTTCTTTCATCATAAACTGCCTCTACACCAAAGAATGTTGTTGCCAGGGTAACCCAGTAATACATAGTATGGTGCATTTACTGATCAGAAAACAATTTTTGAGTTTCTATGAGCGTCTAATTTTGCTAATCTATGTATGCTTTCTACTACATTTATCTAATTCAAATGATCTCTAATTATATCTAAACACAGCAAAGAGCGGACTCTCATCACAGGTTCTTTATTTTAATTAAAATCGTACTCCTTCTAGAATGAAGTGAATGCTATAAAGTGGGATCCCACAGGCAGTTTGCTGGCCTCCTGTTCAGACGACATGACGCTTAAGGTGAGTTTACATAGAAAGCTAGTCTGTATTCTAACATGTTTTTTAATGTACCATTATGTTGAATTCAGTCATTTATTTTAATCATCATCGCTGTTCCTTCTGCTGTAGATCTGGAGTATGAAGCAGGATTCATGTGTCCATGACCTCCAGGCCCATAGTAAAGAAATCTACACCATCAAATGGAGCCCCACCGGCCCTGGGACCAACAATCCCAGTGCTAACCTCATGCTGGCCAGGTAGGCGTTCAAAGACAGCAACTTCTTTCTGTCTCCACAAGGCTCTTGTCACGGTGACACAGATTTTAGGCTATACTCTGTTTGCCTTGAAAGTCGGTGACAAATTATATCTCAAAATCACTAATTTCTCCAACAAGGAATAATGTTTGAGGTAGATGGAATGTTGAAGGTGAATTGGAAAAAATATCTAGAATGTTCATTTTTAGTAGAAGAATTGACTTTTGGATATTTAGTTTTTCATCCTTTCTTGCAATTCAGGATTGCCATAGTGAGCACCAAATGACTGTGCTGTGTATACACTGGAGGAAACTCAGCTCAGTCCAGTTTTTTCTCCAGCAACTTAATAAAGTTGCTGGAGAAAATTGTAGGAATGAAATACGAAGAATTTGGGGTTTTAAAACTAGGAATATACCGATATGAATTTGAGCCAATATCCGATATCAATACTGCTTTCATGGCCAGTATCGTATATATTACAAACGATTCTCTCCACTTTTGACTTTTTGACATTTGCTTCTCTGCTTCAGTTAAACCGCCCATAATCGTGTGCTACATCACTACCACATGACTGAACAAATACCACATGCCAAACTCCCCCCCCCCCCCCGAAATATATATACACAACTGGCAACAAGATGGAAATAAATGTCAGTTGTTAATGTTGGTCCAGTTTTACTCATCACTGGACTGATACGATATTCTAAAAAATGACTAACATTGCCCAATACCGATGTTGATGCCAATGTATTGTGCACCCCTATTTAAAACTGTAATTTTTAAAAATTGTGCTAGATTGAGAACACTTCAGGCCCATCCCTAATGCATGCTTTTCATAGAGATTATTTATTTATTTATTTGTTTGTTCATTTCTGACCAGAGATAATATAAAATTAAAAAAAATTAAACATATAAATGACAGTAGTCACTAAATACATTAAGACAACTATCAAAACAAAGAAGTTATACATTCAACTGAAGTTCATATTCTTAAATAGATTTGTATGTTAATGACTTTGCTGTTAAACATATATATATATATATATATATATATATATATATATATATATATATATATATATATATATATATATATATATATATATAAACATTTCTTAATGTTTTTGTTAATGTATTTAATTTCATTGTTCAGATTATTCCACAGATTTACTTAACTGGAATCTAGTGTTGTTAAACATTAGTTCTCTGGGGGCTTTTTGAACATAAATTGTCTTTTCCAGTCATAACTACTCTCTCTTTTTTAAAAAATATTTTACATACTGACAATTAATAACTAATGCATGATACCATAGATCATTTGTGCTTTTTGAAAATCATCCAAGTCCTGAAACATTGATGTATTTAACTTAACAAAAAGTGTATTTGTTGTTTCTCTATTGATAATTTTATTAACAATTTTTACAGCTCTTTTTTGAAGAATAAACTCAATTGGAACTTGTTTTCTGTGTTTCTCCACTCTCCTAAGCAGTAACTTACATATGGAAATATAAAAGAACAGTTAAAAATATATGAATAAGCCTGAGATGATACATCTTTCAATACTGAAATTCACTTCAACTTTGGGAAAACTTTGACTATGACTTCCAACATAAATTTCTCTCTATAAATACTCCAAGAAATTTAGTTCTTAACACTTTTTCTGTTTGAGCACCATTTATCAAAAGTTAAGTTGAATTAGATGAAAGAAATGGCAAAAAAAATGTGCATTTTGTTTTACTTTGATTTATAGTCAGTTAATTAGTATCAAAAAAGCTTTATCTTATTTAACGCTTCTCCTATTGAGTGTAAGGAATGATTTAAGTCCTTTCCACAGGAAAATACATTTATATCATCTGTCAGCAGAACAAATTGTAGCAGTTTAGAAATTTCCCAGATATCATTAATGTACACAAGAAACAACAGTAGTCCAAATACTAAACCTTTGGGAACTTCATAAGGGCATGTTATAGGGATGCAGCACAGAATCGTCGGGGGTGTTTAACTGAAGCAGAAACGCAACGTCAGCAGTATGGTCATTACGAAAGGGTATATTATGATATTGGACCAAATTTTTAGATTGGTCCATCCCAAGTATTAATTAATGAGTGTTTTTTATGATTTCTTTAGGTGCACCACTTGCAGTTTTCTGGCCGATCACCAACCTTTAAAAAATCTGACCTGCCAATTCTGATTTTGGGCCAGTACCAATATTTTGTATATCTGATACTGTCAGGTGTTATAAAGTCACAATACATCTTCAATATTCCAATCTTATTTCATTGAAAAATATTGTACAACGCCCATGAAACAATCACCCAAAATTAAGGAAATTGGGCCGGCCGTTCCATCAGTGCACCCCTAATGATTTGGTGTTGCTAAGTTTTCTGGTCATTAGGCCTTTTTATTTTTGCAGCACACACCTTCGTCTTTATGACGGTATCCACTTTTACTTCCTTTAAAGTGCGTCATTTGACTCAACTGTACGTCTGTGGGACGTGGAGCGTGGGGTGTGTATTCACACACTGACCCGCCACCAGGAGCCCGTCTACAGCGTAGCCTTCAGTCCTGATGGCAAGCACCTCGCCAGTGGCTCCTTCGACAAGTGTGTCCACATCTGGAATACTCAGGTCTGAAAAACTGCTTTACTCACAGATAGAAGCAGAAACATGTAAATTCGCACAGGTCTAAGAAAATATTACCCATGGTTGTCCTTACTCGTGCTAAATCTGAGTCTGTGTATTTGTGTGTGCAGACGGGTGCTTTAGTTCACAGCTACCGAGGGACAGGAGGGATCTTTGAGGTGTGCTGGAACGCTACAGGGGACAGAGTAGGAGCAAGTGCATCAGATGGATCGGTGAGTTTTCTTATGTGTGTTTTAAAAGTTGGATACAGGTAGGATTCTATAAACTGTCTAAGATCCATATCATAGTTCAGGTCATACCAGCTCCTAGTGCTCAGCTTGTGTTGGAGTCAACCTGAAACAGCCCTAAATCTGGATCAAATTGTAATACATAGATGTTGCAGTACCTTTCAATTAAACTAGATGGAGCCACTAGAACCTGTAGGACAGGAGATTTTACAGCTATACTTACAGTGTAAAATACGCCCATTGTACAATTGTACAATACGCCCATTGTATATATATATATATATATATATATATATATATATATATATATATATATATATATATATATATATATATATATATATATATATATACTGCTCACAAAATTAAAGGGAACATTACAATAACACATCCTAGAGCTCAATTAATTAAATAATCTCATTGAAAAACTTTATTATTAAACACAATGGAATTGATTGAGAAGAAAATAACACAAAAATTATCAATGTAAATCAAAATTATTACACCATGAAGGTCTGGATTTGGATTCATACTCAATATGAAAGTGGAAAATAACACGACAGGCTGATTCAACATCAGTGAATATTCCTCAAGACAAGTCTAAATGAGGTTCAGTAGTGCGTGTGGCCTCCACGTGCCTGTATAACCTCCCGACAACGCCTGGGCATGCTCCTGATGAGACGGCGGATGTTCTCCTGAGGGATCTCTTCCCAGCTCCTGAACAGTCTGTGGTGCAACGTGGCGTTGGTGGATTGACCGAAACAGATGTGCTTCATTGGATTCAGGTCTGGGGAACGGGCAGGCCTGTGTTGATAATAAAGTTTTTCAATGAGAATATTTAATTAATTGAGATCTAGGATGTGTTATTTTAGTGTTCCCTTTAATTTTGTGAGCAGTATATGTATGTGTGTGTGTGTGGCAGCCATAGTGGCAACCATAACAGATTCTAGTATTTAAAATTAATGCAAATATTTAAAATTAATACAAGCTGAAAGCACAAAAACTTCTACAGCTTGTTTGACTATCTGCCTCCACCTCAGTGAAAGACAAATAGTTTGCTTCTGTTAGGTCTGTCTGTCTGTGTGGTAAATATCGGTTATCAGCCAAGTCAAGTCAAGTTTATTTGTATAGCACATTTCAGCAACAAGGCAGTTCAAAGTGATTTACGTCATGAAAAAAATAAAAGCATCATAAACACAATAAACAGTCACCGGTTGTGAGGCCAGTAACAAACATCACATTTTGTCAAGTACCATCATTAAAACATCAATACATATCAAAGGTCAATGTTCCTGTTGTTATGGGTCAAAAGCAGCTCTAAACATGTGGGTTTTAGTCTTGATTTAAAGGAACTCAGTTTTTCAGCTGTTTTGCAGTTTTCTGGAGATTTGTTCCAGATTTGTGAAGCATAGAAGCTGAAACCTGCTTCTCCATGTTTGCTTCTGGTTCTGGGGCATGCAGAGTAGAAGACCTGAGTGGTCTGTAAGGTTGATACAATGACAACAGGTCTTTAATGTAATTTGGTGCTAAGCTGTTAAGTGATTTATAAACTAACAGAAGTATTTTAAAGTCTGTTCTCTGAGCTACAGGGAGCCAGTGGAAGGACTTTTAGAACTGTGCTCTATCTTCCTGGTTTTAGTGAGAACATGAGCAGCAGCATTCTGGATTAACTGATTGATTTTTTTCATAGGTAGACCTATGAAGGTGCTGTTGCACTAATCAGCATATAAACGCAAGGATGAGTTTCTCTAGATCTTGTGGAGACATTAGTCCTTTAATCCTGGAAATGTTCTTCAGGTGATAGAAAGCTGACTTCGTAACTGTCTTTATGTGTCCTAATGATTTGTTCAAAGCATCTGTTCAGTGGATGGGTTCAGAGTCACCTGGTGACATCATAATGTAAAGCTGTGTATCATCTCCGTAGCTATGGTAACTAATCTTGTTTCTTGTTATAATCAGAGCTAGTGGAAGCATGTAGATATTAAATAGGAGGGGTCCCAGGATTGAACCTTGGGGTACCCCGCATGTGACTTTTGTCCGCTCTGATGAGAAGTTGCCTATTGACACAAAGAAGTCCCTGTTCTTTCGGTAGGATTCGAACCAACTGAGTACTGTACCAGAGAGTCCGACCCAGCTCTCCAGTCGCTTTAATAATATCTCATGGTCAACAGTGTCAAATGCTGCACTGAAGTCCAACAGAACCAACACTGTGGTTCTTCCACAGTCTGTATTTATGCGGATGTCACTGAACACTTTGACGAGGGCGGTCTCAGTGCTGTGGTGAGCATGGAAACCGGACCGAAAGACGTCAAAGTGGTTTGTCATTGTTAAAAAGCTGTTTAACTGTTGAAATGCATCTTTTTCACTAATTTTGCTGATGAATGGAAGGTTAGAGATTGGCCTGTAATTCTGCAGTAGTGATTTATCCAGATTGTTCTTTTTTATCAGTCGTTTGATGACTGCTGCTTTTAGAGCCTGGGGGAAAACACCTGAGAGGGATGAGTTTACGCTTTGAATCAGGTCAGATGCAATGACAGGCAGAACTTTTTTAAGAAAGGTTGTAGGTAGGATATCAAGACAGCAGGAGGAGGAGTTTAATTGATTTATAATTTCTTCTAAGTTTTTATAGTTGAGTTGGTGAAATGTAATCATAACAGCAATATTAATATCAGTATCAATATTGGCACAAAATATTCATATCGGTGCCTCCCTAGTCTTATTACAATTAATACCATGGTGCTGGATTTTAATATTCATGTCAGAGTCAAGAATGATACACTAAAACCACCATTTTGTCTTTTTAATAAGTTGTAAGCGCATCGTACCTCAAAGTTTCAGTTCAGCATCGTGGCCAAACTGAACCAGTTTCAAACAACGTTTTCATTGTAATGCATTCTATTCCTGCAAGCAGCAGTAAATTTTTGTTAGATTTTTTTCCTGCCAAGTGCATCAGTTACACCCACTGGACTCTCCACTTCCCTTGACGCTTTTCGAATGTATAAAACTCAAACTCAGGAAATGATGAATCATAACTAGAACAAACTTTTAATGTGGGGTAAACTGTAGTTATGGAGTTTCACAGGTTTGTGAGAAGGGACCTGTTCTGTTTTGTTTCTACACACTAACCCTGTGCAGTATCATTTGGAAATATGTTAATGACCCAGAAATGAACTTATTACTAGATGACAAGACCTGAATGATTTGTAAGCACTGTGAGGTAATATACCATTACACCATTACACCATGTGTAGTTAATGACGCCGAAGTTGGTGTCCGAGTCGGAGCTCCTTCTCTGCAATAAATTAAAGGGATGTTATAACCTCTATCTCAACATCTGAAATACTTGAAGGGAACCACAATTTGTTGTAACAATAGACTTTATTTGAGAAACCTTTATTTCAGATGTAAAAGCAATACAGTAAAAATACTGTAGGGTGTTTGGTTTTTATAAATCTAAATAAGATATTGTCACACAGACATCGCCATGTTGTGCTGGTGTTAGTTTCAGCTACTGTCAGCAATAGCTGGGGGTTTTGTGGTTTTGTGGAAGGGCACCAACAAATTTGTTCCTGTCTGGATAATTTCTTATCTCTGACTCAAAGAACAGAATGTTCAACCTGCGACAGTCCTCTGAATAGTCTGCAGCCACGTGTTGGCTACTGTTGGTGTGTATTTGAACCAGTCTCAATCAGCATATCCTCTGTTCTTGTAGCAAACTACAAAACCAATGTTGCACAAGTAGCAGAGTTTGCTGAGTAGAGCCAGGCTGAGCTAAACCTGATAAGTGTTTTCTCACAGAAGGGAACAGTGTGTGAGATCTCAAGTCTCTGTGGTGGAGATGTTTTCAGAGTGCATTTGCACATAGAACAAAACATCTTGCAGCGCTAATAAGAAGCTTCCACCCTGCAAATGCTGAATGTCATGTGGCAGAGCAGAAAAAAATTATCTAACGTTTTGTGGCTTTCTGTTCCACAGGTTTGCGTACTCGAGCTAAGGAAATGACACTTGTGTGTGGGACCTGTGGACCGACTACGAATGTGTACATAGCCAAATGACTGTCCCTGCCTGTCCGCCACACTGCTGTCTGTCCTATCAGATTCCATGGCACGCTGTCGCGTCTTCACAGACTTCCCACCATCCGGACGTTTTGCTGTCGTTCATCAGGCCCACATCAGGTCTGTACTGTGTGGACATTGGAAGAATCTCTCTACCATCACTTGGACCCACAACAAAGCAACCAAAACTCCAGGATCCTTCTGTTTTTTCATCTCCTTGTCCACTATATTGGAAGTGTACAGATTTTTGTTCCCTGTTGCTGTGTGCGTATTATACCCATCAAAATCTGGTGGCCCGCAGAGAGCTGAATTTGAACTTTACTGGGTTGATACGATGAAGTGTAAGTGGGAGAGAGGAGAGGAGGTTCTGAGAAATTTAAATGTGTGTTTTCATTCAGAGATCTATTCATGTCCTGTTTGCTTCCAGGAATACAAAGTTGATGACATATGCTAACATATGCTATTTTTATCCAAGAGATGTTTTTTTGTTGTTACCTGTTTTAACAGTGAGCTGAGCCTTGCAAAAGTGTTCACATCCTTTAAACTTTTAAGTTAGAACCACAAACTTTAAATTTTATTGGGATTTTGTGTGATAGTCCAACACAAATAAGCAAGCAGTGAAAAGTCCAGCAATCATTTGCTCCCATACTTTGTAGAACCCCCTTTTTGCTGCAGTTACATCTTCAAGTCTGTTAGGGTATCTCTCTTTGTACATCTAGAAAGAGACAATTGACTCATTCATCATTCCAAGCTAGCTTTAGCTTAGCCAGATGGAATAAATAATACCAATGTTCAAGTTTTTTCCCAGATTCCTAAATGGATTTAGGTCAAAGCTTTGAGTGGGTCATTCTGGAAGTTTAACTTCTGCCCCAATCTCAAGTCTTTTTCATCAAGGATCGCCCTGTGTTTAGTTCCATTCATCCTACCAACAACTCTCACCACCTTCTATGTTCCTGCTGAAAAATTAAAACAAAACATGCATCCCCATATCATGATGCTGCCACTACCATGTTTCACAGTGAGGATGGGACAGTCAGACAGATCTGTTGCATGTATGTCAAAAAATTCAGTTTAGGTCTAAACTGACCAGAACGTTTTGTTCCACGTTTGCTACCCCTCCACCCCTACGTTGACTTTTTTAGCAATGAGTTTCTTCTTGTCAGTCTTGCATAAAAACAAGGTTTGAGAAGTGCACAACTAGTAGTTATCCTGCCAACTGATTACTAATCAGGTTACTTTTAAAGAGAGTTGGTAGCTTTGGATCATATTTCGAGATATCAGAGTAAATGAGGCTGAATACAAATGCACACTACATATTTTTTTTCCATTTTCTTTTCACTTCACCATGAGGCTACACTTTATGTTGGCCTATCACATAAAAACCCAATGAAATACATGATCCTACCATCCTAAGTTGGCAACAGTGGCGCGACTATGGTTAACCGCCCATGCACGGCACTCACGGCAGAGCAAAAGGGGAGAGTTGCTGATTTGCAGATATTTGCGCAGGTGGATAAGATCGGTTTCACATGTAAATATCAGCTGATCACAGATCTCCCAAAATTAAGGAAATAGGGGCCGATTTATTGGTGTACCCCTCTTTCCGAGGAAATCATTTTTCAGGTGCTCACAGAGTGAGTTTTCAAAACATCTGCGCTAAGAGATAATCTGCACCACTGTTAACTATAAAGTTCCTCTGCACCAGCTGACAGATGGGCACGCTTCCGTGTTGGATGTGAGGTAAAGTGATACAGCTTGTAAAGCCTGTAGCCGTATGATAGCTGCAGTTGTGTTTGTTTTCTCTGATAGCAGCTTGACTGCTTAATGATAATCAGACAGTTTTGAAACTGTCATTCTTTCATCCACCAACCATTTTCTTCTACAAGAGCATCTTCTCTTCTGCTAAGATGGCCGTTCCAGGTTGATGTGCTGCTTTTGGTTGCCCTCTGACCTACATAACACACTACCGCTCACACGGTTGCCAGGCAGTTGTTCCCCGCATTAACACAAACACACCAGAGACAGGCCGAGTGCTGGCCTGCGGTAAGATAGATGAGGATTTTTTGGTGTTGTTTAGATTTTGCATTCAGAGACGGGTTGGATTTTTGTAAAGCAAACATGCAGTGTAGGAACTGATGTACCACAGAGTATAAGTAGGCTGCTTTGTTAAATAATCTTATAAAATACCATTAAACCGTCATAGCTGCGTACAAAGCAGTAGGCTGTTGAAGTTGGTTTGCACTTTAGCCTAAAGTGGGGGAAAATGGGGTGGTAAACAAACCTTTAGGAGGAATCATAGCTGAAGCAGGTTTATTGGTAGATGAACATCATCTTCAAATCCATCCAGCAACACCCATCAGCTGACTTGTTACATATCTTTCACAAAAAATGCTTGTACCTAAATTTGCTTTAAAAAAGCCAGCAATGTCTGAACTTGATCCCTCAGATGCTGCTGCCTGATGTCTCTGACAGTGAAATGGTATTTTATACTGGTTTGGGTTTAGACAGCTTCTTTTTGGGTGGGTGGGTGGGTTGGGAGGATGGGGCAAAAGTACTAACGCCGATCCTATCTTTGCTATGTTGGAAAGCCCGTGAAGGTTTTGTACTTTTGTAATTTTGACTCGTTTATAGCTACGTACTCAAAATGACAAAAAAAAAAAAAAAAAAAAAAAAAAAAAAAAAAAAAAAAACTGATGTAATTGTTGGTGTAATATAACACAGAACATGTAAATACCAATTTTCTGAGTTTTTTGGTGTCTTTCCACAGACCTACATTGTACTTTGTCACGGTTGCAGCCTGCAGCCTCCTGATCAGACTGTTGGTATATCACTCAGATTTTAAGGTCTAGAATAAAATCTATTTTGATAATAATATCAGTGTGTTTTGTTGCTTTTGCTCCGCACTCCCACTCTGGACTACAATAACACCTGACAGGAACAACTGACCAAAAGTACTCTCGGTGCCAACCCAGACTCCACACACAGATGCTGATATGGTAAGAGACAGGAATAAATAAGCAGCTACATTTCTCTTAAATTGTACATGCACTGTATCTGCTATCTCAACTCGTGCAGCTAGTGCACCTTGGATTCCTGCGGGGATGTTGCAACGGTTTGGGTATTGCTGCATTGAGGTTTCTGCTAGCTTGCTGTAGTGCTAAACTGTGTTTCAGGTGCAATATTGGTAAATGTGCACCTGAAGGTCTTTCAGATTGACTTATCTAATGCTCGTTTGATGTATGGGAAGATTAATGGAACAAATAAGATGTTTCGAGAATTGATTTCTGCTCAATCAGGCAAAAGTTCGAAACATTGGGTCAAACTTAATCTACAACTCCATTTTACACAAGCTAGTAGCCTCCAGTAGGTTTTTTTTAGGCTGAATTTGACCTATGAGTGTAGCATGCGATGGATACTGATGACGGATGTCTAAAAGTACCTGATCTGACCTATTTGAAAGGAGACCAGAGCTGTGGAAGACCACAGTGAGGAAATTCCAAAGGGTTAGGCTGGTGGACCTCAACGTCATAACAAGCTTTTCCAAAGTATTGGGGGTGTGGGTTATCTGAGTAGAGACAGTAGCTTTGGATGCAAAGTGACTTGCTCTTCGTCTCTATCGCTGTCACTCTCGGCCATATCTTCACATAAATCCTAATTAAAGTCCTCAAGATTAAATTAGGAATTTTATATAGGCCTACATGTGCAGCAGACATATGTTTATCTCCACAGAAAAACAGTTTGACTCATGACACACATTCCTCAAACTGTAGCTGAAAAAACAGTATGTTGGTTATGTAACAATGGTCATTGTGGTCTAACAGTTCAGTTTCATCAGACTATAGGATATGTGTCATAAAAATAAGGGTATTTTTGTCCCTGACTGCATTTACAAACAGGAATCTAGCTTTTCTGTTGCCTCTGAAGTAATGGCCTCTTCCTCTCTGACTGGCCTTTCAGCCTGTGTTGGAGCAGGACTCGATTCACTGTGGAAGGCACTCATTTATCAGTTTCACCTTGCATCTTTATAAGGTCTTTTGCTTTTGTTCTGAGATTATATTTATTGACCTTTAAAGTTTTATAATCTGTCATGTTTTTATGCACACATGCTGTCTTGCTCTGCCCTTGTAAAGGACACTTTTATATTTCAATGACTCTTTCCTGGTGAGATAAAATACAAATAAATAGAATGACCTGATTTCTTCTGTTTTTTTTTTTTTTTTCTAGTGTCAAACAAGGAAGTGGTGTGTTCAAAGTGATGCCTTAAAATACAACCACAGTTGTTCCTAGCTGCTGAGAATTCAAAGCTTGACATGCAATAACCACAGGATTTTCCAAATTGTTGATAACAGTTATTCCCATTCAAATGTCCAACTTTGAGTGGCCCTGAGATTTTACAACCCCATTTAAAATGCAGTAAAATAACAGTAATTTTATTTGATTTCATTGAAATGACTGAATAAATACCACCTGGTTATTTTGTTTATGTCTTATATTGAATGAAAATAGAAAACATAAAATATTTTTTTCTTATGCATATTAGGAAAAAGTGCTTTACTTTCCAAGTAGAATGCTAAAAGTTTAAAAAAAAAAAAAAAACGTTTTCAACTTGACCTCAAATAATACTGCATTCAATAAACTGAACTGAATTCAAAAATGTATCCCAAAGAATATTAAATGTTGTCATAGCTTTAAAAATTATTACTACTACAGCTTTTTTTTAAATTTATTGCTATTTTTGCCAACCACCCCACCTCTGTCAGCACAATTTTTTAAACCATCACAAAAAAGGTAACTGTCTGCCTTTTTTAATATAACCGTTATAAATTTCAATTGTTGTTTATGTCCTTGAATGCAACATAACCAGTAAAAATGAGTTATCGTTTAAAAATTAGCCACACGTTATTAAAGATAAACAAATAAAAGGTAACGGGGGAATTTAACAAGTTTTTTTGTTTTTTTTTCTATTTAAAACTTTTCTGCCTGTTGTGCTGCTGTTGACTCGCGAAGAGGATGGTTTTCTTCTTCTTTTTTAAAGAGGACCAATTACACACCATTGCTCAACTCCAGACGAGGGAAATGTAAGTATTTCTGTTTGTTTTCCTCAGAGCTCGGCTCCCAGTAATGTTAGCATCGTAAACAACAGATGAAGTGGTCCACTCGAGGAAGGAAGACTTGCTAAACTCATTTCATCAAAACACCCACCACTACTTTTTGCTTCATCTGTGCGGGTTCCTGCAAAAGTATTCACACTTCTTTGTCACGTTACCACCACAAACATCCATGTATTTTATTGCCATTTTATGTGATAGATTAATCAGTTATAATGTAAGGAAAATGATACATGATTTTCCAAATGTTTCACAAGTAAAGCCCTGAAGTGCGGCGGTGTGGATCCAGCTGAACTTGCAAAGTTTAGGGAGCTGGTCATCTGGAGTACGTCTCCACCAGCTTTGCACTGCTCGAGAAAACAGCTCAAGCTCCGGCTGGTTGGAGAACTTCTCTAAAACAGCAAGTTGTTTCACAGATCCTCAAATGCATTTAGCTCTGGACTTTGACTGGGCCATTTTAACGTATGCATATGCTCCATTGCAGCTCTGCTTGTATGTTTAGGGTTGCACTGCCGGAAGGTGAACCACCTTTGGCAATTATCGCGACCAGATTTTTTTTTTGTTCTTTTCTCAGAATTGCTCTGTATTTATCTTCAGGTTCTCATCAGCTCTGACCCACTTCCTTGTCTCTGCTGAAGACAACCATCCCACATGATGTTTCAGCTATTATTTTCACAGTAGGGATGGTGTGTTTAAAGCGATGTGCTGTGTTAGTGTTCTACCACACACTGTATTTGGCACGTTGGCTGAAAATAAATGTTTTGCCCTCCTTTGGAAACTGCAAATATAATTTTTATTGCTTTCTTTCAGCTCTCCCTTTCCTCTCATCGCTCTTTCTTAAAAGCCAGGTTTCTGGATTGCATAACTAATATGGTTAACAGATTCTCCCACATTCTTTTTGATCAGAGCTCTTGGGATGTAGTTTTATAACCTAACCCTGCTTTAAACTTCTCCACAGAAGGCCTTCACAGAAGATCTGGAGTTATGCGGAGATGAAAATAAACAGACAGGCTGTGCTTTCGTAGTTAGGTGATATCTGAAGGCAATTGCTTGCACTCGATTTTATTTAGGGGGAGCTGTAAATAAATGTACGCCACACTTTTAAGATTTTTTTTTTTTTTTTTTTTTTTTTTTTTTTTTTTTTTTTTTTATTGGAAACCTGTCCTTTTCCTTCCACTTCACAACTATATGCTACTGTGTGTTTGTCTGTCACATAGAAGAAAAGTTTGTGGTTGTAACAGGACAAAATGTGAAAACATTCAAGGGGTGTGAATACTTTTGCACGGCTGTATCCTTGAATTGTGCTGCTCAGTGTGGCAACACATTGGAGTAGCTTTGTTACTTTCATTGAAGTTTTTTCTTTTTTAAATTTTAATCTAAAAATAGTTTTGTTTTGTTTTTTTTTTTTTTGGACAACTGTTCCTTCTTGTCTTGGATGCTGTGCAGCTGGATTGATTTTTCCCAATACTTTTATATATTTTGTTTTTTGTTATGATGCATAACCATAGCAACAGGGTGGTTTACAACAGCGAGCAGGTGAACAACATTGCAAAAGAAGAAATAATACGATAACTGAAGCCAGAAATCCCAGAGGACTTGAAAAGGAGGCGTTGTGGATGCAGAGCAGGAGCAAAGAGGAGAGAGAGAAGGAGGAAGTTCAAACCATCTCTGCCATCCATCATAATGGGCAACGTGAGATCATTAGCTAACAAGTTGGATGAACTTCAAGCCCTGACAAGGACTCAGCAAGAGTATTGGGAATGCAGTATTATGTGTTTTACTGAGACGTGGCTGCAGGATCATATCCCCGACTCCAACGTCTGTCTGTCGGGCTTCCTGACGTTATGGTCAGACAGAGATTTAAAGAGTAGCAGGAAAAGGAAAGGAGGTGGATCGGCAGTGCTTGTCAACAACAGATGGTGTCACCCAAGACACGTTACTGTGAAGTGTCGTCTCTGCAGTCCAGACATTGAAGTATTGGCAGTAAGTTTTCGTCCATATTATTTGCCAAGAGAGTTCACCAGTGTTGTTTTGGTGGCTGTTTACATTCCACCCTCAGCTGTTGCCGACAGTGCATGTGCTGTCATCAGTTCCGTTGTTGCTAAGATGCAGACACAACACTTCAGTTCTTTTGTAGCAATATCTGGTGATTTTAATCACACCTCACTCTCTGCTACACATTTCAACAGTTTGTCAGCTGCTCTACCACAGAAAACAAGACATTGGATTTGTTTTACACAAATGTCAAGGATTCATATATTTCCAAAGCAACACCTCCTCTGGGTAAATCAGATCACAACCTTGTTTTTCTCTGCTCAGAATATAAACTCCTTGTCCAGAGACTACCTGTTACAAAGGGGACTGTGAGAAAGTGGTCACAGGAAGCTGAAGAAGCCCTACAGGGTTGTTTTGATGCTACCGATTGGATTTCTCATTGCAAGCCACATGGAGAGGACATTAATGCCATGACTGAGTGTGTGACTGAATATATAAACTTCTATGTGGACAACACCATCCCCACCAGAACAGTGAGATGGTTCCCTAATAACAACCCCTGGATCACCAGTGAGCTGAAGGAACTGTTAAACAAGAAAAAAAGAGCCTTTAGGGAGGGAGACAGAGAGTTATTGAGGAGTATACAGAAGCAGCTCAAAGTCAAGATTAGAGACAGCAAGGAGGTGTTTAGGAAGAAGCTGGAGAGTAAACTGCAGAGGAACAGTATCAGAGATGTGTGGTCTGGAATGAAGAAGATCACAGGCTTCAAGCAGAAGGAGGATCGGATAGATGGAAGTCTGGGCAGAACAAATGAACTGAACACATTCTTTAACAGGTTCAGTTCAGGAACAAGTTCACCATCCTCCCCTCCTGCCCCCAGCCAAACAGACATCCCACCCTCCTTTGACCCACAGCTTTCCTGTCACACCTCAGATGTTTTATCCTCTGCCTCAGTCATGGACTCTTCTGCTTCCACTAGTTTGTCTTCAACCAAATCAGAAGATGCTGCTGCTCCCTTTGCCTCCCCCTCCCATTTTTCTGTTTCTCGAAGTCAGGTGAAGAGGCAGCTGGAGACTGAACCAGAACAAGGCTGCAGGTCCAGATGGTGTCCGCCCCAGAGTCCAGAGGCCTGTGCAGAGCAGCTCTGTGGGATTCTGCAACACCTCTTCAACCTTAGCTTGACCCAAGAGAAGGTTCCACTGTTGTGGAAAACATCCTGTCTGGTTCCGGTACCAAAGAAAACTCACCCATCAGTCATCAACGACGACAGACCCGTTGCCTTGACATCCCACATCATTAAGGTCCTGGAGAAACTCCTGTTGGCCCATCTGTGGAAGCAAACCAGCACATACCAGGACCCCCTGCAGTTTGCTTATCGCCGTGGAGTTGGAGTTGAAGATGCCGTTATACACCTCTGTAGTTGTCGGGTATATCAGAGATGGACAAGAAGCTGCGTACAGAGAGCGGGTGGACCGCTTTGTGGCATGGTGTGGAAACAATCATCTCATCTTGAATGTGAACAAAACAAAGGAGATGATTGTAGATTTCAGGAGAAACAGGGTCAGATCAAATCTTATTTCCATCATGGGAGAAGAAGTGGAGGTGGTTGAGGAATATAAATACCTTGGTGTTCGTCTCGACAACAGATTGGACTGGAGACTCAACAGTGAAGCCATGGGGCAGCAGCATCAGAGCCAGGGACCTAAAAATGCTCGACAACCTGATAAAGAAGGCTGGTTCTGTTCTGGGGACGACTGTGGAACCTCTGGAGTTGATGATGCAAAGAAGGAATTTGCATGAAATCAAGAAAATTATAGACAACCCTGGACATCCTCTTCATGAGACTGTCATTGGAAAACAGTCTTTTCAGTCAAAGGCTTCTTCAGATTGGTTGTAAAACGGACCGCGACAGGAGATTTTTCCTTCCTACAGCCATCACCATCTATAATAATTCTTTAATTGGATGAGTTACATCAACATTTAATTTCTCTTTGGGATAAATAAAGTACATTTGAATTTTAATTTATGAATTTCTTCTCAGGGATGAAAAGAGGATGGTGAGGAGGAGCCGTTGGAACTGAAAGAAAAAGAAAAAAAAAGGAAGTGTGAATTTGAACAATACATAGTAGTGTGTGTGGTAAATTCCTCTACATTAGGACAATAACAGGAGGATATGCAGGATGCAGCTGCATGATCTAGAAAATAGAGCTCTTACAATCAGTCTCGTTAAACAGCCATTTGAAAATCTATTTTCAGTCTGCGTCCTCCGTCCAGAGCACACTTTGTGTCCTCTGGCTGCTTCAGAGCCACCTATCTGGGCTGCTGTTGAAGTACGGAGGGGAGTGCTGCTGGGAGGGAGGGCTGTTGGGAGGGAGGATGGGAGTGGAAAAACCACAGCCAAGGGAACTAGCTCATTTACATTCAACACACTCAGTTTCAGATGGCCATTGGAATCACCTTACTCCCTCTCTCACAGAGAAACGGTGTGATCCTCCACACACTGAGTTGACTGAGAGCTAAAGCCTGCCCCACCTCCCCACCTCTGGACTAACTGTGAAACTTCAAGCAGAAGAGAAAGTCTTCGAAGCAGAGAGGAACGAACAGGGACCTCTACCTAGTCCCTCGATTTGGTGAGTGTTTGCTGCGAACCTTACCGTGATGGTGTGATGTTTCCCTCCTGTCTCTTCTCGCCTGCAGGCCTCTGGGCTTCAATTCTATTTATACAAACGGTGACTCTAGAACTATGTTTGTGAGCAACTCTCTCAGTTCTAGTTTTAGATGAACCACAAGACAGGGTTACCTGCTTACATCTGTCCTTGTGTAAAGCAGAAAATCATTAGGGAAGGAGCATTTTTAAAAACAGAAAACTACACTTTGGGCGGATCAATGACACCACTGTCGGTTCACCTCCCGTCACAGGAGCCTGACTGTGGCTACTTTTTCCTGAAGTTGTCTCTTGTCCTCTTTCTTAAAGGGCCAATTTGCTTCATTTGCTCTCACTGAGCTCCAGTTGTATTTATTTCTCACTGGTTCAGTTTTTCTACACGATGTGTTGTTTCTAGCGCTGACACTTTCAGATTTATCGAGATGAATCAGTTATTGAAATAATCAACTAATTTAGCAATCGATTCATCATTAACTGGAGTATACAGACTCAGAAAGTTCCTGAAAGAACAGAAAGAAAAAATTCAAGAAAGAAATTCAAAGATTGAAAAAATTCAGCAGTAATTAAGCCAAAACATATATATATATATATATATATATATATATATATATATATATATATATATATATATATATATATATATATATATTGCATTTAAGATTTAAAAAAAAAATGTTATAAAAATGTTCTACCCAGAACTCCTCAAGTGTCACAGTTTTAATTTCACTAGGTTCAAATTCTTTTTTAAAAATTTCCTATTAACCACCATTTGCTATATAGTTATTAATCGGTTAATCCAATAAATAATCAACAGATCAGCCCTACACTGTATTGGTGTTAAGTTGAACAGAAAGGGCTGTGCTTTTCACATGTTGATGTTAGAAGTATTTATTTATTTATTTATTTTTTGCATTTGCTACAAATGATCAAGCGTGCACTAAAGGAATGCTATGTTATTGCATTTTAGGCAATAAAATATTTATTTTCTTATTTAAAAAAGGAATTGAGTTATTTATTTGCATTTTTGCAGAATGTGCCAATTTATTTATTTATTTATTTATTTTTGTTTTGTTTTTTATTCGAGAAACCGATTACTAAAATAATCGTTAGTTGTAGCCCTGATTGTTTACTATATGCTGTTTTATTTCTCTGCATGCATTTCATGCTGGGTTTGAAAGTTTTCTTTCATACCCAGCAGGCTGTCAAGCCGACATATGATTATCATGAAATATATATAATTTTAAAAATATTTTTTCTTCTTAATTATCTTTTTCTCTGAGTTTGTACTTGTTTGAAATACATAAAGTTATAATTTCAGGTTGTACGCCGTTGCATAAAAGACCTGTCAGATATATGAGCAGATGTATTAAAAAAATCTATATAATATTTTGATTATTGCTAAGGTTTTGCATATAAAAGTCACAATCTAACAGGTCAGTTACCATATTAGTCATTAAGATTGAGTCCCCTTTTTGCATGTGGATGAAACATGACTTGAGCAGCAGCGCGGTAACACGAGGCCATGGAAAGTGTTGTCACTGTGTGAAAGGTGGAGGCTGCGTGGTGTGAGTCGAAGGTGGAGCAGGGAGTCTCATTATCACGTTCGCAGCAAACGGAGCCATTCTCAGCCAATGACCCCATTAGGTACAGAGCATGCAGTGATGTTTAAAAAGCTCTCAAGTCCCAATGGGAGTCCCATGGCCTGGGTGCGATCCAACCCCCTCCCTACACCACCTCTCCCGGATTCAGCTCAGGCTCAGACAGAAGCAGGCTATTCTCATCCCGCATTGTGCTGCTCTCATGCGCTCCCATTGTGTCCAAATGCTTTCCATTACTCTCAGCGATTTTCGCCGGACCCGTACCGTAAGCCCCTCCATTATAACCAAGCCCACATTGCCACATTTGCTGCGTTAGCTTTTGTCTTTCAGTGCTGCATCCCCTGCACCCCACCCCCACCCCTCGACTGGTACATTTTGACTTTATAGTTACTCTTCCGTTTTCACGGGTAAACACACATGTGGGTTTTTTCTACCGCAGCTTCGACCATGATAATAAAAGAGAAGGCAGTTTCTGTTTGCAGGTTTTTCCCAATAATCCCCTGTCCGTTTTGCCCCACTGCTTTCATTACAGTGACCTTACTTAAATAAGTAGATTATTATGTAATTTTATTGCTTATAGTCATGAATTATCTTGTGATCATTCAATCATTTACTTTTTAGATTTTAAATGAGATTGTAAAGTTCTGGGAAAGTGAACACACACTGCTGGGAAACAGTATCCTACTCCTTGATTTTGTTAATATTTGATCATTTGTAACATTTGATGTTACAACCAAAAACTTTTATTGGGATTTCATGTTAAAGACCAACACAATCAAGAAAGTGCATCGAGAAAGTGGAAGAAAATTCAGGGTTGCTGGAGTTTTCTTTGTCTATTTTACAGGGCTGGAGAAGTATGGAAAAGTGAAAATTGAGTAAAAATGTGTGATTTTTGACTTTTCTTCTGGTCTTTTCTACAAAACAAAAATCTCAATAATAGTGCTCAATAAATGCTGTGGATTTTACATTTGTTAATATTTAAATGTCTTTGATTTCCATCACTTATTAAAAGAGAAATCAAAAAGGGCTATTTCACTGCTACTTTCATTTTTGTCTAATTCAAATGTAGGTTGAACTGAGCCAATGGTTCTTGGGTTGGGTTAAAATGACTATAACTGCAGATTTTTGGTGTTTTTACTATGTTAATAAAGATACCAAAGGTCAAACTGTGCTTTATAGAATCTGCATACATCACAAATGAACTAATCTGTATTTGACAAGTACAAGAATTACAGATTTTTCCAATTTATCTGGTCTAAATTAGTACCGAAGCCAAAAAAGCTATAAAATCGCATTATACCACATTTTAAGATCTAGAAGCCAGTCTCAGCATGGTGTGGTTTCATGATTTATAGAACCCTTAGATAAAACTGCTAATCTATCTTGAATACACTGTCCCCATGGTGAAACATGGTGGTAGAGTCATGCTTTGGGGAAGATTTTCTTTTGCCTGAACAGGGGAAGCTGGTCAGGGTTGACTGTTGGAACAATGGAGCTAAATACAGGACGACACTGGATGGAAACCTGTTAGAAGCTGCAGATGACTGTAGACTGGGGGTGTTCGCCTCCCAGCAGGACGACGACTAAACCAATTGAGAATTTGCAGCAAAACTTGTAAACTGTTGGTCACAAACACTCTCTGTTCAATCTGACTGAGCTTGAACTCTTTGCAATGTGGGAAAGGCATTTCTGCAAAGCAATGGCACAATTTTGCTTAATATAAATGCATGTCTAACTTCAAATTTTTTTTAGCAAAATAATTTTGAAAGTCATGCGCCATTAGCCTGTGCTGAGTGACATAAAACGATTTAATGTTTCTGGTTGTAACAAAAGAAATCTGAAAAAGATCAAGGGTTGTGAATACTTTTGATTGGGAATTTATAAGAAAATCTGGTGCAAATTTGCAGCACAAGAACAACCATTTGTTTGCAACACTTAACCTTTTAGATCCAGTCCAGGCCTAGGTGATGACCATATGTATGTTTTCAAGCTCTGATTTTCATTTCCTGTATTCAATGTTCCAGTTCTTCATTGTTAACAAAAAAAATGTTATTCACAACAATACCCGTGTTCTCATTTTACAGAACTACACCCTTCATGGAGGGAAGATGATAAACCCAGTTACTGACAGCTTTGAGCTTGAGAATGATTGTGCCACGATGGAGGCTGTTTCCATGCAAAACCTTTAATTCCCAACACCAAACATTCCTTGGGCTGAATGAGGGAAGCTTAGGATGGAAGACCCACCAACTGCTTCTCTGAGGAACTGTAGCAACACTCTCAGACTCCTTTACCTTGCTGCCTCTCAAGACACAAACACTCCGACCAGACAGGGCCCACTACCAACAACTGACCAACTTCCAGGATGTTCGTGAATTTCCGGCGTATTCGAAAATGCCAGTTGGTGCGACTGATGACCAGCTGCCTGCTGCTGTCAGTGGTAATGATTTGCTGGGAGCAGCTGGACTTGATTGTCGTCAGCCACGTCAAGTCCTACTCCTACCGTTACCTGGTCAACGGCTTCTCCTTCATCAATAGGAGCCTCACCATTCCTCGAGAGAAGGCCAGAAGGTTTAGTGACTTTCCCTATCTGTTGGACCACCCTGATAAGTGTGCCGACAAGGATGTCCTCCTGCTCGTCTTTGTGAAATCCTTCCCAGATAATACTGAGAGGCGAAACGCTATCAGATCCACCTGGGGTAATGAGACTTACATCCGAAATACCCTGGGGGTGACAGTTAAGGTTTTGTTCGCCTTGGGATCCATTAGGAGGAAAGAGGTTGAGCCTTCTTGGAGCAAAAAGAGCAACGACAGATTCCAGAGGCGGCTCATCTGGGAGGACCAACTCTACGGCGACTTGATCCAGAAGGACTTCCTGGACTCCTTCTACAACCTGACCCTTAAACTCCTCCTACAGTTCCACTGGATGCACAGTCACTGCGCCCACGCCCGCTTCTTTATGACCGCCGACGACGACGTCTTTGTCCACATGCCCAACCTGGTGAGGTACCTGCAGGAGCTGAGCAGCAAGAGGGTCACCGACTTCTGGATTGGGCGGGTGCACGTTGGGGCCCCGCCCATCCGCAACAAGGACAGCAAGTACTATGTGTCCTACGAGATGTACCAGTGGTCTTCTTACCCTGACTACACGGCCGGGGCCAGCTATGTCATCTCCAGTGACGTGGCAGATAAAATCTACCACGCCACCCTGACCCTGAACGCCTCTATCTACATAGACGACGTGTTCATGGGCATCTGCGCCAACGCTGTCAACGTGTCGCCACAAGAACACGTTTATTTCTCAGGGGAGGGCAAGGCACCGTACCACCCGTGTATCTACAACCAGATGATGACCTCTCACGGCCACGTGGAGGACATTCAAAAGCTGTGGCGGGAGGCGACGCACCCAAAGGTGAAGCAGAGCACCTCAGGACTGTTTGGGAAGCTGTACTGTGCCGCTGTGAGAATGTATCTCCTCTGTAAACCCGGGTTCATCAATACCTATCCTTGCAAAGCAGCATTTTCATAGTGTTAAAAGCAAATAAGAGTGTACAATAACACCGATAATGATGACTGATGGGTTTGTTTCTAGAAGTATTACCTCAGTCCTTTCAGTAGGACATCTCCCCCACAACACTGTGTTTACTGTTGCAGAAGAAGCCAGAGAGACCAGGGTTTTTTCTCACTGTCAGTGTGAGATCTCAAATATGTTTCTGGAATGTAGTTGCAGCTGTTTTTAAAATGCAGACGTTGCGCGCTGACCACAGAATGTGAAATAAAAGTTCTGCAAAGATTTTTCTGTCTGGCTAATTTTAAACCTAAACATCCGTACAAGTGTGATTAATGCCTTAGATTCATTAAAAAAATGTATGTTGGCCGTAAATGTTTTAATCACAGGTCTTTTTGTCAGGACTATTTATTCTTGTTTTATTCTATGTTTTTTGTTGTGTTTTTTTTTGTTTGTTTTTTCTTTTTTTTTTTCTCACGAGACTTTTTTTATCAGGCAAAAGTTTGAGTCACATTCAGACATCTTCATTGCGTTCTGTAATTTGAAAAGGCTGGGGCTACCAGTAACTCACTGTTAACATACCATTGCTAGTTAGCCTAGCTAGTTTTTTTTTTTGTTTTGTTTTGTTTTGTTTTTTTTGCATCTATCATGGGTAAGTGCAAATTTATCGCCAGTTGGCTGGACGAAGTTCATACATTTCTGTGGTGATATAGGTCTTAAATTTCATTCACAAAGGTCTTAAAAAGTCTCAAATTTGAGTTGATGAAACCTACAGAAACCCTGTTGGAGCCTTCCATAAAAGCAATTTTTGGTAACATTAAACATTAGCATGTAAAGATAATGTGAAGCTAAAGTACATTTAAATTTCATAAAAGAGGGAAAATTCATAAAGGTGCTGGTTAAAGGAAAGATGAAATGTTGGTGGAACAAAGTTGTGATTTTCTGGTGACCATGATGATTCAATCTGATTTAAAGCAAAATAAAACATTCAGCCTGTTGTTACTGAAAGGTTGTGAAGTTCTGTTTCTAGTGTAGCAACTCAGAAGCCGTGGAAGTCTTTTTCATTCAACTTCTCCCTTATAATGTCAGTGCTGCAACTTAAAACTTGCTTTCATTTGATTGAGGTGCATCTCTAAAGAGTTTGCATATATTTCCTCCACCAGAAACCACAGGCAAGTCCGGTGGTTTGAACAAGGTGGTGCTTTGTTGATTGTAAAATGCTTGAGTGTTTAGGAGAACTGATGTTCAGTAAAATTATGTATACCATAGATCAAGTGTGTCTAAAAAGGAAGAAATGTTTAACTGACCCGTCATTTCAGGTTCAGTTAGAGTTTATAAGTATACTCAGAAAAAATGACAAAATTAAAATGGACTGGTTTTCAAAGCTGGCTGAAACATACTATACTGGAGAAATTGTGTAAAAAAAAAAAAAAAAAAAAAAAAAAAAAAAAAAAAAAAAAAGTATGAACATTAAATTATCTATTTCATTCATCATCATTTCATTTCCATTCTTAAGTTTAAATAATTTTGAAAGAATATCCAAATAAGTAGTTGGCTTATAGATGACATCTGATGGTTGGTATGGAGACTTGGTGATCCTGAGATGCTGCTCCTTGCTGCAAGTTTTCTAAAGTGTAAGTATTAGAAATATTTTATATTTACTTCCTTTAGATCCTTGCTCACTGTGCAAGGTGAGCAAGATTAACATGGATCCTCGTCCAGATTAGAGGCCAGAGGCTGAAAGAAAGGGACCTCTGAGTTACACTATATTTATACTATGGGCAAACAGAAAGTCATGGAAAACTAATTAGAGAGTCCTATATGCTGATTAACTTATAAAGGGAAATTTTAAATTAAAACCATGCTTACATTTCTAGAATTGCACTGCTCATAGTGGCACCATATTAGATCAGCTCTGTTATGTTGGCTCTGATTTGTTGTTTTTGTAGACTTTTGTCCATAATTTGTTTGGTTGAGGCATTGCAGGTTTGGACAGTTATTCCTTCTATTTTTGAATGCTGTGCAGCTGGAAGAATTTTTGCTCTTGTTGTTTTATTTCCTGACAGTTGTTAAGGTGCATAACAAGATATTGTTTTCACAGCCTGGAGAAGCTGATTAGCATCTCAAATAATGCCTGAACTATGACCCCCAAATCCCATAGGGGTTGAAAAGGACGAGGAGCGGCAAAATGAGGTGGATTAGCAGTGCTTGCTAACAGCCAATAGTGTCATCCAGGACATGTTACTGTGAAATATCATCTGTACTGCCTGGAAATTAAGCTGTTAGCATGTCAACAGTCTACAGTCAGAGGGCTCTTCAGATAACCTGCAAAACTGACTGCTACCGGAGATCCTTCACGCCCACAACATTACTATCCACAACAACTCATTGAAGATACTTTGATGATGTGGGTTACAACAAATTTGAATTTTGCTTGGGGATAAGTAAAATATTTCTGAATTGACTTGAACTAAAGTAGCATAAAAAACAGTTTAAACAGAAAAAAAACAGTCTACGCAGTTTTTTTAGGGGTTTTTGTTTAGATTTTTTTCTAAACAAAAACATATACTCAAACTGATTTTTGTCTTTTTTTGTGCAAAACATGCTCATGCTGTAAAATAAGGCTTTATTTTAAAGCGTTATTTATTCATTTACAAATCTGCAGGAAGGGTGGACAATGCTGTAGCCAGCAGCCCATTCACAAGTAATTTGTCGGCTGCATTGATGACCTGTAAAACAGTTTCAGAAATATTCCTAACTGCAGCCTTTAAGGAGAACTGATGCTGGCCATGCAAAGCTGCAAAGTAATTAAAGCCTGTGTTGCATGGTGAGAGATTTGAGTCACATTTGCCTTTATTCTGTAGTGGTGCATATTTAGGCTATGCATGAAAAGTGAAGGCTGTAGCACTGGTGTGATCTGCTGATGAAATTTTGAATGCTTAAGTGTTAGATGTGAAGGAAGGTGTTTTTTTTTTTCTTTCTACTATGTCTTCCAACCGCACTAAAACAAACGGCTGCCATAGCAGGATGCAGGTGTTAAGGTGGTTAATATATGTGCACATGTATATATTTTTTGTAGCCAAGCAGTAAATAAAACAGAAAAACCACTTCTCCTGGCCCAGTTGAGGTTAATGTTTCCTCCAACATCGATATGATGGGAAACTAGAAAAGACTACTGTTGTGCTAAAAGGAGTTGGCCTAGCAGCGAAGCTATTCAAGCCTAAAATAGCATCTCAGTGCAAAACATGTTGCAGCAGCACAGACATCCCCAATGCTAATGTCATCGTCCAGTTCACACTTTTAAAGGATTTTTTCAAAGAAGTTCCATGGATGATCAGGGGTTCCTGAAACACTTGAGAGCTGAATGGGTATAATAGCACTTTGCACCAATCTGATTTTTGAATAACCTAAATAAACGTTAAATATATTTGTTATTGAGGTCATGTGTCTATTTATTCAACCTTTTTAACCTCTTGAAACCATGTGGTCTCGATTTGTTGCACCCCAAAAACTGAGCATTTTATCAGAAGTGTGTTTACCCACTGTATACAGGTCTACAGTTAGGCGTGGGTAGATTTTCAAGTTATCCTACTTACATTTTACACTTGGAACTTTATAAATGAGATTTTTCCAACTCTTTGATTTTGAGTTTTGAGTTACTGCCTGATAACACATTAGGTCTTAAGGTTTCAAGTTGAGCTTGGAGCACATTTCTAAGCAGGAGTCTTACTGGGAGTGATCAGGCAGGGTAGGAATGCCTGAATGTGCTTAGGGATAGTCTTAGCCACATGCAAAGGGATGATGAATATGGAAAATGTGTCTCTGTAGAAAAGACTGTGCTTGAAGTTAGAGACATATGTTGGGGAATGCCAAGTGTGGTTCAGTGTATGTGTTGTCTGGAAGTCTAAGAGATAAATAGAAATTCTTTGACATTCAGTTTATTCACTCGATTTAACAATTTCATCATGAATTCACAAACACGTTCTGTTACAATACCTACTATACACGAGTGAAAAGGGAGAAGGAAGAAGAAAAATCTTGTGTACACCTGCTCCTTTGTCAATAATTCCAAATTAAATTTTCATGGCCATATACATTGAATTAACAATATAAGTTGCAAACAATATGTCATTCTCCTCATTATTCACTCAAAACTGTGTAAGACTTAATCATTTTTTCCTTATAAAGTCTTTTGAATTGATTTGTAGTAGAGTATTTTTTTTAACTCCTCATCCAAACTGTTTCATAATTTTACTCCATGCACTGAAATGCACATTTGTTTTAAAGTAGTACGCACAGTTTTACTTTTGAAATCATAATTCCTCCTGTTATTTCTATCACTTGAGTTTAAGACAAAAAACTTTTGTAGATTACTTGACAATAGTCTCTTTCTGGCATAAGATTCCTTCAGATCGGTGGACAGATCTATCATTTTTGATCCCTGCTTGACATAAAATCCTCTTTGTTCGGTGAAGTCAATATAAACAGTGTTTTCCTGGAGCTATTCTGATCCTTTCTTGTTTGGGCTTTCAGTTAGTTTCTCTTTTGATAATTTCTTTTTTGTTTGTTTTCTTATATCTTGCCATTTTAGTTTATGCTTTGTGTTAGTTCAGTTATTCTCATTGGTTGTGTTTTATCAGATTAGTATTTATTCTGTTTATTGTTCTGGTTTCCTGTTCCTTTTTCTGTCTGCCAGAACCCATTTTAAAACTTCCCATCATGTAACTGAAACAGCATGAACATCGCACTTACAGTTAACGGATATTTACAGGCAGTACCTCACCACCATAATCTGAATCACGGCTAAACACAACACGTTAGTTTATCAAGATTATTATTAATACCCCTCTGTGTGTTCATCTTCCTTCCTTAAAAACTGTCATATTTCTTCCCCATTCAAATCGCTGCTCTCACCTCAAGTCCCGTCACTCTGAATTGTTCACATGTTTATTTCTGGCACCTCCTCGTGTAATCAGATACTGTCTGGATTAGCTGTACAGCAGGCAGCTGATCTGGTTTCTAAGCAATTCTTGCAAGAGAGAAGACGTCAGCAGTCAGGACACAACCACCTGCCTCCATTTGCACTAATTGGTTTTATCAAGACTGTTCATTTATAGGTGAGGTGGCTTAAGAACCACCTCACCTATGTAGGATGAACATTTTTTTTAACAAAATATATTTTCAGTGTTGAAATAAGTTGCTCATGTGTTGCCATCCTTCCATCCATCCGTTTTCCATACCTGCTTAACTTCTGCAGGGTTGCTGGAGGTTGGTTCCCAGGGATCCTAGGGGTCATTGCCTAGCCTAGCCTAGCTTAACCTCTGTTGCATGTTCTCCACATGAGTGTGTGGCTTTTTTCCTTGTAGTTTCCTCCACAAAGACAAACATGTTTGATGAGTTCGAGTTGCTAAATTGCTGTTGTGTCTAAGTGTGCATAGTCGTTGGATCTGCGAGGGACTGCGGACCTGTCCTGGGTGTACACTGACTCTTGACCATTGAGTGCAAGCCGCCACTGCAACTATGCAAAGGATTAAGTTGCAGGTTTAAAAAAAAAAAAAAGGAAGACAAAACCAGCTGAAGATTTTTCAGATCCAGAGTAAACGCTCGCTCATCAAGTTAAAACTTTTTTAAATGTGAACAAGCAGGTCCTGCAATCAGAGGCAGTTGCCCAGGGCAGCATAGAAGACAGTGGCACTGGAATGGGGGGGGGGGGGGCACTGTATTAATGAATTACTTCCTTAGTTGCAAACTTACAAAGTGAATTAAATGAGCTGATGGTCAAAATGGCCCGTTGTGTTAAATCTCCCTTTTCTCCCTCCCCTTTGCGCTCTTATAAGATGACATGAAAGTAGCCGGTGTGGTTTTAGAGGTGTCAGCAGCTACGAGGAGAGAGTGACAGATAAATGGAAAGCGCTTTATCTCACTAATAACAGACTTTACAGCTGATAAACAGAGAAATACCATCAAGTCCTCTCTGTGGAAGTAGAGCATCTGTATATGAATGTGTCCTGCAGTTTGTTACATAAATGACCATTTTCAACAGAAAGACTGTTGTTGCAGCTTTTCCACTTGATGATTGTGATTAAAGTACGCGCAGACACTACTGTGTGGCAGAACTGAGCACCTGACATTCAAGGTGGATACTTAATAGAGTTTAGATTTATTACCCGAGCCCGACCCGAAATTCAAGCCAGGTCCGTCCACTATTACATGCTTGAGCAGGGCCGGTTCCAGGCATGGTTACATGAGGGGGCAGGCAGAAATGTGAAAGGGCATCTTCATCTGGACACATATTCATCTACTCCAGCATATTCATTGTTATAGTTGACTTGTGTTTTCTTCATGGGATTGGGGTAACAGCTAAAAGCTGAAATTTAAAAAAAAAAAAAAAAAAAAAAAATTAGATTCAAAACGGCAACGATGGAAAGGTGTCAGTTTGTGGAGCAATCTGAACAGTGAGATAAAAACAATCTAAATCTTTTTCTGCGTTTAAAAGAAAGGTGAAAATCATTCGGATGAAGCGATGTGGTGTTAAATGAGCTGATGTTTTGTTGTGTATATTTTGTTTATTTTTTTGTGTGTATTTTTTGTGTATTTGAATAATGTCTGTAATAAACTTCTGAGTTGAAAGCTAATTTTCTTTTTATGTGAATAGGGGGCAGATATAAGTTTCTACTTCATTTCATTCGCGATTTCTTTTAGTTCTTACATGAACTATTCATATATATTACTGAATGAATGAAATAAAAAATTAAATTAATTTTGTCCAACTCCAGAAAAATGGATTGCACTTTGTCAGGCCTTTACCCAGAGACATGCCCAGTTTGGGGGTCCCACCTGAAGCGAAGCTCCTACCGGTGTTGTTCTTAAGGTGACTGAGGCACACAAACCCCCTGACCATAATAAGGTGGCAATCCCTCAGGGGGAAACAGAAAATAATAATAAATAATAAGAAGGAAAATGAAGATATTCTTCATCCAAGATTGAACAACCAACATAACATTTATCTTATTGGATGGATGGATGGATGGATGGATGGATGGATGGATGGATGGAGCGGGTCTGGTTGGACTCTTTTAGGCCTTATTTAAACTCTGATGTAAGCAGAGGGTGCAAGGTGACGACCCCCCTCCCTCCCCCCTTGAATCCGGCGCCACTGAGAGAAGGTGGTTTCTTAGCCATGAATGTCCCTTAACCTAAGCCTTGGAAAGTAAGACCACATGATTCAGGGAGAGGGTTCACTGGAAGTTAATGATGAAAACATAGATGCATTGTTTATTATTATCAAGCCACAAAGGTTTTTTTTTCCCACCACGTCAAAGTGATGATGTGCTTTTAATACAGCTTCCATCTTCCGTCCAGTCAATGATTGGTTCTTTGGCTCCAAAGCCAAATATCTAAGATGGCAAAGGTGAAGCCATGATGAAGAATAATGAGGCAGAATTCACTGCATGTGGTGAATGAAATGTCCTGTGATGGTTAAAATCATTAATAATTCAAATGTTCTCCAGTTTAATGCTTAAAACTAAGGAGAAGAAAAGACCAAAAGATCACAAACACCCATTTCAGGGTTTGGGGGAAAATATTGTCAGGACTGAGTGAGACAGTCCCCTGTGGGGCAGAAAGCAATTAGTTTCTGCCAGAGTGAGAGTTCCTTCCCAGTCTGGAAATGTATGGAGTTTGATTTTTATCATTGTCCAATGAGTATGTATGAAAAATAAAAATCAAGTATGGAGACAAGAGATCATCTTATATTATCTAAAAATAGAAAGATCAGAAGTTTTGGGAAACAAAAAGCTCTCCAGGGCTATATGCTTTTAATTCTGGGTTTAAAACTGGACTTTGGTTAAGGTCTGTATTCAGTCTATGATTATCCAGTCCATATTTTTCAGTGTTGTAGTTTGGAACGGATCCAAATTTGTCCAGATGCAAAAAAAATAAAAATAAAAATAAATTCCAAAATTGTCTTTTACCTGACTGCAGAACTAAACCCATAGAAATCCAACCACTTCCGATGATAGTTTGGGATGTTTGTCTTACTGTGTACAGGTTCCAAGCATGTGGCTGCTGATTTTTGTCTGTAATGCTCCAGTATCACTTGCAGTGAAACAGCCCCACCCAGCATGATGCCACCACCACCGTGTTTGGAACAGATTCTTCGGCACAGGCGCCTGAACAGTGGAGCAGCCGCTCCCCCATTTTTAACAGTGGAGGTGCAAACTCCCCCCATTTTTTGACCAAATCTGATCATTTTCTGCAGTCTAAGTTACAAAGTCTCTGTAATTCTTTTTGAATGTTTTTCACTACCAAACAAAAACAAAATTTACATATTTTGTAAATTTTAGACTAACCCTCCTTCAACTCCCTCCATTAAAGTCGCTTCATCTTGTCTTGATTGTTTAAGTTAGACGGTTTACAGCAAGGCACAGGAAAGATCAGATGATGTAGTGAAACTGAGCTGTCAGCATGTCACAACAGTCATGACACATAGAGCAGCAGTGTCTTGAGTCAGAGGCTTCTTCAGATTTGTTGCAAGACTGACTGCAGTCGGGTATTGGCACATGGTTGATATGAGTTTTGACAACATTTAATTTCCCTTTGGGATAAATAAAGTATTTTTGAGTTGAATTTGATTTAATGTTCTTTTTTTTTTTTTTTTTTTTTTTTTTTTTTTTTTTTTTTTTATCAGTGAAGTTCTATCAGTAAGAAAGTCTGTAATGAATGACATTCAGGCCCATGGTGGGTGCATGTAAACCTCTGACTGGAACAGGGAGAAGCAGTCTGAGTTTGATCAAATTACAGAAGCTCCTTCCCCCCTCTAAAAATACCATGTTGCACAAATGTGTCACCAGGAAGAGACGGATGTCAGTAGAAGAACAGACATACAAAGTTAATATTTTGTAACAGAAGATTTTGGAGAGGAAGAAAAGAGGAAGTTACTTTGCTGATTTATTTAACTGGTCAGGTTTATGTTTGAGCTTTTGTTTTTTGGTGTATACTTTTTCCAGGTTTTGTATAGAAAACTTCTTCTTGGCATAAACTTCTTTATGGTATTACTCAGCACTTCCTGTCCTGAACCCCTTCCTTTAAAAGCACCACTGAGTCGGTTTTAAATGAGGTTTGAATTCATGACTCTCTGTTTTTTCTCTTCCCTATTTCTTCAGAACTTCCCTTTCAGAAACTGTCCATTTCTTTCTTTGTAAGCCATTTTGTTTATTCAAAACCAGTTATGAAATGCTCTCACATTTTTATAGTTGCACACCATACCTTTGTAAGGTGTGCAACTTCTTCTTTGCAAAGTGCAGCTCTAGTTAGTTAGTAGCTCCTTTAGCTTGGTTAAGATTTCTATTTCCCATAATTACCAAAGTGAGCATCTTTGGCATATCAAAGCTTTGTTATAACCAAACACCACAGAACATGTCTCAAAAAAATCAAGGTTTTTGTCCATGAGTGCATGTTCATACCGTAATCTGGCCTTTATATTGCTCTGACAGTAATGGCTTCTTTGTCTCCGAGTGGCCTTTCAGACCATTCTATACAGAACTCGTTTCAGGGTGGATAATGACAGCGTCTTATCCCAGCGTGTTTTTGGACTGTAGGAGGAAGCTAGAGTACCTGGAGAGAACCTATGCATGCAAGAGAGAGAACGTGCAAACTTCATGCAGAAAGACGCCAGGCTGGGATTCAAACCTGAAACCTTTTTGCTGCAAGGCACCAGTGTTACCAACTGCCTAGATAAAGTAAATGATAATAAAGCATCACAAAGGTGTCAGTAATTCATGAAATGAAAATGTATTTCATGTTGATTGATGCTTTCATTTGACATGCCATATGTACTGTATGGCCCCTTTCAAAATGTTGAGCCCCTGCCCCTTTAAATCTCTGCATATGCATGCTGTGTTCTAGCAAAAATGCTTTCATTGTAGATGCAGAACAGAAACATGGTGTGGTGTGGTTTTATAAACTCTAAACACTGATAGACCAAATGAACTATTAAACCTTATCTCACCACATGCATGTTATAGTTAAAGTGGTTGCATTCTTATGGGAAGCAGTTCATTAAATACCAAAAATAACATTATCATGAGTTCATTTAGAAGAGCTCTTTGTTTAGATGTTCCCTTCGATTGGCTCTTTGAAAAAGAGATCATTGCTAAACAAGCTGTAGGTATACAGAGTAATGTATTCAAGCATATTAATGGAAAGCTGAGTGGAAGGAAAAATGTTTTTAATGCTGAAATTTTCTTTTTAGTATGCAACCTACTGGGGGAAAAAATGTATCTGAAATGTGTGTGTATTTATATATACAAATATAGGGGTAGCAGCATCAGATTTAGTGACTTAAAACAGTTGCACAAGCTGACAAAGCAGGTTGGTTCTGTTCTGGAACCTCTCGAGATGATGGTGGAAAGAAGGTTCCGTCAATGAAGAACATTACAGGCAACCCTGAGCATCCTCTTCATCAGCCTGTATTCTGTCAGACCCTTCCTTCACCGCTGTAATACTGCCTGCTACAGGAGATCCTTTCTGTCATCAGCATCTACAACTTTTTCAAGAAACTGAGTAACATTTAACTTCCTTTTAGGGTTGATTTTAAAATGATTGTAAATTGAATTTAGCAAACCATATATATTGTGCTTTTCAGGTTCATCTCAGAGAACAACTTGGGTTGAAGTTTTAGGTTTTCACAATTAGAATGGTTTCATGATTTTCAGACTGTTTTAAGGAATCTTCTTTATCTTTTATTATAAATCTTCTGTGTAGAAAATTTCAGTTGAAGTCCAGCCATCTAAATATTTTAAACATACATGGACAAATGTGTTCCAGACTCTTAAAACACACTGAAATAGCCCTTTAATTATGGAGCGTGAGTTATCAGCAATATTCTACAGCGCTTCCACGCTTCCCCCACATGGGGGCGCCATTTCTTCATTGACTGGCCATCAAGCTTATAGGCAATGGGAAACTTATTCTGGCCCGAAATGACATAACTATTTAAAAACAGTTTCATGGTATCTCCACAAAACAGATAAGCTGTAACTGCATTTCTATTCAAAAAAAAATTAAAATTTTATTTAAGTGTATTTAAACTGTAATATGAGTATTAAGTTATTTTATAAACACCTCTTTCTAAAAGGGTTTTCTGTTCATCTTTCCAGTCAGCCTTTTTCTTGTTCTAATAGTCTGTCCAGTCTGGGGTTTGACGCTTTTGACCAATGCAGAAAACTGTTATACCGCAAGTTTACTTTCAGAAGTCAGGAAAGTAGTTCATGTTGACATAAGTGTATAGGAACCCTGAATGAGTCTAATCCAAAAATATTGGTATCAAAATCCCTAGTATATTTTTTATTAAGTCATATTTGCTCCCATTCACGACTCTCGGTGCAATCGGACAAGATTTCAATACCATCTCACCACCTTTTAGGATTTCAAATTTATCAACCACACTACATTTAGCACTCAAGAACAGAAACATTCTGCCAAACAAAATGCTTATAGAATATTAATGCAATATTTAGAAAGGGTTTACTTTCATAAGTTAAGGTATTTTTGTCTCAACAAAGCAGCCTAACTTTTAGATTCTGCAGGCACCATGCAGTTACTTTGATTTACTCCTGGTTGCCTGTAGAGGGAGCTCTATACTAACTTTTAAACACTCCATCCATTCTTAGTTATGTTTCTAAACTTGAACGCATTCATCTTTCAAAAACAAAGCTGACCTATGACCCTCAAGTTAAAAATCCACCCAGTCACTGGTCTATACGTCAACGACAGCACAACATATTTACTTACAGCAATTTCTGTTTATTAAGACATTCATACAATTCAAGAGAAGGAAAAAAAAAAAAAAAAAAAAAAAAGTCAGTGGGGAGTGGGAGTGGAAATGGCAATATACTCTGTTAAGGGTAAAACCACGTCAGCAAAATATGGCCAACCAGTAAGGAACTCTGATTTAGCATGTGGGATTAAAAAAAAAAAATAAAATAAAAAAAATATATATATATATATATATATATATATATATATATATATATATATATATATATATATATATATATATATATATATATATATATATATGATACGATACATTTAAATTAAACACATTCACAAAAGAAACAAAAGCAAGTGAATCTACAGTATAACATGACAAGTGCCTCTATTAAGCAGGCCCACGAGACATCGCACATATGTTAGCATAACATAATTTGCAGACTTTATACAGCACTTATACCTTTTAGTCCACAAGTAGGTTACTAAATGGTGGAGAACATCGAATACACGCATCTTATTTAAACATGAAAAGAAATACCTGATAAGGACTCTAATGTTTACAGACCCCATGGCTTTGTAGCTCCAACCGGCCAGCCGACGAGGTTAGAACCTACAACTGTCCAGGAGGGACCACCATACGAGTCACCTCGCTTTTAACGCATACCAAAAATCTGATCCAAGGTTTAGCATTGAGAAGTTTTTTTCCCCCTCGAATAATATAAGCACAATGCAAGTGGACGATCGCTATCACTGCGTAAAAAAAGAAAATCTCAGGGCTCAAATCAGGTCAGCCACATTCATAGGCATCTCCTCCACTGTCGTATTGTAAAACGTCTCGATGTCTCGAAGAATCCTCTTGTCCTCCTCAGTGACGAAGTTGATAGCAACTCCTTTTCTGCCAAAACGGCCGCCGCGACCAATTCTGCAGAAAGACAATGAGCCATGTTAGTCCACTGCAGATGATCTAGATCAAAAGGTGCTCAAAGGGGCCATTTGCAGCCCCCCGAACACAATTCAAGAATAAATTAAGACAAAACTATGACTCCAGTCAAAATATTACAAAAATGTTGGAACCAGGAGCACATCCACTCATTGGCTTCTACTCTAAAGTCCACCTTGGTGCTCCCAAATCTGCTTTTAACTGCTGTATAAAACTTGGCTAAACACAGGAGGTGTTTTCAAATGAAGACTGACCTCGAGGCTGTTTTTATGGCTCAGAGTAAATGAAATATTTCAGTTTTCTTCAATCATCTTCCAGTTTGCTTGTTATTCCAAAACAACAAGCAAACTGGAAGCCTTTTATTTAAAGAAGGGAAAACATGTAAAAACCATTTAAAGTTTTGGAAAATACAATTTTTGGTTTTTTTGGCCTGGGAGTACTTTTGAGCTGACAGTGTTGGCCCAGGTGACAAAGTTTGGACACCCCTGATTGAAACATTTCATCTGCTGCAACCCACCTATGGATGTAATTCTCACGATTTGTAGGAAGGTCATAGTTGATGACCAGAGAAACCTGCTGTACGTCGATCCCACGAGCCTAGGAGGAACACAAATTCATTTCAAACCACATCCATCTGACAGATTAACAGAACTGTTTGTTCGCCACATGAATTAACAATGTTGCCCGTGTTTAAGTAGCAGATTCCCACGTTAGGAGAACCCGCTGTGGAGAACGAGCCCTCATCTCCCAAATGTTTTACCTGCTTGGCCATTTTTAGACTGTTGCAGCATTTTAAACTATTTGGGTTTCAATAATCACAGATTTCTTATTTTGATACTAACCAGAAGATCGGTTGTGATTAACACTCTGCTGGAGCCAGAACGAAACTCTCTCATAATCACATCCCGCTCTTTCTGGTCCATGTCCCCATGCTGTGGATTAATGAAGAGCTGGTTAGCTGAGCGCGCCACGTTAGAGGCAGAGCAGGCCATCAGGCTAGCAGGACGTCATACCAGAGCAGATACTGTGAAGTCTCTAGCGTGCATCTTCTCAGTCAACCAGTCGACTTTTCTCCTGGTGTTGAGGAAGATCACCGCCTGGGTGATGGTCAGAGTTTCGTACAGATCACACAGAGTGTCCAGCTTCCATTCCTAGAGACAGACAAAATGACTAACCGTTACCCTGACAAGTCACAGCCCTCGCTGCAGCGACATGGAGGAAGCAGCAGGTTTCTACAGCAGCAATAGGATGTATCACAGGATCTTGAGACGAAGGAGAATGGACATTAAGAAAGAGGTCCCTCCTCGCCTCATTTCCGACACCGTGCCTTTAATCTTCTTCCCTGGTGTACCCATGCTTACACGGCCACACGAGCCAAACCTGGGAGGCTTGGCTCCTGCAGTTTTAGCAGGGTGCTTTGAAGAGAAGCGATCGACTCATTTGAATGAAGGACGGCTTCCTCGTGCTGCGAAGTTCGGCGTCAGACATGCAAACCAACCTCTCTCTCCACATTTATGTAGAACTGCTTGATACCCTCCAGGGTAAGCTCCTCCTTCTTCACTAGGATGCGAACGGGGTCTCGCATGAATTTCTTTGTCACCTCCAACACGTCGGCAGGCATGGTGGCGGAGAGCAAGACCACCTGAAGAGGGGAGATGCGTTAGAGACAACACCCGGCCAGCAGAGCGTTTACGCACACAGGAGTCGGCTGTCGCACTTCACCTTGAGACAACAGCCAACGAACATTAAGAAAGAGGTTCGACTGCGTCTCATTTGCAATGCGGTGCAGGATAATCTCCTTCTGCGCCATACTCTGCTGGCATTATTGCATGAAACAGAACATCTGGATCACACAATTACAGCAGACTTCTGTAGATGCAGAAGGATGGGATATTCAGGAACATTTTCTTATGGAATACCCAGAATTTCACTTTTTTTTTTTTTTTTTTTCCCTCCAATGTTTGGTCCCTTTTTAGCAAATTCTTAAAGCATTAAAAAAAATTATGGCAGTTACTACTACACAGATCAGGTTAAATACAAAATCTGCAAAAAAAAAAAAAAAAACAGGCTTGGAAGGAAACGAGACCAGAGGGAGGGTTAAAAACAGATATGAAACCAGAGCAAGACTGGAGCTGCAAGCGGCTGCTTGGGCCACAGTGGCTCCTAACTGGCTGTAATGATACAGAACCAACTGTAATATAGACAGAACAAATTGCGTTTGTAAGCAGTTTTTTTTTTCATGGAATAATTCCACTGAATTTTCACATTACACTAAAAGCACTAGTTATATTTTTTAAATCAATTTTTCTTGTCACTGAGTTGGAAACTCAGAGCTTTATTTCCACCAATATCTCTGGAGAAAATGTAGCCATTTTTTTATTGTTTTGTTTTGCTTTAATTTAAAACCTAAAAATGAGTAAAATGTTGGTTCCTACAAATTTCCTACAGTAAATAAGAAAATAACTTCTTTTATTCCAAAGGTCATGTAACATTCGCAGCTCCAGAGTTCTATTTAGCTGGACTGAGCACACAAATGGCTCTTTGGATTGTAAAGGCTGCAGACTCCAGCTTATGAAGAAACAGACAATAAAACGATGAGACCATGAAGAAAAGTCTGGAAATATATACTTGGATGTTTGTGCTGAGCTTCTGGAAGATCTCATAGATCTGATCCTTGAACCCTCGACTCAACATCTCATCAGCTTCGTCCAGAACAAACATCTTGATCCATTTTGGAGCTGAAAGATTCACAAAAACAGTTAAAAATGGGCGAAATCAGAGCCGAACATTTAAAGATGTCTCGTTTTTGGCTCCAGGCCAGCGCTGCTTACACAGATGTCTCCTGTTCAGCATGTCATACACGCGGCCTGGAGTGCCCACCACTATGTGAGGAGCCTCGGCCTGGAGTTTCTGAATTTCACTGCGGAGGTTGGTACCTCCGATGCAAGCATGGCAGGTTGCCCCCATGTAGTCACCGAGAGCTAGAATTACCTTCTGGATCTGCGGAGGAGAGATGTGCACAAGTTCAGGACGGCTGAGTAAAGACACGCAGTCCAGCGATCACAGGAAATCTGGTCAGTGATCAGCAAATCAAAAGGAACTCTCCATTTCAAGAGTCAGTCCCGAAAGATGGTATACCATCACGTCACTCGTTTCCCACACAAAACAGAATTCAACTCAGCCAAATGATCTTTCAGGCCGATGCAGCCATGGACAGAGACTACACCAGCCACAAAAAGATCCCCCACAAAAAAAAAAGTTCAGAAAATTTTGACAAATCCATAAAAGATGGTACCTTCGCATCTGAACAGTGTCCTCAGTATGCTGCCTAGGTCTGAGACACTGTTGAGGTCACATGACCTCAGGAACAGCATACCTGCTGAGCCAGCTCTCTGGTGGGAGCCAAAACCAGAGCCTGAGTCTCCTTCTGCTCAATGTCCAGCTGCTGCAAGATAGAGATGGCAAACGTGGCTGTCTTGCCAGTTCCTGACTGGGCTTGGGCAATGACATCGTAGCCTAACAGTGAGGAAACAGATTTAATATCCCTTCATATAATACGCTAACAGAACAGAGACATAACTAAATATTACTCTGCATTAGCTGGACGATATTGAGTGATCAGTAAGGAAATAAAAGTATCCCCATTGGTTGGGTAAGTCCCGAAAGATGGTTAAGCATCACTTCACTCAATCACAGGACATTTGGCTGTTTGGTTTGATGCCTGTACCTTTGATGCACGGGATGATGGCCCTCTGCTGAATGGCAGACGGCTTTTCAAAACCATAAGCGTATATTCCCCTGAGAAGAGACTCCTTCAGGTTCATATCATCGAAATTGTCTGTAATCTCATTCCAGTTGCTCTGGATTGGAAAGAGAGAGAGAGAGAAAAAAAAAATTGAGAGTGGTGTTTCCTGAAATCATTATGTGCCCTACAGTAGCAGCTGACTGGAGAAACGGCGGTTTGGATTTACCTCGATGACACCATCAGGCTCCATTCCTTCTGGCCCCCCATGGTCTCTATCTCTTGAGCTGTTGGGGAAAGATCATATAAGTTGCCTTGTTGTTACATTCCTCAGGTAAGCAGTCTTATCACTTTTTTTTTAAAGCAACATTAACATCCCATTTCACCCTTTGCCCCTCAGTTTTGGGTCTTTTAGTTTAAGGAGTAGGGTGTATCAGTTTCTGTCAATTATTTGGAAGGCAGAGGGGAATTGCTAATATTTTTTTTCCCCCACAGGTACACTAAAATGCTGCACTTCAAAATATGCGCATGAAAGTCTCAAATCTCATCTTCTCATATTTTTTAACAGAAATGAGTTAATCAGGCTGTTTTTTGTTTTGTTTTGTTTTTTTTGGCAAATACAAATTCCAAGTTTTTTTTCCCTTGTAATTTTGGTTATTCTACTTTGTTCAAAAGGACCACAAAGACAAATGTGTCATGTGGGCTTTGAACCCAACTGAAAAAGAATCCATAATCCTTGTATTTGATATTTAACGTCAGAGCACATGCTCTAAGTTTGATGCATGTTAAGACCAAAAGTTGCATGAATATTCACTTTGGAAACATTTAAAAGAACACACGCCTGCTCGAAAGTACATTTTGTGCCACTACATAGCAAAACATGAACTAAAGTCACTTAAACAGATTCTTAAGTTTGACAGCTCTACACCACACCAGGGTTACATATTAGTTTATTTGTAAGCAGTCTATAGCTGATGCTTCTAGAACCAGTGTCCCATTTCTCAGTGGAACATTTTAAGCACTACCTGAATTGTAAACTATAAAAGATATTTCCCTTGGAAATGGGACTCGACCACCTGAGGTGAAAAAGCCATATTACACGTGCAGTGAGTGTGCCCGGGGTGTTCCGGGTCACGCCCAGAGTATCTCATTACAACTGCCCAGAGCCTCAGTGGGCGCACGTGTCAAATTCCACGACCCGGCCCTCAACTACCTACCCGAAAAGTTGTTGGTTATATAACCCCAGAAGGGTTCCTTTAACCCCGGGAGAAAGAGAGTCACAAGCCTAATTCAGTTGTGTTCCGCGTATTTCAACATGGAGCTCCTTGTGCCCGCCTGTCTCACTGATGGCCAATATGTCGGATAATTGGGCCTGTACGGGCAATGGTGGCTTCTACCTACAACAAGGCCGACAAGCACCCTGGGCCAACGGTTTCCCTGGCAAGCACCCGCCACTTTAATAAAAAATAAAACTTCTATGCAAGGATAGGCGAGTGTTAACAGTAGTTAACGTTAATTAAAAAACATAACGCCTGATCCAAATAATGCATCATACCGTTAATTTATAGCAGTGGTGTTACACTGCGGCTAACTGCTACGCTAGCAACCAAATCACTCCCAAAGCAGTAAGGCCTAACTGATTCAATATAAACTAATACGTTGTCATACAATTTACTGAACAGTTCCGGGTGTTCGGGTACAGCTAAATATTGGCTTCTGTTTCAAATAATCCCCGAAATGTAGCTCATTACCTGTTGTAATCAGCAGAATCGCTAGACATGATCCGTTCACCACTTCAGCATGCGACTGAAAAGATCGCTGATGGCGACGCCAACTGCCTTTAATGCGGCTGGACTATTTTTGCTGACATTTCTTATGCCCAGTTTTATTGAAAAAATAATGTCAGTTAACTGAATTATTGCATTTACCACACTTAGCTTTTTATAATAGTATTATATGGAAATTAATATTTTGTTGAGTGATAATATATTTTAAAATGTTCAGACTACATTTCTCAGCGGAAGGATAATGCAGTAATAGGTAGTGCATCGACTGCTACAGCGTCTCTGACAGGTCAAAACTCGGCGTGACAAGGTTGTGCAATAATTTTAGAACTGGTTCTCGGTTAAGGACAAAGAGTTGGAGAAATGAAATACTTTCAGAACAAACTATCCATTTTGTCATAATACATTTTAGGGACATTTAAAAGACAAAATCAACGTGGGGCAATAACGCAGCTTTGCGATACCTAAATTATCCAAAAGTTTGTGCTTATATTATAATAGTTTAGATCATATTTTTTAAATGTGTGATTCCTACAACCTGACATTGTCAGAAAACTTGATTGTACAGAGAAACCAGTCTTGCCAACCTCTGGCCCTTTATTCAGGAGGGTTGTTCAGACCTCATATAGCCTACAGTTTACACAACTCTTTCTTCCATTTAAACTTAATTTTTTGCCTTCTTGCTCTGTCTAAAACATATCAAGCATCAAGTGTGTTACGAATTTCTATCTGACGATAATGCCTGTGCACGTTTTAAATGATAATTTCGGTATTTTAATGCAGTAGAAAGAAGTAAGTGTTAGAAAGACTACTTTTCTATGGAAGTGTGTTTAGTGATTTCATTCTCATCTATTTAAGATACTGGTGTGTCTGAGAATAAGATGCTTTAAGCAGATTTTATTGTAAAACAAATAAACACCTGAATAATTTTCTGTTACTTCCAGTCAGAAGTCACTCATTAGTGATTAGTGATTAATTTTCCAAGTCGGAATGGTTACACGCCATACAACCTTACAGAGTCTTGAAAATAAGAATTTGGTGCTTACCCTTTTGACCTTTTGGATTGTCTCTCATCAAAACATGGTATAAATTTTACATATAGATCTAAATACAAGCATACATCTCCACTAATATTTAGACAAAAGTAGCATGTTGCAGAGACACCACAAAAGTTTGTGTAGCCATCAACAAGCTTTGCAAAACCAGTTCTGATGTGTGTTTGGGATGATTATCTTGTTGGCACTCAGCACCCAGTTGTCTCCAACCTCCATCCACTAAGCTGTTGATCTGAGGTGTAGTTAAAGAATTTGTTGGTAGTCCTCGTTTTCATTATACCCCCCATTTTATGCAGTGACCCACAGCATGATGCTGCCAAACCTGCGATTTAATGTTCTAAGGCTTCTAAGCCTTATTTTAACTCCTCCAAACATTTTTTTTTTTGTCACACTGGCCAAATAACTCATTCTTTGTCCATTCTGACCAGAACATTTTTCAGAAGTAGGCATTTGGCTCATCCATGTGGACAGTTGCAAATTTCAGTTTTGAAGATGTCAACTTGGAGACATGAGCTTCTTTCTTGGACAGCACTCTCTCAGCACATGTCAGTGTAAATCTTATTTCAGTCTGGACAGCCACTCCAGTGAGTTCTACCAGTTTCTAATTTCTAGCTTGAGCCTCAGTGATTCCTGAATTGCTTCCAGACATTGTGGCTAATGTCTTTTCATATGAGGTTGACAGGTTGGGTCTTATTCTAGACAAGATTTGAGCTGTCTAGCCACATTGAGAATAAATTGTGTTTTAAGGAGTCGAGGTGAGACTTTTAAATCTAATAAATCTTAAACATCTGTCAAGCATGGTGTAGGTAGCATCAAGCTTTGGGGGTGTTTCAGTGCTTTTGGTACTGGTGCATCACACAAGTTGGATGAAATAAATGACGATGAAGGACTACTCCCAATTTCTGCAAGTTCATCCAAAATAAACATTTAGATTGTTAAAATGTGGAAAAAGTGTGTTCCATTATGGTATTCATCCCAAACACATCCAAACTTGTCTTGGAATAGATAAAGCGGGCCAACAGTATAGTTTCTGTAATGATCTTCTCAAAGTTCAACCAAATTCCACAGATGTTGGATTGGTGTCAGTGATCCAGACAATTCAAACGAACTTTACCAGCTCTGCAAAAAAGGGGGATCAAATATCCAGATCCAGACTCATACCAGAAACTTGTTGATGGCTACAAAAAGTGGTCGAGGTTGAACTTACAATGTAAATATTTGGAGGGAGCCTTAATGAATAATGCTGACCATGTGTTGATTAGATTCAACCATGTGAAGCCACTTCTTGTTTCTAGAACTAATTAAATCTCCAAATTGGGAAAAAGGTTTTGTTTTACAACAGGGGGTACATGATTAGCATTTCAAAAGCACACATAATACCTGAACTATGACCCCAAATCCCAGAGGAGTTGAAACGGAGGCTTCATGGATACAGAGCAGGAGCAAAGAGCAGAGACGATCCATCAGCATCGATCCTAATGGGGAAGGATCATATCCCCGACTCCAGTGTCTCTGCCTGGCTTTCTAACCATACAGCCAGATAGATGTTTAAAGAGCAGCAGCAAGAGCAAACGAGGTGGATTAGCAGTGCTTGCTAACTACTGATGTTGTCATCTAGGACCATACTGTGAAATATTTTTTTCTGCTGCCCAGAAATTGAGCTGTTAGCATGTCATGACAGTCATGAGACTGTCATACACTAAAGGCTCCCACATACTTCATCTGAAGTGCTGAAATGGGCTCTCATTGACGTAGACGCGTGACAAAAATTGTGTCATTTTGTTTGCAGAGTCATCCGCCTGCTGAACTCGACACCAGATCCAGGTCGACCTATTTTGACTGAGCTCTGTGCGAAGTGTTGTGTTATTGGTCAGAAGTTTGTTGCCATGTTTTGTACGGAAATGTGCTCGGATGGCAATGTTGATATTTTCCTACAACTAGTCCGCTTTTTGTATCGGCAGGAGACAGGAATACTTTTTGAGGAACATTTATCTGACTCGGTGAGGAATTATGTACATTAGTATGGTTCTTCACTCAATAACAACAAAGACTGTCAAATGGCTAAAAACTCCTGGATGGAAATCGCAACGTCATTGTCTATGGAGGAGGCTGCCTGCAGAAAAGTGTAGCGCTGTCTCTGGGATTGTTTCGTAAAAGCAAAATAGAGGACCAAGAGAGGGTTTGGGAACCCCAGCGGTTGGGGTTTGAGGTACACTGAAGTGGGAGGGGTGTCCCCCAGGTGGTCTGTGCCGGTGTCTGAAAGGTGTGTGTGAATATGAACAGTCTGCAACCACGTGACTGATCATTGACTATTTGGCTTCGGATGAAGTATGTGGGAGCCAACCGTCTTCAGTCAGAGGTCTCTCCAGATTAGTTGCTAGACTGACTGCTACCAGAGATCCATCCTGCCAACAGCATCACCATCCTCAACTCTTTTTATGAATTATTAAATTTAATAATGTATTTTTTAATTGAATTAGTATGATATTCATGCCTATGATGAGTGTCTGTAAATAAAAATCACAGTGAAGAGCACAGAATTAATGAAGTGTTTGGAAGCCTGCTTGTATTGCTTTTTTGTTCTTTCTTTATTTCTTAGTAAGAAAATTGAAATATCTCAGCGCACAATGGTGTAGTAGTTGGAGAAAAGTTCCTCTCCTGCTGTTATGTCTCGGAGTGACACAAGGACAACACATCGCAGAGGTCTCTGAGTACAGTGGCTGTAGTTGACATTTGGAAGATACTGGCGAAGCTCGATAGGAAAGCTGTCTGGGACGTCGTACTCCTGGTAGCAGACGTTAGCTGGCCTGTCGTTGGAGCAGTTGTTGACATACTGGCCCACAGCCAGTGGATTAAGTGGACTGTCCGTCAGCCAGCTGGTGTCACTTGTCAGATAGGGACCCATTCTGTCCCTGCCACTGCATGACCTGAATACCATTTTGGAGATACCTTTATCATTCCCATCAACCAGGACCCCATCAATACACCTGAATACAAAGGGGTTTCTGATAGACTGAAGGAGGATGGGCTCGTAGGGCTGATAAACTGTACCAGGATACATGGCAGCTGTAGCTCCTCTGGGGACAAATCCCCTGGTGACAAACACCCCAGTTCCTGCAGAGGCTAAAGAACTGGGCCTCCTCTCGATACAGAATCCCAGAGATTGAAACAGAACATCTCCTTCATTCTGCTCTTGATGAAGTGGAAACCGGGTCATGAAGTTAGTGTGGCCTCCTGGGGGTAGCCCTCCGCTGTTCCTGAAGAGGGCTTTGAAGAGCCTCAGAAGGCTCTGTGAGACCTGCTCATCTGGAATCACTTTGTCTTCCGAGCGCTCGGTCACCTGCCGCAGCGTCTTCTCATTCTTAGACAGGTTAAACACAACCCAAGGCACGAAGCGGTATCTGTAAGATCTCCATTTTTCTCGAAACCTTCGGAGAGCCGCTGTAAACATCCAGAAACATACAAGACCAGGAAGCAGTCTGTGCTGCGTTCAAGTTGCCTCGAAAGGGAACAGAGAATTACGTCACACCCGGTACGGCGCATTCGAGCTACTGGTCGGGAAACAACAACAACAACAACAATAATAAAACATATGTACGCATATATGCCGCTTGTGTAATGAGATACAAACGGTCAGATGGGATACTACATTCTATATGCGCTGCAGTCATGTTGAAGACAGGGCTTTATTTTTTTCTCTCTCTCCACCTAGACTTGTCTCTACACCTCTTGCTTCCCTTACTAGAAACTTTGAACTAGGTGTTCGGAGTATAACTTGAACGCACCATTACTTTTACATGCTCTTCTGTTATTTCCGAGAAGTTTTGGATCAGCTTTTTTTTTTTTTTTAAAAACCGAAAACTGACACAACTGACATACTACCACTACTACTAATACTACTAATAATAATAGCCCTGCGATGGACTAGCGACCTGTCCAGGGTGTATAGGCACCACCCCCCTCGCGACCCTGCAAGGATAAGTGTAATGGATAATGGATGGATGAATAATAATAATAATAATAATAATAATAATAATAATAATAATAATAATAATAATAATAATAATAATAATAATAATATGTTTAGTTGTCTGTATTGAATAGGTCCGTTTAACTGTTTAATGGAAAAACAAACAAAGTTTCACATTTGACACGAATGGGCGCTCGGTTGGTTTTTACTTTTATTTTGAAGCGTAACTTTGCAACCGGAAAACGCTTGTTAAAACTCAGTTGCTAGGCGGATGGGAGCGAAAGAAGTCTGTTCGAGACAAACATGGTAAGAAAGTGCTGTCTTTTTTTGGTTCTTAATTAGAACAGTGGTAGTTTTCATGTAGAGAGATTGTCTTTGTGGTTTCAATGAGTTACATCTCTTTACAACAGCGGAAACACGTGTAGCTCGTCTTATTCGCGTTAGGTAAGTGCCCCCCCTAACCCCCTGCGTTTAGTTAGCTCCCTCAGTCTAAGGAAACTCCTCACTCTACTGCTACTGCGATAGCAGTCATGAATTCCCGTCTCCAGACAGTTATTGGCTGGCTGGTTGTTCAGTAACACTAATGATAAGTTGACTGGTGTAACTTAGTGCATTCTAGCTAGTTTGTTATATCCTTTTCTTGGTGGTTCTCCTTCCATTTAGCTGGCTGTATCGGGGTTTTATTGTTGTTTATGTAGCGAACTGCCAAAAGTGCCACAGCAGGTTTTGTTTAGTAGACTATGTTGCTGAAAGTATTATCGATCTTATTGAACCCAGCTGTTCCAACATCTCCCATGACCAACAGTGCATCGAGCACCTGGCGTCTAAAACATTAGTGAAATAATGGGTTGCCCTCAGGAGCTCAGTGAATTCAAGCATTATGCTAGGATAGGATGCCACCTGTGTAATAAGTGCTTGCTTGACTTTGCTACTAAACATTCCACTGTGTACTTTTAGTCATAGCTTCACAACATGGAAACAAAGTGGAACAACAATTCAGGCATGGAAAAATGACAGCAGATACTGAGGTGTGGAGTTTTTGTAGAGGAATTGGCTACAGACCCTCTAACTTCATGTTACCTTCAGATTAGCTCCAGAACAGTGCCCAGTTGGCACTGTTCATGGGACGGGTTTCCATGCCTGAGCAGATAATCAAGTGCAATGCAACATGTTGGATGCAGTGGTGTAAAGCATTCTGCCACTGGACTCTTGAGCTCTCCAGGGCCCCATCCAGGATGGCAAAATCCCACCTCCCTGTCTGATAATCCAGTAGATGAGTCTGGGCTTGGCAGATGGCAGGAAAACATCACTTTTATGTCTGCATTTTGCCAAATGTAGGGTTTATTAGTGGAAGGATCGTGATTTTTTTTTTTTTTTTTTTTTTTTTTTTTTGGTTGTTTTTCAGGGATAGTGTTGAAATTAACTTATAATGCTGTACCATAAGACATTTTGGTCAATTTAGTACTCCTAACACAGTTGGAATGCTTAAACTGGCCCCTTCAGTTTCAGCTTTTCTCCAATATCCACACCTAATCCCACTCATGCTCTCATAAAGGAATGGTATCATATTTCCATAAACATTCTCCTAACTCTTATTGAGGCTGTTTTAGCTTCAAAGGGTGGACCTAAACAATAATTAAGCCTTAGTATCAAGAATAGGACATTCTTAAAGCTCACGTTTGTGTGAAGGAACGTGACCCGGTACTTTTTGCATTTTAGTATATGTTGCAATTAAAATTAGAAGTAAAAGCATTTAATAAGCATGTGCATGTCTCAATGATTTGAATGTGCCAAATCATGGGTGGACATTTATCATATCGTTTATCATTTATTGTGATCAATTTCTTATCATGATAAGAATTTTGGGATTGTTAATTTCACTACTTTTTCCACTTTGTTCAATGAGACCATCAATAAATTTGAAAGTATGATTCAATGCAGTTACTGTGTGCGGTCTTACAAATCACACTTCTTTATGTGGCTGATGTCCTAAAGAAGCTTTTTACAAATGGATGTTTTTCAACAGCAGCATTTGTGCTTGTGGGGCTATTATTGCTGTGTCATGCAGTCACAGCCATACAGCTACCTAAAAAATAAGTAATAAATAGTTCTTATCGTCACTTTTGTTGTTATCACAATAGAACCACACAATATCGTGATGAAAGTTCATATCATCCACCACTTGCTAAAGTGTGAAGTTACGTTAAAATTGTAGAAAATTGTTTTTTTTTTTCCTGTTCTTTATTTTTTGCTTATGCTTGTTCATAAAATGTAAAAGTCAGAAATTTCATGTTGTTTTTCTGTCATACTATATTCTGACCTTCCAATAAAAAACATTTCAAACAAAATTGTACATATTATTGCAGTATTTTAGTATTTATTAAGTTATATTATAAAAGTTAAGTACATGTATTTATTTTAATTTTTAATTAATTTAAGTAATATTTCTAAAGTGGTGGGTTTTTTTTCTGTTAATTGTGGTGTTTTTAATCCCCATAGTTCTAACAACGAGCCTGTTGCCTTTGACTTCAGCTCGTAAATCCTTATGTTGTTTCTCAATATGGCCTCTGAGGATATCTGTATTTATTGTGTTTTTCTCCACTGCAGAACAAGCTGAAGTCCTTTCAGAAGGATAAAGTTCGTCAGTTTATAATTTTCACACAATCTAACGAGAAGACTGCGGTGACCTGCTTGTCTCAGAATGACTGGAAGCTAGACGTTGCCACGGACAAGTTTTTCCAGAACCCAGAGCTCTACGTTTCAAACACTAGGGGGGGCTTAGACAGGAAGAAGCTTGAGCAGCTGTACAACAGATACAGAGGTAAGGAAGATGTCCAACTCATGGTAACGAAAAAAAAGAATGTTCGTTCAGTCAGATGCAAGACGCATCTTGCAGATGATTGGAGGAAAGTGGTGTTCAGTAACCTGCGCTGGTCATCAGCATGTCATTCAGTTCAGCAGAGGTTTGGTAACGAGACATTCATTTGATTCAGGTGGAAAATGGTTCAAAATGGACGAGGAAAGACAATTTTTTTTATGTTGAAAAATATCCGGACTTGTATGACACGCAATCTATTCCTTAAAAGGATGACAGTCAATAAAATATTAAATTTGACTGAAATCCCCCAAAATAGAGATTTGTTCTGTTTTCAGTGCAGAACAAACCGACAGCAAGTATGTAGTGCTGCAAACTCGCTCCACAAAACGGCAGCGCTCCAGACCACTAGGGGGAGTGTGGAGTAGGTAATATTACCAACGTAAATATGCTGGTGTTCTGCAATATTGTAAAAGACTGCTTGTTTGAAAACGACATGAAGTAGAACACACCTTTTCTTTCTTCCTCCAACTTTCTCCTGGACATCCTTATCCTGACATCCCGTCTTTACTGAGGGTCTGGTGCCATGTGATTTGGTGGCTGACTCCCCCTAGTGGTCTGGAGCACTAACGTTTTGTGGAGCAAGCTTGCAGCTTTTCCTACTTGCTGTTGGTTTTGCTGTTTGCGGCGTTTTCCCTTTTGCTTCGTTTTTCTGTGATTGCAGCTTTTTTTGTTTGCAGCGGTTTTCTGTGGCATTGTGTGTTTTGGAGTTTACATCATTGGTGTGGTTGCTGCGTTTCGCCGTTTGCACCTGTCGACCACCGTACAGATCTCCTGGTGAGCCATGCATTTAATCCTGGTGCTGTAGGCGTAGACACCTGAAGGCCCGGTGCATTAAGCTCTTTAAGTACCTTTTTCCTTTTATTCTTAATGTTTGTGAATCCATAAAAGGGAAGTTGTTTCTCTTCACTGTCACCATGGGCTTTCTCAGGGTTGAGGATTACATGAATCTTTATTATTTCCTTAGACTACTTTCTACTGATTGGTTCAAATCTGATTTCAGTAAAACTTCATCTGCATCTGAATGTTGATACTTTAGATGGAATATAAACACGACTGTGACTGAAATGAATGCGATTGTGTTTGATATCATCCTCTTTGTTTCTGTGTAAAGTGCCTTGAGATGAGTTTCTTTTATCTAGGTCGAATAAAACTGGATTGAATGGCTTTAGTTCAAGGACAGTTTAGATTTTTCTTCAGCTCACAGATGGCAAAATCAGTCCAATAAGAGTTTATGGTGGACATGGATCAAAGACGAGGCTTTATTCCACAAAGTTGAGCTGTTGAAGATGGAAAATCTCTGATTCAGAAATATGTTTCTTAAATAGTCAACAGGCACAACAATGTTCAAATCAAACTATTTATTTAGTTTTTTTTGTAATTCAATTCAATGTAATTTACTAAAAGCTAGTTTACCTATTTTTAGCAATGTTTTGCAATGGAAAAAATTATTGAGCAGTTCTATCACATGTTGCATTACACACCGCCTGGCCAAAAAAAAAAAAAAAAAGTTACCACCTGAATTTACCTGAGCAATAGGAATGAGCTTCCTATTGGATAGTTACTGCATGGACGATTGTCTTCCAGCTGGCAACAAGTTATTTCACCCCAACTGATGCAATGAGCAGCTTCTCATTTCTTAAACAACCCTGTGGAAAGACAAATTCTGATCTTGGAAAAGAGGTTAGTCTGTTTAAGAAGGGTCAGATCAGCAGAGGAAACTTCTAGGAGATGCAGAAACTACTAGAATTGGGTTGAGAACTGTCCAACGGATGATTAATAACTGGAAGGAAAGTGGGGAACCATCATATTTGAGGGAGAAATGTGGTTGGAAAAAAACCCTCTGAATGACCGTGAATGTTTGATGACATCGAATCGAAGAAAAACAACAGGTTGGACCCTATAGCAATGGAAGAAGGTCATGTGATCTGATGAGTCCAGACTGACCCTCTTCCATAGTGATGGGCGCATCAGGGTAAGAAGAGAGGCAGATGAAGTGATTCAGTGTGTACTGTAGCAGCCTGTGGGGGCAGCTCTATGATCTGGGGTTGCTGCAGCTGGTCAGGTCCAGGTTCATCAACATTATGAGGTCCGCTGACTGGCTGAATACACGCAGTGACCAGGTTATTCCATCCATGGATGGTTCTTCCCTGATGGCACGGCGATATTCCAAGATGACCATGCCAGGATTCATCGGGCTCAGGTTGTGATGGAGTGGTTCAGGGAGCAGGAGACATCATTTTCACACATGGATCACCAGAGTTCAGACCTGAACCCCGATGAGAATCTTTGATGTTCTGGAGAAGACTTTAAGCAGTTTAAGCAGCAATACAAGATCTGGGTGAGAAATTAATGCAGCACTGGATGGAAATAAATTTGGTGACATTGCAGAAGCTTATCGAAACAATGCCACAACAAATGTGTGCTGTAATCAAAGTTAAAGGCGGGCCAATGAAATTTTAGTGTGAGTGACCTTCTGTTTGGCCAGGCAGTGTGATGACTGTGTGAACATTCCTAACGTTTAGTGGTTTCATATAGTTGATAAGACACTGATGTTGATCATGTTTGGTTTTCATTATAAAATCTAAACAGTAATGCATGTAAGACTTTAACGTAGAGATCATCATATTAAGAAACACGTATTTCTGTTTAGCTATGAAATAATTCCAGACTTTCTTCCCTTTTTAGAACCTAACGATCACAACAAAATAGGCGTCGATGGGATCCAGCTGTTCTGTGATGACCTGGGTCTGAATCCGGCCAGTATGAGTGTCCTCCTTATAGCGTGGAAGTTCAGGGCAGCAACACAGTGTGAATTTTCCAAGCAGGAGTTCATGGATGGCATGACCGAACTGGGGTGAGGACATATTGTTATTTAAATGAAAAAAAAAAAAAAAAGTCTTTGTTCTAATTCTTGTTCATGTTTAACATAAGTTTTTGTCCAGCAAACAGTGAAAACAAGTCCTTTCTGTGCTTTCAAAGGTGTGACAGCACCGAGAAGCTCAAATCTCAGCTGCCAAAGATGGAGCAAGAGTTAAAAGACCATGGGAAATTTAAAGGCTTTTACCAGTTTACATTTGATTTTGCGAAGAATCCGGGTCAGAAGGGTTTGGGTAAGAATCATCGACTTCCCAGCCTGTTTGCTTCCTTCTCTGCTTTTCCACTGACCTGCTGCTGGTTTTCATTGCAGATCTTGATATGGCGATTGCATACTGGAATTTAGTCCTGGCTGGGAGATTCAAGTTCTTGGATTTGTGGAACCAGTTTTTACTTGTAAGTTAATACACTCACTAAGCCTGTCACAATAAGCGATTAATCACACGATGAATTAAAATGAGCTTTATAATTTTCATTCTCATGACTACTATTTTTTGAAGGGTAATTTTGTTTACAGAGACATCATAATCCATTTTATTTATAGTTTTGGTGGTGTGTGGGTTTTATTTCCATTTTATTTATTGTTTTTGGTTGTCATGTTTTATTTTGGATATTTAAAATATCTTCCAGTTCCAGATTGAAGTGTTCTTTGCAAATTGAAAGTTTATTCATCTTTGAGAGAGAAAAATTTTGTATTATTATGTCATTATCAATATATTACTTGAAACTGCTCTCAAAATAGCAATAATATAGTTTTAAATAATTAATGGGACAATTTATCGTCCAGCAAAATTTGTTATTGTGACTGGCCTAACTCTCACTTGCATCAAGCAGGAAATTATCTCTAAAGGTGAATAAAAGCACAATCTATTGAAAAAAATAAATAAATACATAAACTAAAGAAATGTGAAGCTGAAGAGGGGTTGGACTGAATATGAAGATGATGTTTGATGTTTTCTCATTGAAAGTGCTTTGATAAAATGTATTAGGGTTTTATTAGGGGTGCACTGATAAACTGGCCGACCAATAAATCTGCCCCGATTTTCTTAATTCTGGGTGATCGGCAATCGACTGATACTCACATGTAAAACCGATCTTATCTGCCTCCGCAAAGGTCTGAAAACCAGCCACTGTCCTGTTTTGCTCTGCAGTGAGAGAAGGCTGCTGGACAGACCCGCCCACCAGGTGACGTCTGCACATGCTCGGTTAACAGGCGCCCCAGTGCTGCCAACTTAGCAACATTGTCGCTATATTTAGCGACTTTTCAGACATAAAAAAAAAAAAAAAAAAAAAAAAAAAAAAAATCAGTATCAGCCAAAATGTTCAGGCCAGGCTTTTTAAAGATCAGTGATCAGTCTCACCCAGAAAACTGCAGTCGGTGTACCCCTTGATTCTATGCAATAGACAAGTTAGTCTACAATTGTGAAAAAAAAAAAAAAAAATCTGAAAAGTGTGGCATGTATATGGATTCAGCCCCCTTTGCTGAAATATCCAACCAGATGCCTTATAATAAGTAAAATGGTTTCACCTGTGTGTAATGGAATCTCAGTATAAATCCAGCAGTTCTGTTTCTGGCCCCAGAGATTTGCTAGAGAACTTCAGAGAACAACCAGCATCATGAAGACCAAGGGACACAGCAGGGTTAGGTTCTGTGCATCCAGTACATCACCAGATGAAGGACGAAGGTGCAGGGCTGTTGAAGCTTGCAATTTTTCTCTGCTTTTCTCTGTTCACACAACTACAAACCTACCAAAGCATGACTAGCCACCTAAACCCACAGGCCAGGCATGGAGAGCATTAATCACAGACCCAGACAAGAGGTCCATGGGAACTCTGGAGGAGCTGCAGAGATCACTGTCCATAATACTGAACACATCATGCCAATACTGACAAATGATGCTGTAGGCGTGCTTGTCTACTGCAGGGATTTGATATTTCGCAAAGAAATGGGCAATGATTTCAGTCTCCTGATGAAGAAAAGCTTGTAGAGTCATACTCCAAACAACCTGGACCTAGAATTGTGTGCCACACTTTTCAGATTAATTAAAAAAAACAACAAAAAAAAAAAACAAAAAACACTTTAGTTGTTGTATCACAGAGGTCTGCAAGCTTTCCAACCTAAACAGTTCTTTTGCTCTCAGTACAGCCAAACAAAACTTGTTTAGAGCTGCTACTTTAGGATATTTCTTGTCATTTTGAAGAACCAGCATTTTATTTCTGCTTTTAGGATTTAAAATAATTATAAACATGAGAGAGGATAGATATATATATATTTTTTTTCAAAGCACATAGATTCCAACCTAATGGTAAGGAAAACAGATTAAAAAAAAACATTACTGGTACTTTTAGTGTAACTCTTTGTGAAAGTTTAGCAAATATTGCAGGACAAAAAATTGAAAGATGGTAACAAGCCTATATTTATTATTGTATCTGTATTTAAAAATATGAACTGGTTCCTTTTAATTTTTAGCCAAAGTGGAGCCATTGTGGAAGCTCCAAAGAGCCACTTGGTGGCTGTGGAGCCGCAGGTTGCAGACCCCTAGTCCATCTTATAAAAATCCCAATAAAGCACATTGAAGTCTCCAACTGTAATAAAAGAAAAGGTGGAAAAGGTGCATAGGGTATGAATACTTTCCAAAGGTGCTGGATCTTTGCCTTGTTCACATTTGTAAATGAGGGAATTTTTTTCTCCCACGCAAGCTTCAGTTTTCTGGACTCAGCCTCTTGTTTGCAGCTAAGCCCTTCTAACTGCAGAGTCATCAGAATGTTTCTGCAGATAACAGTCTGAACTACACACACAGTCCTGCCAAATGCTCAGCTCTTCAGTCTCTTAACTGTTATGTATTCCTGCCAGTTGTGAAGGAACACACCTATATTTTTTTCAAAGCTTATCGCAGAATCTGGCAAAATGAAAAGTCAGAAGCTGCCATTGTTTCAGGACAGGAGTGGTCTCGCTGAAGCAGGTAGACTCTTGTCTACAAGATCAGCTTACGGGGCTGAAAAGAGCTCGCTTAGTTGTTTATCAGGACATTTCTGAGGTTAATTGTTCATACTTGGCTGTACATTAGGAACAGTGGTATAATAATTACATCCCTGATCATGTACAGCTGGAAGCAGATTTTTACTCGTTGTTTGACATTGGATCAGATGAAATTCTTTACATTTTTTTTTGTTTAATAGAATGTTTTTATTTCTTTCTTCAAATTCATAAGTTTACAGAGAATCAGATTACTGTGCCTTTACACAATATGAGAAAGTCCAGATGAAGATGTAAACAGCTGAATTAACTTTTGATAGATTAATCCACAACATTCGAGGTAAAAGGAGGCCCAGCTGCAGATGTTTTAATGCACTGCTTCCTTCTGTGACATCATGGAGAGAAAAAAAAAAAAACTAAGATATCAGAATTGTGGACCTTCATAAGTCTGATTCATTCTTCTCAAAGACGGACACGTTTTTGTCTGAAACGTTAGAATCCGCCCCAGAACAAGAGCAAACTAACTTGTCAAGATGTTGCTGAAGCTGCTAAGAGTGTTATTATCCACAGTGAAGCAAGTCATGCTTTTACATTAGCTGGAATGCCACTTGGAAAGGAAGAAGCCATTACTCCAAAAGCACTAAAAAAAAGCCAGATCACAGTTTATAAATGCGCTCGGGGACAAAAAAAAAAATTCTTTTTAGAGACGTATTGCGCTCTGATGAAACTATTACTGAACTGATTGGCAATAATGAGCATTGTTACAATTTGAGGGAAAAGAGGGACGTTTGCAAACCTGGGAACACAGCATCATGTTTTGGGGGTGTTTTGCTGTAGGAGGGAGTGCCGCACTTCTAGAACACAACAAAATCAATATTTTGAAGTGGTCATCATAAACTACAATCTCAGTCTCTTTGGAAATTAGTGGATAGAGCAGAAAATTCTTGTGTGCTTGAGGCGGCCTACAAACCTGAGTCAATTACCCCTGGTCTGTCTGGAGGAATGGGCCAGAATTCCAGTGAATGGTGTGAGAGGCTTGTGGAAGGAAAACCAAAACGACTGACTCAGGTCAGACGCTTTAAAACATAATTCTACCAAATCCTAAGGAAATATTTTCAAACTTCTGAATTTGAAGAAAATATAATACATATTTAATTAGCTTAGCAAACAAATAAAGTAGTTATTACTGGCATTAAACAGAAAAAGTTGAGTAATATTTAATATTGGGGAGAAAAAAACAGTTGTATCTTTTTACAGTGGATGTAAATATCAACTATTTGTTTAAACATTAATTAGGTAGTCACTGCATTGTCACAGCTACTTTGTTGGCATAATAAGCTTGTCGTATTTATGACAGAGTGAAATTTTTTTTTAAAAATTGTCATTTGCTGTTCATTTTTGGCTATACATGTCGTAACTAAAGCATGTGAAGTCTTTCTAAAGCCGTGTGTTAAATGAAGATTCAGGAAAAGAACACAAAAACAATTGTTTCTCTATGATTGCTAATATTGTCTCATTTGATTACAGGAGCACCATAAGAAATCTATTCCCAAGGACACTTGGAATCTTTTACTAGACTTCAGCACAATGATTACAGATGACATGTCAAATTATGATGAGGAAGGTCAGTAAAACTTCTCGCTGAATGTTCTGGATATAAAATTCTTTAGTTTTGCAAAGTCACGTGTTCTTGCTTTGCTGTTCACCAACAGGAGCTTGGCCCGTCCTCATCGACGACTTCGTAGAATTTGCACGGCCGCACATCGGGACCAAAAGCACCGCAGTTTAAGGCTCACTGATAGAAGAGTTTTACATGCCAAGCAGTGATTATGATGCCTTTCAAACACTCAGGACAAAGATGTTTTTCACATCACAGACTTTACATAAATGTGTTTGTATCTACAGAGGAAAAAAGGCATATCTTTGTTGGTTCTGGTTGACTAGTTTCAAGACTTCAGCTTAAGTTCTGATCTTTTATGTGCGCTTAAGCCAACCGGAGAAGAAAATGAGAAAATGTGGATTTACTCTGAAATTATAATGTAAATTCATAGCTTCTTAAAGGGATATTGTATTTTTAATACTAATGTGCATTTCGTATTTTTTTGTTTTTGTTATGATGCATCTGTGTGTCAAGCCAGTTTAAAGCACTGCAATTTTTAAGGAAAGAATAAAAGTTTCCATTTGCTCTCTTTTCTTTGGTCTTTTTGTTTCTTTTTTTTAGAATTCAGCTCAGTGAAAATAAATCTAAATCATAAATAAAGTTTCAAATTTAGAAAAATGTTTGCTAGATCATTTTCCCTTCATAGATGTTTTCTTGAAACATCAATCTCACACTTGTGACATACGTATAGAGTTATGTCTGCAGACATTACCTTGTATAGCAAAAAAGAATCCCTTCTGTGAAAACTATGGCGTGCCAGGTGTTGCATTGTTGTAAATAAATAGCTTATTTTGTATACAGATACAATTAAAATTAATTTGAAATCAATACATTTAATTATATGCATTTCATAATTATTTTTCATTTTCCAATTATTAAAGCCATTCATATTAAAAAAAAAATAATGAACACAAGGTTATATGGTAAAAGTCATACAAAATTAATCCCGGATTTAATTACTTATGATCTGTGTGCTGCAGTTCTAATGTGGCTTATAGATGGACCCTAAACAGCAAGTCCAGTTTAGACCAATTATCTTAATAAGAGCAGTGATAGCCGTCCCTACTTCCATTAATTAGGGTGTTACATCAACCAAATTCATGACTGTTGCTGCAAATAACCATAAAATTAATGATGCAATGAAATATTTGTTAAATTGCATTTCCTTTTTAAGTACAATGTACTTAAAAAGGAATAACAATAACAATAGTAAATTGTTTTAATGTGGGACAGGTGATCATCTTATGAATTATTTATCTAATGGTGCAATTTTTAGAACAGATTTTCAGTAGTATACTTTTTAGATTATGTTTACTGTATTAATTTTTAATCAAGGGGTAATTTTGCCACCTTTTTATCTGTTTAATTTATTATACATATAATAAATTATTTTTAACTTATTAGGGACACATTTAGGGGTTTGTGTCACTTATTTATCAACGTACTTCTTCAGTAAAGACACATTTAAGCAACATTTCTGTCTATCCGTTATGTCATCGTTTTTATTAACATAAGCTGACATGTTATGAAATCTATAATTTTCGTTCATGGTTTATTTTACTTATGGTCTTATGAATTTTATTATTTAATTATTTGTTAAGGCACGTCACTTTTTCTCAACATTATGATTTAATGTAATAATTTATTTTTAAATAAATGACGCATCAAAGTTATGATTTTATGTATTCAAACATTAAAGTGAGGCACTTTTTGACCTACAAAGGAGAAGCACAGCCAGGCGTTTCTTGTCGCGCGCAGCGCGTGCGGTTGCCACGGGCGACTGCTAACAATCAATATAAAGGAGAAAAACTGCTTCCCTGTTCTCTTTTCAGGACGTTTCGAGGGTCTTTGTTGTCAAGCAGGACAGGAAAATGGCAAGCGTTAATACTGCTCGGAATGATGAGACTGCGCTAGACACACTATTATATGAAATTGGCTGGGATAAGAGCGTCGCCCTTCCTGAACAGAGTGCTGCTAACAAAGCGCTGCATGAGGAGGTAAGACAGTCATGGACAGTTACCATAACGCCCACGAGCTACATGTGAACGCACAGCTCTCATCCATATTTTACTTACATGTATTTTAAGTCTAAATTAAGTACAGATATCTGTCAGGTGCTAAACATAAACATTAAAAAACGAGCTGTAGCAAAATGACTCTCCAACGTGAAACCTGATAGCGTTTAAAAACACCAAACTTGTGAGTGCTTATTTGAAACATTTTTCAGGTATTTGATCCCAGAAATAAACTCACATCTAGCCAAACAATGTGATTTACCTTAAATCGAAGGATATTTGGTTTACTTTAGGAAGTTGTGTTTCTCACAACTGTCTTTATGGAGCATTAAATCTAATTTTAAAGGGAAGATGTATTATTTATTTTCCATTTTGCCATTTTATAGCACAATCAAGTAACTGTGTTGCTTTCAGTTGTTATAGAAATGCGGTGCATATCAAACATAACTTGGACGTCAACATAATTTAACTTTGCAATGTGATGCCTTGAAATTGACCGCCTCAGTTTAGATGCATGGCCATATCTGGGTAGGTTTGCAGTTATAACATACTCTTTCCATTTTTGGATGACAGATTGAACTGAGCTCTACTGAGATTAAATTACACACAGGTGGAATCTATTTACTAAAAAGGTATCTTCTGAAGAAGACTGTTAGTGCTTGGTTTAATTTAGAGGTATCAGAGTAAAGGGGCTGAAACCATTCACATGCCATTTTTTAGATATTTAGTTGTAAAAAAAAAAAAAAAAAAAAAAAAAAAAAGAAATTATGTATCACATTCCCTTCTCTTTAGAATGTTGAACTACTTTGTTTTGGACTTTCATATGAAATTCAAGTAAAAATTAGATTAAATGTTGTGATTCTAATGTCAAAAATAGAAAAAGTTCCAGGGGTACTAAACACACTTAGTGTGGACTTGGAAAAAACAGATAACAGAGAATCAGGGTGGAGGGGGGGGGGGAAATCACTATTTCAGGGAATCTACAAAAAGCTAATACTGCCACCTTCTGGTGATCTGTGCTCTAGTAGGTAGCAATGGGTAAAAATAACGTCGTTCTGCAGATTGCAGCAGTGGAAATCTACTAGATAGGACCAAATACAGTAGATTTACAAGAATCATAAGGATCATCCTTATCTGGTGTAGGAGGTAGGATTAGGAGATTATGTGGTGATAAACTTTAGTTTCTGGTTCTGATAGCCACTGATGTGTTGATATCCTGACTTTGTCAACAACAGGTTTATAAAACAGAGATGGAGTTTCTGCAAGAGGACAATGAAATTAAGGGAATTGGAGATCGATTGCAGTTAATAACTGAAGGCATCCAAGGGACTAAACTGCAGATGGTTAATACTGAGGTGAGTATGCTAGTTATGCACCAGGTACAGTGGCTCTAAAAGGGGTACACAGCGTTGTTAAAATATCAGATTTTTGTGATTAAAAAATGATAAATAGATGACATTTTTCTGAAATTTCTGTACAGTTTAACTAAAAAATGACTTTATATACTAACCCAATTCCATAACTGTGCATATCAGTAATACCTTACAGATGCCCCTTTTAATTCAGGTTTGAGATTTTTCTTGAATTTCCCCTTGCTGTCAATTTTATTCTGATGAAGCTGAAGTAGAGTCCAGCTGTCCTAGTAGGACATAGCATCCTGTCGCTAACACCACAGATTGCCCAGAGGTTACGAAGGATTGTGCTAAGCTATCTGTCAGGAAAAGGATAAAACATTTCTTCTGGAGTTATAGTGAATACACACGATGACTCACTGAATATCGGGGCCAAAAACGGGGGAAAATATGGGACTACAGCAGCTTTACAAAACCCCAACATTTCTCCAACACTGATGAAAAGACGAGACACAACTGGTCAGGGAGGCGTACCCAGAGGTCAATAGCAACACCGAAGGAGCTGCAGGTATTTCCAGCATGACAATTATCTCCTGTATTCTCTATATGGCTCCATAATTCTTTTCTTTCAAAGAAAATTCAGTTCAATTTGATTTTAAAATACCATATTAATCCCAAAGGGAAATGAAATGTTGTTGTAGCTCCTATTATACAAATTTCTTTGAAAAGTTTGTTGTAGATGTGGGCAGGAAGTATCTGCTGTAGCAGTCTGTATTACAGCGGCCATGAAGAAGCCTCTGAAGACACTCTGTTGTATAACAGTCTCATGAAGAGGATGTTCAGGGTTAACCGTAATTTTCTTGATTTTTTTTTTTTAAAATTAAGAATCGTTTTTTTTGCATCATCAACTCCAGAGGTTCCACAGTCGTCCCCAGAACCAGAACCAGCCTTCTTTATCAGGTTGTTGAGCCTTTTTAGCTCTGATGCTGCTGCCCCAACAGATGATGGCAGAGGAGATGACGCTCTCAACAACAGACTTATAGAAGATCTGCAGCATCTTGCTGCAAACGCAAGAACCTAAGCTTCTTCAAGAAGCACAGTCTGCTCTGTCCCTGCTTGTATACGGCTTTACTGTTGCATCTCCAGTCTCGTCTGTTGTCCTGGTCAAACATCCAGGCCTGGAAGAGATCTTGTGGAAGAAAATATGTATGAAACTTTAAACTTGAACGTTTGGGCCATAATTCCAGAAAGGCAGAGACCACAGTGAATCATGGAGGATCACAGTGGGTGTAAAGTTATTTTATATGGGATGGAGCTGATGTTTTTGTTAAGGTGGTTGAAGTTATGGATAGTTTTACAGTCAGATTTGGCCCTAATCCTTCTATCTGCTAAGCTTAAAAAAAAAAAAAAGAAAAAGAAAATGAAGATAATCAGAGTCCATGCATCCAAATGAACAAATAAATTATTTTAAGAGCCTGTTTTATTTTTATCTATTTATTTTTTGAGTTTTTTCCCCCTTCTAATAGATTAATTTGTTTTTCCGTTGAATTGCAAAAGATATATGTCACTTTGTATGGGTCACTGTTTTAGAGTTTTAGATATGGCTCAGGTTGGGTTGTCACATCCTCTGTTTACAGGCTCTGGGGAAGGCAAACGAAAAAGAGCTCGAGGTGACGAAGCATCTGATGGCCCTGGCAGAGAGAGAGTCGGGTCGCCTTGCTCAGTTGATCGCTCGACTTGAAACAGAACTCAGCTCTTCTCACGAGAGGATGGACATGATCGAGGTTCGGACCTTGCATTTACTAGAAGGAGTGAAAGTGCTACAGCGGCAGTACCAAGATGAGCTTCTCATCTTTTTTTCCATATCTCCAGAAACACTTGTTAAAGGCAAATCAGAATCTGGAGGAGTTGAGGCTTCAGATGGACTGGGACCAGCAGACCATGGACGACTTCTTAGAGGAGTCAGCTCAAAAGGATGACGACATAATGGCCATCATCAAATATGCCCAAATGGATGAGCAGAAAATCAGGGTTAATAAATAATGTTTGCAGCTTTAGCATCATCTGTCTTCTTATCAGCTGACAGCCATCTTTGTCTCTCATTTAGTCCCTCACTCTGGCTATAGAGAAGATGACTCTGGAGGTCAAGGAAAAGCGCAAGGCACTTGACAAAGAGTTAACAGAGACTAAGTCTGCACAGGTAATGTAAGAACACAGAACAACCACACAAGGGCTAACGATTATGTTAGTAATCGATTATTCTGTCAGTTGTTCTGATGATTTTTTTGGTTAAAAAAATGAGCACATTCTGCTGATTTTTTATTTAACCACTTAAAGCTGCAGTATGTAACTTTTACAAAATATGTTTTTTGCATATCTGTTCAAACTGTCACCATGTTGTGACAGTTTGGTATGAGACAGATTATCTGTGAAAAGATGGAGCTCCTCCACCTCCTCCATGAGCTACTATTGCTGTCTAAAGAAGTGCACCTCCTGACCTAAAACAACCAATCAGAGCCAGGAGGAGGGTCTTAGCGCTGTCAGTCACCATCATGTATGCACTGCTAAATGTGTTAAGAGTGAAGAAACAACTTACCGTTCCAGGAAAACTGTTTATCAACCGTCATCATTGGCCACGCTAACTAGCCTTAGCATTAGTGACAGGCTATGTTGTGGTGAACCAGCTGGAACGTAATGAGAGCAAGAGGGAGTGTGTGAGCTGTACTTACACAAGGATGATTGGCAGCGCTAAGACCCTCCTCCTGGCTCTGATTGGTTGTTTCTGACTGAGTGGCGTATTTCTGCAGTTAGTTCTGGGAGTACTGGGAGAAGGCAGATGAGCTTGATTTTTTTTTTACAGATTATCTGTCTTATATCATACTGTCACGACATAACGATAATTTTAATAAATATGTAAAAAACATATTTTTCATAAAAGTTACATACTTTACATAGTTATGATTACTGCTCTGATTGTGTTGTTCTATCAGCAAATGGCGTTTTGTTTGAGTCTATATGCTCCAGTTAACGATTAATCAATTACTAAACAAGTTGAGGATTATTTCAGTAATCGATTCATAATGATTAATGTGATTAATCGTTTCAGCTTTAAACCACTCTGTTCATGTTGCTGAATATTTCAGTTTGGTATTTTTAGAGATTATTGGTGAGAGGAAAAATTGCAGATCTATCACAACAACTCCAAGGTGGTGGACACTGAAGATATGCAAGGGAGGGGTGGTGTTCATTCAGGTTCATTCGGGCACATCCAGTCCTCTACAAGCCCACCTTTAAAACATTGATCAGGTGTTTGCTTGTGAAGGCACTTAATCCACATTTGGAGGCCTTCTTTATAATTCTCTATAATGCAGTTTTGTGAATGTCGTTCTTTCTGAAAATGCTGTCTATGCAGCTAGGGTTGGATAAGACCGTGGATGATATACAGCAAGCTTGCTTGGAGATCCAACAGCTCTTCCATCTACATGAAAACAGCATCAAGCAGAAAAAGCAACTAGACTCTGATAGGCAACGGTGTGCACAGGTAAGGTGTCCTTCCTTCTGCTCTTACTGATAGAATCTACACCAAGTTAACTGTATTTCTGTTCTAAAAACAAGGCTTCTGTTTTCATTCTAGCAACTTGCTCAGGGCAAGCAGCAAATCAGGGAACAGAATACCAACATTACAAAAATGAAACACGAGTTGGAAAGTAGGAGGAACATCAACACAAAGCTTCAGAGGAACATTGCTACAACAAAGATGCAGAAGGCAATGTTACAGCAGGATCTGAAAAAGCAGGAGGAAAATCTGGCCAGGATGCAAGTTGAGGTCAGTTTCTCAAAGCGCACAGAGCTGATCTTCAGAGAATGTCAGCCTAATTGTTTTTACTTGTTTATCCTGCAGCTTGATAGCTACAAGTCCACGCTGAATAAAAACAGGTCTGATATGAGGTCTTTGACATCCCAAATAGCCAGAATGAAGAAGGACATAGAGGGCAACAACATAAAGTGAGTGAAATATGAGAAGACATCTTGGAATCCAAGTCCTTGCCTTACTCCATGGACTAAGTGTGTGTGCATGTGTGTGTTATAGATTAATAGAGAGCAGGGCCTACAATGCTGCACTGGAGGAGAAGCTGAGAAATGTGACCCAGAGTGCTCTCAGTGAGGAGGAGAGAGCTGCTCAGATGGAACAGATGCTTCAGGAAACCGAACAGGCCATCAAGGTGAGCGACTGAACAATGCTAACTCATGAGCCACACAAGTCACAGCCTTTTTTTTTTTTTTTTTTTTTTTTTTTTTGCTCTTTCTCAGTTTATTCCCAGTTCTTTTGTGTCCAAATAAATATCTTGACAATTATTTTGCTTTCACCTGATTAGCCCTTTAATTGTTGAAATATTTAAATTTCAGATGTTTTTTCTGAGAGTTTTCATTCATCTTTAGGTATAAAAAAGATGTTTTTATGATTATTCCATCCATCCTTCATTCCTTCCTTCCTTTCTGCCTTCCATTCCTCCATCCATCCATTCTTCCTCCCTTGGTCGCTTTGGCCAATTCCCTATCTAAAACCTGACCACTGTAGAAATATATGAAACCTATGGAATAATACGCTCCAGCTCATATGCAGTTAGAACATCAGGACCCTCAACATGCAAGAACATTTTGGAAAAACATCCACTGTAGTGACCATTATGCATGAAAAGGTTAGAAATCAAGTTCTGCTTTGACCACTTCAGAAAAGAGGCTTAGAAGCTGTTGTCTGCTCACAATCAGTCAGTCAAAACCAGAATCCAGATGATCAGAGTCTTTTTACTCAGAGCAATGTGCAATACTTCCTCTGTGTAACCCTGTGCTCCATCCTTCCTGCAGAAGTTGGAAATTGAGCATCGTGACCTCATGGAGGAGCTGTTCCGCCAGAAACAACATTTCCAACTTGTCAAAACGAAGGAGAAGAATGTAATAGCCCACGTGTCCAATAATAAAATCACCATTACCAACTTGCTGAACCAGCTCACTAAGACGGAGAAAGAACTGATCAGACAGCAGATGATCATAAACAGTCAGGCATGTTTTAAAAAAAAATCATATGTACAAACGTAACATATTTCACTCATACCATTGAGCTTTTTAAGGCCAAGTTAGTCTTTGAATTTCATTCTCTGTTCTGCCTTGTGTAGGAATCAAAGTTACTGATGCTTCAAAGAAAACTAGCTCAGCTGCAGGGTGTCAGTCACTCAAATGAAAGCTACATGTTGGAGAGGAAGGTTACAGACCTGGTCAAAGATCTGGAGGAGAAGAAACAGACAGCCAAAATTCTCAGCACTGCACTCGCAGAATGTGAGGTCTGTAATGAAACATTTTCTCAAAAGTTTTCCTTTAAAGCTCCAGTAAAATTATTACATTTTTCATACTGTAAGTGTGTCTTTGGCAGGTTGAAATCCGCTGTTCGAGGAAAAACATGGAGAAGTTAGAGGCTCAGAAGAAAGATCTGACTGACATGATAGACTGCTTGTTACCGCTTTGTATCTACAAAGAAAAGGAATTGAAGAAGCTCAAACTGAAGAAACAGGTATGTTACTATTCCATATAACTAGTAATGGTGTTAATCATTTAAAGAGGGAACAACAACCCAAAATTCTCAGCAAAGATGTGAGAAACTAATGCAGGAATAGTTTTCAGCTGGCTTAAACAAATACAGTAGAAACCAGAAGTTTTCATATACTGAATAAAAAGACTCATTCATCTTTTTTTCTCATCTTTTCTGAAGTTAAATCAGACCAAACATCTCTTGTTTTAGTTCAGTTAGAATTGCCAAAATTATTTCTCTTTGCTAAATGCCACAACAATTTGAGAAAAAAATGTCAGAGATTTATTTATTAGTGGCTTTCAAATTAGAAGTTTACATACAGGATTGTAACTATCTTTTTAACCAATGAGGGAAAGCTCAGATGATGATGTCATGGCTTTGGAAACTTCCGATAGGTTAACTGACACATTTTGACATGTTGCAAAAGTCAAAATAAATCAGCCAAGAAGGAAGAGAATCAAGGAGCTGCACCAGTCTGGTTCATCCTTGGGAACGATTTCCAGATGCTTGAAGGAGCCTCAGTCATCTGTTCAAACAATTATACATAAGTGTAGACATGATGGGAATCTCCAACCATCATACCGCTCAGGAAAGAGACGGGTTCTGTGTCCCAGAGAGGAATGGATTTCTGTCTGAAATGTGCAGATTGACCCCAGAACAAAACCAAAGACCTTGTGAAGACGCTGGGTGAAGGTGGTGAGACAGTCATTATTCACAGTGAAACGTGTCCCAACATGGGCTGAGACACCACTCAGCAAAGAGGAAGCCATTACTCCAAAAGCAACATAAAAAAAGCCAGATTGCAGTTTGCAAATGAACACAGGGACAAAGACTTTCATTTCTGGAGACATCTTTTGGGGTCTGATGAAACTAAAGTGAAGCTGTTTGGCCATAAGTTTTGGGCAGTGTTACATTTGGAGGAAAAAGGGAGATTCTTATAAGCCTGGGAACCCCATCCCTACTGTGAAGCATGGGGATGGCAGCATCATGTTTGGGGCTGGTTTGCTGCAGGAGGAACTGGTGCACTTCATAAAATAGATGGCATCATGAGGAAAGAACATTATATGGAAGTATTGAAGCAACATCTAAACATCTAAAGACATCAGCCAGAAAGTTAAAGCTCAGGCACAGGTTGGTCTTCCAAATGGACAATAACCCATAATGATACTGTCAAAGTGGCTACAAAGTGACTTAAGGAGAACAAAGTCAATGTTTAGGCTATCAAAAAGTCCTGATCTCAATCCTATAGAGAATTTGTGGGTAGATCTGAAAAGGTGTGTGTGAGTGAGGCAGCCGACAAACCTGACCCAGTTTCACCAGTTCTGTCAGGAGGAATGGGCCAGAACTCTAGCAAACTATTGTCAATATCAATGTCAATTTATTTATATAGCACATAAAAACAACAGATGTTGACCAAAGTGCTGTACAATTCAATGAAATAAAAGAAGAACACAACAATAAGAACAAAAAATATATATTTAAAAGTAAAGTTAAAACAAAAACAAATACACTATATATGTATCGTTATAAAACAAAGTCAAACTTCGTTTGAAGCAAATGCCAAAGTATAAAAATGGACCTTGAGCAAAGATTTAAAAGTTTTGACAGTCTCAGCGGTCCATACATGAAAAGGTAAACCATTCCAAAGTTTAGGAGCACAAATTGCAAAAGCCTGATCACCTCTGAATTTTAACCTGGATCTCATAACATCTAAGAGAAACTGATTGGTTGACCAAAGTATTCTTACTGGAATGTGAATGTTAAGAAGATCACAGAGATATGACACGGCCAAACCTTTTAAAATGTTAAAAACAAGCAATAAAATCTTAAAATCAATCCTAAAACAAACAGGAAGCCAATGAAGAGAAGCCAGAACCAGAGATATGTGTTCTTTTTTTAGTACTTGTTAAAATACAAGCTACCGCATTTTGGACGGTTTGTAAGCGATGCAGAGATGATTTATCTAGTCCAACATACAAGGCATTACAATAATATTGTTATAGAAATAGTTTTGGTAATTCTGACTGACCTAAAATAAAACAAGTTTGGTCTGATTTAACTTCAGACAGTGAGAAAAATGGTGTCTTTTTATTTGGTGCATATAAACATCTTGTTCCATACACTTTGATGGCTTCAGAAGCTGGTGCTAACAGATATAAGGCAGCCATTAGAATCCATGCAACATCTGGTCCAATGCAAGAGAGTCTAGAAAAAAATCTTATTTTAAGAGCTGTGGTAAAGGTTCACATTTTAGAAAAATGGAACTCCAAAGGATGCTGCTAAGAAAACATCTGAACCCACACAGTGAGAGTCTAGTCAGGAAGCCAGAAAAACAATAAAAGCTTTTATAGTGTCCCACTAAGAGAGGGAAAAACATCAAGAGAAAATGTGTGAGATCAATTTTTGGAGGACTAGTGGCTGCTGGTGTGCTTTATGGAGCACCTTGCAAAGTATTCATACCCCTGGCACCTTTTTTTTATTCCATTACAACCACAAACTTCAGTAACTAGATTCTCTGTAACACAAAGCGAACCACATGCAAAATTAATTCTGCACATGACCTTGAACACACCATCCTTATGGTGAATTATAGTGGTGGTGTCATCATGCTGTGTGGATTTTTTTTCCTTCAGCAGGGACATGGCTGGTCAGAGTTAATGGGAAGATTGGCGAAGCCCTGTGAGAAAACCTTTCATGCTGCAAAGCGCAGAGCAACAACCCTAAACTTACAGCTGGAGCTCCTATGGAATGGTTTAGCTCAAAGCATATTCATATGTTAGAATGGCCCAGTCAAAGTCCAGCCCTAAACTGAATTGAGGATCTGTGGCAAGACTTGAAAATTGATGTTCAGAGATGTTTTTCTATCCAATCTGACTGAACTTACGAAAAAGAGTGGGCAAAAATTTCAGTTTCGAGATGCACGAAACTGGTAGAAACAAACTGCAAACTATCAGTTTCTTCGACTAAACAACTATGCACTGCTTTGTGTTGGTCTTGTCACATACAATCCCAGTAAGATACATTAAAGTTTGTGGTTTTAAAATGAAAAATTTTTAATATTTTTTTCAGGGGGATGCAGAAGTTGTTAATGAGTGTGAGTAAATTTTTTTTTAAAAAAGTTCTAAAACAGCTCAGAGGATTTTGTTATTTGATCTTAGTTGAGTCTAAAGCATGAAAATTTGGAAAACTTAGATGGGTGTAAAGTCACATTGCATATGATGCATACATTAAATCTACTTCCTAGGGTCATTATATCAGCTCATATATGATCATAAAGGAAAGTATTTGAGATATTTAAGTTTTTAGCTGAAGACAGAATAGTAGAAGTGTCTTATGTCTCCTAAAGCCAGCTGGCTTCCTTCTCTTAGTCATTTCTTGCCAAGATATTTTAGAGTGAGCAAAAATGATGGTTAAATGATCTTCTAAATCCATAGTGTGGCCATGATGGAAAAAATATCCATGTCAAATACCCATAATGCTGAAAAAACTTGTCATGTAATTTGTGTGTTTGCCATCAGGATGCCATGGTGGACCACAACCTCTTGAAGGTAGAGGTGAAGCGTGTCAGGGATCTCGTCTATTCAGAGGCAGACAGCGTGCTGTCATGGGAGGTGAGAAAGTTAGAGCTGGAGAAAGCCATGAAAGAGAGGGAGGAGGAGATCCACGTTTATTCCGAAATGCTCAGGCAGCAGCTCAAGATTACTGAGCAGGACAGGCAGAGTCTGAGGTAAGAACGCCGGTAATTTATGTACTGTACATAAAAAATATGCTTTAATGTGTTATTTTTAATTACATTTTTTAATTAAAAGTTATTTAGCTGACATGTTAGTATCCATCTAGAAACAATTGCTTAATTTGTCCTTTTATTCTGTTTCAGCATTGAATTAAGTGAACAATTATCTAAAATTGACACAATGAAGAGCCGGTTTGAGGTCCTGGAAGATTCACTGGCTGGTTTTGAGGGGGAGAAATCCCAGGTTTATTACATCACCAAGGTGAGAAAGATTCCACACATGCTAAGCCTGTTGTGGCCCAACAACAGTAGATTGTTTTTGCAGCACACCAAACATCTTGAGTCATACTACATGTTTTTTTTTTTTTTTTGTTTTGTTTTTTTTTTTACCAGACTGCTCTAGAGAAAGAGGAACTTCAGCGGAAAGGAGATGAATTGGATGTCCAAATCCGCAAGATGGAACTTGAAACTAAAGCTCTAGAGAACACCATACAGTTGTTTACTGATCGTTCCTCTTTGTTTTCCAGTGGCCTCAGAAGAGTGAAGAAATCCAGTATGTATGGGAGAAAATTCTGTCATTGCTAGAATAACCTTATCTTTAAATGAAAACTTACACTGATTATGTTTGTTTAAGATCCAGAGTACCAGGAAAACAAAAAGCTGGAGGAACAACTGAAGGCCACTGAGGAGATGCTGAAGTTTAAGAAACGACAAGTTCATGGGCTACGCCAGGACATACAGGTTCTATGGGCTTTATGAATTAGAGTGCTCAGAAAAGCAAATAGGCCATTGCCTGATATGGTTAAGGCAACAAGAAAAGGCATTTTCAGAAAATGGTAAACTTTGTAGTCTTGCATGTCCCAAAATGTCAACATAAATTGAACAACAGAAAAATATTTCTCATGACAATGTATGATTTATTTTTAAAAAAGGGAGCAATCCCTCCTCTTATTGACCTAATATTCTTTTCACACATTTCACATTTCAGCAACAAGGCAGTTCAAAGTGCTTTACACTAAAAAGGCAGAGTACAGTAACCAATTATGAAATAAGCAACAAACATTATATTTTGTCAAAAGCCATTGTCAAAATCCTAAAGCAAATATACATCATATATACTGATCAGTGTTCCATTGTTATTAATCGTTATTAATTAATTGTTATTAATTGTTATTAGGAATCAATAGCAACTCTAAACAGGTGGGCTTTTAGCCTTGATTTAAAGTATTACAGTGTTTCAGCAGTTTTGCAGTTTTCTGGAAGTTTGTTCCAAATTTGTGGTGCATGAAAACTGAACGCTGCTTCTCCATGTTTGGTTCTGCTTCTGGGGATGCAGAGTAGACCAGAGCCAGAAGAACTGAGTGGTCTGGAAGGATGATACAATGACAACAGGTCTTTAATGTAATTTGGTTCTAAGCCATTCAGTGATTTATAAACTAACATGAGTATTTTAAAGTCTGTTCTCTGAGCTACAGGGAACCAGTGAGGATTTTAGAACCAGAATGATGAGCTCTGTCTTCCTCGTTTTAGTGAGAACACAAGCAGCAGTGTTCTGGATCAGCTGCAGCTGTTTGATTGACTTTTTAGACAGACCTGTGAAGACACTGTTGCAGTAATCAATGCGACTAAAGATAAACGCATGAATGAGTTTCTCTAGATCTTGTTGGGATATTTTATTCCTAGAAATGTTCTTCAGGTGATAGAACTGAAGGTTCAGATCTGAGTCCATCACTGCACCCAGATTTAAGGCCTGATCACTAATTTCTAGCAGTAATAGCTGAAGCTGCGCACTGACTCTAGATCGTTCCTCTTTAGGTCCAAAGACAATAACTTCAGTTTTGTTTCTGTTCAGCTGGAGAAAGTTTTGGCACATGCACACATTGATTTGTTCTAAGAATCTGTTCAGTGCTTGGATGGGTTTAAAGTCACCTGGTGACATCATCATATAGAGCTGTGTATCATCTCTGTAGCCATGGTAAATCATCTTACTTCTTTTTATAACCAGAGCTAGTGGGAGTATGTAGGTATTAAATTGGAGGAGTCCCAGGAATGAACCTTTGCAGCCTCTCTTTGTAGATTTCATAATAAAGGTGAAGTCGAGTTTTGCACCATTTACATTCAGCCCTTCAACAAAGGCTTCTTTCACTTCTTACTAGTGGAGCACATGACCTTTGCTTTAATGGGAGCAATGGAATCAATGATGACTGAAATTTTAGAATGGAAATGATCTACCAACTCATCTTCTGGATCCTTAGTTTACGTATATTCAGATTACCGAGGTAAAATTTACACCAGAAAACAACCCTGGTCAGGAGACTGGACCTTGTGAAACTGCTCTGAAGCTTGGGGTGCAGTTTAGTAGTGCTAAGAAATTCTAATCTTTTGAATATTTCTGGATTATGTTTCAGACATCTTGCAGTTTAAACTCATGTTGAACATCAATATTTTCCCAGTACTTATTAATATGTACAGTAAAATAATCAGCTAACTTTATTGGAAATATTATTTCAATGAATTAATTTAAGCATTGACTTAAGTGTTCGGTTGTTTGTTGAGGTAGAGAGAGAGTGAAGGTAGAAGTTTTTAGGAATTTTAAGGAATTTAATGCTAGAATTTTTTATACAGAGTTAATGTTCCGAGTTAAAAACTGCACTGTACTGTGGCTGTACTCTGGTCCAACTGAGAATACCAAGACAACAATAATCTGGTTCTGCGAGCCATGTGACACCCATCTGGTGTGAATCTCTGTATGCGTGAAAGCCTTTGTGCCTTTTGTGTGTGTGTGTGTGTGTGTGTGTGTGTGTGTGTGTGTGTGTGTGTGTGTGTTTATGCGTGTGACTTTGTACTGGCCTCCATTTCCAGGACATGGACAACACCTGGAAGAGACTCCTGCAAGAAGAGAAGGTGGAGACAGATAAGATACAACATAAACAGGTTCTCATTGCAAATCTGGACAGAGAAGCAGCTGCTTTTCAGGAGAAGATTGACAGAGTGAGCAAGCAGGTTAGAGAAGAAGTTATGATACTTTATTACACACTTTCTACAACTATCTATACAGGCGATTAAAACAGAATAAGATACAGGTTTCCAAGAATCCAAATTTGCATGATAAAGGCCCCTGTGCGAAGAAATAATAACCAACATTAAATGATATTTAAATATTAAAAATGAATCAGTCTAAGTTCTAAAATAGCGGAATAAAATCACTCACTTTAAAGATATACTTGGACATGTATTCACAGGTATCTAAACAAACAGTTCAACACAACAACTTCACACAATGAAACTTTATTCTTTTTTTTCTCGGTGTCCAGATTCAGGTGTTTATTAGATACACTCTCAGTCAGGCTGCTGTTGCCACTAAATACATCTTGTATTACTTTGTACTGTGTACTTTCCATTGAAATTATAACTGTTATTATTATATATGCATATGCTGCTTGTTGTTGTGGATTCTTGGTTTCTCTCTCTGCAGGTCTCGAGGCAGACCTCCTGGTTTTATCTCTATGCTTTTTTCTCTCCTCTACTTCTATATCCTTTTTTCTCTTTAAACTTTTCCTCCATCTTTCTCTCTTTCTCTTCACCCCCCCCTTTTTTTTTTTCGTCTTTGTGTCCATTATATTTGAAATAAACCGAAAGCAATTTTTAATAAAGTTCCACAAGGGGAACATCATGGCGAAAGCCGTACTGCTCCGCTTGTGAAAGCAAATCTGTTGGGCCTTACCTTGACATTCAGGCGACAGTTCTGAGTGCCACACTGCTGGACAGGACACCTTAAAAAAAAAAAGAAACTTTATTCTGTATTTAACATAATATAGTTCTGAAGACGTTCTGCTAAAGTCAAAGAAAAGATGTTCTGCTATGTCCAAAAATATTCAGAATTATTGGACATAGTTTTTGGTTTTCTAAATTATCTAACCATAAACAGTGTGTACAATATGGTTATTAAACATCAAGTTTTATGGACGTTCCTGAGGGTGAGGGGGGGGGGGTTCCACAAGGGTCAGTTTTAGGACCTACACTGTTTACTATCTATATTAATAATTTGGGCAATGGTCTTACAAGTGCAGCTGTGCATTTTTTGAAATGTTTAAAATGTTTTCATGAATCAGATTTCTGAGATTTATAATGTTACATGTTATATTAATCTCTCTGTTTGTCCAAATGTTTTAAAGTTCACCAACTTGACCAAAGAGATCCGTTCAGGAAAACACCCTAAAACTGAGACTGTTGAGGAGCAAGACATCAAACTGAAAGAGTTAAAGGAATTTATCAAAACTATCAACAAGATGTTGACTAAGGCCATAGAGGATGAGCCTGAGCTCAGACCTGCGCTGGAGAAATACTTTCAGCAGGTGCATGTTTCATTTCATTTTCATTTATTCATTTATTTAACAGGGACAATGCACACAAACATAGAACAGAACAAGTCTGTAACTGATGCGTTACACTAAGAGTGTACAGCTGCAGCTAATTCACAACTCCAGTCCCCAGTTGGTCGTTTCTATACAGTAAAATACATACAATCTATAAATGAAAAATAAAATAAAAATGCATATGTTTTCCTCCCCACATATTCATATAAACAACCTTGCAACCTCTAACTTCATATAAATATCCTTGCACATCCTCAGTACTTCCCCACCCTCACAGCCTCCCCATCCTCTCACATTCTGTTAACATACTAAAATTGTAAGTCTAGTACTAACTCACTAATACATACACTCCCACACAAACCTTCTCATCCATTAAATTTGAGTGATAAAAATGATCACATCTTTGTTTTTTTTTAGCCTAGATTTAGTCATGTGGACTAACTTTTTAAGTTCAGGTATAGGCAATAAATTCCATAGTGTTGTACTTTTATATGAAAGAGCGATCTGCTCAAACGAGGTTCTACATAGGGAGAGTTATGCAGTTCTGTTCTAATGAGCCTCTAGTGACTCTATAACTGTTTCGCCTTTCTATAAATGAACTGAATGGATCTGGAGCTAACTTATTGATACACTTAAAAATTAATTAAAGAAAACATCAATTACAAAAGCTTTCAAAGTTCATTTAAGTATGTTTCTCCAGGATTAGACAGTGGTGAAATCTTATTGGCCATTACTTTTATTGTTTGGTTATACAATGAGACAGTTGGTTTAATGGGCATTGTGATAAACTAGCTCTGTATTGTTTTGGCTGCTTCATGAAGCATCCAGTTGTAAAATGATGCTGTTAAAGCTTACTGTTCCTATCTGCTGTTTCTCTCAGGCCAGCCTGCCCCTTCCATCTCCTAACTCCTCGTTCAGCAGCCAACAGACCCCCAAGATGAGCTCTGCTGACAGCTCCATGTCTTTCAGGTCACACTTTACCTAAATCTGTGCTTCGTGTTGTAAACGTTTGAAATGAAATTAGGGCAGGCTTGTATTCAGATGTGAGAACTGTTGGCCTAATTAGAAAAATGAGTATCTTGTTGATGGGTGCAAAAAGACTATGTTTATTCTGCTATGTGTAATTTTGACACTGCGCCAACTGAAGAAAGTCCACAAGGAATGAAAACTTGTGCACCCACTTTTATTTTTAAGGATTGCTGAAATTGTATCTGCCCACCATGACAAACAAAGTTTCAATCAAATGATTGAAGGCCTAAAATTAGAGCTCCGAATCATCTCCAACATTCATGCCTATAATGAGTGGATGTAACCCTCAGACAAGCGCTTCAACTCTGTCTCTTCATGGTGTTTTCTAGGTCTTCTGTGTCCCCAGATGCAAGCAGTCCTTCAGGATTTTTACTCCCCTCTGCTCACGTGAAAACTGTGAACCTGGACTTGGAGCTGAGCAATGCCTGTCTTCCTCTCACTCCTAAATATCTCAGCTCTGAAAGCAGCGACGGCAGCAGCAACAGCAGCAGAAAGACAAAGAAGCTCTAGCGGGCTGTGTTTCTAATCTTGTACTTATCAGCAATTCCTTACAGATGTGCATTTTTAAGCATTGTTGATAAATATCTAATTTGTTTTACCCAGTTTAGGTTGCTGTATCTCTCCGAGTCAGGATCATCTAATTGACTCAAAAACATATCAATAAAAGTCAAATGATCAATATTTTTTTGTATTGTTCTTATTTTAAGGTGCTAAAGGGGCCTTTTGAAAAACAATTTTAGGAATCTTTGTATTTTTGTTATATGTTGTTCATGTTTAGCTAGGTTTTAAGTTGGATTTTATTGGTGTTTGGATTATCTGATATATCTGTCTGTTTGTACAATACAATGACGTTTCAACAAAATCACAATGATTCATTAGTTCATACAATGACGTGACCTTTTCATGTCTCAATTACACAGTTATTGACGCTTTGAGTTGGAACAAATGTGAGGGTGTTCTGATCTATTCCTCACCTGAAATTTTATATATATATATTTATTTACTTAACATAAAGTTTTTAATTTAATTCAAAAACACTTTATTTATCCGAGAGGGAAATTAAATGTTGTAACTCATACACTATCATTCAGGTATCACTGTGGATGGTGATGCTGTGGGCAGGAAGGATCTCTGGTAGCAGTCACTCTTGCAGCAAATCTGAAGAAGCCTCTGACTAAAGACTGTTGCTGTATGACAGGCTCATGACTGTGCTGACATGCTAATAGCTCAATATTCTGGCACCACAGACAATATTTCACGGTATCCTGTCCCAGGTGACACCATCAGTTGTTAGCAAGCACTGCTAATCCACCTCATTTGCTTTTGCCATTCCTCTTTAAATTTTAAAGGGTTTCATCCTTTTGTATATTTTGGTTATATTACATGAACTTTTTAATATTGTTAACATTGATATTAGAGATTAAAATCTCCAAATATGTAAAAAATGCATAAAGGCTTCGATTGGGTCACCTAATCTTTTCACATGACTGTACATATCCAAGTGAATAAAGGCTGAAGTGAGAATAATGCAGTTTAGTGGAAGCAAAAGCTAAACTTTTACAAGTCCAAACTATTTGCACCTGTTCTGGTGAATCATCATTGAAATTCTTCATTGTTATTTATGAGACACACCCTCTTGTAAAGCTGCAGGAGCCTTGCACAAACCAAAACACAGCCAGACGCTGAGCAGGACCAGAAGGATCCCTTTTCTTTTGCCTGGATTCAAACTTCAACATGTTGCTTTTGCTTCTGTTTGTCGGCTGTTTGGCCTCATGTGCCGCACAGACAGGTGAGTACACCTGCTTAGATCAATGGAAATTTGATATTACATAGTAGTTTCGAAGTGAAGTTTGTAGCAAGTGGAAGTGTATATCTCCACAGTATCCTTTTCTTCATCTCCGGATGTGACAGATTCTTCGAGCATACCTCCTGCTGAGGCAGCAACAGTCCTGCCGTCTGCAAATTCAGCAGGCAGGGGTGAGAGTGATTTTAATATAAACCCAACACAAACTGGAAACCTTCTTTTAAAACATGTTTGTTGTGTTTTTATTGCAGTATTAATATTCTTTCAAACAACTATCAAATCCCACCATGAGCTGAATGAAACTATGCTGGGGCAAGTCATAAAGACGGTAAGTCATTCATCTTTATTGTAAAAGTAATCCAGGTGGGGTTTAGATCCAAGGACTCTAACATAATGTGTATTCCAGCTTCAGGGAATCGTCCAGGGATCCCAACTACACGCTGAGTTCAGTTTGACGGTGAAGAACGTCACCAAAGTCTAAAACTGCATCTTTCTCTTTGATCGTTCTTTTTTAATATAGGCAGTAACTTAGGAAAAACCATCTGTAGCAATGCAGCTGAGGAGTCAGCATTTCTATCTGTGCACATATTTACTCATATTTAAGTAAATCTGTCATGCTTTAGATGTAAACTTGATTACTGAAAATTAAATAAAAGCTTAACTCTGTAGTTTCTTGTCATATCACCAACAAAATCTTGTAATACAAAGGAGGAACTGTTGATAGAACGCTGATAGACTACCATCTAGTTCCTCATTCTGCTTAGATCTACATTACAAAGCACTGGATGGCTGTAGAGTAGAAGGAAAATGAGACATGGTTTTCGAGTTGTTTTTTTTTATTTTTATTTTTTTGTTTCAAATAAAATCTGAAAAGTGTGGAGTGCTTCTCATATTTAGCCTCTCAGAGTCAGTACTTACAATACTGCAAGTCGTTTGGGGGGATGGGGTATAACTATTGTTCTATCCCATCTACAGACTCAGTCAGGCGGGATGGGGAGCTTTTTTAAGTCTTGCAACTGATTCTCAATTAGATTTAGGTCCGGATTTTGACTAGGCCATTCTGACACACAAACATACGTCGATCTAACCCAGTGTATTGTCGCTCTGGCTGTATGTTTAGTGTTGTTGTTCTGCTGGAAGGTGATCCTCTGCTTAAGAAAAGCATCATGACAGCATGATACTGCCTCCACCATGTTTTGAGATGGGAATGGTGTGTTCATGGTGAGTGTTTATTTTCCCCGACACGTCGTGTTTCGCATTTAGGCTAAAAAGTTAAATGTGGATCTCATCTGACAGGCTACAAACCTTTTATAGCTTTCTTTCAACAGTGGCTTTCAATTTCCAATACCAACACTTGTCCTGTGGAAAAAAATTTCTTAGTAGTAGCTGTATCTGAGCTGTGGATCACTGCAGATACCTAATCTTGTGCATTCCTTGATCATCATCAGAGTTAGGATTTTATGTAAGGGTTTCACAGTGGTAGGGAATGATTACAAATGCTCACTTTTCAGATTTTTATTTGCAAAAAAAGGAAAAGGAAAACTAAGCATAATTTGCTTTCCATGTCACAAATATGCATCCCTTTAGTTGCCATTAAATTCCAATAAAATACACAGAAGTTTGTGGTTGGAATGTGACAAAATTTGAAAAAGTTCAAAGGGTATAAATCCTCATAGATTTAAAGGCAGTGCACTCGAGAAGCTAGAGGAGGAAGCTGAGACTGAGGGAGCTGCTGAACAAAGAGGGTGAATGTCCCAGATGGTCAATGTCCCTGTGGTATCACCTTCCTCTTGTGTCTCCCGGTGGCTGTCATTTGACAGAGAATCAAGTTGCAGCAGACACACCTCAGAGGCAGGCATGAACAGTTCACCAGGAGTCTGGCTGTGTGGGTTTATGACTCCTGCCTTTGTATTTATCAATGATTGTCTTTTAGTTCTAGTTTCCCATTAGGTGCTGACCAGGGTCAGCTTTCGTCTTTCACTAGTTCATGTGACAGTGAATGTCAGTGTGTATGAGTCCAAGATGAAGCAGAAAACCAGGTAAGCATCAAGGGAAGAAAGAGATTTGCAACTATTTAGCACATTATTTATAAACTTTAATGTGAAAAGCTTTTGCATCATAATTCAACTTCATGATTACCAAGATGATTGACTGACCCTGACCAAAAATCTTTTCTTACAGTGTTTCTAACTGATTAGCTCTGACTGGTCTCTTCACATGAAACATCACGGCTCCCCTCTCTTGGACACAAAGGCAAGAATCAACTCTCACTTTCTATGCATCAGAGTTGTCATGTTCAAATACAAGAAAACAAAAAAAATGCTGTTTACTGATATAGTTGAAACCACATACACATTCAAGCTGTATGACTTGGCTCAAATGTTATCGGTTTCGTTTCACAGGCTTCTCAACACGGTTTGTTGGAATTTTGAACCATTCCTCCTGACAGAACTGGCGTAAAGTAACTGAGTCAGGTTTGTCAGCCTCATTGCTCACACACACACATTCTCTGCCTATAACATTTCCTGTGGAATTGAGATCAGAGCTTTCTGACACATTGACTTTTTAGTCCTTAAGTCATTTTAAGACAAATTTAGCTGTACGCTTAAGATCTGTTGTTGGAAAATCCCCCCCCCCCCCGCCTCATTCGGAAATGGTATCCAAAGATGAGCCAGATTTGTGGAGAGGATGTCACACAAGGAAGCAGAGTTTTTGAGGTGTTTAGAACCATCCACCTTTTTTTTCTGTTTGGCTTTGAAAATCTTTCTCAGTCTAGTAAGTGAACAGAAAGCTTTTCCTTCTGCAGGATTTCCTGGTCTTTGGCAAATACTGTTGGACCTCAGCTGATTCGTTATCACGGCATCAGCATGAGTCAACAGGCCGTCCAGGAGCTCATGCTGACTGTCCATTCATTCTTTCAACTGGGAATCAAGGATTAGTATGGGGACGATAACTGATTTCCAACCATGATTCCAGTTTATGAGATTAGTTCAACAACTGTGTTCCAAAAAAAGCTTAACAGCTTTCAGCAGTGTGATGAATAGATTATGTGAACATGTACACTGACTGGATTGTTTCCTGCATGATAACAAATGGAGCCCATGGAAGACTTCATGTGTCTGATGTATATTCATGTCTGGGTTTGGGAACGCCGGAAAAGAGTCAGGGAAAATTCGTTTGAAGCTTTTGGATGCTATAAGCTGTGTTTCTCCTTCTGAATTAATGTTCCTACATGGTTTTACATAAGAAATGAATTTTTTTTCAAGTATTCATACCCCTTTTTTTCATTCTGTCACATAACAATCACAAATTTCAGAGGTCTGTTGCTTTTGCTGTTGCATTCAACATCTAAATAGAATCTAGTGCAACCAAATGCGTTCAGAAGTTCCCTGATTGAGAAAGGGAGTACACACCATCTCCAATATGGAAACACGGTGGTGGCAGCATCATGCATTGGGGATGCTTTTATGTAGTATAAATCTATCTTTTCTTAGAATTTGCAGCTGTGTCGACTCCTCTACATTGCTGCTAACCTATATGCATACATATACATCTGTTTAAATTGCAACATTTATGGGTTGAGCAATCGTGCATGAGGGTTGTTCCCATGAAAATCTTCCCTCATCTGCTGCTGTGCTGTTTTAGATTTGCTGCAGTATTAGGAAGAAACTGTCCTGCTGTTGACCCAGTTTGGGACAGAAATCAGCTGTTGGGCAGATTGCTTCACATTTGCCTTCAGAATACTGGTCGTAAACAAAGGAATTTGGTCCAAATCATCAGCCCTCCACCACCATGCTTACCAGTTGGTGTTTGTGCTGACATGCTGTGTTTGTTTTTAGCCAAACATGGCACTGCACATTTCGACCATATTTGACCAACATTATTGTGCTGCATATACTCCTAATATTTAATTCAACAACATCATGCTCAGCCTTTTCTTTTATTAATATGTTCTAAAGGTTAAAGTTTTTTGCCTTCTGTTTTCTTTTTCTCTTGATCCACCAGCACTTGACCTCTGAACTAACAGCATTAGCAGCCCTTCTCACCTTTTTCTTCTCATCAGTTCCATATTAGAGAGGAATTTGTTGCAGCTATGGTCACCAAGCGTGTTTCTCATGCTCGCAGAAATCCGTGCAAGTGTCAGGGTTCTGCCCGTTTTTCCAGTTCATCCATGTGACCTAGAAGTTGCTCCTCTTCGCCTCCAGTTCCAGCTGATCTTCTGAGGACAGATGAACTGCCCAAGCAGCATACTGGAGACAGGACCTCACCATGGACTCCAGACTCATCTTCTTTTTCACTTCAGCTCTCGTTGTGGGCGCCGCAGTGACTGCCTCTCTGTCTGGCAGCACTGCACAATGCAAAATGAAATGGTGATGCTGATTTTTTTCAAATTTGGGTTGAATTTGGGTTGTGTCATAGACTCCCCCATAGCTGTGAAGGATAGATTAGGCATTAATTCAAAGTTCTGAGCAGCATTGCTTATCCTCTCTGTCTTTGAGTTACCTTCCTGGAGTGAAGATGTCATCTTTTTATTGACTGTTCGAACCCCGGCGTGCAGGTTAACAATGCAAACACTCACCTCTCTATAGGTTGTTTGGCATCGACTGCGGGAATGTTAGCAGGAAGCTGGTGAACCAGATCCAGACCTGGCAGGTGAAGGGAAGCTGTTTGGAGGAAGGAGAGAAGTGCTCCTACGAGGTCAGAATGTTCATATTTAGCATTTTCTGCAATCATTGCTGATCAAGTCATGTTTTTTCTTAAGTGAGGCGATCCACATTGTTGATCAAAATAATGATCTGACTTATGAAATCAGTGGTTGTTTGAATAATCAGAAAAAACTAAGTTGTAAAATTACAATCAGCTGTAGACAATCTGAAGGTTGTGAGTTTGATTCCAGCTTCCTCATGCCACTTATCGAACTGTGGAAAAGACACTGTGCCTCAAGTTCCTGCCAGTCATGTGCATCGCTGTGTGAAGGTGTGAACGTTGTGAGCACACATGCGTGAATATGACTTATAGTGTAAAAGTGCTCTGATTCAAATTCAAATGTACTTTATTGATCCTAAAGGAAAATTAAGTGTTGTTGTCACTCATTTAATTAAAGCCGTATTATAGATGGTGATGGCTGTGGACAGGACAGATCTTCTGTAGCAGTCTGTTTTACAGCTAATTTGAAGAAGCCTCTGACTAAAGACACTCTGTTTGATTGGTCAGTATGAGCATAGAGAAATTCTAAGTGTGTTCAGTCTAGGGGTGCGCAATATGGATTTAGAATTTTATTGAGATATTTTGTGGTACTTCACTGATAATGATAAAAATGATTTTTAAAAATTGTATTATTTCTCTTTTAGACAATTGTATAGCTGTGACTGTATGGCACAGCATTCATAACACCACAAACACAATTAAGATTTCTGATATTACTGTCAGTTATTTTTTGCATCATTAACTAAAATTTATTGAGACAACAATAAATCAAAATTCTTATCATGAAAAGGAATTTTTCATGATCAATGATAAACGATACAATATATGTCCACCCCTAGTTCAATCCATATACCAGTCAGAATATGTAACAATGATCGGTTCATGAGAAAACATTTTCTTCTGCGTCCGTGTTATTCGGCGCCATAGTGTTAGTGTTATTCTGGCGTACCAGAAACGAGAGAATGCAAAGGTTCTGACCAGAACCTTTGTATGTAAAAAAAAAAAAAAAAAAAAAAAAAAAAGGCGATTAATTGCATTAAAATTAAAATGCATTAAAACCTATGTAATTAATTAATCGAATTTAACAAGTTAAGGTCTCAGCCCTACTTTTAAGATGATAGCTTCCTCTGACCTTATTCTTATTCTAAATAAAGATTCCCAGATGTTATCTACTGCAGATAAGACTTTGACTGCTTATACTCTTTTAACAGAGCCCTGCTTCTAAAATTCTGAACTATCCCATTCCGACCCATATAACTTTACTCCCAAAATAGACTGAAATGGGTGTCAAAATTGATATTGCAGAAATTTGTTCCAGTCAAAACAGTATTTGGTTCAGTCATGGTTAACTTTGAATGTTGTTGCAGGAGAGAAATAGACTGAAGCCGTGTCTGATGTGGTCAATCACATGACTTTCCACAGTTTTCCAGCTTTGCTTGCTGAAATTCCTGAATCAGCAAGCCCGAGATAAATCAGCTGCTCCTGATGTTTCTGCTCAACAGGGTGAGGCGATGTGCGAAAGCTCCAAGGACCCGGCTGACAACAGCACAAACTTCTGCAGCCTGCAGAACCTGATAAACGGTGACAGAAGCATGTCTCATTAGAGTGCAGCAGATTATCTTGTGTTCGCTCTTGTTGAGGAATCAGGTGATACGATGTTGGATTTCTTCTCTGTTTCAGGAAGTAAACTGACTGATGCGGAGGGATACAAACAGTTCAGCAACAAGTGGATCTGTCCTGGGTTTGATACAGCCAGCTGCAGCTTCTCTTAAGAGAGGAATAAATGGCTCAGATTCTGTTTTGCACATTTTTTTTTTTTTTTTAGAAGTGTCTTGTGCATTTGTATTCTGTCTCCCTGGATTTATATTTTGTAGAACCACCTTTCACTACAGCTACTTCTGCAAAACTAATATTCTGCCTCTTCTTCTTTGCAAAACAGTTCAAACTCAGTTAGGTTACATGGAGAGATTGCATGGACAGTAATTTTGAAAGTCAAAGTAAACTTAGACCTGGACTGGTCCATTCAATTATTGTAGTAGCTCTGGCTGAATGTTTACGGTTGTTGTCGTGCTAAAAGGTGCGCCTCCACCCAGTCTCAAGTCTTTTGAAGCATCCAACAGGTTTTCTTTCTCTATTTACCTTAATTTACTGTATCATTTTTCATTCATTGACTCCATCCAGCTTCCTTACACTTGCTGAAGAAAAGCATCCCAACAGCATGATACTGCCACCACCTTGTTTTGCTGTGGGCATTGTGTATTCTGGGTGATGCACATTCTTAGTTTTCCTCTGGTGTAGACCAGAACACCTTCATCCACATATTTTGTGTCTCCTTGGCTTGTGTAAAACATGAAATAAGATTTATAATCGCTTTTTTTTTTTTTTTTTTTCAAAAAATTGCTTACCTCTTGTCACTGTTCCACAAGAGCCAGATTTGTGGGTTGCACAACTGAATTTCTGCAGCTCCACTTACCATAAGCCTTTTGAGTGTTTGCCCAGTCAGATATTTCCTTCCCTGATCTGTTGTTCTTTGTGGGCGACCACACCTTGATAGGACTGCTGTTGCTCCTAATTCTTTGCATTTCCAGATGATGGACTGAACAGAGCTCTGGGTGGAATGTCTTTTTCTAACCTGATCCTGCCTCAAACCTTTCCCCAACCATCCCCCTGACCTGTCTGCTGTGTTCACTGGTCTTCATGATGCTGTTTGTACACTAATGTTCTCTAACAAACCTCTGAGGCCAGAAACAGAACAGCAGGGATTTATACTTAACTATGCATAGGTGGATAATTTACTAATTACTCTGAAGACCACTGGCATCACTGGATTTTATTTAGGTGTATCAGATTCAGGGAGATGCACACAAATCCAGGGTGAATTTTTTGAGATTTTTATACGTAAAACAATATGAATCTTCTTCCTATTTACTTCACAATTATTCTCTAGTTTATGTTTGTATCTCATATAAAATCCCAATAAACTACATTAAGGCCTGAGGTTGCAAAATGTGGAAAAGAGAAATGAATTCTTTTGCAAGGCAGAGCAAATACAGGTATTAAAAACATGCTTTTTTTTTCTTTTTGATTCTCTTTTTATTTTGGCAAGTTCACCATTCATATACAGATGATCCAGCACACAGTGACAAATCAGGTCAGCCATTCATTTATACCCACACATACTGTGCAAAATATTCTAAATATAATCAGAATAACAAAACAGACACAGTCCACTAAAGACAAAACACACCTGTCTAAAAAAAGGAAATGGTTCTTCCTTTTAATGATGAAATGTTACAGGTTATTGGAGGTAACATACAGCTAAAGTTATGCACTTTTATTTTGGAAGAATCTCAGCATGTAAAAACAGATAACGATCAAATATTGAGCTGGTAAATTACTTACTGTTTATTTTTGTTCCTAGCATGTGGAGCAGGTAATCCAAACTTTGACCTCTTTCCTAAATTAGACTGATGGTAACAGCTGTACCACACACATACACAGATTAGTTTAATTTTGCAAGGACTCAGTCTTTTTAGTTTAGTGAGCGCCCTCTACAGGGAGGAAATGTTGATGCAGCAGCAGATGTTTCTGGTGGGCCTGTTGAGCACATCAGGAGTAGTTAAACAGCTTCGGGTCAACTCTCTATTTCACTTCTTCCTTCTTCCATTTCATTCTGACAAACCGTTCTATATCCATTGCATATCTGATTATTTCTCTTGGAAGTTATTGATTGTATTTTATTTTTAATAAATTATGGAAATTCATAATTATAAAATGGCTCAAATCACACCTCAGCCCTTAGTGTGTGTGAGGGAGAGCAACATAGTGAGAGGGTGAAGGAGCAGAGGGGTGCCTAATCCGAGCCGTGCCTCTGTTATTGATCGCATCATTCCCACATGCACATCGCTGTTAAATACAGAAAATGCCGACTAGAAATAATTTTTCCTCCATCGCTTTGGCGCCCCCTCTAGCGCAGCATCCCATGCATTGCATATAGCTCCACTGACACTTATAATTTGATTTAATTGTGTATTATTCTCTGAAGAGTTCTTATTACAGCCTGTTTACATTTATTTTGATTCTGATCCAAATTTACGCCAGTGGTATTTCAGTGGTATATCAGCTTATGAATCCTGGTGAAAACAAAGTGACCCCCTGAGTGGTCAGTATCATTTACTGGAGTCTATAACCAGCTATCTTTACAGTAGACTGTGAGTAGAGTGAAGAAAGATACTTTAAATATTTAATTGTGAACGCATATAGGAAATGTCCTTTGATAATTACAAAAATGATGCTTTGTCAGTACCAAACACTCCCTGGCAGCAGGGTATAATTTCATCTGGACAAATCACTATTGCAGAATTACAGGCCAATCTCTAACCTTCCATTCATCAGCAAAGTCATTGAAAAAAATAAAACTGTTTCAACAGTTAAACAGCTTTTTAACAATGACAAACCGCTTTGACATCTTTCAGTCTGGTTTCCGTGCTCACCACAGCACTGAGACCACCCTCTCAAAGTGTTCAGTGACATCCACATAATTACAGACTGTGGAAGAACCACGGTGTTGGTTCTGTTGGACCTCAGCGCAGCATTTGACATTGTTGACCATGATATGTTACTAAAGCGACTGGAGAGCTGGGTTGGACTCTCTGGTACAGTACTTCAAGTCTTAGCTAAAGAACAGGGACTTTTTCGTGTCAATAGGTAACTTTTCATTGGAGTGGACAGAAGTCACATGTGGGGTACCCCAAGGTTCAATCTTGGGACTCCTCGTATTTAATATCTACATGATCCTGCTGGCTTAAATTATAATAACTATTGCCAAAAAAGTTAATCGGACAGCTGCAGCTGACCCAGAACACCGCTGCCTTTGTTCTCACTGAAACCAGGAAGATAGAGTTCTAAAGTCCTTACACTGGCTCCCTTGAGCTCAGTAACTTAAATACTTTTGTTAGTTTATAAATCACTGATTCCTTTAGCATTAACATACATTAAAGATCTATTGTTATTGTTGTATCAACCTTCCAGACCATTTAGGCCTTCTGGTTCTAATCTACTCTGCATCTCCAGAGTCAGAACCAAACATGGAGATGCAGCTTTCAGTTTTTATGCTCCTAAAATCCGGAACAAACTTCCAGAAAACTGCAAAGCTGCTGAAACACTGAGTTCTTTCAAACCAAAGCTAAAACCCCATTTGTTTGGAGCTTCCTTTGATTAATAATAACTGGATTCCAACTTTTCATCACTTTCCTTTATTTTGCCTCTGCAATTTAATGTTTCGTGCTTGTTTGTTGTATGTTTTCATCATGTAAAGCACTGAATTGCCTTGTTGCTGAAATGTGCTTTACCACTGTATAAAAACATGAAAGCATAGATCCAGTCTGGCTTGTTTCAAATGTTCAGGCTGGTAGTGGTGGTGTAATAGTATGGCACACTTTGGGCTCCTTTTTACCTGCTGAGTGTCATTTAAATACCACAACCCAAGTTGTGCTTTGGATCATATCCATCCCTTCATGACCATAGTGTACTATTTTCCAATGGTTACTTCTAGCAGGATAATGAATAATTTTACAAATCTCAAATCATCTCCAACTGGTTTCTTGAACATGACAGTGAGTCTACTGTCCTCCAGTGGCCTCCATAGTCACCAGATCTCCAAATCTTTAAGCAATGTTTCTGACATTTGCTACAAAGATTTAATGCAGCTCTAAAGGCAAAGGGGGGTCCAACTTGGTATATTAGCAAAGTGTACCTAAAAAAGTGGCTGGGAAGTGTTTTAAACTCACTGTAATATCATCTCTTTACTGTACGTAAGGAAACTATTACTCACAATAACTTCACCGAACTTCTTTTTTTAAAAAAATGATCTATTTAATTCTGTTATTGTCAGGCACTGTAAATCCAGTCAGGCAGTGTTACTGCAGAGATAAATATAAGGTTGTCAGTTCAAGAGGCGACCACTTGTTGCAAATTTAATTATTTACTGGGTTAAATGTAATCAGTAGTAAAGAACACTGGATAAAATGAACTTTGTTACTGTGCTTTACAATGGTACAATTATGAGTTAATGAGTAAATAAGTTGTACAATTGTCCCTGAAAGAACAAAATAATATTATTTGATATATTTCTCCCAAACGAAGCCAGACAGATGCCTGACTTCTGTCCTTTTCTGTAAGAAGCTTTTTAAAATGTGGGCTTTAGCTACACATTTGTTTCAAATGTTTCTTTAAAATCCTCACAGAAGATATTCTCAGAACATACAAAAGTTGGAAAAAAAACACAAAAAAACACCAGTTGGAAGTCACTCCTTCTCAGTGAATCCTTTAAGATATTGGGCCTTTTTTTCATCCAGGCCTGACAAAAATAATTCCCACAAACACCGTAACACTGTCCACACAGCGCCCAGAAAGCAGCCGGTTGAATGGAGTCGTCCGTCTGCATCTCACTGTGTTTTACTGCCTGCCAGCGTTCCTGTTTCAGTGTCGAACTCAGTCAGGCAGCAGTAGAGCAACATCTGTGTGTATTTGGTAACAGAGGCTTGGAGAAAGACACAGTGAGTGAAAGAAATGTTAGGAAGATTTATGGTGTGAATAATCTGAGAATGATGAAAGTGTAGTAAATGGTTAATAAACATATACACTGTCAAAAAATGTAATTTCTCATAATCTCACATTAAGTGGGACTGTCAGAACAAGAGTGTGAACAAGTTCTCTTAGGAAAAACAGGTACGGAAAGTTCTGTTTGTATCTGTTATTTCTTTATTGTAATAAAGCTTGTTGGAAATAAACATTACACTATTGGAAAGCCTGTTTAATTCCCTTTAAATGATATTAGGTTAGGAAAATGATTTTTTGAGTTGAGGAGTAAAGTTGAGCATCTTGGTTGTGGTCATAAAAAACTTGCAAAAGCCAAACCACTGACTGTGGAAATAATGTGATGGTATGGGGCCACATCAATCTTACTGGAAAAACTAGGCTTGTCATGGGGGGCAATCTTAATGCAGGGGAAATCAAGATGACATTCTGTAACCAGTGGCAATCCAATAGCTCCACTCTGTCCTTCAAAATGTCAGTCCGGGACTAAGAGCGGGATTTATCAAAGACTTCTTCCGCAATATGGGAGGGCACAGGATGGAAGGCCTGACCCCAACCCCACTGAACTGATCGGCACACAGGATTCGGTAAGTTTTTAATGGGCACAGGCCACAAATTAAACTCTGGTGCTCAACCCAGAAATAAATTTTTCTTACAGATGTGGCACCATTTAAAAAGAAGAGAAAACACACTTTCCAACAGTATATTACTAACTGCCCAGAAGCATTGTTAAAACAAAGAAATAATCAGGCAATCACAAATATCCTTACTGTTTTTTGCTAAGTTTGTATGCAAATGAAAACATAGAGCTTACTGTTGAGTTTGCGTATGAATCGAGGCTTCCTCTCCTCAGGCAGGTAAATGGTGACATAATAAACCGGCACACCTGACAGCGCTATGCCGATCCCTATGAGAGAATTGATGGTGTCTCCATACAGAGGGACAATGACTAGGAACAGGCTGCACATACAGTAAACGATGGGGAAGAACAAGCTGAGCTGTAGAGACAGGAACACAGAAGATGGGTTGGTAGCTGCTCTCATAGGTAACAACCCTAGAGCTGAACAGGAGTCCTGACTCCAACACTCAATGATTAAACAGCTCGTAGAATCACCTTCTGTAACACCTTCTCAGAAGTTGTCTTCTGTAGAACTTTATCAGTCTCTCAATCATTGTGGAGGAATTCTAATCCTTTAGAGATTTGCTGAACTGTTACAACACCCTGATCCTCCTTCTGTCTCATTCTGTTGAATATCTAGCTGTATTTGGGATCATTGTCATGTTGATAAGGTAATTTTGGTCCAGAATCGGATGGCCTCATATCTGTCTCTCAGATACTTTGGTGTACAAAGGAGTTCATGGTTCACTCATTGAATGGAAGGTGTCCACAACCTGACCATCTACCCTCCACCACCATGTTAGTATTGACCCTTTACATGTAATGTAACACTCTTCATAAAGTGAGCCACTCTGCCATGACGGACATCAAAGCAACCTATGTGCGCGTTGACTCCTGTCAAAAACAGACAGGTGGTGGCCTAATATCACTTTTATTTAGTTGATTTCACTGTAAAAATGGTCGGCTGCACAAACAGACAAGGATGCAAACCCAACTCGCCATTTTATCGTAGACCTTTTGATGAGGACAGAAGACAGCGATGGATAGTAGTTGTCAGTCGGAAGAACTGGCAGCCCTAGGTGTATTCGCGGATTTGCAGCGAACACTTTTTACAAGGTAAGAAGATTAACAGTTATATACTTTATAAGTTAATAAGACTAGTGAGCTGCAATCAAATATTGCATTATGAAGAAGGTATACGTCTAATCATTAGTCACCATGGAGAAGATGCCCCACCATCATATAGCCTACCATGTACAAAAAAACCCACGTAAAAACTGGTAAGTATCTAAACTTTTGTACACGTTTAAGTCTGTTCTACAGGGAAACGCCGTTTATGACAGTCAGCGATTTGATCAAATCAACAAACATGTCAGGATGGAGAAGGTATGGGTCGGTTTCTAAGCTCTCTATTTCCAACTTTTGTAAATACTGTTGTCTATGAGCCCCAACTAGGTGAGCTACTTCCACAGACAAGTTAGCTCAACTTGAACAAGCAGAAGCCATGGCTATACCGGCAAAAACAAGTTGGGAAAACAATTGCAGTCAGTACTCTTGTCCCTCACTTCTGACATCAGTCACAGCGGCTCACCGGGATTAAGTGATGTAGTTGCAAAAGGTCACTCATTAAAATAAGTTTTTGCTAATCATGGCACCATCCATTGTGGCTAAACATCCATATTCTATTCTCATCTGTCCACAGGAAGTGTTGTTCACTGAGATACAACTTTTAAGTTGTATCTGAATCTAAATTATGCTGCTATGTTGTTTTTAGAGAGAAGAAGCTTTTTCTTGGAAACCTTTCCAAACAAGTCATACTTGTTGATTCTTTCCCTATTAATCCTGCCATGTACTTTAAGATTTAATACACTAGCTGACACCTGCAGAGTCTGATATGAAGCTCCTGCATTTTACAGAATATTCCTGAGCATTTCACAGTCTCACCATAACTGGGATGTCCACCTCTGGGAAAGTTTGCAACTGTTTTTAAGGTTTTCTACTTGTGAATTACCCTTTTTCACTGTAATGATGGAGTTCAAAATGTTCTAATTGCCCTTCTGACCAGATTGATGAGCAGCAGCAATTGCTTCTCGAAGAGCATCATCTTCCCTCCTTGGCATTGTATTAACGCACACCTGCATACTCCAAAGCAGTTAACTCCCAGAACACCTGCTTTAATTTATTTTCCCATCAAATGAACTGACATATTCTAAATTAATCCATTTTCAGAAATGTACTTTCCTTCTTGCACTTATACATCTGAACAGGGAAAAAAGCCAACTGTACCTTGACTGGTCTGTGCCTCTCAGGCTGATTGATGCGCAGGTAGATGAGGCCGGCCACAGAGAGACCAACATAAAGCCAGTAACTGAAGCTGAAGTAGTTGATGAGCAGGAACACATCTTCCACACACAGGAAGATCAGACCCATGATCCCCTGAAGCCACAAAAAGAACAGGTTCAAATTTCTTTTTTCAGATCTTCATTTATTTTCCTATTTTAATTTGTGGTTAATTTCTTTGGATGCACTGTGGTCATATGCTCCTCACATTGAACAGCAGCGCAGGTACGGGGGTGTAGCGGTTCAGGTGGATCAGGCTCAGACTGTCCGGGAGGTGGCCCTCCCTAGCTCCAACAAAGAACAGCCTGTGTTCCATAAATAAACAGAAAGATTAGCAGAGCATACTACTGTTTCCTTTAACCGCATGAACACAATGTGAGCACCTTCTCCATGCTTTGTGAGTACCGTGAAGCAGCAATGATGGAAGCGTTGAGTCCTCCATAGCAGGACATGGCCACCGACACAGGGATGATCCAGTTGAACGGACCAAGCACTGCATTTCCAAATGTCTGTGGGTCAAATGAATGACAGAAAATTGAGCATCAACTCCAACAACAATTTGAGCTCAGCAGAGTTCCACCAGGTGTTTGCTAATTGCTGCTGGCTAGTCTGAAGGAGCTGAGTAGGGAAGTCGTGGTGGGAGGGTTGCTCCATGAGGCAGAAGCTTAGAAACTGCAGCTCTGAGGAGGAGCTGCACCCCAAAGGTGGAGCTCGGTCCACCCAGGCATTTTGCACAGGTGAATGGCTGCTACCGGGAGATTAAAGGATTTCTCAAACATGCATGAAACCATCAACACTCGGTATGTTTTTGCTGAGGGATTAACATTATAACATGTAAGGCTGATGTAAGGCTCAAAAAAGTCAATGTTACATAACACTGCCCCTTTAATAGCTCAGCACCAGCTCAGAAATTTCCAAAACACATCAACTTTTTTTATTAAGCTCCACAAAAGCAAGGAATTTAATTTTAGGGAAAGACAAAAATGTTACTCATTAAACAACAGATATAGACAAATATGTCTTTTCTAGCTAAGGAAAAGGTTAGAACACCATACTCCCTACTAGCTAGTATTACTCCCATTAGCTAAACTAACTTTGATGACAAACTTATAGTAGGTATCAACCAGTCTCTGACATCGGTCTGGGGAATATGGAGAAAGGAAATTAGGAATGCAAAAATTTGAAATTTTCTGATTTATTTCCAATCTCTGTTTTTTGTACAGGTTTAATCTGCCAATATCAATTTTGGCCAGTCCTATCTTCTCTTTAATAACTATAATGGAAGAAGATTTAAAAACAGCATAATAAATATGCTGTTGTTTTAAAACAGTGACCTTTTCCACAGTTGACCATTTAAAGTTTCTTCAGCATCTCATGTTGGTAATTACCACAGCTACCATTACTAAAACTACCGCCTCAGTGTGTATTTCCCCTACAAACTGGAGACCTTTACCTTAACTCTGAGATTTCCCAAAGCCTGCCAACATTTCCAAAAAAAAACCTCAAAAAGAAATATGCTTTCTTCAACCTTCCTCTTATCTGCTCAAAGTCTTAACTGTCTCAAAGCCTGAATGAACTGCAGACAAGTCTTCAATAACAAAGAAAAAGCAGTTTCCTTTAAATAGCTTCTGACGGACCTTTGCTTCATTTTAAACACTATCAGAACTAATAATAACTCAAATTAAGTTTTCTTCCCTCAGTGACGACATCCACACCCAGAAGAATTGTTGTTATTGTGACCTGGTAATGCTTATGTTCATGCTGGAGTTTTGGATTTCCAACCAATTAAGATAAAATTCATCTGATTCTACTCAGCAGCTGGTTTCACAGTGCATCTCTAAAGGAAATTCTGCCATATGGTTATTATTATGATAAATATCAATAATCTTTGAGTTTCTGACACAGAAACTTCAGAAATAGGTCCAAGTGAAGAACGCAAAATTCCTAACTTCTAAAATCATTAGGGCTGTAAAGTAGAGGTGGATGGATCGATCCAAAATATCGATAATATCAATACCAAGTTGGTATCAGTATTGGATTGACACTAGTATTGTAAGATCGATACTTTAGTTTCAGATTCCCTTTTGAAAATGTATTTTATTTTTGTATTGCAGTTTCTCAGCTCTACCACAAAAAAATATTTTAATTTGATTTCCACTCAGTTTTTTTTTGTTAAATCTTGAGATTTAAATCTCTGAGAACTCCAGGTTGTAAACGCTAGCTCTAGATTTCTGAGTCATGCAGAAAAACAATAATGAAACATAAATTGTCTTAACAAAATGAGAGTAAGAGTCACAGCCTCAGCATAAAAATGTCTATAAAAATGTCCTGGTTGCCCCGCTGCATTCATCCCTAACTAGAGCAGCTTTATATTTAGCATCAGCGGGACTAATCTCTCAGGTGACTGTTTGCTTCTTACCACGGCAACAGCGTCGCTGGCCAGCAGAGACTGCATGTCTAGAACTACATAGTATGCAGCATTCGTCAACAGATAAATGATGGTCACAATGGGCATAGAGATGGCAATGGCCAAGGGGAGATTCCTGCAACAAGAATCACACAGAGTGGGAACTGACATTGTAAAAAGCATTGTAACAAATGACACAAGTTGGACTTGGTCACAGCTTTCTAGGTCTCATTTTCTATTGAGCTACACATTACGTTTAACAGTGGTGCATGACTTATTAAAAGCATAGTTTGTATAGTCAGGTTAGGTTTTGTGAAGGTATTATCAGTAAAAACTTTGCTGCCTGTTGTAGAAAGATTTCACATTGCAGTGACTTTGTAAAAAAGTGAAGAAGACCTCAGACAGAAACCCCATTTTAGTGGACTTAAGCAATTCAAAACTACTCAAACTAATATTATCCATATCCGTGGGATCCAATGCTATATTGGTGGAAATCAACCCTCTACACTTTCACAAGAGACCGCTGTTGTTTAGCACTGTTTGCTCAACCAAATAATCTGTGTTGCCACACGAAATAACGTTGTTAGAGGTTGTTAGAGGCTAGCTCCATCATTCTATTTAGCAGATCTGCTCAATCAGCTAATTGTCAGTCTGACGGGTTAATTTTCAAACAAGCTAGCATATTTAGCAAAAAAAAAAAAAATTAAAACCCAAATTTTCTCAGAAATTGGTGGTTTTAATATTTTTTTTCTCTGTTTCTGCTCTGCCGAGTTGTTCTTACTCTTCTCATGTCATGTCACAAATTCGGAGACCTGGAAAAGAAATGTAAATGGTAAAAATTCACCCAGTCTCACTTGCAAAAATGCGCACATTCATATTCCGACAAGCAGATTGGGGTCAAGTACCTTGCCCAGAGGCACATTGACGTGTGACAGGAGGAAACTGGAATCTAACCTACAACTCCCAGGCTCCATTACACTAGACTGTTATCTGGAAACCGCCGCTATTTTCAGATTTTGATTGGGGAAAAGTTCCACATTTATACAAGAGACTGCCAAGACACCGTAATATTCACTGCAGTTGTCATGCCAGGGCACTGGATGGTGCTGTGATTTTAGCATATCATCGAAACGCGTATGTGCTTTTGACTCTTAGCTTCCACCTCATTTAGAAAACAGTAATCCATCTCCAAGGAAGCAAGTGCTCATGAAAGACATGTATTCAGACGTTGTGTTAAACTGAACAGGTTAAGTAGCCCACAGCAGCATATCCACCATTGTTTTTTGTTGTTTTCTGCATGTGCACGCATAGAACAAACCCTGCAGCTGTATGTTCTCAAAAGTGTTCTTCCACACCTGCTGAGTACTTTACACCTCTAAGTGTTCCCAAAAACTTCCTCTCTGAGATGTGGTTTCAAAAAATGCCAGTGTGAGAGACTCTGATCCTGGCTGGATCGCAACAAAAATGTTAAGGTTTCACTGAAAACCGGCTCCTTGTAACCCGGGCCTCAGATTGCAAGATGACTACTGCTACCACTGAGCCACAGTCACCCACTATAGAGTTGTATCATTGCTGCTATTGTATACTGTCAATGTCTCTTGCCAAATCCAAAAGATTTCTTCAATCTCTTTGAATTTAGAAGGAAATTGCTGGTCACAACTATTCAGGCAGATTGATTCAGCCAACAGCCTTAAACAGTGTAACTTTGAGAAAACTAATTAATTTAGCAATTGTTTCTTGTAAAAGTGTAAGAAGTAACTGTTCACCTATACGGCATTACATCCCAGGGGCAAACACATTTTCAGTTTGAGTTGAAGCAAAATGAAGATAAACATTAAGTATTCTTGACTGATCCTGATTAAATACTGGGCATGCTTGTTTACCTCTCAGGATTCTTAATTTCCTCGGTGACAAAGTTGAGTGTATCCCAGCCTGAGTAGGAGAACAGAGCTGAGTAGAGAGCCAAAGCTATGGCTCCAGGATCGGTTGAGGACCCCTCAAATGGACTTTCAAAACTATTTATTTCTCCTACACAAAAAATGTAAAAGATTAAAGCAGATGAGTTTTCCTTTCTCTGATATTTTCTTACCTTTAATTTTTACTTACCTGTCACTATTTTCAGGATTCCAACAATGATTATGAGGAAGAGGGCCATGAGTTTTGCATATGTGAAGATGTCCTGGACTAGAGTCCCCCATTTCACATAAGCACAGTTTATGAAGATCAGTATACCTGGACAAGCCAAAGAATGCAATAAGTCACCCTCATAGTCCAGATGTTAAACTTACATCAATTTTGTTTCCATACTAAATAATTGCCTGTGTGTGGGTGAAACTTACTTGTTCTGCACTCATTCTATGGCTACATTCACACAGCACGTCTTGATGCTCAATTCCAATTTTTTTACATGGTCATTCATACTACTAATTAAATGTAACAGCAATCAGAGTTTAGTGTGAACGGTTTACAACTCCAAAGCGACCCACATGCACAGAAGGAGAATGTTGATGCCACACAGCAGCGAATTGTTTATGGAAGTAATAATGGATGCCGCTGGCTATGGATAGATTTTATTCTTGAGCAACAGGAGCCGTCAGTATTATCACAAGATCATAACAAGATGAAGGAAGCTAAGAAAAAAGAAAGCACAGCTAATGAAATCGCCTTTTGTGGAGCATTGACTACAACTTCTGTAGAGAAGTCTGTTTGGATGCGTAGTCGGAACCAGGAGTGGTTATGATGCGCTTTACTGACACAGGTTTCCTTCATAATTTATTTTCATGGCCTGTACTTATATTGCACTTTATCAAGTCCAGAAGACCCCAGAGTGCTTTACACTACATTCAGACATTCACGCACACCGATGGTAGCAAGCTACTGTATAGCAGATGGATACCACAGCTGGGGCACACTGACAGAGGCAAGGCTGCCATGCCCAGTGTCACCCTGACAACCACCAGGTCACATGATGTGTCTTGCCCAAGGACACAATGATGGAGATGGATGGAGCCATCAAACCAGCAACCCACCAATTACTGGACAAACTCCTACCACCGTCGCCACTGTCACCCACCAGATAATTATTATTTTCATAATAATCGCTGCTGGCTTCAGCCATTGTTTAAGTCTGGATTTACCGCATCTGGCTTTTTCTGTTGCACAATTTCAATGTATGTCTTACATCAATAACGTAAAAGTTGGGTAAAGTGTGACATGATCGTTCAGACTGCAGATGCTTTGAAAACTATCGGATACGTATCTGATTTAGCACCACACATGGAAGTGGCACAAATCAGACTTTTTGGGGGTTGAGCAGACTGTTCAGACTGCCATGAAAAAGTCGGATACGGGTCGTATATGGGCAAAAAAAAATTGGATTTGGTTCTCATTTGCCTGCTGTGTGTACATAGCCTATGAGTTCCCCTTAGTGGTCGAATAATTTTAATATTTGTTGATTCAATTAGAAAATAGGTTGGGATGCAGTCAGTTGGAGCCACTTCAAGAATTCAACATGCAAAGTAGAGTCAGTTCTCATGGTTGTAGACCTAACACTGGCATAGCGTAGCTGCGAGCCTTCTAGCAAACTGTGTAACTGCCCTCCCTTGGTAACTTGGTCCTCCCTTGAAAAAGAGATCTGTGATCTCAGAGGGACAAACCTGGTTGAGTAAAGGATTATCAGATGCAAATGTGTTATTTACTCAAAGAAGCATATTTACGTAAACCTTAAAACACAAGACAGATGGTAATAGCATGTTGGGGCTATTACACTTAGCTTAAAATCAAACATAGTGTATTTTCTACAATGTCAGAGGAGAAATTCATGTTTGGGGGAAGACAATCCAGGGTACGAATCCAGGATTTCAGAAAGAGAGGGTATAATCTCAGTTCTCACAGAAAGATAACTCATTTAATTAACAAAAGTTAATTTTGACTGGCTCCCAGGAATTTCATGCAGGGATATGTTTGTAGTAAATCCAAATGAATGAAAGTTTTGATGCAGATGATTCACCTTTGATGGAAAGACATTGGTTGCTCACCCAAAGGAAAACGTGGCTGTTATTCATGACAGGATAAAGAATATGATTCTTTTAAGCAATACTCATGTAGACCTGAACGATGTGTGAAAAATATCCTCAACCTGCTTGAATCATTGCTTCCTTCAGTAACTAAAACAATAGTGTTGCTTAAGCAATGTCTGGTCTAAGGTTTCCTCCAGAATGGCAGACAGGAAGTTTGCCAACATCAAGCACAACAGGAAGTGTAAAAAGAAAGTGTAAAGAGAAGGAAATGTGATTTACCACAACAGTAAAACACCTCTGTATGTTACATTTCTTTTCTAGGAAAGAAATCTAGATTTGTTTAAATTCTCCAAATACAAGGAAAATGACCAGGGAAGATTACAACATTTCTGTACTGTGGAATGAAGATTCAGAGGTAAACATGTGCAAAACGTTTTTTAAAAGCATTATTCAGTTTGAAAAAAACAAACCAAAAATTCAAATAAATTTGGACCATTAAAAAATCTGCAGGTCAGCAGAGCCACTGACAGGGAGGACAACTGCATGGTGGAGGGGGGCCCAGAGCTAAGCCTGCCAACCATCAACCCTCTGTATTTGAAGATAAATAAAACCTTATATGTAACTTACATAAAAACTTTTCCATTATTTTTTAAAATCCTAATTGTCCTTGTTGTAGTAAGGAAGAGCTGCTCCAACTCCCTAACTCAAAATAAGAATTCCACTGAGATATTTTCTGACTTTGAGTTCATTAAACTGCTCATTTCTGCAGCCAGAGAGAGGAAAATATGCAGCTTCAGTCTGTCCCTCCGCTCTGGACCAGGCATCTGCTCCACCAATTTGATATAAAGAAACAGAACCAGGTCTGTCACCTGAGAAACACGTGTCAAGCTGCAGGTACAGGCTAGAGTTGGACCTTTTACATTTCTGTGTCCTTTCCTCAAATGGCACTAACAACTACACAGTTTCTGTCAGAGACATAATGCATATTTTTCCTCGTGGAAGTTATAATTAGAACAGGTCCGATAGGAAATGTTTGGAGGCTGGTAAACATTATTGGCTGTGCTGTTTCACAACTTGCTGCAGACTGACATTACTACCTGGAGCGTTGTCACCACTGCACACAGTCTGGGCTGGAGGTGAGCGGCCATGAATGAAATAAAGATTCTGCTCTAGGACATTAACTGCTGAAGGAAGGTTCTATCTGTGATGTTTAGAGTTCAAATCTAAACATGTCACACGAACAGAGGCCTAAAATATGAATGATTTGGACAACGTAGGAGGTATGAAAGGCCAAAAGAGCCACAATTCAATTAATTAAAAAGTCTCAAAATTGATATTTGTATATCAATTTAGATATACAAAGAAAAAGCTAAAATGAATTAACGTAATCTTTTTCCTAAGTAATTATATATATATATATATATATATATATATATATATATATATATATATATATATATATATATATATATATATATATATATATATATATATATATATATAATTGTACATTTATACATTTTATTTTTCATTTAGATTTTAAGTAAACATTTCAAAAATATTTTTACTTTATGTGCTGCAGAACATCATAAGCTTTTTTTCATTTCTCCACCTTATAAATCAAAATCACTGAGTGGGACAAACTCAACCACAACAAAGGTGATTGGCCAGCAGCTCAGATGCTGTACTAGGAAACCAATCAGATGTTTGGTTTTAATGAGACATAGCAGCAGTTTGAGTTATTTAATGATATATTGTAGCACTGGAAGAAAAACAATAAATAAAATTAACAACACATTTTTATTTATGATTCTACCACATATTTATTTACTTACATTTTTAATTAGATTCCCCAGTTTAATCAATTCATTGAGTAATAAATTGAGACAATTAACATATATTGAAAAGAACATTTATTTATTTGATATGTATATTTCCAATTTAATTTAAATTATTACATGTAACCATGTATATTGTGAATTTGTGTCACTGTTATCTCTATGGCAATAGAACCTGTTATAAGCAGGAAAGCAAGCAAACACAAAACAAATCAGAAGAACAGAACAGATACAAGGGGGGAGAAGGGAAGAGAAGAGTAATGTGAAGTAAATATTCCACTAGTTGCAAAATGAGCGGGGTGGAGGCCCATCTAAGGCGACCCTGTGCCAGGCAAGGCTGTCAGCTGGCCTGAGAATGTGAGTGCAGTGTCCTCAGTCTGCAGCGGGTCGCAGCGAGTATGTGGTTACAAAAACAGAACCTTTTTCTTGGTAGAGCGGCTCATGACTCATGACACTGTTGCTCTGTCACCTAAATAGCACTTCTGCTTCCTGGGCTCTTCAAAGCACAACACCAGACAGTTAAACACTGTTGCGCTCCACAGGACAGCAGCTCCAAGAAGACTACAGTGCAGTTACTGAGTCTCCCAAATAAAGCTGCAACTCTCAACCTCAAGGAAGCTGATATAAGAGAAAGCAAAATTAGAAGCAGTGAACACTGGAAAGCTTGCATGTATCTTTTTACACCAAGCAAGGTGAAACCAGTGCTGGAATGGACACAACAATTACTGGGAAGAAACAGAACTCAAGAGGTTGTTTTTGCATAAACACTGACAGCAACACCAAAGAAGAAGACATGAAATTAAAATTATATCATAGTTATGTTATGTGGTGAGGAGGACAGATTTCTCCTCACCAATCAAAAACAGACTCTCTGATGGACCCACCCTTTAACCCAGGATTATGAAACAGGAATCTTATATTTAAGCTATGGAACAATCCGCACCTGAGAGACGACAGAACAGAATTCATGCCACACCATTTTTGAATTCCAATTTGTCGCAAGTGGGAAAAATGAGCAGAATGGACATGCTTTTAAATCCCTCAATAGTGTGTTGGTTTGTTAGGTCGCCAAGCTGCTGCTTCTCAGACATTTCTATAGACCGATAGGTCGATATAGGTCTCATTGGATAAATCACCAAAAAAGCTTCACTTAACGAACTGCTGTTACTACTTTTATCATGTGTGTACATTGTGTTATACACTAATGCCTGAGTTCAGTGTTGCCAACCCTGCTTGAAGATTTCGAATGCAATCGAAAGGCAACTTTCGATTGCATTCTCAGCTGCCTTGGTGTCGCCTTTTTTCTTTCCAGCTTCTTTACATACATTCAAGACGATATTTATATACAATGTATAAAAAAGACAATCATTTTTTCTCACAACACATTGAATCAGATTAAACTTCCTTTTCATAAATCGGTTAGGATTACAGAAACTATGTGTATTTGCTAAATGCTGGAATAATGAGCAAGAGAAGTTTTTAAAGAATCTTTTAAAACTTTCTTAAATCCAGAAGTTTATATATTTGTCTTTGGTGGAACGGCCTTTTAAACTTGGGTCAAAGATTTTGGGTATCCTTCAAAAAACTTCTCACAGTAGTTTCCTGGAATAGAACTGGTGTAACTGAGTCAGATTTCTAAGGTGCCTTTCTCGCACACATCTTTTTTAATTCTACCCACAAAGTTTCTATGGGACTGAGATCAGGAGATCGAGCTACTTTGTAACTAATTCGTGATATATTTAGGGTCAATGTCGATTTCGGAAATCCATTTGTAACTTTTTAACTTCTTACTTAGATGTTGCTTGAGTTTCAAATAGTAAGGTCTTCATGTATACCTGGGTTTGCAAACTGTAATGGAGCTTTTTATGTAATGGCTTCTTCCTCACTGAATGACCTTACACCTCATCCCTGTGTATGACTCTGCGCTGTGGCTTATGAAACTCTCACCAGCTTGCTCTGGTGCTGATTCACACATTTCCCATTAAAACATGTTTAACTCTGGGACACAGAACTCATCTCCTTCATGAACATCACGATGGCTGGACAATCCCCTGTTAGCAACATGTTTCTTCTGACTAAAAGTAATATTAATGTTTTTAAGAGGCCCAGCCAGAGCCCCGACTTGAATCTGATAGAGAATCTGAGAAGGCAGCAAAAGATTAGGGTAATGGCAACAAGGCCTTCCAACCTGAAAGACTTGGAGCTCATCACAAGAGAATAATTGTCAAAAACACCAGTGGAAACATGCAAAAAGCCTTTCGGTAATACAAGTTAGTTTTGAATGCTGTTATAAGAACAGAAGCTTTTCTATTAATTATTAAGAATAGTATAATTAATATTTTGACAGGCATTTTTGTTGAAATGTAAATAATAAATCCTTTTTTTTAAATGATACTTGTTCTATGTTGTATTTTTATTTGGCTTTTTCGTGCAGCAGCTATTTTCTTTGGCTTAGGGGTGGTCCTTGCATGAATGGTGCACTGGGCAAGCCCCTCCTCCTACTCCAAACCCAGCCCACCCAAGTGTTACACAATAAAGCAATTTCATGGAAATTAAAACTAAGCAGCAAACAAAACATCAACAACAGCATCATCTGTGTGCATCACAAAGTATTGTGCACCTACTCAACACACAGGGGTGCCATCATCTCATTGAGTGCACATGCAGAAAAGCAATAGAAAAATTAGTTCAGGGTGCAGCTGGCAGAAAAGTTAATTTTTTAAATAGTTTTATTTGCCACAATTTTGCAGTTTCAAAATCTACTTTGCTCACACACGTTCTGACAGGAATGATTCTTACAGAGGCAGGCTGCAGCGAGGAGTCGTACCGCATCGTACGGTGGCTGGCAGGTTGGATAGAGAGCTTCCACCAAATAAAAAGCAAATGTCAGCGAGATTGCAGCCTGGCTGGCTGGCTCAATCAGCAGAATAGACGTCCACAGACGAATGAAAGCCAGGAAGCCACCGAACGACTCCAGGATGTAAGCGTAGCTGGCTCCGGATTTGGGGATGGTGGTACCGAGCTCCGCGTAGCAAAGGGCTCCGAACACTGAGAACAAGCCTCCAAGAGCCCAGATCAGCAGGGACAGCCCAAAGGAGCCACTGTACATCAGAACCCCCTTAGGTGAGACAAAGATCCCGGAGCCTATCATGTTGCCCACTATGAGGCAGATCCCGTTGATGAGGGAGATCTCCCTCTTCATCTGCATCTTCTCTCGCTGCCCAGCATTTGGAGTCTTTAGGTCCTCCTCAGAAGCAGCTGGGGAACTTGGGCATATTGTCTGTGACATGACCCCGATGGTCTGCCTTAAATCCCCCATCAGTGCTGCAGTTCTGATGTCAAGGTTAAAGAGCGATAATTAGCTGCAACTGATTCAATTTATTGTCAGGAAGCTGTTTAATTCATAATTTCCAAACAACAAAACTGAAGAATAACAGCATGATGGTAATGCCAGCAGCTTAAGGACAAGTCATAAAAAAATGTCAAACACTAAGATAGACATTCAGAGCACACGCAATAATTAAAACCATTTAGACTAGCAAGTCAGCTCACCTTGTTTATGAGATCAAAAAGTCTATTTCTTTCTCCTGGATCAGTGCGACCTCTCCAAGACTCCAGTTGGGCTCTGGTTAGATCACATCTGAGAGGCAGCAACAGTCGGACGATGTTGCAATGCCTGCAAGGCTGCACAAACACAACCTGTGTTTTTCAAGCGCACGCTCACATCCCCTTAAGCCCCCCCCCCCAATGTGCTATTTTCAGAGACAAGCAGCTCCTGCCTTGACGGAGCCTTTCAGGGCAAACCAAGCTGCCTCTGAGACCATATACAACCCAGACAATGACCAGGCAAGTATCAAAAGTTGGCCAATTTGTTGATAAGAGGATGACTTTAGAAACATCCCTGAATAAACAAACATGTTAGAGGCCAGGTCAGGACAGAAATAGAGTCTTGTGAAAGTATTTATATTCCAGACGAGTCACCACTGCAGAATTACAGGCCAGTCTCCAAAATACCATTCATCAGCAAAGTGATTGAAAAACAACTGTTTCAACAGTTAAATAGCTTCTTAACATTGTCCAGCCTCTTTCACACAAGTTTTCGTGTTCACCGCTGTACTGAGACTGCCCTTGTCAAGGTGTTTCATGACATCCGCATAAATACTAGCCTGGCCATTACGTTCCTACACAATTCTGCTCGATTGTCATCTCCCTTCAGTGATCCGTCTGCACTTTCTTCTGCTGAGCTGGATTTCTGTGGGAGAATTTCATCCAGGCCAATCAGCGAACTGAAGAAGTTGTGAATGACGTTGATTTTCTGCACTGTTTTAGAATTGCAGTCTAGAATTGTAGTTTGGCAATGACAGGAGAGAAAGCATACAAAGCCATTCAGTCCGTGTTGGCCACGCTTCCAAATATTGAATTAACATTAATAGCCACCGGCTCTGCATTTCTCTCTTCGCAAGAGGGATAGTTGTTTACAGCGCAGGCAATTTCCTGTAATTTTCATAGCATTGAACTGGCACATTGCATACATCATGGCCAAACATTAGCAATTGGGTAAAATTTAAAACTTCAACAGAGTCCACGCCTCCAGCAAACAGTTGTTTTTTAATAGCCGTGGGTCCAGATCCTCTGTGTGAAGCAAAGCATAGAACAAGGGGCTGGTTTTTACCAGGCTACATAAATATAGATTGTGGAAGAACCACAGTTCTAGTATTATTGGACATCAGTGTAGCATTCGACACTTGACCATCACATGCTACTGAAACGACTGGAGAGCAAGGTCAGACTCTCTGGTACAGTACTTAACTGGTTCGAGTCTGACAGGGACTTCTTTGTGTCATTAAGAAACTTTTCATCGGAGCAGACAGAAGTGACATGTGGGCTACCCCAAGGTTCAATCCTGGGGCCCCTTATTTCTTATCTACATCAGCAGTCTCCAACTCTAGTGCTCGAGAGCTACTGCCCTGCAAATTTTAGATCCATGCACCAACACAGTTGAACCAAATGATTAAATTATGTCTTCTGCATGCCATCAAGTTCGGCAAAGGCAATTCATTTGATTCAGGTGTGTTGGAGCAGGTTTGCATCTAAAAGCTGCAGGGCAGTAGCTCTCGAGGACTTGAGTTGGAGACCCCTGATCTACATGCTCATGCTAGCTCAGATTATAACAAACAATACACTAAGTTACCATAACTAAGCAGATGATACACAGCTTTATGTTACAAAGTCACAATGTGACTCTGGATTCACTCAAGCACTGAGCAAATGCATATAAAAAAAAAAAAAATAAATAAAAAAAATCAACGCATGGATGTGTCTTAACTGCTTTAGCTGAATTGAAACAAAACTGAAATTATTTTTGGATCTAAAGAGGAATGATCTAGAGTCAGCATACAGCTTCAGTTATTACAACTACAAACTAGTAATCAGACCCGAAATCTGGGTGTAGTGATGGACTCAGACCTGAACTTTCATGAACACATAAAGACAGTTACAAAGTCAGCCTTCTATCACCTGAAGAACTTTTCCAGGATTAAAGGACTAATGTCACAGAAAGATGTAGAGAAACTCATCCATGCGTTTATCTTTAGTTGCAATGATTACAACTAATTGGGTGACTTTTGAATCCAATTGATTGTAGTGTTTTTTTCAAAGGCCTGAGAATGAAAAGGTGCCTGCATATGCACACCACACTGTTCAGATTCTCAATAGTTATGTAAAATCTATATATCATTTTTCTTTTACTTCACAATGATGCACTTCCTTGTGTTGGTCTAATACACAAAATCCCAATAGGATGCACTGAGGTTCAGGGTCAAAACATGAAAAAACTCAAAGGGTATGAATATTTTTTCAATGGGGCTACTTCCCCGTTTGCAAAATTAGAAAATCAAGCAAAACACCGTACAGAGATAAAAACAGCATATTTATTTGAATGAAGTAAATGATATTGCATTTGAAAACTGTTTCAGTTGTAACTGCAGCTACACATCAACTAAAACATTTCCTGACCGACGACAACAGATATGAACTAACTTAGGTCACTTCTGTAAAAGGCATTTTTTTCCCCTTTTCACAAAAACACACACTTCACAAATACGTAAAATAATTCAATTATCACATACAGTATAAAATATAGAACAACATAGATTATCAAATTTGTCGCATTTTATTCCTCGACTTTGCTTGATATGTGTGTGAAGAGCTTTCCACGTTATTGACGTTATTAGAGTCGAGACCACAAGCAGAATATGAGGCACAGTTTTCAAAGACAAGGCAATACATGTCCAACATATGGAAGCATATGGACCTCTCCTGGTCCTTATCTTGGCATTTTAATGACTTGGGGTGACAATGCTTAGCATCACTTGGGTTTTTTTTCAACGTACTGTGATTCGTGTCTTGGCATCAAAACATATTTATTTATCAGGCTTCTCGAACTGGGACCTGAGTCCGAATTTCGTACCATAAACATGCAAATGTGAACTGGTTTCACAATAAAAAAAATCCTTGGATCCTTAAAAATAAGATATTATGTGCATTTATTCCCAAAAATGTGACCAAGACAATAATAATTCTGTAAAGATAGCATGCATGGAAGAAAGTTTAAATTCCCCCAGCAGTGATTGTGATTTAAGCACCTATTAGAGAAAACGAAGGCCACAATGACAATAGCAAGGCCCTTGATTAAAATAAAAATGGCCAAAAATCACATCATGTGCAAAGTGCAAATCATTTTTAACTCATTTTTTAAATAATTTAAACCTTTAAGCTATAAAGCATTGTTTTACTATGGACTGGGTTGTAAAGAAAAAAATATTTATATTTAGAGGTGGGAAATTTCATTGAATTAAAACAAATGATGGAGATAACCAGAGATGCTCTACAGAATCAGAAGGTGATGGGAAACATCCAATCATTTCCCCACTGAAGCTACTTGGTTGCCATAACGACAACACTCTTCAGTGGGGAAGCTGTAACTGTAGGAAGACTCGAATCTCACTGTTTTCAGTATCAGTGAGCTGATTAAAAATGAAGCTCCCATGTCATCTGCTAAACAAGGAGGAGATATCTCTTTTGATAACAGGAAGGCTGAACAGATTACAGTGAATTCTCCATGGAATATACACAGACTGGCGTTTACAGTTGCAAACAATAACCACACCAATAATATAAGATTCTTATAATATCAGCATTAAATATCAACTAAGTAGTCATGTTTTACAGCAGTTTCTCTTTTTCACACACACACACAGTGTGACTGAATGAGCCATTCTGCAATTACAATGATAAACTGTAATATACAACATTTTTAAACTAAAAAAAACCCCCTGATGATATGACTGGGATTATTGTTACTTTTGCAGGTTAAACCATTTCAGTGACAGAAGAAATAAATATTGTTTATGGTTTAATAGATGACTCTTATGCAGCAAGTGATGAGCTACTGACGCGGTATGATGAAGCAGCCTATTTGATAGTTGGCAAGTTTAGAGTGAGAGCAGTATTTGGGTTCGTTGGGTTCTAGACTATATGCAACAACAGATTAATATCAAAAACATATGGTGATATCATTAGGGTCATAATAAATGCCAAAAAAATCATGATAAAATGATCCAGTTTTGCTCTTCCCTTTGCCAGATCAGCATTTAAAATAAGACACATTAGCAGGAATCCTTGGTCAAGAAAAGGCCTTAAAAATCATGTAACATAAATTCAATTTGAATTAAAAAAAGAAATAATAAATTAAAGATTGGAATTGTATTTTTAAGTGGGGGGAAAAAATCCTATGTTAAGAAATAATTTTCAACAAAATTACTCTATTGGTTTCCCTAACAATCCCTTTAAAATCAACTCAACTCTTTTAAGCTTCTAGGATCTTTTAAATTGTAATCCATGACTTTTTCTTTTCAATGGGGAATAAATAATTCAATTTAAAAAATTCTTCCCGAAGGGAAATTAAATGTTGTTGTAACTCCTATCATCCAAGTATCTTCAAAGAGTTGTCGTGGAATGTGATGCTGTGGGCAGGAAGGATCTCCAGTAGCAGTCAGTCTTGCAGTGCTCTGAAGAGGCCTCTGACTGAAGACTGTTGTTGTATGACAGTCTCATGGCTGTCATGACATGATGACAGCTCAGTACACAGGCAGCAAAGATGATGTACTTCACAGTAACATGTCCTGGATGGCACCATCAGTTACTAGCAAGCACTGCTAATCCACCTCATTTGATTTTGCCTTCTCGTTTGGTTTGAAACAAAGGATAAATATGTGGAAAAGCATCCAATGTGCACTGTTAAGTACAAAGTAGGATCTGTGATGCTGTGGGCCTGTTTCTCCTCCAAAGCCCTGGAAATCTTGTTGGACTTCTTGGCATCATGAACTCTATGAAAATACAGTAATGATCCGGATAACGATCCAAAACATACATTAGAGTAAGCCTGTCGCAATAAGAATTTAATCAATTAATGTCAAGATGAATTACAACAAGCTCAATTATTTCCATTCTGATTAATATTTTTTGAAAGGCAATTTTATTTCCAGAGACATCATAATCAATTTTATTTATGGTTTTGGTTGTGTGTGTTTTAATTTCCTTTCTTATTTATTGTTTTTGGTTGTGTTTTATTTTGGATATTTAACATGTTTTCCAGTTCCAGTGTGGAGCACTCAGTACAAAATAAAGTTTATGGATCTTTAAGAGGGTGAACTTACATTACTATGTCATTACCAGTATATTACTTGAAAATGGTCTCAAAACAACAATATTATCTCAATAATTTCTAGGGCAGTTTGTCCAATAAAATTTATTACTGTGACAGGCCTACGTTAAGAGAGGCAGAATATGTGCAGGGAAGCTAATAACTCAGTGCTAATAACACAATTATTTGCCAACTTACGATTTTTTCCCCACAGAATAAATATGCTCAAATTAAAGGTTGGATTTTTCTACGTTAATTATTTAGATATTTTTTGCTGCTGCACAAAAAGCTTTATTTATATTTGGTCAGCAAGTTTTTCTGCGTCCTAAAAAATTATTTAACAGCCCTGATATAAAAAAATAAAGTATCTACGTAAAGGGATTCTATATTTTAGCAGAAACTCTGCAGGTCTTTATGTAAACAGGAAGTTTAACATTTCTGCTGATTGCTACTAATCCGTTTCCTATAGAGGGAAATCTATTGTATTTACAAGGGTTGCTGCTGTTTGGAGCAGACGGCTACAGTAGAGTAAACATGAAAGTATTAGTCGGACTTTCTGTATAGTGCAGCTTGGTTAACTTTTGCTACCTGGAGAGTAAGGAGGATTTTCTTCATATGTGCCTTTTGGAATAACTACAGCTCTGAATACTGGGAGCAGAGTGTTTAGAAGAAAATCATTTCTGGAAAAGTTCAGAAAGGTGCAAAGCTATGAAAAGCAGGAATACTGAGTGAGGTGAGGCCAAAAAACTGAAAGTAACAGCAGATCATCTTGGTCCACTTTTAACATCCATCTCACACACACACATCTCTTCTTCTGGGTTTTATAATACAAGATCAATATGACTTAAGATGAATCTCATGATAACATGTCTACATGTTTAACCTCTGTATTCCCTCTCCTGCAGACTGAATCCACACTAAGGGAACCTGTGAGGGACAAATACTAACCGGACCGAGACAGGAAAGTTCAACTTAGAGAAATAAATTCTACTTTCAGATGTGATTCCTACTTCAGAAGGTTTTCCAGAACAATGTGCCCAACAGGCTCTCATCTAATTAAGTAAGAACCAACAAGGAGATCCATCTATTATACACACACTGAACACACACTGGGCTTATCAAAAGGGAGAGTTAACCCCAAATAGCATTTGGTACCACTGTTAAACCCTGTAATCCAAATAAATCCTCTCCAATCAAACCCATTTTAAATGAAATCACGAATATAGTCTAAAGCCTTTTGGTTTCATAAAAACATCTCATTTTCCGGTAGATATTGAACTGGTACCGATAACTGATGCTGCTCAGCCAGTTCTTCCCTTCTGACTTTCCCAGGTTAGGAACTGAGGTGAATATGTTGAGAACAGAGCCACAGAGAGTGAACTGCTGAGAACTGTAGTGTCATGCTGCCAACAACCTGAAGAGTTTCTGTTTGCTTTCCTCCAGCCGCTGCTGCTAAAAGTTCCTGTAGGACATGGAGAACGGCGGCGCGCTGGGCACGGCCGTCGTGACGGGGGAGACAATTTCAGGTGGGTACGGCTTCAGGCCTCCCTGGTTGTTGTCCACCAGCTTGCGCACGACGATCCGGCAGAAGTCCTCGTCATGTTTGTGGCAGTTGTCCAGCAGCTGGCGGACCTTGGCGGTGCGCGTGGGCTGGTTGACCACCAGTTCGTAATCCTCACGCATCAGCATGGAGCGGGCGAGCAGCGCGTCCAGGCTCTGGTTCAGACATGCCTCCGTCATTTGGAGGACGATGTCCTCGCGCCGCGCCGCCATCCAGCGGGCGACGGGGCCTTGTGAGGGAGGGGAGTGGCGCAAAGCAGGAGGGTAATCAGCTGCATCAGAGAAGGAAGAGGAGAGATTTACTGATGAAATAATGGAAACAAACTATTTCACTGTTATTCTATTAATTTTGCATTACTTGCATGAGAAACTGATATTCTCCACCTCCGCAAAGGTCTGAAAATCAGCCACTGAGAGGGCTGACTGAGAGACCCATCCACCAGGTCACGTCTGCACGTGTGCAGTTAACACAGGGTTTCAGCAGGTTTCATCAACTCAAATTTAAGACTTATTAAGACCTTTTTAAGACCATTATGAATTAAATTTAAGACCTGTATCACGACAGAAAGGACAAAAGAAAATTGCATATTTTGTCGTGGAAAATGTGTGTGTAGATATATATATATTTTTTTTTTTCTTCTCAGCTGCATTTCAATCTGTAGTAACAGCTTTGTTGAAATGAAATTATTTTATAGACAAGACTTGTGCTTGACCACTGTCTTTAAAATTTACAAAACCCCAGACTTCATAGTTCATGTCACTCTCAGACCAGTGCTGGTAGTAGCAGCTGTGACCATTTACCATTTTCTAGGGAGCTTTATTAGCCATGCTAATAAAACTGACATTTCTACAGCCTTAGCCCCCACAGGACCGAATTTTTTTTGTTTTTTTTTTTTTTTACACAGAATGCACGTAGCATTGTACAGGTTAGCAACACAAGTGATCTAATGGCTAAGACGAACATTATCCAGCCAACCGGCGATAAATTTGAACTCCCATGACATACGCAAAAAAACTAGCTAGTGAGCTAGCTAGCAAGTGTATATTAGCCACTAGTTTCTGGTAGCCTCAACTGCGTTGAGTCACACAACAAAATTAAGATGTCTGAGCACGATTCGAACGCTTGCCTGACAAAAACAGTCCCCTGAAGGGAAAAAAAAAAAAAAAAAAAAAAAAAAAAAAAAGCCTACATCGAATGTACGAGATTAAAGCTGCAGTATGCAACTTTTATGAAAAATATCTATTTTTTACCATATTTGTTAAAATGATCATTATGTTGTGACAGTATAATGTAAGACAGATCATCTGAAAACAATCAAGCTCCTCTGCCTTCTCCCAGTGCTCCCAGTACTAGCAGCAGAAATACACCACTCAATCAGAAACAACCAATCAGAGCCAGGAGGAGGGTCTTAGCTAGGGCTGGATATTGTTTAGGACCTCACAATTCTATTCGATTCTTTGGGTCACAATTCGATTCGATTTCAATTCGAAATTGCTTTAAATGCTTCGATATTGATTTCATAATAAGATATACACAAATAACTCATTTGACTCCCTGTAGTTTAATTTTAGGATATTTACTTTCTTGCCTGTATTAACAGAAAGGCTCTAGAAAGGGTTGTTCAGCAACACACCAACCCTCTGGCCAGGAGAGCTAATCGATTTATAGGGTTTTCCAAATCAATATTGAATTGGAAAAAAATTAAATGCAGTGAATTGATCAATCAATATATTAACACACTCCCCCTTGGTCTGTGCTAAGTTACAGCTGGTTCACCACAACATAGCCTGTCACGAATGCTAAAGCCAGTTAGCATGACCACCCACGACGGTGGATAAACAACAACATGGTGACAGTTTTAACGAATATGTAAAAAACATATTTTTGTAAGAGTTTCACAATGCAGCTTTAAATAGTCCTGCTACCACAAAATTTAAGATCTGTGACTAATGTATTTAAGGCCAACTTACATTTTTTAAAATATATTTAAAATTTAAGGTCTTAATTTTAGATATGAATTTAAGACTAAGACTTTTTAAGGATGCGTGGACACCCTGTAACAATAGTTCGCCCTTTGTTGCCAACTTAACAACTGTGTCGCAATAGTTAATGACTTTTCAGAGAAAAGAAAAAAAAAAAAAAACAGTATCGGCAGGTCAGGCTTTTTAAAGATCAGTGATCAGCCAGAAAACTGCTATCAGTGCACCCCTAAATCAGACCATATAAAAGGAAGGAAAATCCTGACAATGCCTAAAATAAACTAAAATTGGAAGACCGTCTGCACATGCTTCCAAAACTGACAGAAATCCTTACACACACATACTCTGACTGCTCGTACCTTTCAGGTGGAGGTTTTCCATCGCTGCATCAGCCTCTGTGGTAGGCATGGCAGGTGTGACAGGAATGTTTAAATCATTCATGGGTTTGGCGCTCTGGAAGCCGTTAGGAATGCTGACCTCACAGGGGTCTTTCAGAGACTGCGGATGCTCCAGGTTAGGAGCTATGAAGGAGGAGGGAAGGCTTTCTGCATCAGCAAAAGCAAAACAAAAGTAAGAACTCATCTAGTAACTGACCCATGTATTCATATACAACCCATAAACTCAAACATGAGGGTGTTTTATTGGAGCTTTGTGTGATACTAAAACACACAGAAGTAGTTAATTGTAACTGTAATTGTAAAACGGATGGAAAATGATACACATTTTTTTTCAAGATAACTATCTGAAAAATATCTGAAAAGTGTGGCATGCATTTATAGTCAGCTCAATAGAAACAGAAATTTCCCCATTGTGGGACGATAAAGGATATTTCTATTCTATTCTAAATACTTTCCAGATATGTTTCTACCAACTTTGCACATCCATGGACTGGTATTTTTGCATATTCTTCATTGTCAGGTTGCATGGAGAGCATCTGTGAGCATCAGTTTTTTTATTTTTGCCAGTTGCGCAACTAGATTCATGTCTGGACTTTGACTTGGTCATCCTTACACATGATTAGCGCTGGGCTATATGGCTTAAAAATAAAATCTCCTGATTTTTTCATACCTGATCTGATTTTCGATTTGAATCAATTTTTTTTTTCTGAAAAAGAAATTGAAAATGACTGAAAATATTTTCAAAAACTGGCTTTTATTTTGATCATCCCTTCTGTGAATTGTACGATAGAGTATTAGAACCAGGCTACAAGAATGTAGTTTAATTACGAGAATAAAGTCATAATGTTGGCAGACGACAGACACAATTTTCCAAGAAGAATGTTTTAAAATGGTGAGAAAAAAAGTCATTTTAATCAAAAGAGCTTCTAGAGTTGTTGAGATCTAACATAAGAAGCTCAGTCTGTGTGGTTCTTTCTTCAAAATAGACTGTCGTTTGCGGCCAAATAAACAGAAACTGTAAAACACGTTTATCAAACAAGATGGTTGCCCCAGGGAACGCTGACATCACTCTGAACTATGGAAACACGGTGAATGCAGTGAAAAAAAAAAAAACATCCAGATTTTCCAAAAATTAAATCTTCAAAAACCAAAAACTTGATTAATGGATAAAATGGATTTATCGCCCAGCCCTACACATGAGAAATCTTTGATCTGAGCCAGTCCCTTGTAGCTTCTCAGATGAACTAAACAGACCTCTGTGAAACGTTCAAAGTCCAGGGCGCTGTTTTGTAACTAAACCTTGCCCCTTCATCTCAGGGGTATCAGAGCAAAGAAGGCTAAATGCTAATGCATGCCAACCTTTTCAGATTTTTATCTGCAAAAAGTCTTGAAAACATGTATAATTTTCTTTCTACTGAACAATTATGTACTACTTTGTGTTGGGTCAATCACATGAAAATACTAGTGCATCACACTGTAGGTCCGGAATCAAAGTTTTCTGTCATCGTATGATTGAATAGCCAAGAGATTATTACGTTTGGACGAAGCAGGACTGCTGCTGATGAGGGCGCCTGGTAAAGAGACATTTTCTTCCTGAGGGGAATAAGATCCAGAGCAGCAAGGTTGTGAGGTTCCCTGTTGAGACAAAAACAGCAGCTTGGACTTAGTAACTAAACCACAGAAAGAGGAAGGTTTTAATTCATCTAGTTCGTGTTTCACTCAAACAGTAAAATCCTCTTTCAGACCAGTAAAGGTTTCCCAGATCACAAACAGTTGACACAGTTCAGCTCCAACTTGTTTCATGTATTTTTATTTTTCAAATTAGAGTTGATCAAATAAAGTTGAAAAGGTGTTTTGAGTTGAACAGTGAGAGGCATTTTAATTTACTATGGCAATCTATATGATAACAAAGAGGCATCAGGATGAAATTCAATGATGTCCAAAGTTGAACACAAGCTGCACCCACAGGAAGCAGAGATGGATTAAAATATCACAAAATATTGACTCATAGTTTGAGCCTCAGCAGGAATTTTGAAGTGACACTCGTCTGAACTGCTGCAGTTACATTCATGAGAGACAACAGCAGCAGCTTTGAGTTGATATGAATAAAAAACGCCGCTGTCTAAACGGTCCTCCACCATGGAGTGACCTGCGCTGAGAAGTTAAAGCAACAAAATGGATTTTTCCACAGCATTAACCAAGACAAACCAGATAAGCTTCGACTCAAACACTCCGAGCTGTCAGTGAAGCAACTAATGTCTGTCTGGATTACATCAATATTGTTTCTGTTCAACACTAAGCGTCTGTTAGTTTCGTATGGACCTTCATACAGGCTTTCTGCTGTTCATTCACAGATGTTTCTACAGGTCAGCATTTATTAAGGACAGACACAATAAACATAGATCATTATCTCAAAACTATCTTATGCTTGCACCACAGTGTTTATGGCCTTGGCAAATTGAAAAACAGCGGAGTGACTGTTGTTAACTGCAGACGTGCAGACATGAGCTGGTGGGCGGGTCTATCAGGCAGCCCTCTCTCGCAGCAGAGCAAATTAGGACAGTGGCTGATTTCAGACATTTGCGGGGGTAGATAAGATCGGTATCAGTTGATCGCAGATCTCCCAAAATTAAGGTTTTTGCGGTTTTATCAGTGCGTCCCTAGTAGATAGATTAGCTTTTTTGAGACTTTGAAACATCTCATACATTTGCATCTTTTGTTCTTGTACTGTAGCACTTTGAGTTTCTCCTACAATGTAAAGTGTTTTAAAAAAAACAACAACAACAACAACAATAATAATGGCTCATGTTTAAATGAATTATTCCATCAATCAGCTCCATTTACTGACCACTCCGATGTTTCACTGATTGCAGACAAGACGTGTCACCGAATGAAAACTCTGGTTCAACACATATCAATCCAGCATCTCGTGTCTGAAAAAGGCTTTGGTGTATTTTTTTTTTTTTTTTTTACATTACATCAATATATTTCTGTTAAACAGGGTCCTGTTCTACACGCCGGTGGCAGATGAGTGGATACTCACTGAAGGCCATGGGGTGGCGGGCTCTTTCAGGTTATTCAGAGATCCAGCCTCGTTGCTCTTCCCACACGCCGGAGGCTGAGCTGAACAGCAGCCTGACCTCTGTCTCAGCTGGGAAGGAGCACAGGGCAACGTCACACACTAGAAACCAGTGTAACTACATCTGGCAGAATAAATGAAGAATCTTCTAGAAGAAAAAGGAAACTGAAACTATAAAGCAGATGAGTTTTACATCAACTAATTTTCCCTCACAAAAAACTTTTCATTTTAACGCTAGCTCTAAAAAAAAAAAAAAAAAAAAAAGTTGCTTTTTGTGGATCCCAAATCTCATTCTGTCTCATTTTCATCTCCCTGTAAGACAAGGGGAGGGGTGGGAGGCTACATACACAATTGTTCCACTTATGTTCCATTTTAATTCCAGATTTTAGATCCACACTTGAATATTCAGGTTTCAAACCATTACACATCAACAGATTTCTTTTTTTATAAACTCGGTAACCTGTGCTTCCTCCTTCAGCTCTCCAGCTGCTTTACGACTGAAAACAATGATCTCACTCATGTGCTCACAACACACCAAAACTAGAGAAAAGAAGAAGGATGTGTTGAAGGGGAATTTTCTTTCTCAGCTTCTGCTACACGTCATATTCTAGCTCAAACTGTCCCAAATTACACAGTTCTCAATATTCAGCTTTTCTTTGTTCACCTGGGTCATTAATCAGAATCAGGTGGTGAGAACAGGGAAATGGCTTTATCCATCTGACTAATGATTAATAATGTGAATAAATAACATTTTGTAGGGATTTTTTTTAATTTTTTATAAACAGACCTAAATTAGTCAATAATTAAATATTTTCAGATTTGTGATTGAATTCATATCATTCTTTACTTTTTATATTTGTCTGCTTTATTTTTCTGTTATTATTTGCTTTATTATGATTATTTGTTGTTTACTATACTAAGAAAATCAAGTCTTTCTTCTGTTAAACTGCATTTCTGCGTATTCCACAATATAAAATACAGCGATAAAATAGAAATAATTTAAATCAAAGGCCCGTCACTGGTGAGATGACAAATGTGATAAAAGCTCAAGATAAATTTATTTACAAGTACTTCCTCTGTGGATCTGTCCCTTTACGGTGAAATGACCTCATGAACATGTTAAAGAAGAGATTAACCTTTGACTTTTTGATCTGCAGAACAGCCTCCAGGAAGTCTGTTTCGTCGAACCTTCTCACCATCGGCTCCAACTCAATCAAACACGCTGAAAATGAAACAGACACATCAGCCGACACCTTGGAGTTTGTTTTCGTTCTCTTATCACGCCGTTTGAGCAAGCAGGAACCGTCAGGAATTTGTGGCTGCACTGCAAAAACACAAAATCTTACCAAGTATTTTTGGTCTAGTTTCTAGTTCAAATATATTGAATACACCTGAAATAAGACAAAACTTAGAAGTAACTTTTCAGCAGATCTAGGAGCTTGTTTTAAGTCAATAATTCCTTAATATTGATGAAAAATTCTAGTTATATGTGAAACAATCTGTCAGTGGAACAAGACATTTTTCCTATAAGTTGAAATATCTTGTTCCACTGGCAGATTTTTTCACTTATAACTAGAAATTTTCCATTAATATTAACTGTTGACTTAAAACAAGATCCTATATTGTGGTGAAAAGTTACTTCGAAGTTAGTTTTGTCTTATTTCAAGTGTACTGAAGATATTATCACTAGAAACTAGACCAAAAACTCTTGGTAAGATTTTGTGTTTTTGAAATGTGGAGCTTCTGGTAAGAAGCTGGCATTCAGCCGTAACACTCCTCTGCTGTTTCATCTCTTATCTCGGTGTCTTGTTTTACTGACAGGGTATGTCAGCGAAACAGACGACTGCATGTGAAGGGAAGCTAATACTCAATCGATGCTTAGTCAAGATAAACTTGCATGTGATTCCTGTTACTCAGTAAGACAAGCTGTGGAAAAGGTCAGAGGGAGGATGTGACATTTCACTCGTTTGTCTCTGCTTACTGAGGAAGGAAGGCCGTTCGTCGGGGTTAGAGGTCCAGCCGCTGGTCATGAGGCTGACGAGGGTGTCTCTGCTGGGGATGTCAGCAGCCAAGCTGTCCTGACTGGTGTCGGGACGCTTCCCGCGCAGCACACTGAACATGATCTGCATGGGGTTCGTCACCTCTGAGCACACAGGAACACGGTAAAACATTCAGTTCACAATGAGTTACAGATGTGATAATGATGAAAGCAGGTCTGAGAATAATAATAATTTACCTTCATATGGAATCTGCCTGGACAGCACCTCCCACATGATGATAGCATAGCTACAGAGTAAAGATAGATAGAAACCAGTGAGGGAAACTGAAGTCACATCTCTGCTTTCAGTCGGTTCTTTTCCCTGTGGAGCAAGTTTGGGGAAGTGATGATTGGTCCACTTTGTTGCAGCAATCCTCTTGCTCAAAAGTAGGAGGGAACCTCACGGAACCACAGAGAAAAGTGAACTTCATTCGTTTTTATAGCAATTATTTCCTCCCTCACAAACTTTGTGGTTGATTCCATCATTAAATTCTCCCTCATCACTTCTTTATTCTTTACCGCACACATGACACTCTGACAGGCAGTTGAACCACCTTTCATAACTATGGCAAAAATCTGAGCTTCACGCATGTTCAGATGGAAGTCGCAGTTCTGATATATTCAGTAGGGCTGCTGTAAACCATTATTTTAGTAACTGAGTAATCAACTGAGTATTCTGATGATTAATCGAGTAATCAAATAAAAAAAATTCTTCTGTTGTAGCTACTCTACGTATAGAGTAGCTACAACAGAAGAATTTTTTTGAAAAAAAAAAAAAATTCTTCTGTTGTAGCTACTCTATACCTAGAGTAGCTACAACAGAAGAATTTTTTTATTTGATTACTCGATTAATCATCACAAAAAATCAGAAAAAGAAAAAATCAGTAAAAGAAACATATGAAAGAGAAAATGCTAGTAAATAAACAATTCAGTTCCTTTTTTATAAGAAAACATTTTATGGTTTAAACACAATACAATTCAAACATCACTTTTAGTCTCAAGTTTGAAGTATGGAAAAAAAACTATTTTAAAGTACAAAAACAGTTGAGAAATAAAACGTTTTACATACCTTTTAAAAACTACAAGGCAAACTTAAACTGAAGCATTAATAAACACAGCCTTTTATATTACACTTCACTTTCAGTCTCAAGTTTGAAGTATGAAAAAGCTTTTTTATAAAATAAATATTTCTAATCTTTTTTGTAATTTTTTTCACGTCAGTAATCTTCTTGATAAGGAACTACAACAAGTGAAGTCAGAGGTCTGGAGGAAATTTAAACTGGTGGTAGTTGAACATAATATGTGGAGTTGAATCGGGCTTTTTAAAAATCGAGGTCTTCGAATCATTCGATGAATCGTTGCAGCACTAATATACAGCAGCCTGCAAGTGTTCAAAGACCTTTAACTTTTCCACATTGTGTGACAATCGCGTGGTATTTTACGTCTTCTTGTGTGGCCAGTCAATACGAAGTATTGAATTATTGTGAAGTGGAAGGAAAATGATGCCTGAGTTTCAACAATTTTTTACAATAAAAAAAGGGAAGGGGTTTGGTCATGTGACAATGATGGTGATGCAGCGCAGGACTGTGGGGAGTTGAACTGAAGCAGAGAAGTAACGTAGGTAGTGGGGTTGCTTTTTCATGGTGTCGAAAGGGTAAGGAAATATTTGAAATATATATCATATCAGTAAATATCGGTTATCAGCCATAACAGCAAAAATGATATCAGCCCAAATTTTCATATCGGTGCATCTCAAATATTCAGTCCTCCTGAGTCAAGACTTTATAGAACCATCTTTTGTTACAATTCCAGTTGGATGTGGAGAGTCTGAACATTAGTTTGAGTCTTTCCACTGACTGAATTAAATTTAGGTCTAGACTTTGACTGGACCATTCAAACAAATGAACATCCTTTGATATAAGCCACCCATGGTAGCTCTTGTTGGATGTTTAGGGTCATTGTTCTGGTGGAAGGTGAACCTATGCACCAAGTCTTAAGTCTTCTTCTTCCCTACCAAAGAAGAAAAAAAAAAAAAAAAAAAAAAAAAAATCCCCACAGCATGATGCTACCACCACCATGCTTCATCATGATGATGTGGTGTTTAGGGCATCTATCCTGTTAGCTTTGAGCTTTGACAATTTTTGGTCTCATGTGTCCGGAGCACCTCCTTTCACACATTTGTTGTGTCCCCCTGCATAGAAAACTGCAAACAGGACTTTTTCCAGCTTTCTTTTAACAACGGCTGTTTTTGCCACTCTTTCCAGCAGTGTGTGACTAACAGCTGTTTTGTTAACAGACTGCCCCACCTGAGCTGTGGATCTGACCATTCCACATCACACTTTTTTTTAGGTCTGTCACATTAAATCCAATTTGAATTACACTGAAATTGGAAGAAGTAGTAATGTGACAATATGCAAAAAAGATCAAAGTGTGTGAATACTTTTGCAAGGCACTATAAATTCTAACTAGGCTAAGTAAGAATTAGTAACCCGACTGAAGTGGCTATTGCTTGAGGCCTCACCTGTACATGTCGTGTTTCACGTCAGCCCGCCGGGTCTTGGATGGTTCGTACTCTTCGGGCGGCATGTAGATCACGGTGCCCTCCATCTCTGTGGGCTTGGACCCAGAACCTTTACTGACAGACAGCTGCCGCCACTTCGACAGGCCAAAGTCTGCGATCTGGAGACAGGAAGAACGAGTGCAGAGAATTTCAGAACTAACCTGCTGTAAAAACTCTTATACAAGCGTCCCTCTTTGACACGTCTCAGAAGCATACCTTCACGTGAAACTCTCCATCCAACAGAATGTTCTGCGTCTTCAGGTCGTGATGTAACAGAGGCGGGGTCATGTTGTGGAGGAAGTTAACCCCCAGGGCAATCTCGTACAGAATCCTCAGACGCAAAGGCCAGGCGAGAACAGGATACAGCTCTTTCTGTGGGTGGAAAGGATTTGTTTATCTGATGAAATGTAACGCAAGAGCTCAAAAACAAGTGACAGAGAATTTACTGTAGAGTAGCTTAGCTCATGTGGGAATTCCCCCCTGACTCAGTTTAACTCCTGATCTCTGGACTGTTTCAGAGTTTTAACTACAGACTGAAGGCTTCAGTATTTCACTTTTATTTTCAGTTTCACTTACTGGAAAGCCAAGGCAAAGGTGCCTCGGGAAGGACACATTTTAGATCCAGAAACTATAGTTGGAGCAGAAGAACAAAGACTCCAAGCAACACAGTTACAAAAAACAGGAACTGTTAAGCTAACCAAATAAGCTGAACTTCTGCAGCATGGGACATCTGGTACTTTCATATGGCAAGCTGTAGTAGTGATATGAGAAGCAGAACAGTTCAGCAGCGCTGTTGAACTCAGCTGATTCTCACCCACTCTGCAGGTCACCAGGTTCTGCTATCAACTATTCCTTTGCTGCAGTTCAACATCCAGAGCAGAACCAGAATTAGACATCAGGATGCCATGCGGTTACCTCATGCAGCAGCTGGTCCAGAGAGCCGTTGCTCATGAACTCTGTCACTATGCAGAAGAACTCGGGCTCGTTGCAGATGCCAAAAATCTGGATGATGTGGTTGAACCTGGCTTTGTGAAGCACCTCGGCCTCCTTCAGCAAGCAGTTCCTCTCTCTGAAACACAGCGACAGACGCAGGTGACCTTTGTCCCTTATCCAGCAATTAAAATCCCAAAATGCTATGGATGCATTCTCAACAGTGTGATAAACAAAGTTATGCAGCCAATCAACAACTTTTTAAATTTCTGTCAAAATAATGATACCTTAATTCAGGGGTCTGCGACCTTTACGATCCAAACAGCCCTTTTTGCCTTCTGTCCAGCAAAATAAAACCTGTTTAGACTCACAAATGTGAATTGACCTTTTAAAAAAAGGCAATTTATTATTTTGATTAACATCTACTATAGGAAATGTGTTGTCATTCTTAAAGAACAGCTACATTATTTAAATTTTGGGGGTTTAAACTGAGGAAAACCATAAAACTTTGAATAAATTGTCTTTTATAGGATGTTATTTTTTTGTGGAAAATTAGATTCAAAACACAGATTCCAACCTAACGACAAGAAAAATAAATCTAAAAACTTGTTGCTGGTACTTTTACTTTTTTTTCCATTCTCTTGTGGAAATTCACAGCAATTATTTCATGAATAAAACTGCTAGGACCTACATTTTCTATAATATCTATATTTAAAAATATTAGCTGGTTCCTTATTTTTATAGCATTGTAAAAGGTCCAAAGAGCCACAGGGTGCAGACCCCTGCCTTAATACATCTAATATTGCTGATTATGAGTATTTCTAAAAATAAAAAAAAAGATATATGAAGAATTAAAACAATGCTTAAATTCTGTGTGTTCCATTTTCATGTAATCATTAACACTTAATATCCATTTTAGAATTGCAGTGATGAAAATGAAGCCCGTACCACCAATCATTGCACTGGAGTTCTTTAAATGGCTGATTTAGGCAGATGATGTCAAATAGAAACTTCAGCTGATCCAGAAAAGTTTCCCACAGTGCACAAGTCTAATCAGCAACATGCTGACATGAGTAAACATGCCCATATGATCCTGAAGACTCAGCATTGGCATCTGCATTATTTGGTGTGCCCAATTTTAAAGTGACAGTCTGGTGGAAAATCCCTGAAAATCATATTTCTTTTTGTTTAGCCTGATAAAAGTGGCTGAAAATGTGGAACCAATTCAGATTGTTAAGAATATTATTCTCTATTTATCCAGGTCTATGCTAACCTGAAAGAAACGCCACACCACAATGAAGCATAGTGGTGGCAGGATCATGATGTGAGGATGTATTTTTTTAAAACAGGGTTGTTGAGAGGACCGTCCTCCACTTGAATCTGGATGACCCCAATGCTGTACGTCGCTTTTTTGTGTTAATTTGCAGCTAAGAACGTTTTTTGAAATCAGAACATTATCTCAAAATAAACTCACTGCACAGAAAATAACACGGACACACCTTTCTCCAACCGAGTCGAGTTTCAGGCACTTGATGGCCACCGTTGTTCTCCAGTCGGAGTGCTGCGCCTTGAAGACGGTGCCGAAGCCCCCCCTACTCAGGTAGTACAGGTCCGTCAGCTTCTGGTAGGGGATCACCGGCAGAGTACTTGTTAGGGTCCCGATGTTGACGCAGCCCGTGGCCCCGTGCGGCTCCATAGCAGTCTCTAGGGAGGTATATGCACACTGAACCGGCTCAGCCTCAGACAGACAGCAGAACTGCCTCTTGTGGTAAAACGCAATGAGGAACAGCTATCCCATTTACTCGCCTGCCGAAACGTCGCGAATGTTAGAGAGCTAAGCTAACTGGAGGCTGAAAGCGAGGGGCCAGCAACGCTTTTAGAGAGTTTACCGATGAAAAGAGCGTCACAACTGGGCACGTACGCTGTTACTAATCTGTTTATTGATGTAATGCTGCCTGTGGAGATCCAGTGAAGGAAGAGTTCACGCAAGAAGGCGCCGCTGGGGGAGCTCCGCAATTATTTAAGAGAGCCACTTTCTGTGCTGCCAATGACGACTCACTTCCGGGTCTATTTGATGCGTTCAGATCTGCGGGATTAAAAATATTTTAACAGTTAAAATGAAACAGGAGGACATATTACTGGATGGAAAGAAACGTTAATTGTATATGTGAGCCCATAAATTATAATAGGGCGTGTGTATGTTCTTTTAATAAAACAATGCTCTTCTTAGTTGTTCAGTTCATTTTATTGTTTCTATTTTACTTGAAGTAAAATATTTCTCTATTTGCACAAGCTGCTTTCTGGGGGTTTTCAGATATATGGGAATTTCCCGAAATCGGGGTTTTCCTCAAAGGTGTCAGACTGAATTTGCATTGAGTCACGTGACTGCTTGTTTCCTATGAGATTATAGTAAATTTGACCGTTTCACTTGTTTTTCAGATCTTTAAATCCTGTATTAATTTAAAGACACAAAAGCAATAAACTAATAAAATAAACTGATAAACAAATTTCTTAATTAAAAATGTCCATTAATACACTTCCTTCTTCAAAAAATAAAAAAAAAAAATAAATGAAATAAACAGGCAATATTTAAAAAAACAAATTTAAGAGAGAGTTTTTCCACCAGTGTGCCATGATTTGCCATCAGCCATAGTAGGATTTAAAACGAAATACCATATCAAAAAAGTCATGTAACTGAGATGAAATATGGTTTGCTTTTGGTGAAGTCAAGATTGTAAACAGAGAGAAAATCATTAAAACTTGCTGAAGAATGATAAAGACGGAGGAAGACAAATTTGGATTCATGTTTCAATACAGTTTTTAGGCCATCATGCAAAGTTAAAACAATATCCTAATTCTAATAGACAAAACCTTGATGGTCATGAAAATATGGTTCGACTGGATATCAGCATAAACACTATTATCACTAATCCCTACTTTGAATCAAGAAGAATCCACTACCAAAGATAGAGCACCACAGACAAAAAGGACACCAAAAGGTGGAATTATTGTGTCATACAGCAACATATTCATATTCTTTGAACTTTTTCATATATTGTCACATTGCAATCACAAATGTTAATGTATTTTGGGGGGGATTTTAATGCAATACACCAACACAACTTTGTACATAATTGTAAAATGGAAGGAAAATGATACATGATTTTCAGAATTCTAAAATCAGTGGCATGCAGTTGTTCAGATCCCTTGAGTCAATATCTTGTAGAACTATGCTGCAAGTCTTTTGGCAATTGTTTCTACCAGCCTTGAGCATCTAAAGACTGGCACTTTTACTAATTCTTCTTTGCTGCCACTGTCAAGTTTCATTTCTACGATGGTGTGTTGAGCATGCTGTGCAGAGGTTGCTTTTCATTATATTTAGTTTTACATGTAGCCAAAAAGTTAGATTTTGATCCTATCTGACCAGAGCACCTTCTTTGAGCAATGGACCCTGGCAGCTCCTGCAGATTTACCATGGACCATTTGATCTCATTAATGCGCTATTTGCTCAGCCTGTCAGTTTAAGATGTTAATAACTCTGTTTTAAGCTTCTCCAAAACCTTCCCTCTGACCTGTCTGGTGTGTTGGAATCTATTCACTACTGAGGTGATTTCTAAAGGCAATAAGTTGCACTTGATTGTATTTAGGGGTATCAAGGTAGATGTAAGGGGGTGCTGCAGTGGCCCATGGGAAGAGCATGTACAGAGGCCTCAGTCCTCCATGCGGACGTCACAGGTTCGAGTACTGGCTTGTTGACCTTTGCCAAATGTCTTCCCCCTCTTACAAACCACTGTCCTATCAATATACTATCAAAGAAAGGCCAGTAGAGCCACAAAAATCCTTAAAAAATGTAGAGGGAGGAGCAACATTCATATTTGCTGTTATTCTAACATCATTCTCTATTTGCCAGTGGGACCAAAGTGAGCCGTTTTAATAGTGCAGTGCATCAGTTAATTAACTGACAAGCTTGCTAAGTACAACCAAGTAGCACCAGACTAAGAGTTTTATTTATTTTTTTTTTACATTACAAGAAAAAAAAGTCATAATATTACGAGAATAAAGTAATAATTTTACCTGAAGAAAGTTGTAAAATTACGAGAAAAAAGCTTAGAGTTATCAAGATCTGACACGACCAGCTCGGCAACTCGGTGTCGTTCTTTTTTTGAAATAGACACAGTCTTTGCACAATTGTTTAAAAGGGCTGCAACTGATAATAATTTGATGCTGATGTGTTAAAAGATGAAGTATTTCATATTTTTTAACGCTGAAACCAAAGTTGTTGTTTTTTTGTTTTTTTTTTGTGTGTGTGTGTAGTTGTCGTAATAATGGCTACTTCATTGTCCTAATATTACGACTTTATTCTGGTAATATTCTTTTATTCTCGCTTTATTTCGGCTTTATTCTAGTATGATTACAACTCGTAGGCCTAATATTCCGTTGTATGCTAGAAATGATTTAAACATTTTTTAAACAATCGTTGTTTAACAACCTGAAGCTAGTTTTTTTTTTATGTTGTACGAGATTATATCCATTTAATAAGTGAAAACCAGTTTCAGTCTTTCCATTCAGAATATGACAGCGGATGATTGAAATGTTTATGTAAGGTATCAAGTCGACTGATTAAAATTGGTGTTTAATAGAAACAGAAAATCCCTTCTGTCTTTCCAGGTGGTGGCACACAGTAGCAGATGACTGTGTGTGCATTGACCCTGTGTAGTTGTAACACCTTGTAAACCACAAGATCAATAAATTCCTTTCCTACACTATAACTACTGCTTACTCAACATAAAGCTACATAAAGTGGCCTATTGTTTTTGATGAGCCAGCGAGACTATCTCACAGTGCAGGCAAAGAATGAAACCGGTACTAAAGCGGCTCTGACTTGAAGTAAGTAAATTTTCCAGAATCCACTAGGATGGCCTTGTATTTTTCTGTGGCTATAAATGAATTTGTTTTGTGTGTGTTAGCGGTTGTTCACTTAGAGAACTGCTGGATGGCTGACCCATTTGTTCCAGTCCACTTTGCTATCAACTGGTTCCAAGTGAACAAGTCCTGTTTCAAGCAAGGGCCTTCTCTACTCACCAACTCCTCATCAACAAACAGTGAGGCTTCTATTCCAGGGTGCCGTCCTTTGGGAAGAGTTTACGGTGCGGCAGCTGGGCCATCCGCCATCGATGAGACCTGTACCAGACCCAGAGGAGAGTTGATGCACAGGTCAGCCAAGCTGTTGGGAGACAGTGGGAACACTGAGGAGAGTTGGGAAGAGAACTCCATTACTACAACTCTGCTGGGTTATGAGATTCTGAAGGAGAGGGAAAAGTTCACGGTAGGCTTTTACCAGGAGTTCTGTTCTAAGCACAGCGCTGTAACATGAATGGAAATGAAGAAATCTGTAATGACGTGTGCTTTCTGAGGTGTGTTCTGACACATTATAGCACCCTATACTCCTGTAACTACAGCACACAGTTGCAAAACAACACTGACTTGCCATTTTACTTGTAACCTAAGCTAACCTGAATAGTTACAAGCCTCCTCTTGATAGACTGAAAAAGCGTACGTACGTACTATCTGTGAACCACTTGAAAAGCTTTTTTCATCCCTACGACATCTTTATTCTTGTCCCTCTTCCGTTTTTTTTTGTTTTCTGGCCTGTCATCAGATGACAACACGATTCAAATGAAAAGAACAAAAATCATGCCCAGCGCATTCTGGACTAGGAATAATTTTTCCACCATCATTTTGGTGCTCCCTCTAGCGCAGCACCCCTATGCGTCGCATATAGGGCAGACTCACTTTTTGCGCCACTGCTTGCTATTTACCTTTTCTAACTTGTCTCTCATATAGTATTTTTTTTGTGTGTTCATAGCAAAGTTTAGTTGCATGACTGACATTTTTACAGGAACTCTCATGGCCAAAAGCTTTGGAAGTGATTTTGAAGTGAAGATGTAAGTTTTGCAAATTTTTAGTTTCAGTATTTGTGATGGCAGGTGACATCACACTTAGATTAAGGGCCCACATTAGTCCCTACCATAGTCGAAACTATTCTTCCTGGGGTCCACACCACAAACATTACAATAAAAATTACAGAAATGACAAAAAAAAAGAAACGTTACAGAAAGCCCCAAAACACACAAATAAAAACCAAAAAAAACAGAAGTACAAGTTGATAACCACAACAGTTCCAAATAATGTTAAAAGCAAGTAATAATATTCCACATTACCCACATAGAATAGAATAGAAATATCTTTTATTGTCCCATAATGGGGAAATTTCTGTGCAACAGCAGTAAAGGGATGGGCAATAACAGCAAATCGACTCACACAAAGATAAAATATGAAAAATATATACAAAAACAGAATAAAGAATACAAATACTGTCCAATAAGGGTCAAATTTCAACATAAATAATAATTAACACATCCATTCAATTTATTATTATTTCATTATGTATTATAGATTATTTTTTAAAGATTCTTTTTAAAGTTATTTCAGAAGGCAGCATGTTTCCACATCAAATGGATTGTATAAAAGTAACAACAAAGGCTCGTCTAGTATTAAAATCAGGTAGGTAATAATAACTGTGAGAAGGGGCCAAACCGTTTATGTAAAATCCAGATATTATGTAAAGAGAAAATAAGGCTGCATGCTAGTCTGTCACAGACCTTCATCCATGACGAGCACTGATGCATGAAATTAATATTAGTTCTACAGAAACAGCCGAATACTAATCTTGCAGCTTTATTTTGATAAGTCTCCAGTTTATCCAGATCCTTTTTTGAAGCACTTGACCAAACAGCTGAACAGTATTCATGGTGACAAACGACTAAAGACTGAAGTAATAATTTAAAATATAATGAACCTGGCTTTGTGAAGCACCTCGGCCTCCTTATAGTAGTTTTCTACTTTCTGACACCACTGGGAGGGGACCTGGTACAGACCCAGAACTCAGTGTAGGAACTATGTTCTCCTTGTGGCCTGGGAATACCTTTGGTTCTCTGGGAATGAGCAGAGGGATGTCCAGGATTCCCACCCGAACTTGTTAAGTGTATTAGGGATGAAAGAACGCAGTGGTGGGGACCGCAGGGGGACCTGGGGGGCCAAGCCCCCCTTGAAAAGTGCTGAAGAGTGGCACCTCAAAATATTTACAGGCCCCAATAAAAAATGTTCTGAATGGATGGATGGATGGATGATAGATGAATGGATAGAAAACACCACCATGAGTTGTGCGTCATGCCAACAGTCAAGCATCCTGATACAGTCCTTGTGTTACTTCACTGCCACAGGAGTACTAAATCAATGGAACCCATAGCAGTACAATTTCAACAAAAACACAATTTTTTAAAACCACAGAAATTCAAGGTGATTTCCAATCAAGAAGTTGCTCTAAAGCTGATGCTGAGGATGTCTAGGTAGCTTTGATTTCAAAAGTTGGAGAGGATAGGGAGGAAAAGTTTCCTGCCATTGGAAAATGTCATTATTTATTCAGGTGTGATAAAGTAATACTTTTTATGTCTTGATGCCTTGTGGAGTTTTACATATCTAAAAGAAAGTTCTTTCTGAGTATCCCTGCTGAGTCTGGGATACTCAGCAGAGCACTTTATTTTGCCATCAATATCTTAACAATAATTTGATGAAGTCCCATCTGCTTTGTAGATTTATAAGATTCTTGTAAAGAGACCCGAAGGAGGCAGCTGGCTGATCTTCAGAAGATACACAGACTTCTGCATACTCAGTGATAAGGTGGGAGCTATTTACACACACAAAGTCGACCCGTAACAAACCCATGATCTGACGGGATGTGAACCCAGGGACAAAATAATGGATGATGCTTAGTTTCTCTACAGCTTTGTAATCGTTTAACAGCAGGTACAGTGCCATGAGAACATCCCATAGCAGATTTCTTCTGTTTTTGCGTTTGTGTCACACTTAAATATTTCAGATCATAATTCAGCCACACTGGGGGTTTTGTGCATGAACAACCTGTTGAAGGTCATGCATCTCAATTAGGTTTAAGTCCAGACTTTGAGCCTCTAATTTTTTTTAACCATTGAGAGTTGGCTTAAAATCATTGTCCTGTTGCATAAACCAGTTGTGCTTAAGTTTAAGCTCAGAAATAGAAGTTCAAACATTCTCCTTCAGAATTTTCTGCTAAAGAGCAGAAAATTTATAGCTTTATCATTATTACTGCAACAAATCCAGGTCCTGAAGCAGCAAAGCAGCCCCAGACCATTGCAAACAACATGTTTAACCTTTTCTATGTTCAGTCCCGAAATGCTCAGATCTAATGAGAGTGACACTTTCCAAAAAGTTTCTCTTTTTTGTCTTGTCAGTCCACAGAAAATTGGACCAAAAGTCCTTGGGATCATGAAGACAATTCTGTGGGATTTTGTTGTGTTTGCCTTGGCACCCATGTATGCCATTTTTTGTCCAGTCTCTTTCCTACTATTGAATCATGAACACTGAAGCCTGCAGTGCATTAGATCTTGTTCTGGGCTTAAACAACATATCAGAGTGCTTTCATTGAGTCTCAAAGCCTTAGACATGGCTTATAACCCTTTCCAGACTCATAGAGATCAATGATTTTATAAAAAAAAATCTGTTCTTGAATTTCTTTAGATCACGGGATTATGTGCTAATTTTTGAGATCGTTCAGCCTACTTCATGTTGATGGACTGGTACTATTACAATCAATAATAATTTCTTGATTTTACACATCTGGCAGTAATCCTGCCTGGTTGTGCTTAGTTCAGTCATACTTAGCTTTTTTATTTAATGACAGTTAATTTATGATTTAACAAGGAGGGGAATTACTTTTTTACAAAGGATAGCTTACTTACATAATAAATTAAATCAAAGTTGAAAAGTCAGGTTGGCTCTCTCTAATCTGATGCCATGGTAGCAGTATTTTTTAAATCTTTTACCTGTGTCATTGTTGCAGCTTAAAGAGTTGTTCCCCAGTTTTCATCAAGCACTGCCTCCAAAACGACGCTTCAAAGATAACTATGATGGCAGGTTTCTTGAGAAGAGGCAGTTGGGATTGCAGGCCTTTCTGGAGGACCTGATGTTACACAACGATATTATCACAAGGTAGGCCCCTTTCTGCAGAGAACACCCTGAGTCGTCTTTAATCAACGATTAAAGATATATCTTTGGTTTCTCAGTGAACCTGTGAGACATTTTCTGTCTGTGGATGACCCATTGAACCCATTTTACAGTACAGATGAAAGTAGGGTGAGTTTAGTTTTTTCAAACATGTCATGACATGTCAAGGTTAAATATTAAGTTTATGAGGTTCAAACACTGTTTGTCTGCTGAACAGGCATTTTGTGAAACTCTGGAGCAAAAGAATCATCGTCTCCTGAGACAACTCTTGGAAAAACAGAGAGAAGTTGACTCGTTAATGAAGTCTTTGGAGGATAAAGAGAGCTACATCAACCTGCTGTGGAAGAAAGGCGGGTAAATATTCGTCTCTGTAACTTTGAGAAAATCTGAAAAAAAATCTTACATTTTACTGAAAGGATTTTCTCTCAGATGTCTTACATGTCTATGTACCATCCTTTTTAGGGTTTTGAAAAGTTCAGATTTGGAATTCCAGCAACACGAAAAGAAAGGCACAAATGTAAATGGACAGAAGCAAGAGCAGAACCTGGGAATTCTCAGAATGACAAAGGAAGGGAGGAAAGAATTAAATCAAGGCCCTAACTGGAACTAGTACCTTTTTATTCTGAATCAGCATTAAAAGCAACAAAAACTGAACTGAACTGTTTATATAAGAAAATGTATTGAAATAGTCTCGTTTTTTGTTTTCATAATCTGCTGAAGTTTAAAAAGTTTATTTTATCATCTTCTGCACCACTGATGGATAATAAAGCCTGGGTTTAACAGTAATATGTGATTTAACTGCTCATCTATGTTTTTTTCTAAGTGGGATTATGTGGAAAGATTGTGAACAGTAAATATCTTCCTTGTTGTAGGTCACTCTTCAAATCTGGGGATTCACATTACAATTTTCATTGCCTTTACAGATTTCAAAAAAACTTGGAGGTAGGGGTGGATGATATGACAAACGTATTTGACAGGAAAGTCAGACTTTCAGGAGACAGTTTTGACTAAGTTTATTATAAGAAACAGGGAAAGAGAGTCTTAAATTCAGAAAAAAACAATAAGACACAGGTGACTGCAATTAAGGAGAAGCAAGTGACCCAGATGAGGGAAAAGTCACAGCATACCTGACTGTATAATACACAGAGTTCCCTACACAAAAGCATAGCTCCTAAAAAAAAAATAACAGAATGCAGCACTTAGGGCAAAAAAGCATTTCCCACCATATTTTAATCAATTGGTATTTAATTCAATTCAGTTAAAAGTACTCTATTTATCTCAAAGGGAAACTAAATGTCGTAACTCACATCATCCAAGTATCTTCAAAGAGTCGTTATGAATGGTGATGCTGTGGGCAGGAAGGATCTCTGGCAGAAGTCAGTGTTGCATTGAATCTGAAGAAGCTTCTGACTGAAGAAAGTTTCATTATTGTCATGACATGCTAACAGTTCAGTTTCCAAGGACAGAGATGATATTTCACAGAAACATGTCCTATATGACACCATCAGTTGTTAGCAAGCACTGCTAATCCACATCATCTGCTTTTGCTGCTCCTCTTTAAATGTTTGTCTGACTGTATGGTTTGAAAGCCAGGCATCGAGATGTTGAATATGATCCCCACCCATTATGATCAAAGGAGGAGATAGTTTGAACTTCCTTCTTCTCCCGCTCTGCATCCATGCAGCCTCCTTTTCAACTCCTCTGGGATTTAGGGTTGTAGTTCAGGTATTATTTGAGCTTCTGAGTTGCTAATCAGCTGCTTCGAGTTGTAAAAAACCCAACTTTTTGCCATGGTTATGCATCACAACAACTTTCCAAAAGTAAAAAGGTAAGAGTAAAAATCCTTCCAGCTGGACAACATCCAAAAGGATGGACAAGAAGAATGAAGATGGACAAAGGTCTTCAAAAAGAACAAATCAAAACCAGCGTAGCAGATCTACTCCATGTTGCCACCATGAGCGAAGCAATTAAGGAGTAAGCTTCCATCTAAAACCCTCTAATGCATGAATTGTGAAAGCCGGAATTTGTACTTTGTATAAGAGTCATAGGCCCATATCAGTTGAGTTGTAATAATATTTTGGGATTTTTATGAATATAAATAATACTCAAGTATTATTAAAATACTTAAGTTATGCTAATGTTTTTTGGGAACAACATGGTGCTACTGGCCAAGGGACGTGTTAAACCTAATGTCATCAGCTGGTATCATCAGCTCATACCCAATTACTGTGTGTACAGAAGTACCTCTTAATGTTCGATAATTTGCATTCGCAAAAGCATTTTTCTTTAGGGGATAGGGCACCAAAATGGTTTCCAGCCCAGGGGCTTATATCCATGTAAATCCGGCCTTGCACATCATACACCACAGATTTCCACGCTTCATATCAGAAACTTTGACTTTAACCTTAGTTTGCGTTGAATAAATGTATGTTTCAGATCTCTTACACATGGTGTGTCTCCCTTTTTGTTGCAGCCTTTGAGCCAGGTCATTTCCAGACAATTCTGAAGAGTGTGAATAGTCAGCTAATGTTTAGTAAGTCACCAGCACCTGCTACGCAATTAGCAGCAGTGGGAAGAGAGGGCTGCTTCTCTAGTTTCCCTCTGCACTTCTTGGTGCTATTTGATATTTAGAACTACTACAAGAATTTTAATTGTTGATTATTTAAAAAGACCCTGGTAAGCCATGTTTCCTAACATTGTGAAAAATCATACTGCCAAACAAAGAATGGTTGTGAGATTGATTTGATCATACCACTATTTCCTCTCATATCACTGTAAGAGGAAATAAAGGTCTTTATTACCAAATATATACCAACTGTAACCATTTGACATCAAAAAAATGTTTCACTATATTTTTTTGAAGAATGAATATTGGTCCATCAGCGGAAAACCAGCACTGGTGTCATATAGGAAATGACCAGAAGGCAGTGCTGTGTATCCAAAAGTTCAGCTACTGCACTAAGCGACAGGTTGATGATTCAAGAACTTCTCTTTGAGTCTAAAGACCACAGCAAACAGAAGTTTTGTTTTCCAATGAATACAAAATTTGCACATGTATGCCTCAAAGGAGAGCTGATTCATACTAGTCCTGTTATAAGACTGAATGGCCTTTTCATGCCTCTTCACTCGAACAAATTCAAAATACAAAATAGGCATCTGAAAAGGCTTTTAGTGCCCATTCGTGACATTGAAAACAGCTGCTAGATTAAAATAAAAGACTCATGTAGAAGCCTAAATTAATAGTCAATCTGTGAAATTAATCTATATATTGTTTTCACTGAGGGGTTAGGGTTAACCCTAACCAACATCAAATCCAGTACCAATGCATTCTCAAAAAAAAAAAAAAAAAAAAAAAAAAAAAAAAAAAAAAAAAAAAAAAAAAAAAAAAAATGTAGAGAAAATGGCACAATTTTTCTAACTCAACCAAAAAAACTTATGGAAGAAATTACATCAGTTAAGCTCCTCCTGCTGTCTTTATATCCAACCCACAGTTTTTTTTTTAAAGAAAGTTGTGCCTGTCATTGGGGCTGATCTGGTTCAAATAGTAATACTCATCCCTCTCATCAGGCGTTTTTCCCCAGGCAGTTATCAAACCACTGATAAAAAAGAACAATCTGGACAAATCCCTATTGCAGAATTACAGGCCAATCTCTGACCTTTCATCAGCAAGATAATTGAAAAACCTGTGTTTCAACAGTTAAATTGCTTCTTTATGACCAATTGCTTTGATGTCTTTCAGTCCAGTTTCTCTGTTTACCACAGTACTGAAATTGCCCTAGTCCTTGATTTCAGCTCATCAATCAAAACCTGTTGACCATGACATATTACTGAAGCGACTGGAGAGCTGGGTTTGACTCTGGCATGGTACTTGACTGGTTCAAGTCTTATCAAAAGAACAGGGACTTTTTTGACTTTCTCCAGCTGAACAGAAACAAAACTGAAGTCATTATTTTTGGACCTAAAGAGGAACGATCTAGAGTCAGCACGCAGCTTCAGTTATTACAACTACAAACTAGTGATCAGACCTGAAATCTGGGTGTAGTGATGGACTCAGACCTGAACCTTCAGAGACACATAAAGACAGTTACAAAATTGGCCTTCTTTCACCTGAAGAGCATTTCCAGTATTAAAGGACTAATGTCTCCACAAGATCTGGAGAAACTCATTCATGTGTTTATCTTTAGTCGCATTGATTACTGCAGCAGTGTCTTTACAGGTCTGTCTAAAAAGTCAGTCAGACAGCTGCAGCTGATCCAGAACACTGGAAAAACCATTCTCACTAAAACCAGGAAGACAGAGAGCATCACCCTGGTTCTAAAATCCTTACACTGGTTCTCTGTAGCGCAGAGAACAGAATTTAAAATACTTCTTTTAGTTTGTATACAAGCAGTTGAAATGAGTTTCCTCTTCAGGGGGAGGGTGTCTGTGCTCTCCCTTAGAGACAGGGTGAGAAGCTCAGCCATCTGACTGGGACTCAGAGTAGAGCAGCTGCTTCTCCACATTTAGAGGAGCCAGTTGAGGTGGCTCGGGCATCTGGTTAGCATGCATGCCTCCCTGTTGAGGTGTTCCAGGCATGTCCCACCGGGAGGAGACCCAGAGGAAGACCCAGGACACGCTGGAGGGAAGCTATTTCCCCAGAGGAGCTGGCCCAAGTGGCTGGGGAGAGGGAAGTCTGGGTCTCCCTGCTCTGGCTGCTGCCCCCAACAACCAGACCTTGGATAAGTGGAAGAAAATGGATGGATGGCTTAGCACCAAATTACATTACAGACCTGGTGTCATTGTATCATCCTTCCAGACCACTCAGATCTTCTGGTTCTGGTCTGCTCTGCATCCCCAGAACCCAACATGGAGAAGCAACATTCGGCTCTATGCTCAACAAATCTGGAACAAACATCCAGAAAACAGCAAAACAACCAAAACACTGAATTCCTTCAAATCAAGGCTAAAAACCCATTTGTTTACAGTTACCTTTGATTTTTAAGAACTGGAACATCTATTAATTCTTGTTTGGATTACAACTTTTCATCACTTTCCTTTATTTTACCACTGTAATGTAGTAGTTCTTTTTGTTTGTTTATTGTGATGTTTTTATCATGTAAAGCACGTTGAATTGCCTTGTTGCTGAAATGTGTCATACAAATAAACTTGATTTGACTTAAATACAAGTGTCTGCCAAATGCAGAAACATAAATATGTAAATAAATTAGAACATCCTATGATATATTAAGTTCTTTATTTAGGTTATGTTGATGGATCGATGTCTAACGTAATTCTTTTTAACTGTGGATAGGAGCTATATTTAATTGCACGTAAACAACAGAAATTAATCCTGCTTTAATTAATTAAAAGATATTACCAGGAATGTGTATTCAGAGGAAAAAGTTAGCACACCCTACCCTCTAGCATCTCAGTGAGATTAAAAATCTCGACTTTGACTCATTACTGGACTTTCCATTTCTTATTTCTCAGCCAGTCCTTGGTTGATGTATTGGCATGTTTTGGGTCATTGTTTTGTTGCAGGGTCTTATTCTACTTCAGGTGTATTTTTTTCAGATGATCTTATAATAAACTGAACTTGACTGCATTGTTTGATAACTCGGATCAGTTGGAATGTATGTATGATTGGACTGAATTTCCCTTTTTTTGTAAATTTTTTTTGTAAAGTGCCTTGAGATGACATGTATTGTAAATTGGCACTATATAAATTAACTGAATTGAATTATATTTCAGTTGTGCCAGGAAACCAGAATTATACAGCACTATTTTATATTTCATCATCTCACCTATTTTTCTGGGACATTAAAGGACAACATGGGTTTTTGTTAAGTAGTTACCTGAAAGCTGATGAGACAAAATGTGACTTATACTATAATTGTAGTATTCTGTACTACAAATGTTATTGTGTTGTTTTTAATTTTCACAGCTTCCCAACATTGTCTTATTTTCAGTTGTAGAAACAGAAGCTCTTTTCTGGCTGTAACAACCATTAGATTGAGTCAAATATCAACAAGTCCATCATTTTCCTCATCATGTTTATCTCCCTCTCAACATCACTTACTCTGCGTGAAAACACACTGAGTCCAATAAAGACCTGCTCTAGCATCACATGGAGTATACTTATGCCTCACTAGCCTAATTTCAACTTTATTCTTTCTTTGCGAAAAACTAAGCTGGGATGGGCTCCAGCCTCCTGCAATCCTAAATCCTGATCCAAACATAAAAGATGGATGGATGTGCTTTTGTCTAAGTCAGTAAATCCACTTCAGCTGGGAGCCTCTTGTGTTCCTATTCAGCTGCACATTCCTGTTTGTTGTATTCCCATTTGCTGTTTACTCCAAGAGAGATTTTACAATTTATGAATTCTTATATTTATTGCTTTAAAGGTTAAATGAAAGTAAACAACTGAAATCCGTGATTTTAATTTAGATTTCTGAGTCTGTTTTAATCTAACTTTAGTAATCCCATTTTTAGAAGTATATCACATTTGACAAAAATTTATAACCTCATTTTTGAGAAGAGGATTGTAAATTTTGCTTCATCAACTATTTCTCCAAAGCTTCTTCAAGCTTTTCCTCCAATAATGATAACACAATAAATGCTGCTGGACTGGTAACGATCAATCCATCAGTTCTTAAAAACAGTTCAATTTAGAGGAGAAAGAAGCTAAAAGCTAAAAAGAAGAAGAAAACCTAAGCGTCTCTTCTCTCTTGGTGACATGAAACTCTTAACTAAACTGTATATTTCTTTCTCAAATAATTTAAACTGAAGCAAGAGGAGGGCATCTTTGTATCTATATTAGCTAAAGCAAAGGTTTTCTTTACCCTATGGCGGTACTCCGAGAAAGTTTGAAATCCAGTATTTGCAATATACAGTAATAACCACAAACAGTCAAAAAGATGAGTCCAAGTATGTGCTGTCCTAATCAAAAACCTTAAAGTCCAGTAGGAAAAAAAATTGAGTATTACCAGAACAAACTAAAGCAGATGTCAGTGAACCAGGAACATGTCCTAACTACTTCTGCTGTAATAAATAATGATAAATATAATACACATGTATTAGAAAAACGAAGCATTGAGCAGCAGTGCTGAATATTTTGGTTTTCCCCGTGTTGTCACCAAACAATTTATTCTGCCATTGAACCTTGTTTTGTCTTGTGTGTTGGGTTGAATGATCATTGGCAATTTAGCTATTTATTCATTCTACAAGCAGGGCTCTCATAGTGTGTATAAGAGAACCATACACAACTGTAACAGCCTAGTGGCTCCTCCTCATACTGGTCACCAGCTTGGTCAGGGTGAGGTCAGGACTGAAGGCAGGTCATTCCATTTTCTCGAGGACTGATATCTTGGAGGACAGTTTGGTCCATATGGTGAAGATATGGGATTGTAACCCTTTCCAAAATCTCATCTGGAATTCTCTCTGCATTGAGGTTGCCTCCAGTGATGACAAGCCTTGTTTTTCTTTTGAGGGAGATGCTGTCCCACACCATCACTCTGCCTCCACCAAAAGCTTTTTGGCATTGGCAGAGAGGATTTGGCAAGTTTTTCATTGGTGTAGCCATTGCTGCTAAACACACAAATGCATTTTTCTAATAAGATCTGGCACCATTTATAGTGGAAATGAACATGTTTTTTAACAATAAGACATTCATTGCCAAGAAGCATTGTTACAGCAAATTAGTGATTGACCAAACATAAAAATCCTTACTTTTGCTGCTAAGTATGTTTGACTCTCACGCTGGAACTATGGGAATGACATCAAACCAAATTTAACCATCTTCTATGTCCAAGATAAAAAAAATACAAACAAACAAAAAACACTGAGATTCCCTTGACACACTCAGTGATCAACCTAACAATTACTGATGATACAACCTCAAGATACATTTCTCTGTATTACATGCTTTCAAACATTCACCAGATGTTTATTGATAGTGGTTGTATAGTACCGTGTGTGAAACATTTGAAGACATATGAATTATCATATACAGATTAACCATTTTCTTCAACTATTACTAAGTGTTGTAGGCAAAGGCAGCCGTATTGGATTTTGAGGTTGTGTCAGTATGGTTAGCCTGGGAAAAACCAGCTCCTTATTCTATGCTTTGCTTCCTACAGAAGGTTTGGACTGTCGGCTATTGAGAAATGATTGCTTGCTGGAGGCATGGACTCTGTTGAAGTTTTAAATGTTGCCGAATCACTAACGTTTGGCCATGACGCATGTAATCTGCCAGTTCGATGGTATGAAGCTCAAATTTCCACGCTGTAAACAACCATTCCCCACTGTGAAGAGAGAAGTATAGAGCAGATGGCTGTCAATTAATGTTAATTCAATATTTGGAGGTATGGCCAACACGGACTGAAATGCTTCGTTCACTTCCTCCGCTGCCATTGCCAAACTACAACCTTAGGCAGACAACAACTCTAAAACAGCACAGAAAATCAACATCATCAGTCACACTTCTCCCTCTGTTCGCTGATTGGTCTGGTTGAAATTCAACAGGAGAAATTCAGCTCAACTGAAGAAAGCCGAAATGGAGCATTAAAAGGACATGAAAATAAATTGTGGAGGAAGACAATGGCCAGGCTATAGTATGGTGGTGCTTCCAAAAAAGAAAAAAAAACCCATCATTTACTAGTGTGTTTGCTAAGGTTAATGGGTTACCCAAGGTAACCCCACTTCAGATGAGCGGGTTCAATGACTCTGTGGGCTCAAATGTTTGCAGATCAGAGGCTGGGTTGTTGTGTGAAATGTGTAGTACTGTAGCCTTTGGTGTTATTTGTATAACCATTCTTGTGGATTACAACTGTCTGAGAGCATCTGCTCTTGCTCTTATATTGTAAAAAACAAGAAGATTTTACCCACAATTACAGCATTCAGGCTACAAACTGCAAGTTATAGTTGTGGTGGCTGTTGTTTATTTCTTGGTAAGTGACTTCTCTGAAAAGTTGGCCAGCTTGAGCTAAGGCAATAATTTTAAACCACTAGAATGTGACCTGGCCTATAAAATAACAGAATCAAGATCATATATAATTAAAACATAGTAAAAACTCTGTGTATTAAAAACAAACTTTATACAGAATCAGAGAGTACTGGCAGTAGATACAGGACTGTTAAAGAACTGCTTTAACATTTGAATGCTTCAGGAAGTAGCCTTACTATATAGAAGTTGTTCACAGAAGTCTGAATTCCAGCATAATCAACCATAGTTGGAATAGTAAAAGGAAAATTTCCTTAAAAGACAAAGCAATCAACAAATCAGCCCAACAACAGAGCATGGATAGACCTGTTGTTAGTCAAAAACAAAGCAGTTTCTGTGAAGTTGTAGATAGCACCAACTGGAGAGTGGGTTTCATTTACTGAATCAGAGGCACCACACACACAGTACACTTAAAGGTATACAAGCATATTAAATATTCCTGAGATAAAAACAAACCAATCTGGGTTACTTTGCAAACTTAGCCCTTGTTTAAAACTGGACCGATTTAGGCCTGGGTGGATTTCACACAACAGAGTTAGGGCTATGGCTTTGAGCCAGCATACTGGCGTATGTTTCCACTGAAATACATGTGTTTTTATTTAGCCTTTACTATATATTTAAGTAATTTCTTTTGATATATCCTCCAGCCACTGGAAGAGAGTTTGGACTTCATTAATCCTTTATCTTGTATCCTTTTTTAATATGCTCAGAATCTGATAGGCGACAGACCCTATCAGCTATAAAACTTTGATGGTCCATGTGATGATGACCATGCTTCCTTCTTAGCAAGTCCTGCTGTTCACAGGAGGAGTTGTTTGATGTGGTAAGAACCTACTCTTTCACAGCTGTATGGAAGCTGGATATTTTTCACTTTCAGACTGGAGCCAGAGAATTAAGGTAGACTTGTGTTGCTGTTTTAGTCTGACCCCCTGAAGGCAGGTGGAGACTCTTCTCGCTAAGAAATAGGTGGCTGACTTCCAGTGGAGGATAATATGTGGGACCCACAAACAGACAGAGAGCTTACCCAGGCTGTAGGGGTGAATATAGTGAATATAGTGTTAGAAAAACATAAACATTATCTAACAGCATTTAGATATTGCTAGTTTCAAACAAGCAACCAAGAAGTATCAAGACTTGTCAGTGGAGAAGTTAGTAGGTGTGAAGTCCTCTTGGCTGATTTTCCTTTGCAACTGAGCACTGTGTTAAAGTCCAAGGTACTTTGCCAGGTAATTTTCTTGGTCTTAGAATGGACATAACACATAACTTGAGATGTCCCTGGTTACATTCCTGTTGCTGTTGTGTAACAAACCCATCATCAGTCATTATTTCCGACAAGTCAAGGGTCATAAGTGCTTGCTCCCTTCCCAGATATTCCTTGGAAATATTGAACTACACTAAGACACTTTGAGTTATTTTCCTTGAGGCTAATGCCTAGTTCACACGGCAAGATTTTGATGCCAACTTTTGTCCCAGTTTCCCCCTTCTAACAATCTTAAGGAAGCCCTAATGATCGGAATGGTTCTAATCTTAAATGTTCCTGCTGTATGTGGTGTGTTAAGAGTGATCTGGTCTGCTCAGAAGGACATTGGGACATTCAACATGTTGGATTGTCTTGGTATGTCATTGCAGCGTGTGTGCTGTTCCCTGAGGGCAAATGAGAAAGCAGCCTGTTGAATGTGATGTGTAACTAATTAGAAAGTAAGGTGAGGGGAAACTCGAGGGGGAATCCAAAATACACAGAGAACTGTAATGGCACCCCAAGAGTCCAGTGGACATTGGAGAGATCCACAAACTATCGCCATTGCTTCTTCCCAGTTGGCCATGTTTTCTCGAGAGGTTTTGGGAGATTTCCTGCCTGACTTCTGAATGTTTGTGAGTGAAAGTGGTTTGTGTGTGGTGTTGTTCCTGCTGTGTGACTCGACACCACACACTGTATGAATAAACCTGTTGTACCTAAGATTTTTTTTATCACCATGTGTGGTCTCTCAGGTTTTGAAAATTGGCCGACAATTTTGAAATCTTGCTGTGTGAACCAGACATTAGCAGACTGGATGTATTTTGCAGTAAAACCTGACATGGACTGAGTTGCTTTCTGTTTTTTGGGGTTAAAAAACATCAGTATTGGAAAAAATTCGGAATTGGCTTTTTAAAGATCAGTCAGAAAACTGCAGTTGGTGCACATTACTTCCTTTAACAATACATAGAATGTATATGCTTGGCTTCATGTTGACTCCATCTTTCAGCTTTTAAGTTCCGTTGCTGACTATTCCCAGCGTAAATCAGTAAACTCTGAGCACCTTTTACCCATTCCAGCCCTTTGAAGCCTTCTGAGTGGGGTCTGCTTTATGTCTCGTGTTTAGGAACATGCTGGAACAGCCCCAGTGGTTTAAATCATACTTTGCAAAAAAGTCATGCATGTCAAATCAGTTCTGGGTTGCTTTATCTTTAAATGTAATTTACATAGTTTTAAAATAATATCAAGCCTTTGAAAGGTTCACTAAAGGTAAAGATTATCAGCTTGTTGTTTCTGGTATTGTTTTATTAAATCAGCATGTGCTGTTCCATAAATATGTGGAGCCGGTTCTGAACTTAATTAAAACCAGACCCACAAAAATTGGATCATCTCCCTCATGGGCTCCTGTGAATCAGAGCAGTATGACTGTGAAAATACTACAAGATGATGGTGTCCAAAACTTAATTGCATTCCTTCTGTCACCAAAAAAAAAAAAAAAAAAAAAAAAAAAAAAAAGTAGAAAAGAGAAACGTAGCGTAAATACGGTCTCTTCAAAGTTTTCTTCTGTTTCTGTTTTTTTTTATAAATCGCACAAGAAATCTATCAAATACCCCTACCCCATCCAATCCAAATGACTGGTTGTGCCACCCTTAGTGACAGCTCCCAGCCTTTGCAATAACTGGCAGTGTATGCTTGACACAATTTTCTTTGCATAATTGTTTGAATTTAGCCACACCTGGAGAATTAACAGCCAGTTTGAAGTCATGCGAAAACATCTCGATTTAAGTCTGAACTTTAACTAGGCCACTTCAAAACCTTTATTTTGGTTTTTGTTTGTCTCGAGCCAGTTGCACACTCTTACAGGTTTGCTTTGGATGGTCACATACCAGATTTGAGGCAGGCCTTGATATTCTTTTTGGTCAGCAGTGGTTTTGGGCTTGGAACTCTCCCATGGATGCCATTATTTTTTGTAAAATCATGAAACTTCATCCTGACTGAGGCAGGTTAGACCTGGAGAATTTTAGTCATTGGTTTAGGTTCTTTTGAGACCTCCTGGATGAGACATCGATGTACTTTTGGAATAACTTTGGGGAACTGGCCACTCCTGAGAAGATGTTTCATTATTTCTCAATTTCTCCATTTGTGGATGATAGTTTTCACTGTGATTCTCTGGAGTCCCAAAGCCTTGGAAATTTCTAGTCCTTTCCAGACTGATGTTAATGACTTTGTTTCTCATGCGTTTTTCAGTTTCTTTAGATCTGGGCATGATGCATATTTTTTATCTTTTTCGCCCATTTCATGTTGTCAGACAAGTTCTATTTAAGTGATTTTTTTCTTCTACATGTTTAGCTGAGAATAATGTCTGACTTGAACTCAGTTGTCCAGAAAATCTTGTTGATCACCAATAATTCATAATTTAACTAGAAGGCCAGTTATATATTGACATAGGTCAGCTTGGTTTGGATAGCCTTTTTCCTCACAATTAGACAAATTACCATTTGAAAACTGTCTTATGTATTTTCTCAAGCTTTGTCTGATATTAAATTTAGTTTGATGATCTAAAACATATTTATGTCTAAAACATACCCTTTAAAACAAACTGTGAATTTGGAAAGGAATCTGTGTAATAAACAAAGAGAAAAAAAAGGGAGCACTTACACCATCCGAGGTGAAGGAAGGCAGATAATCTGAAAGTACAGAAGCTCGTATCATAAATGGAACAATGTCTGAGTGAAGAACAGATGGCTGGTGTAATATGGCAGCCCGATCGTGAAGGAAGCCATGCGAAGAGAGAAGTGCTAAGCCGAATGATAACTCACCAGCGATAAAATGTCTTTAAGGGGAAGACTGCGTAAAATTGACTTTTCGGAGCTTTACATCATGTAATAATGTTATTCCCTCATCAAAAACAAAAAAACATACCCGGAGTGTTGTTGTGATTCTTTCATGCTTGTCTGAGAAATCCTTTAATCTCCCATGACAACCATTCAGGTGTGCAAAATGCTTCAGTGGGGACTGAAGCACAGCCCCTCCTCGGAACTGCAGTTTCTAAGCTTCCGAAGTTCCACCTCACAGTTCACCCCTCCCCCGCAACTTCCCCACTCAGCTCCTTCAGACTAGCCAGCAGCAATTAGCAAACATCTGGTGGAACTGCACATCTGCTTATCTCATTATACGAGCTACTCCTTAGTGAAACATTGATAAAAACATTGTTAAAGGGCTGCTATGAGGACTGTCTGAAGGCAGAGTTTCAGAAACAGCAGGAGTTTTTAAAGAGACAGAGTCCCAATTTCAAGGTGTTAAATTACAAAGTCAAATTTCTTTAAAGCCATAATTAATATATACAGCATTTTTGTTACAAATGAAGATAACATAGTTACTTGATTGTGCTATAAAATGGCACTATGTGCCTGGAAAGTACATAATATTGCCCCTCGAAATATTCCTCTTGCTTCAACGTTGATTGCTCAATATTTGAAAGCGTGGCCAACTGAATGGCTTCTCCTTCTCCGCTGCCATTGATAAACTACAACTCAATTAAGACAGACTACAATTCAAAAACAGCGCAGAAAATCCATGCCAATCGTTCACAACTCCCCCTTCTGTTCACTGATTGGCCAGAATGAAATTCAGCTGGAGAGATCAAGGTCAGTGAGAGTAAACCCAGACACTGACGGGAGGTAATAATCGAGTGGAATTTCATAGGAAGGCAATGGCCAGGTTACTCTATCTCCAGTAATTAGATGAATAAGCAGCTGGAGAGTTTGAACTGGAACAGGGCTGCAGGTCAAGATCATTTTTGCTCCAGAGTCCTGTGCGGATGACTTATGTGGGATTATTCAGCACCTCTTGAGTCTTAGCTTGAACAAGGAGGAAGTTCTGGAACTGTTGAAGACAGTCTGTCTTGTTCCAGTACCAAAGAAAACTCATCCATCTGTCCTCTATGACTATAGAGGTTGGGGGTTCCTCCTGTTGGCCCATCTGAGTAAAAAAAAGAAAAGAAAAACCCTTTCAGATCCTACTGCAGTTTGCTTATTGTTATAGAGTTGGTGCTGAAGACACCATGAAACACCTGCTTCAACAAACACACTGTTTTCTGGACAACGCAGGCAGTACTGTTAGGATCATGTTGTTTGATTTTTCTGGTGCATTTAATACAATTCAGCCTGACTTGTTTTGTCAAAGGCTCCAGAAGACTCAGGTGGAGGCCTCAACAATTGCCTGGATCAATGATGACCTGACAAACAGACCACAGTTTGTGAGACTGAAGGGTCCTGTGTCTAACCAGATGGTCAGCAGCACAGGAGCACCACAGGGGACTGTACTCTCACCATTCCCTTTCACTCTGTACACCTCAGACTTCTAGCATAAGTCAGACTCCTGTCATCTGCAGAAATATTTAGATGACTCTACAGTTGTCGGTTGTATCAGAGATGGACAAGAAGCTGAGTTCAGAGAACTGGTGGACCGTTTTGTGGCATGGTGTGGAAACAATATTATCTCAAGTGTGATCAAAACAAAGGTGATGACTATCAATTTCAAAATAAATAAGAACGTGTCCAACAATATATGCATCCTAGCAGAAGAGGTAGATGTGGTGAACGAGTATAAATATCTCTGTGTTCACTTGGACAAGAAGGGACAGAGCAGACTGTACTTTTTGAGGAAGCTTACATCCTTTAGTGTTTGCAGCAAGATGTTGCAGATCTTTCATAAATCTGCTGTGGAGAGTGTGATCTCTTCTGCTATCAGTTGTTAAGGTAACAGCATCAAAAACCAGTGGCTTGAAAAAGCTAAACAACCTGATAAAGAAGGCTAGCTCTGTTCTGGGGACGACTGTGGATCATATGGAGATGATTGGGGCAAAAAGGGTGCTTCATAAATAACGGACATAATGGACAACTCTGAACATCCTATTCATAAGACTCTTCTACAACAACAACAGTGTTTTCAGTCAGAGGCTAAATCAGAGCCATGGTATTACAGACTGCTACAGGAGATTCTTCCTATCCACTCCCATTACTATCTACAACAAGTTTTTGAGGAAAACTGTATGATATGACTTACAACAACATTTAATTTCCCTTTTGGATTAATAAAGTATTTAATTAGAGTTTAATGGAATTGTAATACATTCAATTCTGCAGCTGTAACAAGACAAAATGTGTAGCAATTTAGTGAGTGGGAATAGTTTTGCATGACACTGTACATAGTCATTTTTACAATAGAAAAAGTGAAACATTATTCTTTTCCTGGTTTGGATTATATTGTGTAGTTTGACAAATATTTCATGAAAACATTCCCTGAACAAGAACAAGAGAAAATGATTATAATCCAGTTTTGACACAAGTTCCCTGGGGGCCATTAAAAGCCCAGTACCTTCTTAAAGTTCTTTAGATTCTTGCTCTGCTCATAGAAGCATCGAACCGTCTACTGTCTATACCACTTATACCTTGCAGGGTTGCAGGGGGCTGGTTCCTATTTCCAGAGGTCATTGGGGAAAAAGCAGGGTGCACCCTGGACAGGTCGCCAGTGAATCACTGGGCTCACCGAAGCATTTCCAAGGAAATTTGCAATACATCAGTTTACCACAAATCATCAGGCAGTCCGCTCACTCAGTCATTCTCACTGTGGTTCCAAAAAGCATGTTTTCCTCTCCTGTCAGATGCTTGTGGTTGATTTCTCCATCTCTCAGTGCCAACTACAAAGCCAAGTGACATGTTTTACATATAAGTGTGTCTGAACGGTTGTACTTATCCTACAGTTTTGCTCAGGGGAGCTTGTGCAACATGTATGCTTTTTGAAAGCCTGTCTCTGTTTTGAGAGTGCAGTGATCTTGCTCCAGGATGAAGCTGCGTCTGTGTTCCAGTTCACGGGTTTTAGTAACAAAACTCCCTCTGGCATTTGACATTAAGCTGAAACAGACAGTTTTTCTGGTGTATGTGCTGTGGAAATTCTGATCCACCAAGACTTTCTGGATGCCACAAGGACATCCTGCTGTTTTGAAAGAACTGAACTTTACTGTTGAGCAATGCATATCGAATAGTGAGGCCTTTGTCTTGATCCAGGCCAGTGAGAGCACACCAAGCAATTTTGCAAAAGAGACAGTGAAGTTAGTCTAGTTTGTGATTTCTAGATCTTTGTTGCTAGTTTTGTTAACCTTATGGGAATTGGTATCAGACATGTAAAATAAATAAATAAATAACTTAAACAGAAACAGTTTGGCAGCATGAAGTGGACTAAGAAGTCTCAAAAGGTAGCACATCTTTTGCTCATCAAAGACTCCATGAAAACCATTAGATGCCATTTTATGCCACCTGGTTGATTGGGAGTTGTGTCATCAAAAAGGCCTTTCCTGTTCTACCATCACAAAAAGAAATATCCAGACTTTGCTAAACTCTGTTGAGACTTTAAATGAAAAACAAGGGATAAATATGTAGACAGGTCCATCATGCCCACTGCTAAGTATAACAGATTGTTGGGGTCTGGGAGTTTTCATGTCACCTTTGCAGTTTTTTCTGTCATCCTCCAGAGGGCGTTGTGGAGCATTGCTGGCAAGGCAGTTCGGGCAGGTGTGTTTCACACACCTGTGTTTAATCAAGCCTCATCTAAAGGACTACACTAGGAGCATGCTGCCAGTCCATTGATGCCTGAGTGTTAACTTTAAGCGGTGACCCCAAGCACTCCGAGTTCCCTGATTGCAGTTTTTGAGATCTTCTATGATTAGCTCTGACTTATCTCCTTGTGTCTTTTGTTACTTTCAAGGTTACCACCTGATGATTATCTGGATCTTGTTCTAGTTCATTTCCCTGACAGCCTCAATTAATTTACAAATCTCCAGTGAAGATTCTGGTCTCAAATCTCAGGCCGGCAGCTCCTGGACTCCTTCCTCGTTCCTCACAAGCTCTATTGAATCCTGTCCACCCTCCGCCATGCCCCCTGGATTCATATGGAAACTCACCATCTGGATTTATAACATCTCACTCATTTTCCGAACCAACTATCCTCCCGGATCTGACTAACTCTTGCCTGGTGGAAAATCACCATCTTCACAGTAAGCATCATCTGCAATTCACTTTCAGTCTCCTTTTCATCTTCCCCAGAGCTTCCATAGAACCAGTTTCACAAACCATTGCTCCGGATCGCTGAACACCTTCCTAAACCATAACACAATTCTTGATTATAATAAAATCTTTAACTTTTCATCTGCCTCTTGGGAGTGTCAATGTGTATGGGTCAGGCAAGGGTACCAACAATTGTGCTGTTTTTTTCCTTAAAATTTATTTCTTGGCGTGAGATGGTCCCCTTCTGAAAAAATGTACTCTGAATAAAAATTTTCTGCACTGTTGCCCTGCAGCTAGAAGGTCCTGGGTTTGGATTCCAGTTTAGGGTCTTTCTGCATGGAGTTTGCATGTTCTCCCTGCGCATGCATGGGCTCTCTTTGGATTCTTCAGCTTGATCCCAGGGTCCTGGAACATGAATAAAAGGTAATTTGGTCTCTATAAATAGTCCTTGGGAATGTTTGTGTGAGTGTGGTTGTTTGTGCTGTGCGTCTCTGTGTTGCCCTGTGATGGGTTGTCGATGGATTGGCCATCTCTTGCCCAATAACTGCAACAACTCCCTGCAAGGATGAGCGGGTGTTGACGATGGATGGAGGGATTGTGCGACTGAAATAGAGAATACATTTAATTTAAGGCGTTTTATGTATCTTTACCAGGGGTGCTAATAAATTTCTCTGCATCTTTGGCAATCTGTTTTGAACTAATGTCAACAGCTACATCTCCCACCTCCAACTTCCTTTCCAGAATTTTATTGTCAGGGAATGTTTCAAATGATTTTTTGGAAAGTACTAGATTTGATTTAAGGTTCCAGACTCAACATTGTGTATCCAGCACAAAACTAATGGAGAGCTACTAAAAAGGATTAATCTACCTGCAATATTGCATGTGTGCAAGAACAACAGCCAGCCTTTTCCAGTATAAAAAAAACGTGACTGGTTTAAGTCAGACTGAACTAAAGCTGCTCTCTTATAGTCAGACCACAGCATTTAATCTGGTAAGTAATAAGCAACAGCCTATGTTGTCTTTTTAAACCATTTGTTGTTGTTTTAGTGCCATGCTTGGTTTAATCAATCTCTAGCTTTCAGAATCAACACAAAGATTAATCAAGACTTGGCACGGTTGGTGGCACTGCTTGATTTGCAGCAAGAAGGTTGTGTGTATGAATCCTGGTCAGGAGTTTTTCAGGATGGAATTTGAAAATTATTTCCATGTATGGATGTGCAGGTTCTTTCCAGCTTCCTTCTATAGTCCAAAAACATCTCTGCAGGTTTGTTTTTCCTTTTTGTCTCTGTTTTCCCCTGTGATGGAGTGGAGACCTGTCCAAGATGTATCACGCCTCTCATTAACGATGCAGATAGGCACCATCCTCCCGCAAGCCTTCCCAGACATCCGGGTGCCGATGGATGGATGGAAAATCAGGCAATGAGAAAGAAATTATGCATCTTTTTACACTGTTTGTGTAAATATCCAGTTTTGACTATATTTCAGGTCAAGGAACCAATGAAAACATGGATTACGTTATCTTCTAAAAGAGGGGTGCCCAAGTTTATTCCTTGAGAACTACTGTTGAATAACTTTTAGATGAATCCCTTCTTCAACACATCTAAATCAAATAAATGACTCATTTCCTCTGCAGAGCCAAATGACATGCTGGTGAAGTAATTTAGGTGTGTTGTTGCTGCGTCCAAGAGTTGCAGGTTAGTAGTTCTTACCCCTGTTCTAAAATAAATACTTTGATCTGATCTCAGAGAAACATGTCAAAAATCTGCTATATTAATCATTCTAGTTATAATGCTATCTCAAGATTAAAGATGTGTTAGAGTTTAAACTTACAATTAAAATAGACTGTAATTATGAAAGTAAAGTTCACATTTCAGGTGAGAATATTCATACAGGAATGTACTTGTACTTTAACATAAAGTATACTGACGGGTACAAAACCTTTTGAACATAAGTAGTTCATGAGTTCATATATCCATATTTTGGAGACCAAAATAAACCACCAGTCTGGGATAAGTTTCTTTTGACATGACCTATTGTTCACCATGGACATTTTGAAGAGCCCTGGGGAAAAAAGGTGTCTTTGTAGGTGTAAGGTCAATCTAATGTATTTAAGGGTGCATTTACACCAGCCCTGTTTAGTCCGCTTTAATTGAATTCCAGTTCGTTTGCCTCGAAAGTTTGGTTTGTTTGGGGAGGTGTGAATGAGCAATCAAACTGATGCAGACCAAAAAAGCAAACTTTGGTCCACCTAAAAACCTAGGTCTTGGTGCGGTTGGAGAGAACTCGGGCGCAGTTCAAATGCATATGTGAATGCCAGCAGACTGGAGACCAAAGGGTTTGGTTACAGTGTGAAAGCAAACCGCACCAGCTGAAAATACAACAAAATTACCATTTCAGTCCTCAATCTAACTGAGTCTACCAGACTATCAGGTGTAAAAACATCCCAAGTGCACAACACAAGTGGGTCTTTACTTGTATAAAAATCAGTAATTCACATTTTGTTAAAGTTTAATGAACCAAAGTGGGACTCTGCTGGTCAGGCAGTTTTGCTTATTTTTTCTATTTTTTGCTGGACATCTATCCATTCAACCTCCATCTTTAGGTGTTTCAAAATCAGGTCAAAGAGATAAGTTCAGAAATTCAGACATCTCTCTCCCTAGCTGCACTCTCCTGCTCCTTACAGAGATCGTTCTCATGAAGCTCCAGCATATTCCAGGTCCAATCCCAATGTATTTGTAAGGGGGGTACATAACTGCCACAGCTGCTAAATGTTAATTATGCTGCTGAATATAGTATACATGAAGTGTAAGAAAGTCCTCCCCCCCCACAAGAAAAAAACTGTCAGTGTTCATAGAATGTGTTTAATTCAGGAAAATTAATAAACCCTAAGGTTTATTTCTTATGGACCACATTTGTCCTCTTTTAAGAGCACAGTCGGGCTTCATTTTGGAAGAATTTCCTTTTTAACCCCATCTGTTTGCACACATTTATAAAGATTTGCTTTTATTCTTGCTTGACAGCAAGTCTACATTGAAGAAAACATCTTCATTCATCATAATAGAGACATTGCAGGCAATTATGCAAACCATCACTTAGCTTTATTCAAGCAATTCCATCAATAATAAATCATTTTTCCATCATGCTTTTCCATTTGAGTAATGTCAAACACATGGATAAAAAAATAGGCCACAGGTTTGGAGATAATAAGCTTATGCACCCCAGTGTCTCCTCTTTCTGAAAAGACGAAAACATTTTAATCAATCAATTTATTTTAGAGCCCCTTTTCATGCAGGCTTTAAAAAGCCCTCAATTTATGAGAAAGGCCACAACCTTTGGTTGGGGATGCAAATTGTAGGTAACCATAGCAGGTAACCATAGAAACAGATTTAAGCACCTGAGATGAATTCTGAATGAACTGCAAGTCGTGACAAATTTGATCAGTGCTCTGTGCCAGCACAAATACATTGTTTTTTTTAATCAATGCAATGATTTTCTGTGAGCAACATTACTTCTTTGCTACAAATGAGCATATAAAGGATGTTTCAGCATCTTACTGTTTTAGCACAACATTTCTGATAGATGCCACAGTGAAATGTTACAGCTGATGGTATAGGTGGACTCATCTGGAACACAGAGTAACAGGTAACACATGCCAGACATTAACATATCAGTATTTCTTATTTGACAATTTCCAAAGTATTAGAAATAGAGGGATGGATCATCATCATACTCATTATACATCCATAAATTTCCATCTCTGTTATGCTAGTGCACATACAGCAAGGAAAAGAAGTATTGAAATTCACACCAGATGCCACTAACAGCTAAAATAATCCACATGTACAAAGGAATAAAATCAAATTAGTCCATAGAACAGGTTGTATAATAAAGTGGAATGATAAGTACTAGAAAATTTCTGAAGAAATTTAAAATGAGTCTGCCAAAGTGTGCGTGTCAACATATCGTCTTCACTTCTGAACACAACATGGATGTATCTACAAACTGAGTGCTGAATGGCGTTTGTAGGTGAAACCACGATGACACAGTAAATCCTCAAAAATAGTGGTTTTTTTAGGATGTCTTCAGGACCTCGCTCCATTGACTTTGCATGGGGTAGTTTTTCCGCTAATTACGTTGCCATGGTAACTCCAAACAAAAAGTTGAGTAATAGCACACATCTCGAGAACGAGCCGGAATTTTTGATATATATATTGTGGGGGTGCAAGCTACGGTTCGGGCCGCATTAACGGAGAAAGCAGCCACAAATGGCCCCAAGGCCACACTTTGGACATCTGACCTTGGTGGTGCCCCGGTAACATTCCGAAGACTAGAAATATGTCCGTAATCAGTGCTTTGCAACAATGAAGTTGCAAAGGTCTTGATAGGTAGTCATTTCCTTTACCCATCATGACTTCTTGTGCAATACATTGGCCATCAATTAGGATTAAACCAGCTGATATTATTTTGCAATGATAGGGGTTAGATTTGCTCTCAAAGTTTTGACATTTGTCAGCTATTCGGGCAATCTTTGCAAAACCATTCTTCCTTTCAGTTTTTATTCCCTATGTCATTCCTTTTTGTTATGCACATTTCATAAACTAATTTGTTCTGATTACTTAGACTGTTACTGACATCTGGTTGGATTTACAAGCCCCTTTAGACGTGTACAGTACATACTGAAAGCATTTTCTCACTACTCGGTATCATTGGATTCAGGTGTTCCAATCACATCAGTGGCCAACTGTGTATTAAATCCCACACCTCAGCATGCAGACTGCTTCTACAAATGTTTGTGCAAGAACTGGTTGCTCTCAGGACCTCAGTGAGTTACAGCATGATGCTGAGATAGAATGTCATCTTTGCAATAAATTCAGTCACAGAATAACCTCACTGCTAGACATTGAATGTGGAATATTCAACTTTTGCTTTGTTATAATATTTGATTAGGAATGACAGCAAGTCAACCACCAGACCAAACAAGGCTCAGGACTGGCTTGACACGGGGAATGTAGTATTTGTCGCCTCAGCCCACTCCATGTCATCCTCCACATTCTGGAATGGATTTTGCTTGAAAATCGTCTTAAGGCTGTGGTTCTCCCTGTTGCTGGTGCAACTTTACCTACCACACTTCATCCTTCCACTCAATTTTCTGTTAATATCCTTGGCTACAGAACTCGGTGAACAGTCAGCTTTTTTGTGGCTTAGCCTTCTTGTGAAGGGTGTTGACAGCTGTCTTCTGAACATCTGTCCAGCCGGCAGTCTTCCTCATGATTGAGAGGGCGAGAGATCGTTTAAAGGCTTGGGAAACCTGTGCAAGTGTTTTGAGTTAATTAGCTGATTAGGGTGTGACATCATAAGTTTCCAAAGACCTTTTCACAGTATTCAAACGTGAATTTTGGGTTTTCATTATCTGTAAGACAATCATCAGAATTACAAGAAACAAATGTTTGGAATATATCACGCTATGTGTTTACGCTATATTTAATTTTTTTTTTTTTTTTTTTTTTTTTTTTTTTTTTTTTTTTTTTTGAGATAGTAGCTAAATAACAAGTGATTAAAACACAAACACAAATGAAACCCAAAACTAACCTCTGTTTCACAAGTTAATCCAGTAATATAATCTTAATGAATATAAAATGTTTGTGTCAAACATGGGAGATTAAAGCTCAGCAGCCCCAGCTTCGCGCGCTCCGCTCCGCCTTTCGTCGCTCGCGCTCTGCCTAATTTAGAAGCTGAAGACGTCATCAGAGTCGCGCAGAGTGCAGAGCGTTCAAAACCCGAAGATAAGGGAGAGCATAAAGTAGGCGAACCGAGGCTTTCATTTTCACTCTTCACCTTTTTCAACAGCAGCTGACATCCAGAGATGCATTTCCTGAAAGTGAGGGTGATTTTGTTGTCTTCAGCAGGTTCCAGCACCATGAGCAGGACCACCGGCAGACACTTGTTGTGCCTGTTGCTGCTTTTCTTTCCGCTCTCGTGGGCAGAGGACACGAAGAAAGACGTGAGGAAGACCGAGAATGTTACAGGTATGGATGTTTAGCAGCCCACTGCAGCTGGCTTTGTTTACTGCTATTTATTATTCGTAATATGTGCGTGCCGAGCGGATACATTGTTTTCGGAAATTATAGATAAATCCTACATAAAGCTAGGCATTTATTTAGTCCGTCTGAAAGTGGGTTTTCGTCTCACTCCTGACAAACTTGGAAAAGTCTGACAAATTAGCTCATTTTCTGCTAATTTGTCTTAGATTTAATTGTTTACACTCGCTTAATTATGAGTATTTAAATACTCGCATCCAGTTTTTGCGTACGGTATTCTGGATTATATAACTGATACCTCAGATAAACAGTCAGTTGTACAGTATTTAAATAATTGATTGTAATTTATTTTTGGGGGGTGCGAAATAGGACTGCATGAAGTAGAATCACTCAAAAAAAAAAAAAAAAAAAAAAAAAAAAAAAAAAATCTCAGATGCACTTCATTCACACTTTTGTTTTAGGAAACGAATCAAAATATTCCTTGTCAAGATTTCTTAGCTATTATTTATTTTACTTTTAGCAACATAAATGCTCTTGCTAGAAAAATATTCGTTTTTAAATCAATTATAAAGCAATTTTATTGATTCAAAGACTCCTTATTTTTCCTTTTGTGTTTAAAAAGATATTGTTCACACATAATGTTCTTATTATTATTGGACACAAATGCCATGTTGTCAAGTAAGGTAAATCCAAAAATCTTTTTCCCAGCTCAGTTTTTGCTATAATAATAATAATAATAATAATAATGCTTCAAAACTTACAAGTATTAGGAACTGTTCATTTTTACCACTTTGATTAAAAACTTCTGCTTTTTTTTCCCTATATTGCACTCTGTACATAATATAGATCACTAATCATGATTAGTGATCTGTATTATGATCACTAATATCTTTATTAGAATTTTTTTATTATTATTTTTTTTCTAATAAAAATCAGACCTTTAACTAGATCTGATTTTGAAATCTGCTGTCTAAAAATATTTACCTAAAACAATGCTGAAGAAGTTTTATTGTTTTGCTATAAAAGTGTGTAAAACAAAATAGTGCTTTTCTACTGCAAACTGATAGTTATTCTGTAAGTAACTAAAACTTGGAATAATAATTTATTCAGCACCACAATACAGCAGTCTAAGCATCTAATACAGGCTGCCTACTCATTTAACCCGGAAATGTCCTTTTAAAAACTGGACTTTGTTGTGAACTTATGTTTTGTCCAAATTTAACCTAAGCAGACATTAAAAGTCAGGCCAAGCAAGCCTGATAACTGTAACAGTTTTTGATGTACTGTTAGATTATGAAATATTTTTACATCACATAGTAACTCAACAAATATATAAATACAACCTAAAATGCACAATATAGGCAACCATACTTTTCATACTGAACTGAATATTCTTAGGCTACCAAATCCAAATGTTTATTTTATGTTCTCTTGCGTTTTTCTTAAATCCTACCGTTTTGTAATTTCTGCTGCTTGGAACACTATTTTGAGCTGCTGGTTGTGATTGGTTCCTTTTCCTCTAACCTTGTATTCTTCTTTTTAATCAGTCAATATATTTGCAATAAATTCCTGAGAAGAGGAAGACAAGGTTGTATTTCCAGTCAGGTTAGACAAAACTGCACACTGCACTCAGTGGACATGGAGGAAAACAAATGCTGTACCATAGCATTCCAGTAACACCCCACAAAATATGCTGATGGCAGCTTCATGCTGCAGGGGTGTTTTTCAACAGTAACAGGAAAGCGATTTAGAATTGATGGAAAGGTAACTTGAGCCAAATGCAGGACAACCCTTGATGGAAATCTGTTAAAGACTTGGTTAGTGGCTTCTCTTCCAAACAAAAAGTGACAATGTATAACCATCTCACTTGGAAAAGTGTGAGAGTTAAAACATCCACGTTACCCACACACACGTGATGATACTAACAACACTTCCCCATAACTTTATCCTTGAACTGTGTAATTTCTTGGTCTTCAAAGCTCTCACTGTACTGTCAATGTTCTAGAATCTAGAACTTTACTGAACAGATTTACTATTTATACTGAGACTGAATTTAACACTGGTGTACCCTATTTACTAATTAGGTGAGTTCAGAAGGAAGTTTGGGGTATCAGAGTAAAGAGAGTTGAGTACAAATGCACAATGCATGTTTCAGAATTTTGTATGCAAAGGAATTCTGAAATCTGTGTATGGTTTCCTTCAGTTTTGCAATTCTGTTCTGCTTTTGCTGGCCTGTCAAATAAAACCCCAATTAAATATACTGATTTCTGTGGTTATAACCTGACACAATGAGAGAAAGTCCAAGAGGTTTGAATACTTTTAATGTTGACAGTCCCTTCAGTTATGCTTGAAACATGGTGAGGGTGACTACTTTGATTTGTGGCCAGGCACCACAGTGTGTCGTTTGACGTGTAAACAATACTACACCATGAGTCATTAGATGCTGCTCCAACCGCACATGTTTAAAGTATAACTAAATCAAGCCGTGACAAGTCTCTCTAGTAGTTACAAACCAAAACATCTGCAAACAGATTTTCCCCAAGAGATCAAAGGATATTCTTAAACAGGGGGGTTAAAGAAGTTCTGCCTAATAACTGGGTAATTATTCTCTCTGGAGGACTCCGCTTGGAGGGGTTTCCACATCTTCAACTCATTACTGCTGAGTGTTTTTTTTGGCTTCTTCAGAGATAAATGTTCATCTACTGTAGTTATAAATTCAATTGGTCAAAACAGATTTAACATGCCAAGTTCTTTGTTGCTTTCACCCACCAGTTATCTGACAATTCACTGACCCCTCAACGCCCTGCTTGTTGGTGGTCAGCCAGTTTGAATAAAACCCCATTCTTCCTGATGATTAGGTACAGCTTGGCCTGGAGGATTATTTTCATTCCCTCTCATTATTCTCTTTCTGTTCTGAAATCAGAAATCACTGTTCGGTACATATCTGTCATGGTTGGTTTGGAGTTTGACCCTGACGTAGGCAGAACCGGAGGTAGGAGGTGAAGTGAAGGTCTTGAATTATGAAAACATATTTAAAAAAAAAAAAAAAAAAACTTCTCCAGCAAAGAACAATGAGAACTGATGAGCTTATACTGAATCAGAGGTGGAAGTGACAAAGTAACCAGATGAACTAATCAGAAGAGATGTGGGAAAGGCAAAGAACAGAACACAAGAATAAAGTAGGGAACTGAGCACAAAGGAATAAACCTATATGGCAACGCTAATAATAATTCTAACAATAATGCACACAGGGCCGTCGGTACGCTTGACTAAGAAATCTCAACCATCCGCAGACGGTACGCGTGGAGTCTACAGAATACACACAGTGCGCCACAGTATGTGGGGGAAGTTTCATGTTTTGCCACCATGCCCCATATATGCTTAAAAATAAAAAAGACTGGAGAGGAGTGAAAGGAGAAACTGCGTACAACAGCTCAAGACGGAATTGTGGATAAAAGAGGACAGGCCACGCCACTTGTCTGGCAGTATTTTGGATCTTTAAAACAAAAAACTAATCAATAATTATCAATATCAACTGATATGAAATGGTTATATCGTGATACGTTTTTCAGTCATATCATCCAGCCCTAATACAGAATATGGCAAAACTTACTGAACATAAATAAACCGCAAGGTATTGATCAAAACACAAAGGAAAACCAAAGCCAGGATCATGGGTTTGATCGACACTGGTTTTGGATATTCTGGTTTTGAAGTCACGCTTCAGTCGAGAACAATATACAAAACTACATTATTCTGGGGGGGGGGTTTACTCTGGTCAGCAATACACAAATTTTTCAAGTTCTGAAGTTAATTTGATTTCATTTTGTTCTAAAACTTAAAGTAGAAAGCTTAGAATTGACTGGCGATTTGGTTGGATTTATATTTTTCAGTGAATAAAGTAGTAAAAGCGGGCATAGCCTATGCCTGGATAAATGTACAATATAAACACTTAAAAATAGTTGGTGTTGAATGCAGCTTAGCAGCTGTCAGGAAAATCTCTTCAAATCAACATAGATTCCTCTGACTTTTATTTTCTGTGATGTTCGGAGTTTGAGCTGATTGGATGCTACAGGTAGCTGGATTTGGATGTCGACTGGTGCTTATCCAGTATCTGTAATGCTTACATTCAATTTGACCTATGTTAGGGGAGTAATTAAGTTCAGTATTCTTTTTTTTCTAACTTTATCAATGGTAAAAAAATAAAATAAAATAAAATAAAAAAACCCAGACTTTTTGATTTTTGGTCATGCATCTGAAGATTTGGTTGGATCCACTTTTCTTTCTCCACTATAACTCCGTGAGAACTCTAATAATCCCAATTAGCTTAGCTAAGTGATAGCTGGGAGTCCTCTTTGGTATGTTTTGGTGTCGCTACAGGAAGTTGCATGGCACACTTTTTTTTTCCCCCACACATAAATACTCTGAATGTGTTCAGGTATGAAGCAGCGCTGTATTCGTTTGGTACACGCAAGTACCGAACTGATAGGGCTGTACTGGATGTTTTGGGTCTGAATATGTGGACCGTAACACTCCTGTTTAATATCCTGATTATACATGTTTAAATTTTAAAGCTGGACATCCTTGACCAGGGTGTGTGTTAACCACTTACCTGTGGTGGTCATCCAGGCACATCCCCTGCAGCAGATAAACAAGAACTCCATTATTGTCTTCTTTCTTTTTCACTGTGGCATTGAAATAGCATTTAAAAATGAAGAAAAGATGTTTCTTGTTAATACAGTTTTTCATCTGTTATTTCTCTTCCTAGTTTGGGGACAGGCAAAAACAAGGCGACTATTTGCAAGGAGTAAGATTTCCCCAGCAGAGCAGACTCACATTATTGTAAGTTTTTATCTTTTGTTCATTTTTCTTTTGGCACATTGCTGCATGAAATGATGCTTTAAGTTGATGATGAATGTTAAGCCTAGGCTTTAGAAACTCTTAAATGTTGTGACAAACCTGACAGATAACTGATTGCAACATTTACTTGCGGTAATGTGGATCCCCAACTATGGGGTGCCATTTGTAAAGTTACAGTCAAAAATTAACAATAATTTGGGTCATTTTGCCTGTCATAAGATAAAAAAAATGGGGGTTTATTTTTCAAAGCTCTATTTTCACCATGTTATTCATTCAGTTATAAATTTTACAGTTTCAAATTATTTAGCTCCAAACTAAATATTTAGTTAGCAAGCTAAAAATTTAGCTTCAAACTAGATATTTATCTTGTTCACTAAACTACTTAGCTCATAACTAAAAAATTTGTTTTGTAGACTAAATATTTAGCCTGCGAATTAAATATTTAGATTGCTAAATATATATTTAGTTTGAAACTAAATACATTTAGTTTGTAAATTTAGTTTACAGACTAAATATTTAGTTTGAAGCTAAATATATCCATATTTTTAAACACTATTTTTAAAGGGGCAGTATTATGTGTTTTCAAGACACATAGAATCATGTTATAGCATTATCAAGAAACCATGTTACCTTCAGTTGTTACAAAAATGCTGTATAAATCAAATGTGACCTAAAAGGGCCCCTGTCTCCTCAAGAAAGTCTTGCTCCTTCTGAAATTTTGCCTCCAGGAAGTCTGCCCTCCAGGTATGTTTTTGATGAGGGAATAATATTATAACATGATGTAAAGCTCCAAAAAGTCGATTTTACGTGATGCTGCCCCTTCAAACACTTCACTAATGCCAAAAAGAGCTAAGGCTGATGCTTCTTCCTCCTGTAACAGCAGCTGCGTTTCCATTAACCTTGAAATTGCATAAACTGAAATTCCGAAAATAAATTTGCTTAATGGAAACACGCCACGATCAAAAAAATTCTCCTTTTTTTTGAGAAAAAATTTTGGCGCTAGGATGAGGTGGTGTTTCAGCCGTATCGAAATGGGTTTATTTCGCAAAACTGCAATGGAAACACTTTTTCCGCATCACATGAGTCGCATGATCAACAACTGGATGTTGCCACTGGCGCAAACCACAAAGAAGATGACAACAGGAAGTAGTTGGAGGAGCATGTTTTTTAATGACTTATCGCGTGAACAAGCTTATTCACATGTGATTTTAATTTTATTTATTATTTAACAGAAACACCATAATTGCAAAATTTTGTTTGTTGGACACACGCAGAAAATCGACGGATTTGCGCAGCTTTGTAATGAAAACGCAGCTAGTGTCGACAACAAGAAACATCAGTTTGACCCGGTAGCACATAGATGAGGTAGTCATTGATGAGAGGTCAAGGTCAAAGGTTGGATTGCTGAGTTTCCCTCTGAAAATCCACCAATACCAGTCAATAGCGTTTTTCTCTGTGAATCCCTTCACACAACTGAGTCGACTCAGTCCATTCCCTAAAGTCCTCCCCTTGTCCTCTCTTATGGATGGCATGGAAGCATTTCAAAATAGAGCTGATGAGGTGATAGATGAAAGGAAAACAGCACTGACAAGCCCGATTTTAAGCCCGCTTATTCTTTCTGCCTAGTTTTGAGGTTCTGTCTCTACTTCAATATGCTCACACTCTAGGACTTTGGTGGAATTCAGTGACTGTTTCCATGTTGTCACTTTGACTACCATTTCAGCGACACAAGCCCCACATCATGACGCCAGCACGTCGTTGCGGCCGCCTGATGGAAAGCTGCTCCTCACACTTACCTTGCTGCGACCCCTGCGCGTCCTGCCGCTGCCGGCTCTTTAACACCATCTGTCACTGCTGGAGAATGAATCCCCTGTGTTCGAAGAGGACCTAGTCGGAGTGCACGCAGATGTGTGTGTATTTCACAACTGATCCCCTGGTACACCTCATCACATACAGGGGGGAGCTTGGAGTTTTCTATAATTCTGCTTAAATGTGACCTGAAACATCATCAAACGGCAGGGTGCAGGAGCTGTGAATAAAATAGTGAAGCTGTGCAAAGAAAGGGATTGTTTCTGAAAGACGGCACCTTCCCCATTTGGAAATATTGCATTTAAAAAAAAGCAATGTTGTCATCATATGCAGCATTAATAGGCAGATAAAGATACAACACTTGAGCCTGCTAAATCCCACAAAAAGTATTCAGTTATGCCTGTATGAATACTGATTCTTGCCATTTCTCCCTAAAAATCCTACAGAACAGAATTAATTTATAAAACAATTCTGCCTCATTGAACAACAATAATGCCGTGTGTTAGGTAACATCAGTGCTCCTATCTGCGGTGCGTTGTCTTACAGACTAGGGCCAGTTTAATGCGTCACTGCTACACTGAGATTGCCTTAAAAACAGGGAGGGGCTGAGTGTGAGCTTTCACATCAGAGGGGGTAGCGTACAAGTCAAACTAAAGGCCTGTGGGCCAAATGTGGCCCGCCATAGCCATTTCTGTGGCCCTCTAGACCTCAGAGAGCCACAGAAATAGGACTTCAAGATAACAACTGGTGTACTTAAATAATATTTCATAAATCAAATCAGTTTTTATTGGTATAGGGCCAGATTTCGTCAATGTGAAAAGATGTTAAATGTTATTGAATATTAAGGAGTACAAATAGAATGCAGAAAAAGCTGTAATATTTTCACATTTTGTTAATGGGTAATTTAATCAATATGTTCTGCTACAACCAGCTGTTTGAGGACATTCATGATCTTGAAGTGGCCCAAAATGAAGATGAGTTTGACACCCCTGGTGTAGCACAATGGGACATCCAAATGGTATTGGGGAGGGAAGCGGTCTGACAAAGCTTGACTGATGTCCTTTTTCATGTTTCTAGACATGTTAACTGTGACTGATTTTTAGACATTGCTGCTTTTGAATATTTGCATATTCTCTACTGCCACTCATGTGGAGACCCCAACATTTACTGTACTTTACATCTTTTGTTAAAGACTCACAGCAGAAGTGGTGTGGAAAAACGACTTTCATGTACATTATTATTCTTTAATTGCTTGCACTTGATTTTTTGTGTGGTTTTATGAGTTGAAATGATTTTATATTTTTGCTATCTAATAAATATGCAGTAAACTGATATTATTTGATGTGTTTTAGCTGAATGTCCAAAACTGTCAATTTAGAAATATCCCCAAAAAATATAACTATTTACATTGTTGAGAAAAGAATCTTTCAGATATCTTCTTTTTGTCAAACTCAAATGTTTCAGATCATCCAACATATTTTATGTCAAAGATAACTTTACTAAATACAACATCCAGTATTCAAATGATGATTTTATGTCCTTTGACAAAAATCAGCTTTCCAAATAAATGTTTCTTTGTGCGAAAATGTAATTGGTCCCTTTGTTAAATCATGAATTAACTCTGTGTAATTGTGTGTGTGTGTGTGTGTGTGTGTGTGTGTGTGTGTGTGTGTGTGTGTGTGTGTGTGTGTGTGTGTGTGTGTGTGTGTGTTCAAATTCACAAGCAACACTCGGCCTAATTATGGCCAGGCTTGAGGAATCCAGATCACTTGAACAGAACCTACCTGACAACATGAAGTAGGCTGATCTGATTTAAAGAAATTCAACACCAGATGAGAAACAGTCATTGACAGGCACAGTGAAAGCCATTATCTAGAGATGGAGTTACGTTGTAACAGTCGTGAACCTTCCCAGCAGTGGAAAAAATCACCCCAAGGGCACTGCAACCACAAAGAACCCAGAACAACATCTAAAACTCTGCAGGCCTCACCAACAAACAGAACGGCATGTCTTATATTTGTGAAATAGCATCTTGATGATCCCCAAGACTTAAACTTTTTGGATGTGTCCTATTATATCTACCATAAAACTATTACTTCATACCATAAACGGTATCATCAACATTAAAACATGCACGTAGTAAATTTAGGGTTTTCTATTGCTTTGCTACTTCATGACCTGAACAACTTGCAGCACAAAATCCTGAAGGAGAATGTTTAACGATCTGTTTGTGACCTTAAGCTAATGCACACTTGGATAATGCAACAAAATAATGACAAAAATCACACCAGCAAGTCTATCCTTATTAAGAAAAACTAAATTAGGGGTTTGAAGAGACCTAGTCAAAGTTCAGATGAAATCCCTTTAAACATGCCGTTCATGCTTAAAAAGCAAAAAAAATCAAAACTATTCTGCAAGAAAGACTGGTTCACAAATTCCTCCACAGAGATGTAAAGATTAATGGTCAGTTATGACAAATGATTGATGGCAGCAGTGGCACAACCAGCTTTTAGGTTTAGGAGGCTGTTACTTTTTCACCTTGGGCCAGGGTGGTTTGGGTGATCTGAATGATTTACTCAGGTTATCTTTGTCTGATATTATCATTTGTTTGATTTAAAACAAATACAGGATGTCTTTAAGATGTCTGAACATAGACAAAGTCTGAGTTGAGTGAAAGAGAAGAAGGATGGCTGACTTCACCAGTGAGATCATCAGAATCCAATGTGTTTCCCAATTTTCTTTCACACTCACAAGCATGAAAAGGTTTGAGGGTCACTGAGAAGCAGTCCAGCTCTATAAACAAGGTGAAGATGTGATAAAGTGTTGCTGTTTCAAGGCAGAGCATGAGAATAAAGGTTGGTGATAAAGGCTGACTTAAATCTGTCAGCAGGGAACACATGAGATGACAGAAGCGTTATCTGCCTTCTCCGTCAGGCAGCAGATTTTGGTCGATGCTGCTGTCGGACTCAGTTGGACTTTCGCTGCGGATAATTAGCATGAAAGTTTAGAAATGCCTTTTATTACTGAGCAACTCCAGAGCTCTCAGTTAATCTGAAACATTTTACAAAGTCACATTTCGAGTTTCATGGGAGAGCGTTAGGTATAACAAAAAGTATTTTTCTTTTACTGGTCATGTTTTGTTTTTTGGGCTTTCATTTTCAAATTCTAGTAAGTGAGGCCACAGACATCTCATCACATCTATTTACTCAAAAACAGATTTAGTCAGACCCATTCATTAACCTTGGCTAAATACAGCAAGGTTTGTTTGTTTTTTCTGAAAAGACCATTCTAATTTTTGTTGGTAGGAATAGATTAAAGCATTTTTTAGCTCAACAAAGAAGAAAACATTCATTCTTAAATGTTAGGCAAATGTACACCTAAAAATCTTAAAATCTTTTTTTTTTTTTTTTTTAGCCCTACCATACTTTATTCTTTTTTACTTTGTTAAAATATTGCAGGTAAAACAAAGGAATTCATATGAAAATAATTTCACTTAAAAAAAAGGGCCACTATTTTAAACGTTTAAAAAATATTTGTGCAATAAATCGCAATATTTTACATTTTTACAGAACCTTTATATTTGAATGTTTCTGGTACGCCCATAAATCTGACTCACGAGCAAAATTTGCAAACAACGATGAACAACAACGCAGCTTCTCTTGGCCCACTGAGGGCTAATTTTTGCTTCAAAAAATGATCTGATGGGACTCTGGAAAAGACTATCGTGTGCAAGCTGTGTAGAAATGAGTTGGCCTGTCAGCGAAGCTGTTCAAGCCTAAAATGCCATCTCAATGCAAACAATGTCAGCATACACAGTCCATAAGTTGTTTTGTTTTTTTTTCAAAGAAGTTCGATGAATGATCAGAGATTCCTGAAACATTTGAAAGCTGAATGGGTATAACAGCACTTTACACCAATCTGATGGCTGAATAACCTAAATAACAGATTGAAAACAATAAATATCTTTGTTGTTGAGCTCATATTTATTCAGTAGTTTAGCAGCAAAAAGGGGTTTTGAACTGAAAATGTTGCTTATTTTGTCGGTATAGTTTTCGATTAAAATGTGATTAATTGCAATTTATTAAATACAGACCCTGCAATTAACTCCATTAAAAAATGTTATTGCATCTGGCCTCTAAATAGAATGTTCCGAGTATTTTCAGCTTGGCAAATTTTGGCCTGTGGCTCAACAAGTTTGGACACCCCTGGTTTAGATGAACGGTCATGTCTGGGTAGATCTTAATTTTAAGACCTCCCTGACCTGTCTGCTGTGTTCCTTGGTCTTCATCATGCAGTTTGTTTTCTAACAAACCTCTAAGACCTTCATAGAACAGCTGGATTTCTACTGGGATTACATTGTGTACAGATGGACTAACCTCTAAAGGCAGTCTGTTTTACTGGATTTTACTGTAAAGGGGATGCATTTAAACATTTTGTATTTTGAGGTTTTGTATTTGTAGAAATATTCAAAACCATGTATTGTTTTCCTTCCACTCAAGTATCATGTTCTATTTTGTAAGCCTTTCATATAAAATCCCCCACAAAATATACTGAAGATTGGAGTTGCAATATTAAGTAGCGTAAAAGGAACAAAATAGTGTTAAAAATCTGTCAGTGATGTCAAAATACCATTTGGCATCATTACAGCATGAAAGGAACCCAAGTTTGAAGGTTCCTGGTTTGAAGAATAAAGGCTGGTATTCCAACCAAAGCTAACTAATTTACACTGATTTAATATGACGCACTACAGCATAAGAATTCCATTTCATTTTATTTTTCCAGTGTATTATATATGCTGTTATTGGCTTTTTGAAGCTCTCGAGTAATAATCTGTCTGCATTTTAGAAGTAGTGGCGGAAGACTGCTGACAGGGATCACTTTTTTTTTTTATCCAGTTTCTTCACCTGGACCTCATTTATCAAGAAGAGAAATGTGTTTGCCAGAAATTCCTTCTGTGGGTGAGAAAACAAGTGCAGTTCCAAAACTAAGACCAGACTCATTAAAACTTCTGAATGTTTTGTGGGTGTTTTTTTAATTTTAGCTTTAACATGAACAAGAGTACATTCACCCCTTCCTTTTAAAGACACAGAGTAGTGTAGAATTGTGAAGTGGAAGGAAAACAATATATGGTTTTAAAAAGGTTTTTACAAATGGTTACATGAAAAGTGTGACATCCATTTGTTTTCAGCCACCTTTTCTCTGATGCTCCAAAAAAAACAGTAAAACTAATTGCCTTCAAAAGTCACCTGTGTGTAATTTACTCTCAGAAAGTCCAGCTGCTCTTTGAAGGCCTCAGATTTGTGAGAATGTGAACAGCATTATGAAGGATGAAAGTTGTGAAGTTTAAAGCAGGTGTCGGTTCTAAAACATCCCAACATCCCAAGCTTGCATCTCACAGAGCTCTATTTCATCCATCATCTGGAAGTGGAAAGAGGATGACACAACTGCAGTTCTACCAAGACATGGCTGTCCTTCAGTTTGACAGGCTGGGTTAGGACAACATTAATCACAAAAGCAGGCAAGACTCCTACAGTAACTCTGGGAGAGCACCTGAGAACGGGGTTGGTTGTCACATGTTATGTTTTAACTTAAATTTTTCAAAAAATCTTATCTTCTGTCAATTCCAGTTTAATATGTAAACCTAAAGTTTCAGCTTGGAATAGCGTAACCATACACCCCTTAAAATAAATTTGTTCAAAGCTGTAAACCACAGCCCTTTGTTTCTGTGATCTCAACAGCATGCTGTGAAAGCACACAGCCTATGATCTCTACATATTGACTTTTGTAACATGAAAGGACAAAGGAATCCATAATGATGGTAGGTGGTTGCGTGTTTATTGTAAAAGTATGATCTGAAAGGGACTTCAGGTAACTGTTATTTACCTAGCTTTGGCTCGCTACACTTTGGAGTGCACAGAAACTTCCACACATAATTTCTTTATATTTCTTTTCCAAGGGGCCAAACTTTTTTGTATTCTTTAAAAAATATTTGATCTGTAGCCTCAGGCAATTTTTAGAGGAAAAATGTCAAGCATTAAATGGCCAAAATTGCAAAGGGGGCTTAGTAAATAAGGCCATTCATTTATATGGTACCACGTTGGATTTAAAGAGATGGAATTTTTAATTCAACTACAAAAACACACGGTTTGCTATAAATGAGTGCAACTACCTAAAATTTAAACATCAGGGGTCTATGAGGAAAGACTGCCTAAAGTGAAGTTATGGCATACATTTAAATGCACACGTGATCTTTCAATAGCTTTGTGAACTAAAATGTAAGCAAACTTCAGAACCACTGCAATACAGACAGCTGGAGATCCTTCCTGGCCACAGCCATCAACATATACAAAAACACCTTAAAGAACCTTGGATAATAGGACTCGCATTCAGTTTTCCTCTGGTATTAATAAGGTATTTTTGAATTGAACTGGATTGAAAGAACACTTTTGTAACACAAACCTCTGCTTTGTTACTGTGAATCTATTATATTGCAAACATTTTTCTCTTCAATTTATTAACGCGTTTGCTGAAAGAGAAACCTAATACTAAGAAAAAAAGAGGTTTTCTGAAATCTTTTCAGGCACAAAAAATAAATAAAATGCCGTTCACTTTCTCCTTTGTGAAACTGTAGCAGAGCTGCTTCCACAGTGCTACCCAGTGGGAGCTTCACACCAAAAGGCAGCCGTGGGCACTGCTCCGCCTCAGCTGAGCTCTATTCAGCGGCGCTGGTAAACATACTGTTATCTGATCAGTTTACGATTCCCACACATTTCATCTGAATTATGTATTGAAAATGTTTTCATCACTGGCTCACTGTAAGTCGATAAAGATCATGGCTTGTTTTAAAGAGCAGATGGATGCACATCTTTTGATAGCAGAAATGATTTCTCGAAATCCTTTACCAGATAAATAATCCATGTGGTTCTGTTTCATGGAACCTATTGAATCTCACAAGAACATCATTTTTAATTCAACTACAGGCTGTTCCGTGCAGATTTGAATAAACATGCAGTTTTATTAAAAGGGGTCATGACAACAAATTTCATTTTTCTGTGATCTGTTGTGCACTGATGAGACCATGTGAATTTCAAGAGTTGGTATCAAAAGCCATGCTCATAGATGGTCCGCTTTGTTTCTTTGTTCAAAAACGGACGAATCAGAGAACAGTTTATCTTGTTACATAATTCATATTCTTCAATCAGAGCACACCATCAAGCAAACAGCCCTTCCCCTTCCCTTCCCTTGTCCCTCCAGCTGATACACCAGTTAATTTAAAGGGGCAGTGAGATAAAATAAACTATTTTGAGCTTTACATCATGTTATAATGTTACTCCTTCATCTAAAATATACCTGGAGTGTTGCCTTGATTCTTCCATGCATGTTTGAGAAATTCCTTATCTCCCGTGGCAACCATTCAGCTGTGCAAAGCGCCTGGATGGACCTATCGCCGCCTTTGAGACCCAGCTCCTCCTCAGAGCTACAGTTTCTAAACTTCCAAGTTTCCGCAGCACAGAACACCCCTCCCCGACAACTTCCCCACTCAGCTCTGTCAGACTAGCCAGCAGCAATTAGCAAACACCTGGTGGAACTGCACATCTGCTGATCTCATTATATGAGCTAATTCTCAGTGAAAGCTGGTAAAAACGTTAAAGCGTTAGCTGTTGTGGTGACTTCCTGGAGGTGGACTTTCAGAAAGAACAGGACTTTCTTAAAGAGACAGAGGCCCAATTTCAAGGCGTTAAATTATGAAGTCAGATTTCTTTTAGGTCATATTTGATATATACAGGATTTTTGTAGCAAGTAAAGGTAACACAGTTACTTGATTGTCCTATAAAATGATTTTATGTCCCTTGAAAACACATAATACTGCCCTTTTAATTAATATTCTCCAATTCGAGCACACCATCAAGCAAACAGCCCTCCCCCTCCCCCCTGCTGATACACCAGCTAATTTAAGGGCTGAGTTACACAAAAAAAAGACATAACCTTTCAAGGTGCTGTCAGCTCCCGGATAGTGAGATGCATTGTCCTTCCTAATGCTGAGAGTCTGGACCACCAAGTGGTCAGGCGTGTGAGTTATAATCTGCCAAAATGAAAGATGGTCTTCAGATTTTTCCTTCACTAGTTTAGAAAACCAGTCAAAGACAGAAAATTCAGTTGGCTCAAAGTGTTTTTATGCGTTTCAATTTGAACCTCTCCAGCATACAAGAAGAGCCTGGCCAATAGAGGTTACTCCAGAGGTTAATGCTAAAGACATTTTTTTGTTGTTCATCCAGTTTACCCAATACAGAACAATCCCAACTGCTCCAGGCAGAAATGTAAATGGAGGAAGTAAAAAAAAAAACAACAACAACAACACAACTTCACTTGTGTTTTAGCATGTTAGCATGCTAATTAAAAAACAGTATTCTACAAATTAGTCAGCCTGCCAGTTTCCTTTGTGGGTGCAACCCATTTACACCATCGTGACACCAGTACCAGTCAAGCAGAGGCCTCTGCCAGTGTGAGGGGTTTGGTTGGGTACTAATTTACATTGATCAAACCAAATCATGAGGATTCAAAAAAGACAGAAGGATTTTATCTCAAATTGTTGAAAATATTCTAGTATCTTATTTATAGTACATTAGCAAATATAATAGCACATTAAAATATGATCTTAAAATGAATAAAGCGTAGACAGTGGTATACAAATGTATTAATTCTAAACAGAAGTGAACAGAGGTTGTTAACTGCTTGGCGTTCTTCCTTCAGACCTTCACTGAAACAAAAGAGAAAGAACACATAGAAAAAAAGAAGTTAGTTTTTTTACACGTAGGTTGAAAGCTATACGTTATTTGTATGCTGTGGGAACTTACCACACTGGCCAGGGATCTCCAGTGGTATGTAGTTCTGCTGGCAGAGATGAACAAACGCAGTTGCTAATCTGCAGGGCGCTTTGGAGGAGCTCCGCTCACACACAGACAGGAACTGAGCAGGATCCACCTGAGCACACAGATTCTAACATTTAGCTGCTTTTCTGTTTCCTAAACACCCTGCCTTAAACCAACATCAGGTTAACAGCTCTTTTTTTACATTTTATCACTTAAACTTCAGTTTGTGTTTTGCAATAGCAATAAAGTGATGCATATTTGCAAAGTGGAAGGAAAATTATGTATTTTTAAATATTCTTCAAAGATCTGAAAAGTGTGGCGCGCATTTGTATTTAGACACTTTTTACAGCAGTTACAGCTTTTCTACCAGCTTTGCACATTAAGCGAAACATTTCTGCAAAATAGGGCCAACTCAGTCAGACTGAATGGAGAGCTTCTAGCCTGAGATTCTGAATAGAGATCAGGTTTAGACTTTGACTGGACCATTTTATCAGTAAGCTTTTTTTTTAAATTATTTGTTTGTTTTTATATAGAAACGAAGAAGCACAAACACAAAAGAGAGCAAACATTGTGATTTACAGCAAACTACAATTATGGATTATAAAAATGAAGAATTTGGTCACTTATAAATACTGCTGGTTGGATTTTATTCAGGAGTATCAGAGTAAAGTGGGCTGCTACGTAATAATTCACGCTAAAGGTTTCAGATTTTTATTTGTAAACAGCTTTGAAAGACAACTTAGATGATTTTTGTAAATTGCCTGTGAAGCTATGTTAAAGTAAGTCATGCAAAGAAAACGGCACGTTTCTTCAAATGCTAACATTTTACCATTTGGGTTTTAATTCACATCATAAAAATTCTGCTTCTGTTTGCGTCTTATGGTTACACGAAGAATATCTCAACAAACCCCCACCTGAAAAGCAGAAAACTTTTTTTTTTTTTTTTTTTTTTTTTTTTTTTTTGACTGCTTCTTGCCATGAAATTCATTCCAATTTTGGAAAAATCTACTTGAGATGTTCTGCGAGACAAATCTTTTTACATGATCCCCACATGCAGGTTTATCATCTTCAGTCCTGAATTTCTTTTTCTCCAACAAGCTAAAATGTGGCTGAGGAATACCAGATGTATTTTTCTCTTTACTTACCACCCTGAAACAAGAACTCAGGGGAGAATCGGAGGAAGAGAAGAGAGAATCACAACTCGCTGGGTTCATGGCTGCTTTGGAAATTCGATCTGTTTCTGTGGATTTATTGCACTTTGGATTCAGCTGAAGACAGATGGGACAGGTGAAAGCCAAACACTCAGATAAGCTAACCTCCACTAAAACAAACATTTATGGAGAAAGAGATATGACTGATCCTACCTCCCAACTGTGGAAAAACTCTTCCAGTGTCTTAGCTTGAGATCCATCAGTCAAAGTAAAATCATTGCCTGCGTCATTATCATTGGTCCCCAGGAGACCAGCAGATGTACCTGTGCAGTAAAAAGTATTAAAGTAGTGAATCAAGTGTGTGCCTTTACATTTACAGGAGAAACCAGATGTTTATATAGGCTGTATAAAAAACCCAACCTTTGTTTTCTTATTGACATTAAACCAGACTAAACATTTCCTTCTTCAGGTCATTTAGAATTTCTGATATTATTTCTATTTGCTAAAAGCCAGAATAATGAGGGATAATTTTTTTTGTTTCTTTTTTCATAAGATTACTGTTTTACTTTTATACTTTTTGTACACAATTTGTGGAAGCCAGGATAATGATTCTACAGCTTTCTAAGCTTCTGATAGGTTAATTGACAACATCTGAGTTAAGCGGAGGCTCATGTGAGTGGATTTTAAGGCAACGCCTCAAACACAATCTAAAGAAATCAGCGAAGTGATCATGTAGAAAAAATAAACCTCCCTGAGTCTAGTTCATCCTCTGGTACAATTTCCAGATGCCTACAGTCACCGCATCCATCCGTCTAAAACATGGGATTATATTGTCCAGAAGGGAGAAGGGTCCCCACATTTAAGTCTTTTGGTGTAAAGGCTGGTAACAAAGTGTCATTATCCACAGTGAAATGAAACCTGAACCAACAAATGCTGAACAGCCACTAAAAGAAGAGGAAGCCATTTCTCCAAAAGCAACATAAAAATGCCAGAACACAATTTGCAAACACATTCATTTCTGGAGACAAGTCCTGTAATTGGATTAAACTAAAACAGATTGGACACAATGAGCAACGTCATATTTGGAGAAACAGAGGAATGGCTGTAAGGCTGGGAACACCAACACTGTGAAGTAAGGCAGTGGCAGTGCTTTGCTGCAGGAGGGACTGGTGCACTTCCCAAAATAGACGCCATCATGAGGAAAACCTGAAGGAACATCTCAAGACATCAAATAGGATTAAAGATTTGGCAAAAATGGGTCTTCCAAATGGACAATGAGTCTAATCCCAGATTAGTCAGATTAGTTATTATACACTGGCTGATTTAAGAACAACAAAGTCAATGTTTTTGAGCATCAGTCAGAAAATGCTGGTCTCAGTCTCATAGACAAAGCTGAACAGGTGTTTTTGAGAACAGAAAAGAAACCTGACTGGACTACACCAGTTTTATCTGGAGCAATTTCTGGAGGTATTTCTACCAAATTCAAAGGAAATGTATGAAAACTTCTGAATTTAATGGCAGCTTTAAAAAAAATAGACTTAGCTGCGTTTTGACCCTCACCTATGGTCATGAGATTCTCTCATTATTCTGGCATTTAGCAAATAGGAATAGTAATCTTCGCTGATGTAAAGAAGAGAAAGTTTAGTTTGTTTTGATGTCAGGCTGTGAGAAAAAACATGAGGTCTTCTTATACAGTGTTTGTAAAAATCAGGATTCAGCTGAGCTGCATAAGTCAATATGGCTTCCTCCTACCATGTAACCACCCCTCCAGGGTGAAGCTGCACAACGCAAGCAGCAAATCACATGACACTGAATGTCCATCCTGATTGGACACCTGTACATTGTTTGAGCCTTTTTTCACACTCAGTCCGTGATCACTGTGATGTCCGTGTGGGACGACGTTCTTGCAGTCAGCTTTCACCTGTGCCACACAGATCTCCTTTAATCACATTTGTACAATTCTATTGAAACACATTTATTTAGAGTGCCTATAAAAAGTATTCACCCCTTGGATGTTTTACCTTTTTTATTGCTTTTACATATCAATCACGATCAACAAAATTTGGCTTTTTGACAAAAAAAAAAAAAAAAAAAAAAATACAAAAAGAATCTTTAACATCAAAGTGAAATCTGATTTCTACAAAGTAATGACAATTAAATAAAAATATTTAGCATAAAATGAGTAAGACTAGAGTTTACCGAAAGGCACATGGGAGTTTCCATGAAGTGGAAAAAAGTTATTTGATGAGACCAAAATGGAGCGTTTTGGCCATCAGATAAGAGGCTACGTTTGGTGAACAACAAACACTGCACATCACCAAAAACACACCATCCCTACTGTGAAACATGGTTGTGGCAGCATCATGCTGCCGGGATGCAAAATATAGGGAAATCCTGGAGGACAACTTGTTTCCATCTGCAAGAGAACTACGGTTTGGAGAACATTTTCCAGCAAGACAACGACCTGAAGCCTCCAAGCTGAAGCTACACAGAAATAGTTTGCAGACAACGAGGTGGATGTTCTGGAGTGGCCCAGTCAAAGCCCAGGCCTCAATGCCATGGAGAATTTGTGGCAGGACTTGAAAGGGGCTGTTCACAGGCGATCCCCAACAACCTGACAGAGCTTGAACAGACTGAGATCCCCTTCTGTGATCGCAGCTAAAGGTGCATCTACTAAATACTGACTTGAAGGGGGTGAATATTTATGCAATCACTTATTTAAGTTGAATATTTCTGTTTTCTGCAGAAATCAATTTTCGCTTTGACATTAAAGTTTTTTTGTAATTTTTTTTTTTTTTTTTTTTTGACAAAAAAGCCAAGATTTGTTGATCTTGATTAACTTGTAAAAACAACGAAATGGGTAAAACATCCCAATGGGATGAATGCTTTTTATCAGCACTGTACAAACCTGCCCAGTGCGCTGAATGTTGATGGTACTGTTGTTCATACGTATCACCAGGGAGCTCCGCGGGTCTGTACCGAGCAGCAGCGTAAACGAGGGCTCACTGCTGACGTCCTGGGCGAGGAGCAGCGGACACGAACCGGGAAGCTCATAGAGGTGACCGTCAAACGTCACCACAAACTGATCCGCCACCAGCAGAGCTTGGTCTGTTGGAATAAAGGTAAAGGCAAACAGCGAGAGAGAGCTACTAAACAAAATGGCTTCAGTGGATGTCACTGTGGAGGACACCCTACAGGACAGTCTGCATGTTTTTCCAACGTGGATATTTAATGTAAATGTTAACACTTAAGAAATTTTCAATAAAATGTAAAGAAACAAAATATAATAAAATACCCCTTAAATTATCTGTAAATTTTAAAATAAATGAAAACAATACATTTGCTGAAAGGAATAAATTACACCTCCACATTTATCCCCTCTGAAAATAGCTAAAATAACACAGACGTATCACTTCGGGTGCTCATTATTAGAATATCATTAACCAGCATTTTGAAAGAGGCTTATTGTGTTTAAACCTAACTCCCTAACTGTTCAGTTAAGAGTGAACACCATAGTGAGATCCAAAGAGCTGCCTGAAATCTTCAGAAAGAAGGTCTCTCAAGATTTTGAAATCTACCATTTCACTGTATAGGAAACAGTGTACAAGAGAACAATCAAAAGAGTAGCAAACAAGCTCAGGCTTGGCTGTCCTCACAAGTTAACCCTGAAAGCAGTCTGTAGGATGATAAAAGAAGTCTCCAAAAAAAACCCTAAAATCATTCAGGGACCTTCAACAGACTCTTGCAACGCTTGTTCTAATTTTTTCACATATAATATAATCAAAAAAACAACCAAAAAAAAAAGCGTGTTGGCCACATCTGGAGAAAAAGAACAACTAAGTTGCTAACTTTGTTATGGATTCCAGCTTCATAAAAAGCAGGGCCATGAGCCTGCAGAGATGTGTTTTATTGGAGGTGAACGGTTTCCATCACCAGATGTGTTTTGTCAACAGAAAAACACGTAACTGAGGCAGTCAGGGTGTGATTTACAGCCTCTCTCCCTTTTCTGATCGGACAGGTTTGCCAACGCTGAACTCCCGTGAGCTTCAGTCAGAACATTCTGAAAGTCCAAACATGTGTTTCTCTAATGGGTTTAGCATGAACAACAACAATACAATGATTTTATAAATCTGTTTTGTTAGATGAAACTTTGATGAGCACATGTAGCGCTGAAGCCGTAAATCTGTGCCTCTGAAGTTAAGAGGTCGCAAATTATTGAAATATATTCAGACCCCTGCTGGTTTCTTAAATTGAGTCTGATTGATTTTTAATCAAGTTTCACGTAAAATGAGCTTAGTTATGCGTCTCCTCAACCATAACAGTGCCAGGCTGTGTTTGCTGTATAAATGGCTCCAGTGAAACACCACATGTACCCCTGGTGAAGAGGTGTAAAAAGGTCTTCAAACACATATTTTATTGCTGCAGCTTTTGAAAGCAGCTATCCAGAAGATAGGAAATCCAAGGTTTAATTTTTGCACATTTATTAAGCATGTGAAAAAAAATATTCCATGTGAAGAAGAAATTGTTTTGTAACAAAGTCACCAGTGGCACAATTATTGCCTCCCCCTGGTGTTCACACTTTGTATTACCACTTTCACCAATTCGACAGAGAGATAGATCTGTAACCGTTCCTTGTTGCAAAGTCCCTTCAGATCATCCAGACTCCTGGTTGCTCGCTTATGTTCTCTAAGTCTCATAGAAATTCCAAATGATTCTGTAGGTCTGGCATCTGAGGTGACCATGGAAAAAAGTTGCTTTTGTGTTCAGTGAAGAAATTTCTAGGATGATTTGGGGATAAATTATGGATCATCATCTTATTTTTATTTAAAATCTCATGGTCTTTCAAAGGTTTCATGATATAATACACTCTAACATGTTCCTAAGGAGAAGCGAAACAGGCCCAAACCATCACAGATCCTCCACCATACTTCAGAGTGAGCGAGAGTTTTCCTACACATTTATCCTTGTCATAAAGCAAAGTCTTAATCTCATCTGACCAAAGCATATAGTTAAAGTCCAGAGTTAAAAAATCTCCACATGTCTATGCTTGTGAACAACCAGTTGGCATATCGAAAGCAACTAATGGTTGCTATGGAGACTTGGTGAGCCCAAACTGCTCATCTTTGCTGCAATTCTCCAACAGTGAGCTTATGAACTGATTTTTTTTTTTTTTTTTTTTTTTTTTTTTTTTTTAATGTTTCCTGTCTGGCACAATTGTTGTCTGAGGGCCAAGAAGAAGCCCAACAGATTTACTTTCACAAGTGGAGCATTACATCTTTCACTATAATGCTTCACTTGAAGCATTATAGTGATAATAGTATAGTATATATATATATATATATATATATATATATATATATATATATATATATATATATATATATATATATATATATTATAATGCTTCAAGTGAAGCATTATAGTGATAATAGTATAGTATATATATATATATATATATATATATATATATATATATATATATATATATATATATATATATATATATATATATATATATATATATATAATTTTATTAGACTTTATTAGAAATTGCTTTGGGTTTACATCAAATGTAATTGACATGGAGACAGAAAAGACAGAGGAAAAAAAGAAAGGGAGGAAGGTAGGGAAAATGTTTAAAGGGAAAGGAGGAGATAAGAGTAGAGCAGAGAAAGAAGGATAGAGAGAATATAAAATAACACCCTAGAAGTATGCTTCTACACCTGCAGAAAGAGAGTGAAAAAACAAAGCATTGAGATGATTATTTATTTACCTCCCTGACCCTTCTGCTCATTGTGGTGGGCAGTAGTTTAAAAGAAGTGGACCTCTGTGACACATCAGATTTAAACTTAAGGGAAACAGGAAGCCATGGACAGCTAATTAGAATTTTCATGAATTTCTGATCAAATTTAAAGTAACAAAAATTTTAAAAATAACTTCAGTTCTGATTATTTTACAGCAATTGTTACAGGTGAATATAACTGTCTCATCTGTGATTTTTTTTTTTTTCCCTACTGAATTTCCTAGATTTCCAGTGGGAGCTCGAGATTATGCTGCTGCAATAAAAAAAAAAAAAAAGTGTTTATTTTAAGTAGTGGTGAGACTTTATTAAAATCTTTAATTGAATTAATTGCAGAGTCTGTAATTGATTAATCAAAATTCATTGTATTTTAATCGAAAACCATATCTTGACAAAATAAACATTTTCAATTTAAAAAACATTTTGTTGCTAAATTATTGAATAAATAGACATTTCAGTTCAACGTGGGTGCAAAGTGCTATTATATCCATTCAGCTTTCAAGTGTTTCAGGAATCCCTGATCATCCATGTAACTTCTTTGAAAAAATCCTTCTTTAGAAATGTGGACTGTGGACATCTGTGCTGCTGCAACATGTTTTGCATTGAGATGCTATCTTAGGCGAGAATGGCTTCGGTGATAGGCCAACTCCTTTTAGCACAACTTCAGCACAATATGTTTTTCCAGCGTCCCATCAGATTGTTTTTTGAAGCAGAAATTACCCCCAGTGGTCCAAAAGAAGCAGTTATATTGTCCATTGCTATTGTTTTTGGTTGTCACTTGTGTGTCACATTTACAGGTGTACCAGAAACACAGGAATACAAAGGTTCCAGCCAGAACCTTTTCTTTTACCTTTTAGTTTTTCCTGAAAACCTTAAAAACAAATTTTTAATGTATTAAAATCCATGTAATTATTTAATTGAAATTAACATGTAAAAGTCCTGGCCCTAATTTTAAGGTTTTTTTTTCTTGAAGGATATCAATAAATATGGACAAAGCTGCACATAAATGATTTCATGTAAACATAAATGTATGTCTGGATTGATATGAACATGTTAAATCACAACCCACATCTCGCTTACGTCTGAATGGGCTGTCCATGATTTTCCGCTTTAAGCGATAAAGCTCAGCAGTAGGTTTGATAGAGGCAAGGGCCTGCAGGGGCCTCAGGAGCCACTCCTCCAGCACGGTTTCCAACAGCCCCCTTTCAGCAGCCTTTGACAAGTTGAGATTTAGCAGCGGCACTGACACAGTGACTGCACATTCTCTGAAAGAAACGACAGCAATTTGTCCAAGTTACCTTATTGGAATATGTATCTCTGACAGAAATTGTTCCTGGCTAAGAGTCCACAGCATCTTATCTTGATTTGGCCCCAAATTTACATTAGCTGAGGTCAGCCAAGCCTTGCTCTGATAAAATGAGGACTACATCCCACCTTTTACATGGTCGTGCAGTTTCATAAAATAAGGAGCTAGCAGAGCTTTAAAGTGAGCCTCAGTTATGCCCTTACCTGGGGGTGAATTTGTACAAAGAAGCCAGTCGTTTCCTGACTCCAGACAGAGCCATGGTCAGCCTGGTCTCAGCCCAGTAGTAGCTTTGCTGGCCTGCCTACATGAAAAGAGCAAATTAATAATTAGTACTCAGTACTGATAGTATTTACATGTATTTACATTGGGGGTTTTTTTGGACATTGTTGAATCTAATCTGTTGTGGAACAATTTTACATCCTGAAATCAGCAAAACACTACAGGTTTGAGAAAAATACAGGAAAAGAACAAACCTTACTTTTTTTTTTTTTTACTAAAGAATATAATAAACTTAAATACTTAAAGTATTCCCACCCCTGCTGTTGCTTATTTTATTCGGATCTCCAAATGAACAACGGAACAGAGAACCACAGAACCTGTGCAGGTTTGTTGTCGACCCTGTTAATTCTGCACTCAGCTGTGCAGCCTCCTTTAGAATTGAAATCCAATCAGAAGCTGCTTCTTTTTCAGGTTTTACTCATTTCTTTCTACCTGGCCTGTACAACTACACCTACCTACAGTCCTCAGAGCTTCTGTGCCGAATCCTTGTTTTACATCTCGGTATGCTCTACATCTGTCTGAGCATGCGACTGGCTTCACGGTGACACAAAATGTGACTCCAAAATGATCTAATAGACCAGCACAAAATAATGCATAATTGTGGAGAGGAAGGAAAAGAAAAGAATTTGTGCATTTGACCTTTATTCCCAATCTTTGCAAAAAAAAAACAAAAAAAACAAAAAACTCAAGCTCAGTCATTTTAGATGGAGACATCTGAGAACATGCATTTTCAAGCCTTGAGGCAGATTTTAACTCGGATTTGGGTCTGGACTTTGACTGGGTCATTCTAACACATGAAGGATTTTGATTTAAACCAGTGGTTCTTAAACTTTTTAGAAGAAGTACCACCAAAACCGTCCAACACTTCCCTCCCCAATAACAAATAATTTGGAGTTGATTCATATTTTGAGGAGGTAAATGAGGTGTTCTTTTTTTTGAAGGTCCTATAGAGACTTCTGGTGCTCCATAACAAGCCCCTGTTGCTCCTGCCTCAGCTGTAATATTACCTCATGGTTCAGCTTAGGTTAGGATGGAGGAAAGTTGTGATTTTAGAAGGGGGGTCTGGTACGTGTGGCAAGGTACAAATCTCCTTATACAGCGGCTTGCTGCATAGGGAAACAGCATTTTTGGCCATTTTCGACCTGGTGGACGGTTCTGTCAGTCGGCCCTCTCTCACGGCGAAGCAAAAGGGGATTGTGGCTGATTTTCAGACCGTTGGTGGAGGTAGATGAGATCGGTAAATAAGATCGGTTTCTCATGTAATTATCGGCCGAGTGCAGATCTTCCAAAATGAAGGAAATCAGGGCCGATTAATCGGTGCACCTCTAGTTGTAATTTTCATGAAACGTCATCGTATTGTATAAAACATCTGCTGGGGAGCTGTGTGTGGAGAGGCGGGACCTGTGTTAGCAAGAGTCACCTAATTAACTGACAACGGAGAGAAGCAGTTTTGTGATCTTATGTCTTCCTCGCAATAAACAAACACAACAGTTAATTAGAACCGTTTGTTAAGGGTCGTTGTCCAGCTGGAGTGTGAATCTACGCCCTGAGCTCATGCAGCCTCATAACAGTTTTCTTCTAGGATCAGTCTGTATTAAGATCCATCCATCCATCCATCCATCCCTCCTTGGTCTTCATGGTGCTTGTTGTTCCCTAATGTTCTCTAACCTCTGAGGCCTTCTATGTGTTGGTCTATCAAATAGATTCCCAGCAAAATACGCTGCAGATCTGCTTATAACCAGGAGATATGAATATTTTTGCAGTGTACTGTTTGTTTTGTCTCGTCATCTTTACTTTATTTGGTCATTTACATCCACAGATAAATTGTCCCACTTCTTATTGCGATAAACGATAATATTGTCGTTTTGAGACCTTTTATAAGTAATATATTGATAATGGTATAATGCAAGTTCGCCCTCTCAAAGACCAATAAACTTTAATTTTCCAAAGAACACTCCGCACTGGAAGTGGAAGATATTTTAAATATCCAAAATAAAACATGACAACCAAAATCAATAAATAAAACGGAAATGAAAACCACACACTTCCAAAACCATAAATAAAATGGATTATGATGTCTCTGTAAACAACATTGCCCTTCAGAAATATTAATAATCAGAATGGAAATTATCGAGCTCATTTGAATTTCTCATGCGATTCATAGATTAAGTGCTTATTGCGACAGGCTCAAACACACCCCAAAAACGTGGAGACAGAGGTCAGTAAGGAGGAAAGCATTAAACTCCAACCCCTGTGAGGTAAAAATGCCAGCTGCCACGGTATTCTGGTTTCAAACAGACAAGACTGATACTGAAAATAAGCAAGAGATTGCAGTTCCCTCACCACATCCAGAGCAGCTCTGAGGGCTGTGACTCCTGCTAGTGACAGGGGTCTCAAGTGGGGGTTCTCCAGTTCTGCAGGTAGGAGATCCACCAGCCTCTCAGTCCACATCACAACCGCCTCCCTCCAAGCTGCCTCCAGCCTCTGCCCCTTCACGTCCTGGTACACACCTGCCAGAGTAGCCAGAGGCCCTGGACAGGAAGTTCACAACACTATGCTGACGCTTTCCTCTGATTGAAAGGAAGAACTCAGACTTCTGCCCAGTGCAGACGGACACTCACTCCGGAGCTCCTGCTGTCCCAGCTGGGATGCTTGCTGGAGCTGACCCAGGAGGTCAGGCAGGCTGCTGGTCAACATGCGACGCAGGGAGCTCCTGAGCCACAGGGACAGCAAACCTCCATCTCCCCAGCTGAGCAGGGTCTCAGCCTGCTGGGAAACAAGAAGAGGAACAGAGCTCCACTCCTGCAGCCGACCGTCGGCAGACTGAAGAAGAGGAAGCAAAGCGTTAAAAGCTACGTTTCATTGATACCTTTAAAGTTCCAGCCAGGCGCTACTGGGTAAGCAGCAAGGCAGGGCAGACCTGTTCAGTGGTTTCTGTAAGGAGGTGCTGTAGCGCCTTCATCCTCTCCGTGAGTTCCTTCTGGATCTGAGAGCTCAGAGAGTGAAATCGCTCCTGTGAAATGTTCAGAGTGAAACAGCTCCATGATGAATGATAACTTGGGAATCTCTGAAGCAGTTACGGTTACCTCTGCTGCAGTTAAGGTCTCCAAACAGCCACGTGCTGCCATTATCAGCCTCTGATTGGCTACTTCCAGTGACACACTTCCCAGCGTCTCCAACTCTCTGCAGCCTTCTCTTCTCTGCACCTCTGTCTTCAGGCTGAGATTCATTCCTGCACACACTGCTGCACTGACATCCTCACACAGGCCTGAACCTACACAACACATCAGAGTTACACTCTTTGGAGGTTTCGCTTTTCTGGATTTAGTTAGTGATGATGCTTCAGGTACCGTTCATGTAACCTGCCGCGGCCCGAAGGCAGCGTCCCTCCAGCGTCCCGTTGAGCCAGACCTCTTGTCTGTGGTCCAGTGTGGCGCGAACCTGGAGACTGGACCCATGGGGGCAGGACAGGGCACTGCTCCCGAGCTCCAAGCTCCAATTACCCACCACTGACTGGAAAGCAAGAAAAAAAATCATCATTGAAACAAAACATAAAAATATCAAATTCAATGCAAAAACACTGATAATATGGGAAAATGTCTTGTTCCACTGGCAGATTATTTCACTTATAACTAGCACTTTTTCATCAATATTAAGAAATTATTGACTTAAAACAAGCTCCTATATCTGCTGAAAAGTTACCTGTAAGTTAGTTTTGTCTTATTTCATGTGTATGGCCATTAAAGATGTTTTGAGAAGCTGAGGGTCATTGCTCCACACCAAGGAAGGATTGAGGACAGTGTTCTAGAACCCAAAGACATCTGTGTCTGCCATCCAGAGCCAGGGACTGGATTTTGTACAACAGCCCCTGTGTATCTTCAGTTTCATTCCACCACTCCATCTGGGTAAATAACCTTTTATTGTTCGTTACTCTTTCCTTAGATGCTCATTTTTATTGGGGGAAATCCCTCTTTCTGGTTCCAATGAAACGCCGGATATTACAGATTTACAAACTGACACAAATACTCTCCAGAACCGCTTCCTTTCTGGGATGAGGAAAACATGAAGAAGAAGAACTCGAACTGCACAATGTTTGTACTGTACATGCAACACAAAACAGCGGAGGGCAACTGCATACAGGCATGGACTGTTAGAGTGTTTCACTACATAGAGCTGTTTCAGATATTTGCAGGGCTTTGCAAAAGTATTCACTCCAGTGGAACTTTTCCACCTTTCGTTGCTTTACAATCATGAACCTGAAGGTATTTTATTAGGATTTGATTTGATAGATCAACAGGAAGCTGTGCAGAACTGCAGAGTAGAAGGAAAATCATACACGGTTTTTACCAAATCTTTGACAAATAAAAGCTTGGTGTTCAGTCACCCTGTGTCATTTTCCTTCCCCCTGGGCTTCAGTGATGTGCTGGTTTCTGTGGTTGGGATTTCCTGTGGAAATGAACCCTGCGTACTGAGTGACACAGAGTAACTCTCTTGAGTATTTGGCTTTGGTGAACTGCTCTAGTTGTTCTGCACTAGACGGGAAGTTTGGAACAGATTCTCTACATTTTTATTTCAACTACTTTTCTCCATTTTGTGGCCAGCCAGGGAGTTTAGGGATTGTATGTTTGCTTTATCAGATAAACATTGTTTAATTTCCAGACAGAAGGGGGTGTTTTGGTTATTTTGTGTGTCAAGTTGTGTATAAAACCCAGAAGTTGAAAGGATAAATCACTTTTAGACTGAACTAATGTTTGTTCAGTATTTTTGAGTTAATGGCCTATGTTTTCACAGTTCCAGCTCACAGTTCTGGACTTTGACTGGGCCATTCTAATATATGAAAATGCTTTGATCTTTACCATTCCACTGTAGCTCTGGTTGTATGTTTAGGGTTGTTGGAGGTTCACCTTCCAACATCACATTCAAGTATTTTGCAGTCTTATTCAGGATAGTCCTGTATTAAGCTCCATCCATTCTTCCCCTTAACTCTGACCAGCTCCCTGGTCCTGCTGGGAAAAAAGCATCTTCACAGCATGATGCTGCCACTATTTTGCCTCTCTATGGGAATGGTGTGCTTACAGCACTGATGTCCAAAGTCAGTTCTCAAGGGCCGATGCCCTGCATGTTTTAGTTCTTTCCCTGTTTCAACTCACCTGAATCAAATGATGGTTCATTTGGAGGTCTCTGCAGAACTCTGGCCTGCTGAGGAGGGAGTTGGACCATTTGAATCAGCTGTGCTGGAGCAGACTCATCTAAAACTGGCAGGACACCGGCTCTTGAGGACTGGAGCTGGACAACGTTGGCTTAGAGTGCGGTGTGAGTTCCCTCCACTCAGCGTGGAGTGGATGGATGCCTTCCGAAGGCATTTTGTTGCACAGGATTTTATTTAGGGCTATCACAGTAAAGGGGGGTTGAATACAAATGGACACCAAACTTTAAAGATGTTTTTTTTAGAACCCATAGATCACATGTGTCAAACTCAAGGACCAGGGGCCAAATCCAGCCCGCCATAGCTATTTATGTGGCCCTCCAGACTCTAGAGGGCCACATAAATAGAGCTTTCGCGATAACAGTTGTCTGCTTAAAGGTTGTTCTTTCAATGAAATCAAAGCAGTTTTTATCTGTATAATGCCAAATTACATCAATGTGGAAAAATGTTTAAGATTTAATTAAGAAGTCCTCATTGATTGCAGATACAACTATTTATTAATACTTTAACAGCTGTTTAATGGGTAGTTTCATCAATACACATCTGGTCCTTTGAGGACATTCATGATCTTGATATGGCCCAAGATGAAAATGAGTGACACCCCTGCCATAGATCATTTGTCACTTTGTGTTGGTCTACCACATGAAACTCAAACAAAAGTTTTTGGTTTTAACATGACAAAATGTGGAAAACTTAACAAAGGGTTAAATGATAACTGTATATGTGTTTGTGCATTTGTTGGTTAATCACTACCAGTATGTTTACCTCAGTAAACAGAGAGATGTTGGTTCCCTGAGCAGTGGAGGAGTTGTTGAGGGCGAGCGTGAAGCTGGACTGGTGCGGCTGACCCGTCACTGACAGGTTAGACTGGGTGTAGAACAGCTCCTCTCCTGAGTTCACTCTGTGAGACCCGGACCACCACAGCGTCTGACAGATACAGAGCATATGTGGAAATCTTTGCATACTGTCAGATCATATTAGTAAGAGGACCAGAGGGCTCCTTGCTCACATAAAGGTTGCTACGGTTTCTACTGCGTGGACTCACAGGCTGTTCGGGACAAACACCTAGCTCCACTCTGTGCTCCAAATGCTCCCTGAGGTTTGTTTGAACTTTGGCCAGGAGCATGTGGGAATGACAGGGTGCAGGGGACACTCTGTCCAGATCGACGTACATCTGAAGGCCGTGCAATCCCTGATGACTTTTCTGGAAGAAAACCAGGAAATAAAGCTTGTCTGCTTCATTTTAAAAGCATCGGTAGCTTTAAAGGTCTCCCCGGAAAGGATGAGGCAGAATACCTGGTACGTCATGCCTTGTCTGAAACTCTTGTTATGCCATGTCACATCTGCAGTCTGTGAATACAGGTTTCCCCCGTAACCCATGGATAAACAGCCTCTTCCAGAAGACACAAACATCTGCAACAACAGACATGCACATCATGCTCCAAAAAAGGTATATTCCCCACACCTTCAACCCTAAAAGTTGCAGAGGATCCACAAACCCGCTTGGCTGAAAGCAGCACACATGCCCTCCCCACGTTGGAGTTCAGTTTGTTCAGGGTGAAAGAAATGTTGACTGGAAGCGCACCGTCCCAGGACAGATGGGTCTGCAGAAAACACACACAGTTACTACCTGGATGCTTTTCTTACTAGAGTTTAAAGTCTCACTTATAAATGGATGGAATCTAGCGGAGCAACAAAAGCAAAGCGTTCTGAGTGTAAAATGAGTGTGTGGACGTCGTACCCGGTGCCTGCTGCTTCTCTTTCTCCGTGAGCTGTGTGACAGTGTGTGCAGGGACAGCTGGCTCAGCGTGGACGAGAAAGGATGTTCCAGCTCCAGCCTGGTCTCGTTTGTCTCCTCAGAGTGACTCCATGAACTGAGAACTTGCGCCTGCAGGAGACAAACGAGCAAACAATGGACTTTAAATTTAATAACGTGTCCCCACAGCATGCTGCTGCCACCACCGTACTACTTTATGGGTTGGTGTGATCTGCAGTGCGAGTCCCTCTCAGCTTTCCTGTCCCAGCTGAAAAAGAGAGCCCCATAGGACCTCTTTGGACCTTCCACAAAGGCTCCTAATAGCGTTGGCTAGACACAACTAATTTTTAAAAAAAAAAAAAAAAAAAGGTGGTTTCAGCAGCTTTAAATAAAATGATATGGAGTGTACCAGCAATATTTGCTTACATTTATTTTTCATGTCATTATGTTGGAAAATGTGTGCTTTTTCTACATCATTTTCCACTAATATTAGCATCCTGTTGAAGACAAATGCATCCATCATTTTTTGCTAAAGTTTTTATGTTTTTCCTTATTTCAAAACTTGGAAATAGAAGTATTTTGGTGTTTCATTTGAAAATGACAACAAATTTTCATTAGTTGTTATTTAAAAAAATATAAAATATTATACATTGTCTTTTTTCATGTCATGTAACAGTTTTGGCTCTAATTGAGTTCTATTTGGCTGGACTGAGAGCAAAAATGGCTCTTTAGATGAGAAAGGTTGCAGACCCCTGCCACAGGACAATGCTGCCACCACCATGTTTCAGAGTCCTACCATTCAGAGTGATGTGCAGTGTTAATTTTCTGCCACATATAGCGTTTCGAATGGCTTGTGAAAAACTGTGAAAGGGAACTCTTATGAGTTTCATTTTCACTTCCTTAAAGGCCAGATTGGTGGTGTGTCTGACTAATACTTGACCCACCAACGGATTCTACCACCTGAGCTGTGGACCTCTTGGCTGATTGATACTCTCCTTGTCCAGCCATGGTAGGCCATGTCTTGGTAGGTTTGCAGTTGTACCACAATCTTAAACACAGCTCTGGGAGATATTTAAAGTTTGGAGTGTTGTTTTCTACTTGTGCTTCTTGTATTTTAGGCCAAGCTGGTAGTGAAAAGCATACGCTGGCAGAAAGAAAAGCTATTGTCTTGAAAACACTTTGTACACTCTCACCTGTTCCAGTTGTCCTTGTCTCTTCCAGCCCAGTAAAACGCTGTCCAGTCGACCGTATAAGCTGCTCTCATGCACCACCTCCAAACTGCTCCAAGGGGGGAGGCCGCTGATCTGAACTGATGGGAAGGAGAACAAAGAGCAGAGAACTAATAATTAGGGCTGAAACGATTAATCAGATTAATCATGATTACTGAAATAATAAACTAATTTAGTCATGAATTAATCGTTAACTAGAGTATATAGACTTAAAAAAGGCCAGATGTAAAAAAATATGTACGTTTTGCATGTATCATACAAAATCTTATCTGTATGTATGTTCAACTCAAAACTCCCCAAGTGGCAGTTTTAGTTTCATCAGGTTCAAATTCTGTAAAAAAAATAAATAAATAAAAAAATCTCCCATTAAGCATCTTTTGTTTTCCAATTAATCGGTTAATCCAAAAAAACAAACAGATCAGCCCTACACTGTGCTGATATTAAGTCGCGCAGAAAGAGCTGAGTTTTTCACATGTTGATGTTACAAGTATTTTTTTTGCAGCAGATGCATCCTTCGCAACAAATGATCAAGCGTTCACCAAAGGAAAGAAGTTATTGCATTTTAGGCAATTAAAATCTTTACTTATTTAAAAAAGGAGTTGAATTATTTGTCTATTTGCATCTTTTAATGTATGTCTAATATTGTATAAAAAAAGATTAGAGTGGTTAAATGAAAAATCTGCAGAATGTGGAAATTTTTTTTCCAGACTGATCGATTAATCATCAGAATAATCGACAGATGAATCGATAACTAAAATAATTATTAGTTGCAGCTCTAGTGGTGGTCTGAAAACACTTGGGACATCTTCTCAACATCTCATTGTGGATTAAGGGGGGTAGTCACCCACCGCTGTTACCCCACTGAACACTCAGGCAGGTGCAGCCAACAGAGCGCTGGACTCAGCTGGTTCTGCAATGCCAGCTTTGTTTTTGGAAGCAAACGTCGTGGTGGTGGTTGGCTTGAGTGGCTGATTTGTGAAAAACCCACGGGGCTCATCGAGGGGTCTTATGGGAAGCAGTTTTGTGAAATGCTTTGAGAGGAGATCCAGAATGTCACTTCAAAAAAGCTTTAGGAAGAGAAGCACTGATCAGAACTTTTAAAGAGGGGCTCTATAGAAGCTATTGCTCAGTAAACTTCTTATAAGGCCCCAAAAGTTCGTCAAAAGGATTTTAAAGTACTTTAAGACCATCAGCTTCCTAAAAGCTCAAGTCCTCCAGTAAAGCAAGGAAAGGCAGCATCTTTCAGTAGACCCGGTTCTCTAGGATAAGGAAAAGGACACTAAACACAACAGAAACAAAGACTGACTGACAAAATTATGGAGCATTCATTTGCGAGTAAAAATGTTGTTAATGGATTTCACCTTCATTTCTGCTAAAGAACAATTTGAAGCATTACTGCCAAGAAAGCACAAGAGCAACATTCGAAAAACATCCAGATTGAGCCAGAGTCGAGATCTGAGCGCGTCGGAGCAACTCCGGAGAGATGTGGACGCGTGCGCTAACTCTCCCCACCCTAACTGGTTGGGCTTGAGCAATCCAGAGAACGGTGAAAACCTCCAGAGGAGAGGTGAGCCAAAAACAAGAAAGTCATTTCCAGGAAGGCTTACAGAAGTCTGTGCTGCCAACAAAGCATGGCCAGAGTCCAATAAAAAGCTTCTGAATACCAGTGTTAATAAATAAGGCTGTTTCACTTATGAAAAAAAGAGGGAAAAACAACTTTATAGAATAGTGTCAAAATATCGTTGAAAGAAAACCACAAGAAGTCTTTAAAAAGTTCAATATTTTTTGTCACGTCAGAAAGTGAAACTGTGATATGAAATACTTTAAGCCTTTATTTCTTGTCATTTTGATGATTATGGCTAACAAATAATGTAAAGCCACATTTCAGTCTCTCAGAAAATTAGAATATTGTGAAAAATTTTGCAAACTCATGATGTCACAACCTGATCAGTTAATTAACTCAAAACACCTGCAAAGGTTTCCTGAGCCTTTAAACGGTCCCTCAGTCTGGGTCAGTAGGACACAGTCATGGGGACGACTGCTGGCTGGACAGATGTCCAGAAGACATTCATTGACACCCTTCACAAGGAGGGGAAGCCACAATACTGCTCACACTGCTGAAGAAGGTGGTCGTTCACAGAGTGCCGTATCCAAGCATATTAACAGAAAATTAAGTGGAAGGAAAAAGAGTGGTAGGAAAAGGTGCACCAGCAACAGGGAGAACCACAGCCATGAGAGGATAGAGAAGCAAAGTCCATTCAAAAATGTGGGGGAGATTCACAAGGAGTGGACTGAGGCTGGAGTCACATCAAGAGCCACAGACGAATCCCAGACAGGGGCTACAAACATCTCACCTGGGCTAAGGAGGAAAAGAACTGGACTGTTGCTCAGTGGTCCAAAGGCCTCTTTTCAGATGAAAGTAAGATTTGCATTTCCTTTGGAAATCAAAGTTCCAGAGTCCAGAAGAGCAGCGAGACACCAAATCCACATTGCTTGAAGTCCAGTGCGAAGTTTCTAGAGTCAGTGATGACCTGGGACGCCAAGTCATCAGCTGGTTCTGGTCTACTGGGTTTTCTGAAGTCCTCAGTCAACACAGCCATCCAGCAGGGAATTTTAGAGCACTTCATGTTTCCTTCTGCTTGAATAAGGCCCAACCAAGTATTAAGTGTATAGAAATAAACATACTTTTCAGAAGGCTGATATTTCTGTTTAAAATATCCTTTTTTTAATATTCAAATTTTCAAAGACGCTGAATTCTGGGTTTTCATTGTCTGTTAATCATAACCATCAAAATTACAAGAAATAAAGGCTTGAAATAATTAACTATGTGTAATGAATCTATATTATGTGAATTTCTCCTTCTGAAATGAGTGACAAAAAAATATACATATTTTTCATTATATTATACATATTTGAGATGCATATGTACTCTTTCCATCCACTCTAAGTGAGCTTGAGGTGTTTTTAAAAAACAAAAAGGGGAGGGGGGGGCAAACATTTCAGTCCTTCGACATGCCTACCTGGTAATATCATACTCCAAAACACATGCCGTCAAAGGTGGTTCTGCAAAGTTTGACTGCACGTTACTTTTTAGGAGGGTTGTATTTAAAAACTATGTGTCATTAAAAATTAAAAATCCCAATATTTTAGAATGACATTTGTGGTTATAACTTCACAAAAACAACCAAAAAGGCTATAAATACATTTACTGTATGTGAGATTTTGTAAAGTGTGCACGCCACAGTTTACCCTTCAGTGTCTGGTTGCCCAGCTGCAGGCGCGGAGGACTGGAGTAAACACCAGACAGGCGGAACTCGTGGCTGCCCCACACGGTGGCCTGCTCGATGAGGGAGCTCCACGTTCTGGTCTCGTACACCGTTCGAACCGCCACCGTCCTGGGCAGAGGCTTCAGCTACGACACAAACATGCATACACTATGAGATAATACAGGAACTCTATGTTCTGTAGGAGACGTTTTTCAGTGTAATTTATAATAATTCATATAATTTGTCTTGAGAAATCCAGTTGCCAGGAGGAGTAGTATGATATTGGCTGATAGATTATGGTGATTGATGATGGGCAAATTTGCAATCATCCTGAACACCAGAATTATAAGATAATCTTTACAATAACATCTGAAGATAGAAATATTTCTATTAGCAGATCTAGGATGTGAATTTTAGCCACATTTTACTGACACTGAAGAGATAATTTAGCTCAAGAGTACCTGTGGGAAGGAGTGTTTGACGTCCACAGTCTGCCTGAATCCGCTCTCTATGGCTGCCAGCTCCCCCAGAGCCCACAGCTTCCTTCTGCCTGACAACACTTCCACCAAAGCTGCCACGCTGGACTGGGAATGGTTCAGCTAGGAGGGCAATGAGATCAAATCTTTTCAGGAGCAAGCAACTCTGACACATGGGTTTTGACTTACTTCAGATCTAAAGATGTGCAAGAAGCGATCCTCCGTCTGGTTGAAACCGAGGAAGAACCCACCTGAGAACGGAGATTGAGCTGAGGGGGCAGGTGGAGCAACATCTGGGGGATGTTGTGGACCACGTTCACCATCAGTTCCTTGCTGGACAACAGAACCAAGGTCAGCAATGTGAATGCGTTTAGATCACCTGACATTTTTGGATTTTTTTTATTTATTTATTTGCATAACTGAGGTTTTTAATGTTTATGCAAACTGCATACGTTAATTAATCCCCTTGAACATGTTTCCATTGCTTCTATGCATGGGCAGTCAGTGGAGAGTCGGCGCCCCCTACTTGCTGCTGAGACGAGGGAGACTAGTTTAGGGTCAGAGATCTGACACTGGCTGAAATCGCATTGTTTGAATACACTACGGTTGTAATTTGTAATTTGTTCCTTTTGTCGAAATCTCTTCATTTGATGGGAAAAAGTACATTTTCTATATGTTTGCAAAAAAGAAAAATGATTATAATTGATCAGTATTTCTGCCAATTTTTGAGAAAAGTTTACATATATAGGCCCAGCAGTATAAAAACATCAACTGGTAGAGTACAAAACGAAGGGTTAAGGCTTATTTAAAGATTCAAATCAGAGTAAGCTCTAAATAAAACAGCAATAAAACCCCGAGATATTGATTTGGCCTTTAGTTACATAAATGTTTTTCTTTTAATTTGGGATGTACTAGTATACTTGTAATATGGTCAAACAAGTAGTGACTTTATTTTAAAAGATGACATCTAATCTGTACGCAATAGAGAATTTTTTAAAAATGCAATACCTTCCTATGGTTGTGCAATTTAGGACATGTCTGCAGACAAAACCAGAGACAAAGTAACACTAAAAATGGCAGAATGTCCTTCAAGTGTTGTGAGAAGAAACAGCTGCTGTAAAAACTGTTCAGAACAGAACTGTTCTGCTTGTTTTTAACAGAAAATAGTGATTCAGTCCTGCATGACTGATTCAGGCTTGATATCAGCTACGATCAGAATCAGTCAATTTTACGCTTATAGGCTGTGATCCGTGAGTGACTGGCCAGAAAGATAGAAATTTGACATTTTCTGATCAGTAAATGCACCATCCTCTTTGGTGTGGAGTTTATAAGTGAGTGAAGAAGACACAGTTAGCTGTCTTTAGTTTTATGGTTTATCTCAATCAGAAGAAGCACAACGGGTGTAATACAGAAGCAAAGAGCGGTCGTACTCACATGTTTTTTTCCCCCAATGGTTTTCTCAAGAAAACAAGATGATTTGTGTATGTTAAACCTGAGTCCATCCTTCAAATTCATGCCACAACAGATTCTTTATTATTCTTTATTCTGTTTTTTAAACATATTTTATATTCTTTGTGTGAGTGTTTTTCTGTTATTGCCTGTCATTGCCACCTTTGCTGCTGTTGCACATTGCAGGACAATAAAGGATATTTCTGCTCTATTCTTTTCTTCTAACAGCAGGACAGGACTTATAAGTGTAAGCCATGGCATGTATGTGTAATTCTGTGAATATGTGATAGGTAAACCATAATGACAACACGTTGTTGGTCTGATGATTTAAACCATTGGGACATGAACTCTTTATCGCAAGATAATGGTCATTGTTATTTTGTGATGACGACATAAATATCTCATTACCTTGAGAAAACGGTAATAGTTATTTCGTGACGACATAAATATCTTGTTATTTTGAGAAAACCATCAGGAAAATAAGCATGCGACCCCTCTCAGCTTCCGTAGTGTAAGCAGCTTCTGGGAAGGAAATTATATTTTCTATGGAAGCATCTCAACTTGATGCCATAACATAACAATAATGCTATGATTTGTTACAGGAGTAACAAATATATAGAGTATTTTTTTTCTATCTGGGTTTTATTTGTACACATCCCTCTGTGCTATACCCTGGAAGATTTGAATGGATTTGTACATTGATAGTAATGCAGAGATATAATTCTGTAGTTTTGAGAAACAATAATTTTATTTTACCATAACAGTCCAACTCATCCACAAGGTAGGAAAAATGTATTTTGGTGGTATTTATAGTTTTTTAAAAAGAAATCAGAGCTGGTTAAAATTAGTGACTGGAAATCAGCTACAGAATCTTTGACCAGTGCGTCTTCAGGATCAATAATACCTGGCAGTGGAATTGTGTCCTTGGACAATAAGTGCGAATGAAGAGCTCAGCTCAGGGTTTACAGCCATGGAAGCCTTCAGCAGGGACTCGGTAAGTCTTCCCCAGCCCTCCACCTAATATCAGTCACAGAGATTGTTAGCAGGCAGGAGCAACGCTGTGGGAACTTTCATCTACATGCTGACCTCATTACACCTGGAAGGCAGGGCTGGCCTCTCCTTGCTCAGTGTGCCTCAACGTGAACCTGGCCTCCTTGCTACCTCCATGTGCCCCCCAGCCTCCAGCCTCCCCCACCAGCCGAAACCTCCAGTCCTGACAGCGAATGTCAAATGAAGTGCTTCTTAAAGGACCTGAAAAGGGTTTCAGGACACCGGCGATGGATTAACATCAGAAAACTCTCAGCCAACATGAACGAAAGTAATGCAATGCATCTTGGGATTTGTCTTGTCTTGAAGGCATGGTCTCTGTTTTTTAGCTTGAAAAGAGTATTCAAAATTAGCAATACCAATGAAAAGGAAAACAGTGATATCTGCTGGTCAAACTTTATTATTGCATTTTGTGAGCAAACAGACATGATGCAGCAAGAAGTGCACAATTATGTCGTTGTACATATATACAGATGCTGATAAAAAAAAATAATAATTTAAAGATAAAAATGGCAATTGCAGCAATTCGGGGGGGGGTTTCATCCCACTAAAGTGTCGTTTAATATTCTTGGATATGGAGAAGTGCACAATTATGTCGTTGTACATATATACAGATGCTGATAAAAAAATAATAATTTAAAGATAAAAATGGCAATTGCAGCAATTCGGGGGGGGGGGTTTCATCCCACTAAACTGTCCTTTAATATTCTTGGATATGGAGCCCCCTATGAGACATGGGGAAATTTTTTTTCTTTTGCGTCATCTCACAGAAGTATTGCATTCCTACACAATACATTTACGTTACCTCACAAAGGTTTTGTATTCTTATGCAATAAGTTTTGCATTCCCTTGTAACAGGTTTTTTGTTCTCTCACAATAATGTACTAGTCAGTTCATGCAGTATCTTGAATATCGAAAGTCTTTCTGCAACAATAGAAGGTTTTGTAAGGCTTTTACCTGTATGTTAATATCTCATTTGTGAGATATCTGAAGATTTATATCTCTTTCTTTAGGATACAAATGGACCACAAACTTATGTGCAAAATGCAAAAGCAAAACAGGTCAAACATGGGCTTTCCATCCCTTATAAGACATATACAGAAACTTTCCGTAAGAAGAAAATAAATATAGAAAAAATATTTGGACTATTTTTAAGTTATTATCATGGGGTAAGAAAGTCATTTGACAGTTTTGATTGTGTCTTTTTCTTGTTGATAGTCTGAATAGTTAATAAAGTGCCGTTTCTGTGTGCAGTCCTATCTCCACCGACAGATATTACACAAACAAACATGAACACGTAGTTAATAGATAGATTTCAACCAGTTTCCTGGACCAAAGAGTTAAGAATGTATAAACACATTTTTGTACAATTTTAAAGATCCTGTACGCTGTACATGTAAAGTTTTAAACGGACAGAGTCTGGAGACACCGTGGAGAACGTTATGTTGCCTGCAACATCCTCCAGCATGACCGGTTTGGTGGTGGGTCAGTCATGGTGTGGGGAGGCATTTCTTTGGATGGCTGCACAGCCCTCCATGTGCTAGCCAGAGGTGCCCTGACTGCCATGAGGTACCGGGCTGAGATCCTCAGACCCATTGTGAGACCATATGCTGGTGCAGTGGGCCCTGGGTTCCTTCTTCTGCATGATGATGCTAGGCCTCATGTGGCTGAAGTGTGTCAGCAGTTCCTGCGTGATGAGGGCATTGATGTTATGGACTGGCCTGCCCATTCCCCAGACCTGAATCCAGTTGAGCACATCTGGGACATCATGTTTCGGTCAATCCACCAACACACGTCACACCACAGACTGTTCAGGAGTTAACTGATGCTCTAATCCAGGTCTGGGAAGAGATCCCTCAGGAGAACATCCGCCGTCTCATCAGGAGCTTGCCCAGGCGTTGTCGGGAGGTTATACAGGCACGTGGAGGCCACACGCACTACTGAACCTCATTTAGACTTGTCTTGAGGAATATTCACTGAGCTTGAATCAGCCTGTCGTGTTATTTTCCACTTTCATATTGAGTATGAATCCAAATCCAGATCTCCATGGTGTAACAATTTTGATTTACATTGATAATTTTTGTGTTATTTTCTTCTCAATCAATTCCATTGTGTTTAATAATAAAGTTTTTCAATGAGAATATTTAATTAATTGAGATCTAGGATGTGTTATTTTAATAGTCCCTTTAATTTTGTGAGCAGTGTATTTTATAAAAGTTACATACAGCTTTAAAAAGCCACATGTAAACTACTTTGTTAGGCAAAACAACTTCTGAGCCCAGATAGTTTTGTTTTTCTAGTGCAGATGTATTACTAGGCTGTGACTCAATCAGTCAACATGCAAAAAAGACATTTCCTGGGATGCTGGGAGATGGGGAGGAAAGCACAACAGGGCAGATTTGCTAAGGTGACCTATGACCCTGTGAAAACTACCTCAAGTTCTAGTTAATAATACTCTTGTTAATAATAATGACTGCATCCTTTGCACTCTGAGAAAACACAAACACAGCTAATTTTGAAATTGGGTCAAACTTGAAGAACTGGTAGGTAAAAAAAAATGAAATCAAAATGACACAATGTCCTGACCTTTGAACTGAACAGTTAGGACAGTGTCCAGCTTGTGTTGTGTCCTTGTTTGATTTCGAGCTGCAGGAGAGTAGGAAAGGAGCACGGCCAGGTGACCATCAGCCCCACTGACGTTCAGCCCAGACGTGAGCAGCTTGTGTCCGTCCACACTGAGCTCAGCCCTGGACCGGAGCTCAGGCAATCCTCCCTTAACAGAACAAAGGCCCTTGGAGAGAAAACAGAAACAAATTTTAAAACTGACACATCGTTTGCTTATCAATATTAAAAATTAGTCTGAAGCTATAAAAGCATATCAACAGAAATTGTACCTCTATTCTTAGGGGCAGGCCTTGGCGATGAAGCCATGACGAGCTGTGCCACAGGGTTCCCCTCATTTCTTTTAGTACAGGAACACTCTTCAGCTGAAGTCTGAGCCCTGACCGCTGATCTCCACACTGAGACTGTAGGCTCAGGATGTTTCCTTCAACCAAACCCAGCTCTACCTGTAACACACAATCTAAGTTCAGTAAATGCTTCCTGAACCACTGTGTTTGCTTATGGCATGAATATCAGTCCAACCTGGATTATGTTGTTGCCAGGGACTCCGAGTCTTTTCAGATAATTCACTGCATGTTTTAGCTGACTCTGCACTCTCACACTCTCAGATGTCTTTTCCATTTTCAGCTCTTGAGATATCTGGGGGAAAAACAGACTTGTGGCAAAGAAAGAAAGTACACCTTTTTCAAGTCTGGGTTTTTTGTATTAAGACATCATAGAGATTGTCTGCTCTTTAACAGGTTGTAAAATGAACATTTAACATCACAATGGACAAAAATAGACAACAGATTACACATGATCATTATTTGGTAAAGATAAAAGAAAAATGAAAAAAAGATTGTGTATGGGAGAAAAAAAAATCACTGTATCAATTCAATATAGTTTGTAGAACTACCTTTTGCATCAAGAACGCTAAGAAGTTGTTTTCTTAATGATGTGAGAGACCTGAAAAAGTCTTTGAGGAGAATTTTTTACCCACTCCCTCTTCTTTACTACTTTACATCAGTTCATTGAGGTTTGCAGGCATTTGATTCTTCAGAGCTTCGTGAAGGTTCCCCTCAGGATTTCAGTCTGATTGACATTGACCCGACCGATCCAACACCTTCATTTGATTCTTTATCAGACTATCTGTTGTAGATTTGCTTCTGTGTTTGGGATCATTGATGACCCAGTTGGGACCAAGCTTCAACTGTTGGAGAGATGATTTTGTATTTCACTCTAGAATACTTGGCATTCCGGGGAGTTTCTACATGCAGGGCAGTGACTACAAACCAAGCCCAAATCATCCCCCCACCACCACCCACACACACACACACACACACACACACACACACACACACACACACACACACCACTATGTTTTGCAGCTGGGTTGAGGTGTTTGTGGTAAAATACTGCACTGCCAAACATCTTTGATTTGGTCTCATCTGTCAAAATGACATTAATCCAGAGGTCTTGTAATTCATTTAGGACATCTCTCTTTTTAGGGAGAAGATACTTTCTCCTGCTAACCCTTTTAAAAAAATCATTGATTTTTAGTCTGTTTAGAAGTCCTACCTCTTAACAATTTCTCTAAAAATTGCTAGGTCTGACCTAAATGCAAATTTCATCCTCTCCTGGAACTCTTTCTCACTGTAAAATAAAGGACTCCAAATTCTTTGGGAAATCTCTCATAACTCTCCACAAATTGATGGTCTTAAAAGATGATTCCTCTGAGATCATTGCATAACATTGTGTCAGTACACGACTATATGGTCCTAGCTTGCAAACTGAGCTACACACAGGGACATAGTTGTTCACATACAGCTTTTCCATTTTGGGTTTATTGTTCCATAATCTGCCTGTGTTTTGTAACTAGAGGTTAGATTTAAATCATTTACAAACCTATTTAAAGAGTAGATCATTTTATTATCTCCTTATAGCCAAGAACCCAGGATTGAAACAGGGTGTACTTTCTTCATATACATGCTGAGAAACATTGCAGTCCTGGATTTGGACACATTACCTCTCCGAGTTTATGCGACTTCTGTCCTTACCGTTTGAGTTTCTGCACTGCCGTTGAATGCAAAAGAGCACGAACCATTGTTGTGACTCTCAGAATTTACTGCCAGTGAAACACTCCCAGGCAGACTCAGTTTCTTCAACAGGTGCATGGAATGGTTTAGATGAACGAATGCTTCGTTTTGAACCTGCAGCAGAAGAAATCTGCAATAAGATCTCATTGTGTCAAACGGATTACGAGTTTATTTGAAAGCATTTGTTTTCTGTTTTCAAACCTCAGTTTGTCTGGCAGATAGTACAATGTGGAACTCTTTGGCATCTACCACCATGAAGATGTGAGAGTAAACAGAAGCTGGGGAGAGGAGCAGTGAGCCTGAGGCCTGCATGCTGTTTGGACTCAGCCACTCCTTTTGACCCAAGCAGGAAAATATCAGTTAATTAACTGATGATCCCCAAGTGATATGTTTTGTGTTACCCGTACCTGAATCATTGTGCAGTTGTTGTGGTACAGCAGTGACACCTGCAGGCCGGGCTGTGAAATCACATCCCCACCAGCTCTGAGACTGCATCCCTCCATCTGAACAAGCACTTCTGCAGCATGTAATGCAGACCTGAATCTCAGTTTACTGCTTTTTGGCAGAGCGCTGAGGGCGGGACTATCATGATCCAGCACGCCTTCCACACTCAGCTCTGGCCAGAGTTTAGCATCCAGCCTGAGGAAGGCTCTCCTGCCCTTCAGATCAGTCTCCATCGTAGCTGTCCATGTTCCTCCAGGGTGTTTCCACACTGAGCCATTCACATGAGCCTTTGTTGGATTACACATTCAGTTGTCACTGTGTCTCAGATTGGTGTCAAACTAAACATGTTACCCATAAACTCAGGATATCTAGATTCTGTATAGCAGGGGTGTCCAAACTTTTTGTAGCATGGGCCGAAATCGTCAACTCAAGAGTACTTGCGGGCCAAAAAATAAAGCATTTTAAAAAAAAACTAAAATCTCAAAACGTTTTATTGAGAAATATTTTCCTGCTCAATAATAAACTATGTATGAAATGTTTCAATTAAACAAAGAAAAGTCACATTTTTAAGTAGGAAAGGAATGTGTAGATCTTTGTGGATCCAAAACATCAAAATGGTTTTGTATGTTTTCCTTATTGGAAGAAAGGCAGCCACTTTACTCATTTATTTTGGGCTTGATTGATGAAAACTGAAAAAGATTTAGTCTATTCGCAGCAATAAAAACATGACTTAGGTCACTTTTTATTTGAAAACACCTGCTGCATTTAGCCAAGTTTTAATAATGTAACTAAAAGGAGATTTGGGTGAACAAAACTCTGCTGTAGGGTATAAGTCAATGGATAGATGTGGTCCTATCTACCATGAAATTAAAGGGAAAGCAGAAAGATGAACATTTTTGTGAGAAGATTTTAATTTGTGGGTCGTAGGTGTGTCCTAATTGAAAAAAAAGTCTATCTGCATCAACCACCTCCACGGGGAGGCAAAAGTTATGATTCAGGGGCCGCACAAAGTCAGATAGCCGCAAACGGCCCCCGGGCCGCACTTTGGACACCCCTGCCATATAGAGTCCTCTCTTCTCCAGTCTTTGACTTTAGTTGTTTATATAAACCTGAGAGTAAAAATGAGACGTTCAGCTGGATAAAATGTGGAATGAACCCTTACCGGTAACACGGGGCAGTCTGTCTCCAAGGCCCAAAGCCAATGTGCCATTCCTCTGTCCTGAGTGGTTCTCCTGGCTATAACCCTACATGTCCCAGTTTTAAGAACCACCTGGTCAGAACCTTTCAGACCTGAAGCCTCCATACTGATCATCTGTGGCAGACTCTGGCTCTTCAGCCCAAAGAACGACTGAGTGATGGTTCCCGAGAGATATGGAGTCATGCAGGATTGTCTTAGCTCTAAAGACACATTCTCATCATCCACCCCCAGGGAGGACGACATGGTCGTCTGGCAGGAAGTAACAGACAGGAGGCCCTGAAGTGCCAGAGACTGAGGGAGGACTGTCCCCTACACCAAAAACAAGTGGTGATGAAGGTAAGAAGCTCATCAACAGCATACATACAGCAAAGAAAGGTGCTAGAAGTAAAAATAGCTGTTTTTCAACAAAAGTTCAGTAATCAGAAAGAATAATTCAATGGGGAAGAAATTTGGTGATGGGTGACTGAGGTCACAGTGGCCCAGTGCAGGAAATAATGGGGATGTGACAACACATGCAAACTCAAAATGTGGCAGCTAAGACCCCATCAAGTATTGTTGCCAATGAGACGTCTGTATCTGATGAACTTCACTCCTATCTTTAACTAGCTGTCCTGCTACCGTCTGACTTGTGATGCCACCATTTAAGGGCCCTTTGGTATCTTTGTAGACATGCCATCTACTAAATCTGATTTCCATTTTTTTTTTTTGGTAACAGCAATGTTTTAACATGAGGATTTGTTATTTACATGCTATTTATTACCTGAAGCAGAGGACAGTGGCTGCTCACATTCACAATGAGAGCAGGGTGCCCAGCTTCTGCCTGAGAAACTGTAGAATCACCAAGATTCCCCCTGACATAACACCGTCCCAGCTCCAGGCTAAAATCCACCTGAGGCAGAAGTCCACCTGAAACATTCAGTGGTAGGGCTCCGCTGGTGGGAAATCGCAGGATCTTTACTGCATTGATGAAGTGCAGAACAGATGCGTGCAGACTGTGATGAGGATTGCGAGTCAGGGACAGAGTGAGAGCGCCTTTCTGTGCCCCCTCAGCCTGGAGAACTGCACTAAGGTTTGTGACACATCCAGAGTGGGTGACGGAGATGTTGGCTGAGGCCTGTGGACCAATAAGAGTCTGTTGGAGGAAAAAGAGAGACAACTTACAAGTGGGGTTTCTCTTTACTCCAACAATTTAGACACAACAAGTAACTATTTTAAGGGAAAAGGACAAATGATGAACATCTACAGGTACAGCTTGACTACCCTCGATCATTGTGGAAAGCATTGTTATGAGTTTCTTAACACCAATGCTGCTGGAGTTTTCACTCTATGACTAACTATCCTCAACTTCTGCTTAGATGCTTAAAGTACCCGTCAGAGTTTTATATCCATTCCTCATCTGCATGAATGGTGAATTAATTTTAAGCTTTTTAATCCTGAGTTTGAATCACATTTCCTGGGTGGAAGGATGATGCAACAAAGTCATTAAAGTAAGAATTAGGAGCATAAATTGGAATTTACTGTGGATTTTCTTTAATCCACAAAAGAACAAACTTTTTCATGCAGCCTTAAATGTATGCAGTTGAGTCTGAAATGATCCACACCCCTGGCAGATTCAGGTTTAAAGTAATCTTTTAATTTTGTCAACAAAATTCTTCTGACTGGAAGTGATCCTGTTTCGGAAAGAGTCCCAATTTGAAACTGATAGAGAAGGAGGAAGTTAAAAATTAGGGTGATGGCATGAGGCCTTCCAACCTCAAAGACTTGGAGCTCATCACCAAGGAGAAATCATCAAAACACCAGAGGAAACATGAAAAAGGCTGCTCAGCAGTTATAAGGTGCTTATTGCTTTAATGTTAAGAAAGATTTTTCCACTTATTACTGAGAAGGAATATTAATTTTAAGCATAGTATTTCTTTTATTCAAATGTAAATAAAAACAGATTTTTTTTTTCCTTTTATATTGTTTAACAATCTGTCACTTTCTATCAGAAACACCTTCTTGGTTAAATGAAAATAATTTTGAAACTAAATCTTTGAGGGGTAAAAATATTTTTGGGTTTAACTGTACAGTCATATTCAGTAAATTGGGGGGGGGGGTTATTGGTTCGATGTAATATTCTCATTTTAAATGTCATGTTTTTATTAGCTGTAAGTAAAAATCATCAGAATTAACAGATGGATGTTTGAAAGGCTTTCTTTATGTGTAATTAATCTATATAATTTGTTCCACTTAGTGATAAAGTTCCTGAAATAAATGGATTTTTCAATAATATTCTAATTTACTGAACCGGTCTGAACATACGTCCCTGCTAATATCTGGTTAAATGTCCAGCCACGCCACCTTTTAAACACAGTCTGTAAATTTCCAACAGAATTGAGTTTGGAACTTTGCTAGTCGGCTTTATCCATTCAAAATCCAGTTTTGTTTTGTTTTATGTGTGTTTGATAAGTGGAAGTAAACCTCTGACCTGCGCTGTATGCTTTTAGGATACCACAGCTACTTTAAGGTTCACATTATTGAGCAGAATAGAGGTGATGCTGCATAATTTCTCAAATCATCATTTATGTCATGCAAAATATAACGTAAAGGTCAGAAAAGCAGGAATCATCTTTCAGGGGAAGATGGTTTCTTTACTTTCTTTCTGAAGGGAAACAAGTTCTCTGGTCCCTTGTTTCCTCTCTAACCTTCAGAAGTAAACATCTCTGATGGACAAAAAACATCCACTTCGTTCTGCTCTTCTTTTCTTCTCCAAGTCTGTTCGCCAAGAGAAGCAGGGAGCATTCATCACTGTCCATCTCAACCTGGGCTGGACTTGGTGTGGTGGACGTGATCACGGTGAGGAGCCTTTGTGGAGCAGCTGAAGTTAGGTTCTGCTGAAGGGTAGCTCTGAAAGCTGTGAAGGGCTTCCAAGCAGCCATGGTGTTTATCTGTGCAGATCCGTTGTTGATGAATAACTTTGCTTTTCCAGAGAAGGAGAAATCATGGAGCTGACCTGATCCTTGGAAATCCACCTTGTTTGGGATAAGAGCAGCAATAGAGGACAGCTGGTTCAGGAGGCTCCATCCTACCTCAACTTTATGCTCCTTCACTAGCATCGATATAAAGCATCTGAGGAAGCCCTGCTGGACCTCATAGCTCTGGAATCCCTTCAGGCCATTGCTCCATGTTTCTCCATGAAGGATTAAAGATGTTTTATTTTGTAAGGCACCCAGAATATTCCCAACCTGCACCCAGACCACTCTTCCTACCCCTGTACATCGTACAGAAGCCAACAGGTAGGAAGTAACGGAGTCCCAGGAAACACTCACTTCTGCTCTGATGTCACCCAATCTTTTCATCTTCACACGGCCTGTCACTGCAGCTCTGTGTGTACCACCATAAGTCCCATATTCAAGCAGTCCATGCCAAGCATACAGCCCGAGAGTCTCCAACCTGAGTCCTACTCTCAGATCTGCACTCCACGGGCCAGCCACCATCCCAGTCCCCAGAACCCACCTCTGGGGACCAGGCCGAAGGAGGAACCTAACACCAGATTTTCTGGGCACCCCTAAATATGTCAGAAAGAGCACTGAAGAATGATTCAGGTCGGCTCTGAGCTCCTTCTGACCACTGGAACTGTAGCAACCTTTGGCTTGAACCCATAGGCTAACGTGAGTAAGTGACAGGCCGTAGCAGAGCCTGCTGTGAAGTCTGTTGGAGAGAAAGGCTCGTACCTCCACAGGATGGCTTGCCACATTTCCAAAGCAGTGAGCTGAGAGTCGGTCTTCAGTGGTGACCCCTGTGCAGTTCATCTGTGAAAACAAAACATCTGTTTGGCAAAATTTGCTTCTGAGAGAGATGGTGGACTTTATTTGCTCAGCATTGAGACAGCCAAACATCACCTTTCTAGCCTAGAAATTGGATATCTGTCTTACTGTTAAGATAAACAATTAGACACACTGTGAATTTTGAAAACTGATACAGTGGACCCCTGTCTATTCATGATTCAGTATTTCCAGAGTTTTCTGTGGAATGAACTCCAAATTACATGTGAAAAAACCTACCTATTCACAGATTCTTCCATCGAGCATATCTAAAATATTTGAAAGAAAATGCAGTTTGAGGAGCTGAAATACTTAGCCCCAATGCTACTTGACACACTATTAGCTGGACGTTTGCAAAGCAGCCAATCCAGGAGTACCATTTACTTTATTTGGCACTGATTGGCTGTACCCCTTAGGAGAGGGAGGGAAGACTGTATACATTAGCTTCTGTGGTGGTGGTGCTAAGACAGTGTCCACTGCGCACATAATTGCATATTAAGGTGTAGTTGTTGTTTAAACAAATATAACAGGCAGTTATAAGCATTTTTAGCGGAGGCGGGGGTTCAAGTATTTGCAGATTCTAGCTATTTGTGGGTGGATGTGGTTCCTGTCTCCTGCCGCTCCACTGTATCATAAACCCTCTCAGCAACTGCTTGTGTTGTTTCTCCTCAGTCCTCATCTCTAAATATGAGGACAATACTTCACCTTGATAGTATGACAAATGTAGCACTACATTTAGATGCCGTAGAACTCTAAACTTAAAATCTCACAGCAAGCAGCAGTTTCATTTCCCTCAGCAGCAACTTGACTATAAGCACAATTTCGAGGTATGTGTCATATCCTGGGGTTGTTTGGGTTTTGGGATTTTTCAGTGTATTTTGGATTACTTTCTGGGTTTTTTGTGATCAGCTTTAGTTTCTGTCTTTACCTTCAGACTCTTAGTTATTGATTGAGTTGATTAGATCATCTTATTCGGTGTTAAGTTATTCTTTATTCCTTTTAGATTTATGTTCTGCTTGTTCCCCAGTTTGTTTTCTCCTCCCTGCTCCTCTGTGCCACCTTGTTCTCTCCCTCAGTCTGCCTTCTGCTCTCCCCTCACAGCTGCACCCTGTTTCTAATTAGTACTGGTCCATTGTCTCAGAATCAAGCTCCCAGGATTTAACCATCCCTCTTCCTCTCACCCCTCACTGATTCCTTCTGTTTGCTTCATGTTACCTGGCCTCCATTGTTCTCTGGCTTCCTGTGTATTCCTCTGAGATTTTTAAAGTGTTTTTTGGATTTTTATTAAAATATTCTTTCATCATTATCCTCTTGGACTCCAGCTTGCACTTTGGTTCAACCTTCAATCCACATACCATGACAGGATGTACACCTTTTTCAAAGCTATCTTCCCCCTCTATTCAAGGGGGAAGACAGTATGACACATTTCTTTTATTGAGGGGGAGAATTTTTCATATGAATCCTAATTTTTGTTGCAGCCAGAGCAGTGACAGGATGCTTTGGAGATTGCAGTTGGAATCCCAAAGCCTTACAATAAATTTGTTTACAGGCAGCCCCGTGTGGGTGTGGCTAAACTGTGGCCTTGGTAGTATGGCCACTCCTCTTTGACCATTCTGAGACCATCTACTTTCTGGCATGCCTCTTAATTTCATGGTGTGATCTAAGTGCAACGTAAAGGAGGCCTATGTCAGGATGTCAAAAAGGAGGATATTGCCAAAACCTTAGAAGAAGGAGTAGAGACTGATTCTTTCACTGTTTGTACACCAACATTTTAAAAACTGTTTTCTTTTTTCAACATTTATAAGTGAGTGTAAAAAGACAGATTTATGTATGTGCACAAAATCTCAGTGTAAAACTTGGTTAAAGAAAAGATCTTTTAAATAAATAATTTATCTAAATAATGTAAAATATACCTGTAAAGAATTGGGGATGTGACCCTGGAGTACCTTCATGTGTTGACACAGCATCACGACCAAAGTAGCGGTTTTGTTTTTTGACCCCACACTAAAAAGGATCTCTGCCGTTCTCTTATCTTCCACACTAAGAACCAAGCTTGTGTCAAGTCCTCCTGTTTCTAACTGAGGAGGAAAATCATGACAGAAAGATAAATGGTTCAAACATTAGTATGGGCCTACATCCTGAGAGAGACCATGTTTTAATGCTTTCCAGTTAAAATATTCACAAAGAGAAACTAGACAACAGTCCTGCACCTGGTACTGTGCACGGCCTTGGAATGAGCTTGCCAGGCCTCTCTTTTGCAGGGCTTTGACTTGATGCTGTAACCTGGAGAAGTAATGCCATCGCAGGTCTGTCCTGTCTCTGTGAAACTCAGCTCTGACATGCTCAGTTCCAGCCTGCAGCTCTGCGAGGACCGACAGTCCAACCTTGTCCCAGGTCCACTTCACCTTAGCACTGCTGTCACCAGGCACACCTGCAACCAGAATCTGATTTAGTTGAGCAAGACATATATGCATATGTGTATATACCATGTTATGACTAGTTGATTTCTCGGTGCATCTCTAATCAGTCCCTCCAGGATTTTGCAATGGTTTTTGGGGATTTTTTGCAATCAAAATCACTGATTTTGTGGTGCTACTTTAGAAATATTTGCAAGGAATTTTGTGACATTTTTTCCTCATTAAACCCCTTCCAAAATCTACATATAGAAGAAAAAAAGACAGAAAAAGCAACAAGAAGACAGGTTGGACATAAACATTTTTACTCTGTAAGGAACTTAACCCGATTTTTGTTACAAATCGATCATGGACTATAACTTGACATCAAGTAAAGTTGAGGCAGCAGTGTATCTTAAGTAAGAAACACTGCCACATGCAGGTACAAGTTAAACCCAATGTTTTTGACCATTTTTGCAGAAAATTTGCAACAAACTCACAATTATGCATTAGTGTGAATAAATGCAGGAATCTGTTGATTTTGCATGAATTTACACAACCATGGAATTGCAAAATACTGGAAGGACTGGCTAATGATTGAAATATGTCAATTTTAAGCTCAACCGCCCCTGAATGATTACTAGCTGATTGGAACCGATAATTAGAGCTTTTAATGACTTGTCAACGTGCTAGAAGGTTGTGCTGACAATAACACTGTTCAGTGTGGAAGCTATTTCTGAGGACAGAAGGCTGAAAGTTAGCCATTTTTATTATCAGTTGGGTGTTTAGAAATATAAAGAGATGCAAGAAACCATTCTGAAGAAAAATGCATTTTCTACAGCATGTAGCGACACATCTGCAGTTTTTTCAGGCTGTGAGGGAGTGCAACATTACAAGAGCCAACAGGAAAGCTAGGTGTCCAAAGTGTGGCCCGGGGGCCATTTGTGGCTGTCTGATGTTGTGTGGCCCCTGAATCATAACTTTTGCCCCCCAGTGCAGGTGGTTGGTGCAGATGGAGACTTTTTTTCAATTAGGACAAAACTACAACCCACAAATTAAAATCTTCTCAATAAAATTGTCATCTTTTAATAACCAAGCTTTCTGCTTTCCCTTTAATTTCATGGTAGATAGGACCACATCTATCCTTTGACTTATACACTACACCAGAGTTTTGTTCATCCAAATCTCCTTTTAATCACGTTATTAAAACTTGGCTAAATACAGCCGGTGTTTTCAAATAAAAAGTGACCTAAATCACATTTTTATTTCTGCGAATAGACTAAATCTTTTTCAGTTTTCATCAATCAAGCCCAAAATAAATGAGTAAAGTGGTGCGAAACCCTTTTGACTTTTTGGATTTAAAGTTATCTACACATTCCTTTCCTACAAAAAAGGGACTATTTTCTTTGTTTAATTTGAATATTTCATGCATAGTTAATTGTTGAGCAGAAAAAAAAACCTCAATAAAACTTTTTTGCAATTTTAGTTTAAAAAAAAAAAAAAAAAAAAAAAAAAAAAAAGTTGTTTTTTTTTGTCCCACGAGTACTCTTGAGTTGATGATTTCAGCCCATGCGACACAAGCTTTGGACAGCCCTGGTATAGGTTATTACAGCAAGGTTGCTCTGTTTTATCTCTTTGAGCTTTCAGTCACTATCTGTCACGGAGCATGCTGGATTTGGAATGTTGGAAGCCTTTTGGAACTCAGAGGCTCTGCTTTCTCTGGGGAATTTTAAAATCCAAACCCTGATTTACAGCAAAAGCTCTCACTCACGCAGTATGATGTTCCTTATGCTCCTGATGTAGACAATTTTTTAACATTTTTCTATTATAGTTAAAGAAAAATCATAACTGGATAAAATGGGGATCGGCAAATCAAAAATCAGATCTGGACACCAAATATTGACCAGTATATTTCTAGTACGATAAAATAATGTAATTTACACTGTATAATCTATAAAGCTCACCTGTGGTGTTGAGTAGTTGGAAAGAGTGAGAAAGCTGAACAAAGATCTCTCTACTTCCCTGGTTCTCCAGGTGCCGGCTGACATTAACACACAGGTTCTGGAGCCCGGACCAAACACAAAGCCAGTCCTGTCTCTGCTGATAATCATCTCCCATCATTCCTTCTTCCTTGACCAGACTTCCTGCAGCATCCAGCTGATGTCTCAGCTCTATGCTGTGTACAGTTTCCATCACATTAACTCTCAGATGTCCTGCAGCAACATGCACACACAGCTTAAGCAATACTGCGATTTGTGTTTTTTATTTCTCAGGCAAAAATTACACCAATCAGGTAATAACAAAAATCAGTTTCAGTCTGCTGTATATAGTGCCTGTCACATTTGTCGCATTTTACATTACAACCATTACAAACTTCTACATATTTTATTTGAAAAGTGTAAAATGCGGCATGTGTTTCTGTTCAGCCCCTTTTAGTATGACACCCCTAAAAGGGATGGTATTATGTATTTTCCAGGCACATTTTACAGCACTATCAAGTTACTATGTTAATTTCAATTGTTATAAAAATGCTGTATATGTCAAACATAACTTAAAAGTAATTTGATTTTGCAATTTAATGCCTTGAAATTGGCCTCTGTCGCTTTAAGAAGCTCCCACTCTTTCCGACACTCCGCCTTCAGCATGTCCTTACGACAACGCTCCTCCATGATGCCATTGACAACCATTCCTAGGAGCGTGGGACTGAGAAGTAGGTCATATGATAAGCTCAGCAGACACACACCAGGTGTTTGCTAAATGCTGCTGCTGCTAGTCTGGTGGAGCTGTGTGAGGGAGGCACAGTGGAGGGATGTTCTGTGTGGTGGAGTCTTGGCTGGGGACAGCAGCTCCAAGTCAGAACTGTGTGGAAATAGGCGGCACATTGTTTGAGCATGAATTTAGGCATCCCTGAACGGCTGCCACGGGAGATTCAAAGATTCCTCAGACATGAATGGAAGAATCAAAGCAACACTCCAGTTATGTTTTTGATGAGGGAATAACATAACATGATATCCCTTTTTTATTAAATCCAAAATAACCAATTTCTTAAAGATTTTGAAAACCATATACCCTTTCCCTTCCACTTCACAAGGATGTACTACTTTGTGTTGATCTTTTGGATAAAAACACACTAAGGTTTGTGTTTTAAAGTGAGAATACGTGGAAATACAAATGGGGTGTGAATACTTTTGCAATGAATTATAAGCTGTACCTTCTGTTAAAGTATCAGAATGCTCTAATACTCCATCCAGATCTAGGACTCGGGGGAGAACCTCCAATATGGACACTGAATGGCGAACATTCGCCAACAAAGCCAGCTGGAGAAACTGGGAGTTTTTTCGAGACCCTTTGACCTGGACCAGTAAAGCTTCCTGTCCCTGTATGAAGGAGCCATGCAGAGACACGCTAGAGGAAGATAAAGAGAGGAGGAAATAAAAACTCTTCAAGGTCTATAAAACATTTGTTCAGATACACAGATAATGGCAAACAAACCTGTCTACTGCCATGTTGGCTGCCATGTTTAGCTGCAGGTCACTGACTGTTGGTAGGAGGTTCTGGGATAGATTCAGGTCCAGTCTCACTGTTCTGTCTTGATTCTGGAGCTGGTGGAACATCTGGCCATTCACAGTCACCCTGTTCTTCCCATTAGCTCTCACATATAATAAGCTGCTCCCTTTGCCAGACACTGAGTTGTCTACAGCAGCTTTCACCTGGATAAAGTATGCAGTTTAACTGAAAAATGATAAAATGTAATCAAAAAAAAAGAATTGCAATGTTTTCAAAGTGCCCACCTCTAATGTTTTAGGAATCTTTGACTTGAAGGGATGAGTGAAAGAAGAATGGAGGCAACCTCTTCCTGATGTTCCATTCAACTGCACTGAAAGCTGAAAACCAACATGGCTGTTTGATTCCAGATATTTAACAAGCATTAATCTGAAAGTATGGTGTGTTTTTTATACTCACTTTACACTCCTGTCTCTCTATTCTCAGCTTTCCTCTGGCCTGATAGTCAAACTCATTGGTGTGTTTAGGGGTCCAGTGTAAGTCTCCCTCCACCAGAGCAGAGGAGGGCAGTTGCAGCTGCAACAGCAGTAACTAAATGAATGCCTCAGACTGGCCTGTTCCACTGTCAACTATTTCCATTAAAATGCACAACACATCAGTGTTAACATCGGTATCAGCCGATGTTGGTTATTTCACATATTGGTATCGGTCCGATAAATAAAAATGGCCTGATATTACCAACTGATGATTTCTATCTTGTTGCCATTTGTGTTTCAGGATGGGGAGGGGGTCGGCCATGTGGTTTTGTGTGTCAAAAGCGTAGCGAAATCTATATTTTATATGATATCGGTAAATATCGGTTCTTGGATATAACAGTGATATCAATATGGGATACTGACATTGGCCCAAATTATATATTGGTGCATTCCTAATTTCCAGTATGATGTATATCACTTTTATATCAAATAATAGCATCTGATAAATGGTTAAAATTGATACTTTCTAGTCATGGTAAAATGAAAGAACCTCTTTTTCACTTCTGGGTTTTACGTGCAATCAACAAAATTCTAGAGGAGTTTTCCTCTAGAACTTCCAAACAGGTCATACTTGTTGTCCTTTGCTAAATGTGCTTTTTATGAAGTTTAACATGTAACAGGGAAAGTAAATGCAGATTGATAGATCGGCTTATCACCCTTTCTGGCTTAATAGTCAGAAACATTCTCTTCTCTAAAGGTCACTGCTGATGTGTTTCATTGCGTTAACACCAACTAACTACAAAAGCTCCTGCTTTTTTCCTTCTTACACTAAAAAAATTATAATAAATTTTGGCTGCAAATATATGAACATATTCTTAATTTAGCCTTATTTTTTTTCCTCTAAAATTTATATATTTATATATTTATACTTTATGTCTGAGAGCGCTTGAAAAATCCCTTGTTTGTGCACACAATGATGGACAATAAAGCTTATTTTGATTTATAGTGACGATGGTCACAACTGCTGACAAATTAACGAAGTGGTTTTCATCTGCAACATTTGACCCAATGCTTGGAAAATAATGACAATTTGAAATATACATTCTTGTCCACTTGAAATGAAACTTGAATCATTTTAGAACTTGTTAAAGAGCAGATCATTGTAATTCACATTCAAATCATCAAATTTTGATATCAGGCAAAATAACCTGAGTAAAATATAAAAAGCAGTTATCACATGATGATTTCATTCATCGAGGGAAAACAGCCTGAGAAATATGTGAAGAGGTAATCATCATCCTCGTTGAATCAGTTACTAACTGATTACCACATTTTTTGGTTCAGATTCCAGTCACACCCAGGCCTGTTACTGTCAGACCATCAGAACCAAGAAATCACTAAAATAGAACCTGTCTGACAACATGAAGCAGGCTAATATCTTTATGTTATGTTAAGTGACAAAAGCCAAAAAACAGAAAAAATCTTTGAGGGGGCAAACAATTTTTCTTCAGCACTCAATGTAAAATCATAAAACGGAGAGAGGGTGGAGGCTGAGGATGGAGTGGCTGACCTGTAGCTCATGAGTGAAGTTGGCTTTAATTTTTATTGCCTGTTGATTTGAAGTCGAGAGGCTCTGTTGAATCTGCCCAAGGAGGTTCAGTTTCTCCTCACTGTTAACCAGTAACCTCCCTCGCAGGTCTCTGTGTGTCTGAGGAAAAGCATAAATATAAGACGTTATTCAATACAATAATCTGTTTTATATCATCCATTTGAACTGATACCTGATTGATTGATCATGCACTTTAACTTATTTTAACATATTGCATTGTCAGTCATACAATATGACATGCATTGTAATTCATAACTTCCTTAGAAGCAGTTTGTAAGAGCTAAAATAACATGTTGAAATAATTTTGGAGCCATTCGCACTGCAATAAATTTGACTTTCTGTCACTTCAGGCTTCGGATAAAAAAAAACCCAACAGCCTTTAGTATTTTGAAGAGGTGCGGTTTACCTGGTTGCTGGTGGCAGTCACACAGACCTCTGAGTCTGATGGAAAAGTGTCAGAGCTGAACGTATGGATGAGTGCAGAACAAACCTGCACATCACATTATATATAATCACAAATATCAATGAATGCAGCAAAAAACAACTTAGTTACTTTCTCTTAAGGGAATGAAATACTTAGCAAATCACTTACAAATGGGCTTGGGGGTTTGTAGCCAAGAGTCAGGGTGTGGATGACCTCTTTGTTGTCATGGATACCGGCTTTAGACTCCAAAATATAGAGGCCTTTAATAAGGTCTACAGTGAAGGTCTCGCGCAGAAGAAGAGTCTGAGGAAAGGTCTGGAAGGGCTGTCTGTGTGAGATGGTAGCTAGTTAAATCATCGGTGCTACAGCTGTTCCTTCCTGCTTTCTAATGAAGTGGAGCTAATTAGCATCAATGATGATGCTGAAGTTAGCATCCGATTCACAGCTTCTAGTTCAGCATTTGACTAAAGGGCTATTCCGTTGTATTTAAAGATTTTGGACTACCAGTGGCTCAACATCTATAATACTTAAAATGGTCGATCCTGAACTGGATTATTTTGGCGTGTTCTGTGAAGAACGTTTTTTCAAATTTGTGAAAACTCAAAAAGGCATTGTTTTCTGTTTTGAGACAACTTCACATGGGATCCAGCTAAAAACTACAATAAAGTTGCAACCTAATCTACACTGATAACAGATTTTTAGAAAACATACTTTGGGGTTTGCGAAACCTTTTTGAGTACTCTAGGAGTGATTCTAAGGTATTTTCTTTTTTTTGCTTGAGACAACCTAAGATCGGGTTCACTTAAAAACTACAAGATCCACACATTCCAAACAAACCAGATTATTCCACATTTTCTGTACCTCCCCAACCCCCTCTTTTTTTTGCTGTCCAAACCTGGACAGATTTAGGTTGTCTGGGATTGTCCAAGAGTATGGTTTGTACAATCTGTCATTCATATAGAGAAATTCTGTCTAGGTTTGGGTTTTTAAAGTGTTGTCATTTTAATTTTCAACCTTGAACCAATCTAAAGTGGTAAAGATGTCAAACAAACTCAAAACTCCCACTTCTTTCAGATTTTACAAGTTAATTCAAATGTTTCAGTTTTAGATGAAACATCCAAGGGCTGAATCAGAAGCTTCCAATCAGATGCTAACTTCAGCTTCATTGTTCAGAAGGGAATTTCATCCTACATGCTATGTTCTCGTGAGTCGGACTGAAACACAGACCTAAACTGGAGCAGGGCTGCTTTCTGATACATCTTCTTGTCCCTCCTCAGCTCCTCCACCACTCCCTCCAACTCCACTTCCATGGTCGGACTCTTCGGCTTGGAGAAGGTGATCTTTAGAATCGCCTGCCTCTTCTTCAAATTCTTCAACACATTCGTAAACAGAGACAGCTTGTCAGGACGTTACACAAGCAGCAGAAGACTGGCATATTCATTCTATAATTAAATGAGCCTTACAACACTCCCAGCCCACTGTCCCCACCCACCTTATCAGCACAGCTCACTGAAGCAGCAAAGCTGACATTTTGCTTGTCATATGTGGTGCTCATCAACAGGGAGTGGCTGGATTTCGAGGTCTCCAGTGAGATGTTTGCTTTCAGAGGAGGAGTCCAGAGAGAACCCAAGGAGCCGTGGGCCTTTACGGCCTGCTTCCCCACCACACCCCAAACCTCTGCCTGGAGAGGGACAGTGATTGTACAATGAGACAAAAAAAAAAAAAGCATATTTTTTTTATTCAGTGGTTCATAAAATTATCACAGTTTCCTTCAACTCCATATGTGGAACCTTTTAAAAAACCTGTACACCAGTAAATAAAAGATTCCTTGTTCAGACGCGTGAGCTGAGAGGGGAAACAGGAGCGCCGTGCAAAAATGTTCCCCCTTTCGTCATGTTGTTGTTATAATCACAAACATTAACGCAGTGTTTATAGATTCTTTTTTTTTTTTTTTTTTTTTTTTTTTTTTTACAAATACACTCAACAAAAATGTAAATGCAACACTTTTGCTTTTGCTCCCATTTTTCATGAGCTGAACTCAAAGATCTAAAACATTTTCTATGTACACAAAATAACCATTTCTTTCAGATATTGTTCACAGATCTGTCCTAATCTGTGATAGTGAGCACTCCTCAATATCACAGAGATAATCCATCCCACCTCGCAGGTGTGGCATATCAAGGTGCTGATTAGACAGCATGATTATTGCACAGGTGTGTCCGAGGCTGGCCACAATAAAAGACCACTCTGAAATGTGCTGTTTTATCACACAGCACAATGCCACAATGTCGCAAGTTTTGAGGGAGCATGTAGTTGGCATGCTAACTGCAGGGAAGTCGACCAGAGCCGTTGCCCGTGAATTGACTATTGACATTCCTCTACCATAAGGGACTGGTAGAGACTGGTAGACTGGAAGTGGTGTTGGAGGGAGTGGTGGAGGAGCTGAGGAGGGACAAAGGCGTTTCAGAGAATTTGGCAGTTCATCCAACCGGCCTCACAATCACAGACCACGTGTAACCACACCAGCCCAGGACCTCCACATCCAACATGTTCACCTACAAGATCGCATGAGACCAGCCACCCGGACGGCTGCTGAAACAATCCGTTTGCACAACCAAAGAATTTCTGCACAAACTGTCAGAAACCGTCTCAGGGAAGCTCATCTGCAAGCTTGTCGTCCTCATCGACAAGCTTGGCCTGAATCGACTTCCTCATCGACTTGGCCTGAATGCAGTTCATCGTCATAACCCACTTGAGTGGGCAAATGCTCACATTCGATGGCGTCTGGCGCATTGCAGAGGTGTGCTCTTCATGATGAATCCCGGTTTTCACTGTTCAGGGCCGACAGCAGATATCGTGTGTGGCATCGTGTGGGTGAACAGTTTGCTGATGTCAACATTGTGGATTGAATAGCCCGTGGTGGCGGCAGGGTTATGGTATGGGCAGGCGTATGCAATGGACATCGAACACAAGTGTATTTTATCGGTAGCATTTTGAATGCACAGAGATACCATGACGAGATCCTGAGGCCCATTGTTGTGCCTTTCATCCACGACCATCACCTCATATTGCAGCAGTATAATGCATGGCCCCATGTTGCAAGGATCTGTACACAGCTCCTGGTAGCTGAAAACATCCCAGTTCTTGCATGGCCAGCATACTCAGCAGACATGTCACCCATTGAGCGTGTTTGGGATGCTCTGGATCGGCGTATACGACAGCGTGTTCCAGTTCCTGCCAATTATCCATCAACTTCACACGGCCATTGAAGAGGAGTGGACCAACATTTCACAGGCCACGATCAACAACCTGATCAACTCTAGACAAAGGAGATGTGTTGCACTGCGTGAGGCAAATGGTGGTCACACTAGATACTGACTGGTTCCCCTCCCCAATAAAGCAAAACAGCACATTTCAGAGTGGTCTTTTATTGTGGCCAGCCTAAGGCACACCTGTCCAATAATCATAATATCTAATCAGCATCTTGATATTCCACACCTGTGAGGTGGGATGGATTATCTCTGCAAAGGAGAAGTGTTCACTATCACAGATTTGTGAACAGTATTTAATAGAAATGGTTATTTTGTGTATATAGAAAATGTTTTAGATCTTTGAGATCAGCTCATGAAAATTGGGAGCAAAAACAGAAGTGTTGCATTTACATTTTTGTTCAGTTTAAAAATCTTAAAAGTGTGACATAAATATATGTATTTAGCCCCCTTTACTCTGATACCTCTAAATCACATGTGTCAAACTCAAGGCCTGTCATAACTATTTATGTGGCCCTCTAGACTGTATGTCAGACTGGCCCTCGATAGAACCTCATGATAACAGTGTGCTTAAATATTTTATCAGTTGAATCAAAGTTTTTATGTGTATAATACTAAATTACCTCAATGTTAAATATGATTTCATTTTTAGAAAGACGCAGTGAATGCAGAGAATGTTACAAATTTTAATTATTAGTTACTTTTATTAATACATTCTGCCTCAACCGGCCCTTTGATCATTTTGACCTTAAATTAAGCCCAAAATGAAAATGAGTGTGGCCAAGAACCCCCCCCCCACCCCCTTAAAATTAAGCAAATTGAGTAATTCAATTTTATTTTTGGAGAAAAGGGATGGTTTTCATTGTAAAGGCAAAACCTTAAAAGGATTTTGCACGTTTGCTATATTAAAAAGATGGCATCTAGTTTTCAAATTTTGTTGGGTTTGACTGGACAAACTTATTTTCAGTAATAAGAACAGGATTTGGGTCACTTTCTTTCTTTCTTGCTATTTTTTAGTCAAATTTAACAAATGAATTAAAAGCTGATTTGGGCGCCACATTTATATCATTCTTGAACTACAGTAAGGGGCCGCACAAAATCAGTCTAAGGGCCATAAATGGCCCTCATACCATACTTTGGACACCCCTGCCATATAGGTTTGTTGGAGAATGTTTTGTGAATAAACAGCATCATGAAGACCATGGAATACAGTAGGTCAGAGATGAAGTTGTAGAGAGGTCTAAAGTAGGGTTATACAACAATATCTCATGCTTTGAACATCTCACTGACACCTTGCACACCACAGCATCCCCACAGTGAAACACGACGGTGGTAGTGTGATACTGTTGGAATGCTTTTCTGTTGCTGGAAAGGGGAAACTGGTCAGAGTTAATGGGAAGATGCCTGGAGCTAAAGACGGGAAAATACTGGAAGAACACCTGTTAGAGGCTGCAAATGCTACAACGGAAGGGTTGAGTGCAAAGCCTGTTCCTGTGCTAGAATAGGCCAGTCAAAGCCCAGACTCAAACCCAAATGAGAAACTGTGGCAATACTTGAAACGGATGTTCTCCATTTCATCTAACACTTTTCAGATTTTTACTTATTTTAAAAAATTTTGCAAACTCTTTAAAATGTTATGTCAGTGTTATGCAATAGTTAAATAAGATAAGAAAAAGTGAAAAATGAATGTTTTCGCAAGGCACTCTAAATCTCTATATTGGGACTGTTCAGGATGAAAGGCTGATGTGTTGTTTACTCGGACGTAGGTAGCAGCTGGGGTGTAGACCTCCAGACGAGCTGCCTTCTCTCTGCCCCTGTCCCTATATAACCCGTCCAGAACCAGATTACGGACTGTCAGCCACTTGCTGGCCGTCAGCTCCGAAGTGAGCTGCAGGGTGTGGCGGTGTGGCTGGCTCAGCTTGTAGGTGGTATAAATGTACTGTCCTGGTGTGTCCATGTTGAATGTGCCTGGATGGAAATAAAGGCTGACAATCAGTGGTTGGAGCCAACATCAAAATGCACACGGCAGGATAACTTTGTTATACCTTCCCATTTTTTATGAAGGGAGTTTTTGGGGGGGCTTTTCCAGTGTAACCCAGCCACCAGAGGCATCAGGTTGTTGTAATTGATTTTTAAGTGAGTGCTGCTCTCAGAGCCATGCTGCATCAGGTGAGAGTGCATCAGCTGAGTCCTGTAGTTCAAATTCTTCTCAGGTACCTGGAGGTTAAACTGGAAACATCAGAAGGAAAAAGTCACTTTTTGGAACACCGCTTATAAAAAATGATGAAAAACAGGGACTGTAGACGGGTTTACCTCCAAGATGTAACTGGTGTGGTTTTGTGTGGACTGGTTTTTGAAGGACTGACTGAGGAGAAGTGTGTGTTTGTTGTTGATCTCATCCCAGTGTTTGCCATAGCTCATGTCCAGGACTGATTTAATGTGGCTGGGGCTTTCTTCATGCCTGATGTGGATCTGTCAGACATTTGGCTCATTTTTCATTGTATTAAACTTCAGAGAGCAACAGTCAACAATCACATGTCTATTAGAAGAACTAAAAACTATAAGATTTAACCTAGCTTGGTAGTCATTTGAAAGTTCTTTGGCACTAAGCCTTTTAGCTTTTAAAGAGAACATGCAAATCAAGCTCCTTGACAAAGTTACCAGAGCCTTTGGTAACTTTGAAACTGGCCCACAGCATCACAGATCCTCCACCATGCTTAAAAGTGAGCATGAGGTACAGATACATACGTTGCTTCACACCAAATCCACCTGGAGTTTGGTTGCTGAAGTCTCCAAACAGGAAACAGGAAGTAATAGATCACTCACAGAGCTCAGATCAGTTTGAAAAAGAATAAATGATAAAAGAAAAAAAATGCTTTGCAATGCTATATTAAGGGTTGTTAGGGTTATTAATAATTATGTTATCAGTGATTTTGGTAAAACAATTATTTCTTTACACAGGATCCCCCCAACACTGCATAACTATACTGAAATCATAGATAGTTATTTTCTTATTTACAGTGTGACATGATGCTAATGCCATAAAAGATACATTCATGTAAAGCAGAGGTGTCCAAACGTTTTGCTACGAGGGCCAAAACTGTCAAGCTGAAAATTCTGGAGGGCCATAAAAAAAACAACAACAACTTGTTAGTGTTTTATCTTAAAGAAATTAAACATGCAAAATTTAAATGAAACAGAAACAGGATCTTTAAATCATGTTGATCTAAAAATGTGAACACAATGTCATGAATTTTTTTAGATGATTGTTTTCTACTTTTGTCCAGGTAAAAAACAAACCTCATATCTGAGAATCAAGAACCGCGTATGGGTCACTCTTTCTTCAAAAATACTTGCTGTACGCAGCCAACATTAATGAATGAGTGTGATAAGTCTGCTTTTAAGTGAAAGTCGCTGAATGTTTGTGGTCTTATTTCCAATTAACGTGTGTGTGGGGGTGGGAGGGGTAATTCGAAGAGAAATTCTCTGGTTAGTACCTAACATTTTCCTTTTCATGAAGAATTTAATTTGCCCAGCCCTGTATCATTCTTGAACTGCTGTCAGGGGCAACACAAAATCATTTCAAGGGCCACAAATGGCCCTTGGGCCAAACTTTGGACATTCCTGATCTAAAGCTTCTTACATATCATTCACCAGGGATTTCAATAAGTGTAGCCTTCGCTGTAGGTTCACAGTCACCTTGTGGTTGATAGATGCAGTGTTAGTGCAGGAGAATTCATGATCAGCTCTCATGATGTACGTGAGGTTTGAGTCCCTCCCTCTCCTCAGTCTCTGAGATGTGTAGCACTCCTGATGCAGGTTCCTGGAGTCCCCTGTGAGGACGTGGAAAACCCAAATTATATGAAACTAACCGTAATGATAAGTATTCAGTTTTGTGTTGTTCTTGTAGAGCAGGGGTCTGCAAAAGTCTGGACCATGAATCTATTACTTTGACATTTTTTCAATAAACTCCTCAACTTGTTAAACAGTGGTAGATACACATCCGCTAATATAATACCAGAGCTAATTTTTCATTTAGCACAAAGCACTGAGCTCTAATTTACTTGGCTGTTTTCTAAACTTTCAGTCAAATAAAATTCAACATCTCTGTTGAAGTTTTGTTTTTATCTACTGTTAAGAATTCTTTAAGTAGTTAGATGATGTGTTCACGCTCTTATTTTACAGCAGGTGAAGATGCAGTTTTGCAGTTCTGTTCTTTTTCCTCACGTTCTCCACTCTTGATGCAGCGCAGCAAATGATGTTTGTTTTGTACCCAGAATGCATTGCTGTAGACTACAGCCTGTTGTTCTACAGTAAACAGTTTAAAATCTACTGTCCTGTGTGCTTTCTGACCAAACCCGTACTGTTATCAAAAAGGCAAAATCAGCAACAGAGTTAACAATACTCAGCAACTATAAAACTGAAACCGGGAGTGAAAGCGTTGTTCACTTCCTCAAGCACAACTGTATGTCTGCAATAATAAATTTATCCCTGTTGAGGGTGAAATTCTATACTGGACTGCATGTTGTGTCAGTGACATATGGTGGGTGTCAACATGCTTGAATTCAGCGCTTTAGCATTAGCTTCCACTAAATATCATATTGGTGTAGTGTTTTAGCATTAGCAGTGCTAATTTTCATGATTAGTGCTTTAGGATTAGTGCAACTAACTTTTTAGTTACCAGCGCCCACCCCTGCATACTATTTACAAGATGGTTTTTTTTTCATTTTTCATAGGTTTTACATTTTACCTGTTTATAATACAAAATGAATATGAAATGAATTTCACAATATACTGTAGATGTAAACTGAGACCCTCGTTACCAAGCTGCTCCGCATCAGAATTGTAGTTTGCAACCTGCTGCTGACACTGCAACGGTTCTAGTCTGTGCTCACCTTTCAGGCCATATTTGACCCGAAGGACAGAGCTCCACACCGCTCCCTTGTGTTCCATCAATCCCAGCATCCTGCTGCCCACCAGTCCAGGTAAGAAGAGTTCTGCCTCCACAGAGTACTGGCTGCTGCTGCTGCTAAGGTCATGCCTCCGCTCCAGAGCCACTAAACAAAAGACAGCTGCTAGTTTTGTGATATCTGCACAAGCAGATGTTTTCAGAGTCTAGAAACAGTAGAGTGTCACCTGAGAATGAAGCAGTTTCTCTGAACACGTTCTTCAGGGTAGCAGAGAAGCTGCTCTTCCTGCCCAGTCCACGAGTAACATTAGCAGACAGAATCATGGGGTGTTCATCAGCAGCTGTCTTAGCTTCCAGGTGGTAGCGTGTTCTCTGCTCAGACTGAAGGCTGGTGCTGTCCACCAAACCCTGCAGATCAACATGGACAAGAACAAAGGTACGTTTGATAAACTCTAAAAAAATATATATCTCCAATCTTTTCATCTAATACTTACCATGATATAAAAATGAACAGTATCAATTACAAGCTCAAGCTTCCCAGATTGTATATTCTTCTCTTGATCAAGTTGTCCTAAAGAAAGAAAGAACAAGTTTAAGAACACTAGACATCTGAGAAATCCTTCGTCTGTTTTCGGCTTCCTCTGGGCCTGACCTTGTAAGAGGATGGTTTTCAGTGGATGTTTGATTCTCAACAGCACTCTGTGGGAGTTGAAGGCCAGGTCCAGAGACATGTCCCTGGGAATGGAGGACTGAGGTGTGGCGAGTAGGAGGTGGATGGAGGCCTCTCTGGGCAACCAGGTCCCCTTCTGTATTATAACAGTTAACAAAAAGCATATAGTGCCTGTTTTATGGCATGACTAAGGATGGCCATTCCACCACATGAAGATGATCCACCAACATCACACTCAGACCTCTTTTTCATAGCTTGACACATTGCAACCAAAACCATCTGTGTAATTGACGGGATATAAATGTGACCAACACAAAGTGGTGCATAACTGTGAAGTATGTGCATTTCTTGTAAATAAAAATTGAAAAAGTGTGAAAAAAGTCAAACTTTTGATCATTCTCACATCAATTTTCAAATCTTGCCACAGACTCTCAAAAGAATTTAGGTCTTGACTTTGACTAGGACATTCAAAGGACATTCAAGCATATTAATTTGCTTTGATCTAAACCAAAGGTCTGCAACCTTCCCAATCCAAAGAGCCATTTTTGCCCTCAGTCCAGTTAAAACAAACTCATTTAGAGCCACAAATGTTACCTGAGCCTTTGACAAAAAGACATGATTTTTTGATTAGTAATAGAGGAAATTTGCCATATTTAAAGAATAACAGTTTTATCCCTGGTTTTAGGTATTAAAATAAATAAAAACAAAACTTTTGCAAAAAGAGGATGCATAGATTTTCTTCTAACTCTTCTGTTGATATTTGTGGAATTTTCTGTTAAAAGAAAAAAAAGGCACATAGTTTCCAACCTAATGACAAGAAAACTGGGTCTAAACCAATAATACTGCTACTTTTAGTGTCCTTCTGTTGTGGAAATTCAATGCAATTATTCCGTGAAAAAAATTAAACTGCTAAAACCTTCAATTGTCTATATTTATCTATTTAAATATTTTTAGCCATTGTTATTAAGATTCATTGTGGAAGGTCCAAAGAGCCACTCTAGAGCCTCAGATTGCATACCCTTGACCTAAACCCTTCCATTGCAGCTCTGGCCTTGTGTTTCAAGTTGTCGTCCTGCTGGAAGGTGAAGCACTGTTCTGGCTCTAATTCTTTTTCAGCCTCTGACAAGTTCTCCTCCAGCGCTGCAGTGAATTTAGGTCCATGCATCTTCCCATCCACTCTGCCCAGCTTGCCTGTCCCTACTGAAGAAAGGTGCGGCCACCACCATAATTTCAGCAGATATTGTGTGTTACAGCAGATCTGCATTTTTAGTTTTTTCCCCACATGTGGTTTTACATGTTGGTTTGAGACAAACTGCAAATGGAACCTCTTATTTTAACATTTTTTTTGCCACTCTTTCATGCAAAGTCACACATTGTTCTGGTATCAACTCTTTCTCCTACCTGAGCTCTGAAACTCTGTAGCTCCTCCAAAGTTACCAAGCCCTTCCTGGCTGCTTCTTTGACTAATGCTCTACTGGGCTGGCCATTCAGTTAAGCTGGATGACTATGTTTTACTAGGTTTGCAGCAGTGCCACAGTCTTTCCATTTTCTGATGATGGATTGAAAAGTATAGAACAACCGTGCATATCCTGAAATTACACACAGCGATGCTTTTTAGAGTTGTTTTGTTAAAAATGTATAAAGTATTGGAACCTTTTTCCTCCATTTCACTACATGTGCTACTTTGTGTTGGTCTATCACATAAAATACAAATAAAACACATTAAAGAATGTTTAAGGCAATATCTATTTGAAGAATCTTGAAATAAAGCTGCAGTATGTGACTTTTTTACATGTTTGTTAAAATTATCACTATGCTGTGACAGTATAATGTAAGACAGATAATCTGTGAAAAAACAAAGCTCATCTGCCTTCTCCCAGTGCTCCCAGTACTAACTGCAGAAATATACCACTCAGTCAGAAACAACCAATCAGAGCCAGGAGGAGGGTCTTAACGCTGTCAATCACCCTTGTGTACGTGGCACTCACACACTCCACCTTGCTTTCTGCTATGCTAGAGGAAGATCATTACAACATAGCACTGCCAGGAATGCTAAGGCTAGTTATCATGGCCACCGATGACGGAGGATAAACAGTTTTCCTGGAACGGTAAGTTGTTTCTCTGCCATTAGCACATTTAGCAGCGCGTACACAAGAGTAATTGACGGTGGTAAGATCTCCCTCCTGGTTCTGATTGGTTGTTTTAGGTTGGAAGTGCATTTCTTTAGACAGCAATAGTAGCTTAGGGAGGAGGTGGAGTATGGAGGTAGATATGTTTCAATCTCGATCTTTACACAGATTATCTGTCTCACAACATGGTGACAGTTTTACCAAATATGCAAAAAACATATTTTTGTAAAAGTTGCATACTGCAGCTTTAATATGAATTACAATATTTAATTTCCCTTTGGGATCAATAAAGTATTTTTGGATTAAATTGAATTTGAACTGAATATCACATAAGGAAATAAATATTCATATTCAAAGAAAAAATTTCATGTAAATTACATGAATGAAAGTACCTTTTGAAAATAACCTTTAAGCAGGTATCAAACATACTTTTCTTTTAGCTCACATTTCTGTTTTTAATATTTTTTTTTTATTTTTCTGAAATAATATTCCAATTTTAAAAGTCCTGTTTTCATTACCTGGAAGCAGAAAATAATCACAGTTGGAAATAAAGGCTTTCAAACAGCCATCTGTGTGTTATCAATCTATATAATGTGTTTCGCTAAGTTAAGTTTGTTTGCATAGCACATTTCAGCAGCAAGACAGTTCAAAGTCCTTCACATCATAAAACAATCAATCAAGTATACAGCAAAATCAGCAAAATCATCGAGCAAATACACATGAAAATCATCACAATTATCGGGAAAATATTAATGCATCAAAATCATAGGGATCATCAAGCAAATATAGTTCAAAAATATTGATCGATGATCCACTTACTTTATTTAACTGATTTACACTCAAACTTTCCAAATTAAGGCACATTCAACACAATCATCTCCACCTTTTTCTCTCATTGTTTTATATATTGAGGAGTCTAGAGGAGGAGGCACCCTTGAGGCCTTTGGCATTCTGGAACCAGTTTTACCTTACTGCACGTCTGCCAGCTGGCTCTCTCTTTTAAGGTGTGGAAATCACTAAAACCACCCGCAGCACTACAGGGAGCCAGTGTAAGGACTTTAGAACTGGGGTGATGTGCTTTATCTTCCTGGCTTTAGTGAGAACACAAGCAGCAGCGTTCTGGATCAGCTGCAGCTGGCTGATTGATTTTTTTAGGCAGGGCTGTTAAGACACTGTTACAGTAATCAGTGCGACTAAAGATAAACACATGGATGAGTTTCTCTAGATCTTGTTGAGACATTAGTCCTTTAATCCTGGAAATGTTCTTCAGGTGATAGAAAGCCAATTTCGTAATTGTCTTTATGTGTCTCTGAAGGTTCAGGTCCAAGTACGTCGCTACACCCAGATTTCAGGCCTGATCACCAGTTTCTAGTTGTAATACCTGAAGCTGCGTGCTGACTCTAGATTGTTCCTCTTTAGGTCCAAAGATAATAACTTCAGTTTTGTTTCTATTCAGCTGGAGAAAGTTTTTGCACATCGATGCATTGATTCGTTCTAAGCATCTGTTCAGTGCTTAGATGGGTTCGGAGTCACCGGGTGACATCGTGATATAGAGCTGTGTATCATCTGTGTAGTTGTGGTAGCTGATCTTATTACTTGTTATAACCTGAGCTAATGGGAGCATGTAGATATTAAATAGGAGGGGTCCCAAGATTGAGCCTTGGGGTACTCTACATGTGACTTTTGTCCACTCCAATGAGAAGTTGCCTATTGACAGAAAGAAATCCCTGTTTTTTAGGTAGCATTTGATCCATTTAAGAATTGTACCAGAGTCCAACCCAGTCACTTCAATCATATATATATATTATATATATAGAATATATATATTATATATATAAATATATTAATTTTAGAATATTATATATATATATATATATATATATATATATATATATATATATATATATATATATATATATATATATATATATATATATATATATATATAATATTCTAATTTATTGAATGGGTCTGTAGATTTATGTATGTATACCTTGTAATGTAATGAGTAAGCAGCCTCCAGCAGATAATAATGGAGGCCTCTGTCCAGCTTCAGCAGCCTGAGTGAGAGATGGGCCGGTCCAGTAGGGGGGAAAGCAACACCAGAGGCAAGGGATGGATAAGAGACATTGGAGCACAGCTGCCAACCAATCATTTTAGACCCTGGAAGAAACCATAGTTTGTTTATAAACAACTACATTGGAAAAGAATGGAAGAATATGGGAAAATAAAAATAAAAAAACTCAGACTTTCATTTCAGTGCAGACAGTGTGAAGTAAAGCTATTGGTAAGGTTTAGCTTTGTAACCAACCCTCTGTGGAGAAGAAAGGGTAGACAGCATTAAATTCCCTGGAAGATGACCTCACCTGGTTGAAGAACACTACTGAGGTTATGATACGGGTCGAGCAAAGGCTGCCCTTTCCAAGGATGATCAATAAAGCCTTACTCTCACCCAGCAGCCCCCAGTATTCTACAGATCTGGGGGTTAAGACCACATTAACATTCTGCATCTCAGCGTGATACTCCAGCAGCAAATAGCAAACAAGAGGGTCCTGCAGAGGATAGTGAGGGGAGCTGAAAAGACCAGTGTTCCTGCCTTCTGTGCAGGATCTGTTTCAGAGTCACTGCAGGAACAGAGTCCTGAACTCCTCAAACTCTCTCCATCAACTTTCTGAGCCAAAGTCATAAGACAAATGGTACCACCACCTCAAAAGCAAAACCACCAAACTGCTCCACACCTTTCTGACTCAAACTGTTAAAATGCGGAACTGGGGTTAAGATGATGCACTCTGTGTTGATGCAGCAATTTGAATGTTTTATCCATGTGGGGGTTTGTCAGTTTATTTAGTCTTCACAGTAGTATGTTTTCTTGCACGCTAAAAGTTCTATATTGAAATGACAATAGACTGATATGAGTGATTCCGCTCTCTATGTTTTTTTCCCCCATCACTGCAAACTTAGGGTGGGACTTGTTCCTTTACCAGCAACAAGCTGAATCAGAACTAACCAAATGTCTCTCTAATAGGGTAGAGAAGGTAATACAGGGGGCTCATTTAGAATAAGTTTAGCAAAATACCAGAGAAAAAAGAGAAAGTAAAAGCATCCATGGCAACAAACTCACAGCTTTTTGGTGTGCAGGTGGTCTTTTGGATCCGACTCTTAGGTCCCTTAATCTCCTCTCTGTGGTCTCCGCTGAGCTGAAATACTCTGGAGCTGGAGAGCACAGAAGTTACATTTTTCAGAACCCATCATCACCATCTGAAAAGATGTGACCCTAACTTTATCATTTGATAGCTTAAAAAGATAGGAGACAGGTGATCCTACCCATTAACTGCCCAGTACACAGGGCATACAAATGTTACAGTGGACCAATGTTGGAACCAATAGCCTCATTTCTATCATAGTCCCACAATAAACACACAACCACAAACCCACCATGATAGATCACTTTGTCCTCTGCCTGTTCAAGCCAGTAGAAGAAGTAGCCTTCACAGGCACACCAGTGTACAGAGTGGACAGAGGAGGAGAGATGAAGAAGTTGGTGACAATGAAAAGAAAAATGGCAGAGATGCCAGAGGTAAGTAAAGCGAGAGACGTTAGCCAGCACAAAATGACCAGGAAATACGGTGAAGCTTACATAGCCCTTGGGTTTACTGTGAATGCAACATGTTATGCACTTTTCATCTCTTCTGATAAGCTAAAATATAAGCAATATTGCTGCAGATTTTGCACAAAAAATTTTAAAGTTGTATACCTTTTTGAAAAGGATGAAGCTGACAAGTAACCAACGTTTACATTTTTAAAAAAAGTTTTGAATGTTACTGTGTTTAGTCTAAAAATGCACATCCCAGTGAATCATTTGCACTTTTTCAGTTTTGAGAACCACACAGACTGAGCAGTCTTGATTAAATGCTACAAACTGAGTAAATAAACTGAACCAGGGGGTTATTTTAAGCCTTTGAACAATAAAAAGAGCTGCAACAACTTAAAATTGAAGTTGTTGCAGCTTACTCGGGGCATGGCAGAAGATAACTGAGAACCACTGTTCTATCCCAACAGATTACTGCCACAAAAGGGTTGCAGATTGTCTAATTACAATGAGTTGGTCAGAGTTTCATATGACGGCCCCTTTTTCTTTTTATTTCATTAAAACTGTTTTTCCAACAGGAAAGTTTGACAGAATATTTCCTTGTCTGCAGTGATTTAGGTCAACAGAAAGTGATCCTAGGAGGAGAAATATATGAACCAACTTTGGTTCCCCAAAGGTTTGTTGGTATGAGACCATGAAGTAGCAGATTTCTCAAGATCTCCGACACCAAAGGTAGGTTGGTCTGTTGAGGGTGTTTTCTGTTTAATAATCCATATTGATTAATTTATAAGTGATGTGTGTACCCGAGTTACACATTGCACCAGGCAGTATCAAAGGACAAAGGCAGAACAGTCAATGTTCTTCCTGGTAACCTTTGGTAATTTCATTCAAGAAGATGTAACTTCTGCAGACAAACCCAGATAAGTTTCTGCTCACCATCTTTTCTAGAGAAAGTACTTCCCAAGTTCAGTGGCACGTTGGAGCAGGATTAATGTTCTCTGAACAGTTTTAGAAACAAGACAAACATTGCTTGGCTTTTAAATTCTGCAGATCTTAGTCTAACTGTGTCCAAACCACTGGAGACCCAAACTACAATTTTCTGGTGCTTAAGGGATCTGCCACTGACAGGTCGGTGCCAGATATCACAGCAGGACTTCAAATGTCTTGTGGACTCAATGCTTAAATGTGTCTGGGCTGTTTTGTTCGCAAAAGGGGGGACCAACTCAAAATTAACTAAATAATAGTGTGGTGCAGTACTAATTTTCTCAAGAATACAGTTTGGTCATAGTTTTTATCAGTTAACTGTTTTCAGAATGAAAACAAGACAAATACTAAGGGAAACATCATGACAAAAATGTCTTTTTTGTCATGAAGTTTATAGAAACCAGACAACAATGGAGAGGAGATATCCAATCAGATCTAGTTTTATTCATGTGGAAAGATGAGACAAGTTGTAAAAATAGTCAGACTTATAGGATACTATTAAAGATTTTTGTTTTTTTTAAACTTTCTTGACAAAAGCAAATCTCATTAAATTTGGTTCAAATAAGAAAAGTTAGTCTGAAACAGTATTAAATACCAACACTTACCCAATAGAAATGATATCCATGGAGTCCTGCGGTGTGTTCAGGGTGACTCGGACATCCCGGCCCTCTTGCAGCTGGAAGCTCCCATCCAGACTCGGGGAGCTCTTGAGTTCAGCAAGCCATTCAACTGCAGCCTGACCCAAAGAACCATCAACCCCCATCCTGGCTGACAAGCCCACATAAGCACTGAGAACAAAGACACCAGTTACACTCTGTTGATAGACTAACCATGTGGCCACTGTTAGACTGTAAACTCAGCACTACTTGGGACGGATGTATCCGTTCAGGGAGAAGTGAGAAGTATCCCTGTAGTTAAAGCTGCCTTTCAGGTGCAATGAAAGAAGAGCGGTCATATTGACGCCCAGTTTGATGGGGACACCAGACAGAGAGGGCAAAAGCAGCTCCTCAGTCATCAGCACACCCCTGTGGCTCAAATGAACCTCATGACCCTGCAGGACAAAGCAGAAGGAAGGAAAATGGTGGGGTTGATGGGCTGCAAACAGACGTAAGAGTATCAGTCATTGTCTTTGAGTGGAATAGTTTTGCTGACAATTCAATCAGTTTGTTGTCATCTTAGTCTTTGATCAGCTAAGATTACAGAAAACGTAATCAAGTAAAATAAGAGGTTAAGTAAGATTAGGACCCTTTTTAGGGCATCTTTCTTTATTTCTAAGTGAAATGTTTATCCTCTATGGCAGGGGTCTGCAACCTTTCTAATCTAAAGAGCCATTTTTGTTCTCAGTTCAATAAAATAAAACTCGATTAGAGATATAAATATTACGACATGAAAAAAGACACCCTATAATATATTAGAAAATTTGTTGTCATTTTCAAATGAAACACCAAAATATTTATATTTCTAAGTTTTAAAATAAGGAAAAGCAAAAACCTTTAGCAAAAAAAAGAGATAGATGCATTTTTCTTTAACAGGATGCTAATATGAGAGGAAATTTATGTAGAAAAAACAGATATTTTCCTACATAATGACAAGAAAAATAGATGTGAACACTTATTACAAATGATGATTTTAGGAGCTTTTCCACAACAAAATGATTTGGAGAGTACCAGTAATATCGATTTTTAAAAACATTAGTTGGTTGTTTATCATGTTTACTCAAAGTTATTAGGAGCCATTGTGGCAGGTCCAGTGAGCCACCTGTGGCTCTGGAGCGCCAGGTTGCAGGTTGCTGCTCTTTGCAATACACATATAAAGACTGAGTTTTGTTATTTGAAAATATGCAAATAAAATTTGAACAGCCAAAAATCATAAATAGGATGTGCACTGTATGTAAAAATAATGTCTCACCAGCTACTATATGTAAAATGTTAATGGATTTCCTCTTCTTGCAGTTGTTTCCGTCTTATTATTTTTAGTTGTCATAATTATCAGTCTTTAACAGATTTTAAGTCATTCTGTATTCATTTTTATTTACTTTTCATTTCCATTTTTAATGTGGAAAAAATAGATCTTTGGTGAAAACTATAACTAAAACTTTTCATCACTGAAATGAACACTGGTTAGAGCAGTGTGCACTGTAAGCTTCATGTTACCTTGAGCAGCTTCACAGCTAGCCCAGCCAGGCTGAGGGACACCTGATGGACTTGGTCATAGATGTCATCACATGTAAACACACTGAGCTCATTTCCAAAGATCTTCACAGCAACCCAACACCTCAGCCTTTCCTCATCTGCTTTCCTTCTTCCAAACAACTGTAAATACATTTAAAAAAACATAAACACAAAAGCATAAAAAACATGCTGAAATTTTATAAATATCTATTAGTTAAGAAGGAACAATACTATTATAAGTTGACTAAATTTGGAACATGGATATTACCTGTTTGGTGCCCATTGCAATACTCAAACATAAACTTGCAGAACTTCAACTGTCATGTGAAATCGTACAACTCCATCATATTTTAATGTTGTTGGTGTGCAGATTGAGCTCACTAATTATTTGCAATAAATAATGTACAAATAAAATAAATGCACAAATTTAAATCTAAATCAGGTCTATTAGTGTCAAATTCTAGCAACTTGAACAAATCCTGATATTTTGATTATTTTCACCAAAGAGTCCACCTTGTATTCTCATTCATTGTGTCCATCAAAGAACAGTAAGAATAATATGTTTAGATGGATTTTATTGTTTGGTGTTATGAATTTATTTGTGAACTAAGTAAAAATAGGTTTCTGTGTTGGACCAAGAATGTATGTTTGGATCCAGCTTTAGCAAGTTCAGCAACAGCGGTAATGCTAAAGGTAAACTAGCTAAAAAGCAAAGCTTCTTGACCCTGAGGCACTTCTTAGGTGGTCTTGGCAGGGAAAATATATAAATGCCACCCTGTCAGAAAATATTTAGAAATTAGTTAGAGGTGTACCATTAGTTCAGTAGTATTTCATACCTTAAGTAAAAACAAATACTTGTTTTTTGTTTCCTCTTTGGCAGTATGGTAGCACAGTTGGTAGCACTGTTGTCTTATAGCAAGAAAGTCCTGCATGGGTTTGAATCCCAGCCTGGGGTCCTTCTGCCTGGAAGTTCTCCCTCTGCATTCGTTGGGTCTTTCTGGGTACTCCGACTTCCTCCCACAGTCTAAAAACATGACTGCTAAGTTAACTGGTCTCTCTAAATTACTCTCAATGAGTGTGTGTGTGTGTGTGTGTGTGTGTGTGTGTGTGTGTGTGTGTGTGTGTGTGTGTGTGGTACTTTGTCATTTTGTGTCTCTATTTTGCAAAGGGATAAACTGGCCACCTGACCAGGGTGTACCCTATATCAAGCGTACCCTACCCAATGACCAATGTAAATAAGAACCAGCCCCCCACTCTCGACCCCAACCCTACAAGGATAAGTGGGTATAGACAATGAATGGATGTTTCTTTTTAACATGAAGTTCATTGTTAGTCTCTACTTAATTTCTTTATGTAAATACTGAATAAACACTACCCAAATAAAAACATATACAAAATGTTTAAAACTTTGTTTTAGCAGTGTGTCTGTTAGAGGTAAAATATATGAATTTTTGCCTCTGTCTGTCTGAGCACCATTGATTGGCCCAACCCATCGTCTTAGAGAATTAATTTTAGCCCATTAACTCCAGACTCTGAGTTCCTTCCACAACATTTCTGTTGGATTAAGGTCAGGAAGTTGGTCTTTGACTTGACCATTCCACAACATTAACTTTATTCTTCTCTGGTCATTCTTTGGTTGAATGACTTGTATGTCGGAGTCATTGTTTTGCTGCGTGACCCATTTTCTTTTAACATTAACGTCAGACAGATGTCCTGATGGTTTCTCTTTAGAATTTGCTGGTATGAAGAAAAATGTATCATTCCTTTACAACCATGTCCATCCTGCACCAGAACAGGCCTGTGATACTAGCACCAAAATATTTCACCTATATGACAAGGAGAATGGAGATATTTTTATTTTCTTTTTTAAGCACAACTCCAGTCATTTTAATAAAAAAAAAAAAAAAAAAAAAAAAAAAAGTCTTTTGGTTTCATTTGTTCTCCAAAGACTTCTTATCTGTTTTAGAATTTCTTTAGATTGGGGCATGATGAGTTTTTTGTTTTAGATCTTTTAGCCTACTTCATGTTGTCAGGTTAGATTCTATTTAGGTGATTTCTTGATTCTACTGGTCTGGCACTAGTCAGATCTGGGTGTGCCCTATGAAACTGAACCAAAAACATTTTTTAATCACAGGTATTTCTTCATTTAGTGTAAAGATAATTTATACGTACTCAAATTGTCTTTGTCAGATATAATTAGTTGAATGATTTGAAACATCAAGTGTAACAAAAAAGTAAAAGAGGGGTAACTGATAGATCAGTCAGTGTGATAGCAAGCAATGACCTGAAGCTCCTATGAAAAGGTTTCATGGTGGTGTCCAGAGATGGTAGCAGAGACTAGAGGTGGGTGAGAACCAGCCACTGTTTGTTTGGGGCTTTCTAGCACCAATAATCTGCTGCTTTTAAGTCTACAGATAGTCGCAGAAGAAAATGGGAAGACTTAGATTAAAGTCTATTGCATTATGCATTGCAAGTTTCTCACAGTGCAGACGTTTGGTCCTGCTTTCAAAACCTTTCTTGGCACCCTGCAGGGTCTGCAATCTAGGCCTCAGACATTATCAGCTCCTCTTAGATAGAAACCTGGTTTCTTACCATAGCCCTGGCCTGGTTTAGATAACCGTCGATGTTGGACAAACACATTTCTTTCTCTCTTCTGTTTCCATCGTCTGTTCTTCTTCTGTTCCTTCTCATATCTTGTTTTCCATTTTTATCAGTTGGCTCACTCTCCGTCTTCTGACCAAAAGCACTCCTCAAAAGTGGCTCAAAGTTTTCCATATGTAGCTCCACCTGAAGAAAGAAATAAAATTGTGGGCATTCAACATGATGTTTATCTCTACAGTTTTTAAATGATCAGATGCTTGTGAAACTCACCTCCAGAAGGTTGTGCGCTCTACCATGTAAATACATTGTCAAGTTGACCAAGATCGATCTGGGCAGAAAGGACTTTGAAGAGAAAATCAGGGATGTTTCTACATTTTTTATTCCAAAGCCTGAAACAGAGACGTAAAGGGCATTATACCTGAGGCATCCTCTTCCACCTTAGAAGTCATAAGCATCTCACCATTAATGACACATTCAAACATTTAAAGAGCTTCTTTTTTTTTAACCATTTTTTAGTATCACAGAACATACCAATCATGACAATGCTAAGTAAAAATTCAGAACTGACCCTCTCCACTTTATTTAAAGCAGGAAAACAAATTTTAAACATTGTCTGGATCTGCAGAGCATGAATGCTAATTGGTTTAAACAGAAAATTTAATATTTTCTTGGAATATGGATGTGGGGTCCTGAGAAGTATAAAAAAGGATGGAATGAGCATTCTTGCTTCCCTAAAAATCCTAACACAAAGGAAAAGTAGGCTTGTTTGAGAAAGTCCCTACTTACCAAAAATAGTCTGTTAAAACTCTTTCCTCCCCTTGAATTTGAAACAGCTGTGTCTATACACGATACAAGGTTTTATTGAGAATCTTGGCTTCAAGGGAAGGAACAATCGAAGGCTTAGGGACAAAAGTCCAACACATTTCATGCCATAGTGGCACAGATGGCTCCAACTAGTCGCCTGTATTGGTTGTGGAGAAGCAAAAAGCTCCTCAGTTTAGAAAATGTGTTCTCTCACCAAGCCTTTTACTTTTATGCATCATATGTAAGCATCATTTGCTGATGTCCATGAATAGCATATGAAGAACTGCTCTCTACAACAAGGTTTTACAATGAACTCACAATATGTGGAAAATGAGACTTTCAGCTACTTCCATTCACTACAGCAGTGTTTCACAGAACCCCTCCATGGAGTCAGAGTTAGAATTAAGCTGCACAATATATCTCAAATTTATCACACTGCATACACTGACATGATGGTCAGTGTGTGCAATATTCATGTCACAATAATTGTTGGCTAAAATATTCCAAGTATCACAAGCTCGCATTTTACATGCTAATATAGCATTAAGTGAATTGGAAAGTGTCTCATGGCAGCAGATGTTGTCACAAATGATATTGCCCAAAATGCTAAGAGTCACAGATGGTTGGAAGCATAGATGAGAAAGAGAGGAAAGAAGAAAATGGGCAGATATCACAACTAATACAATCATTGCAATATTTACCAGTATTATCGCCTTCACAAGATTTGTTTTATGACAAACTGGCTGGAGAAAAGGAAGAGCTGAGCTATGCCCTTGCACATCAAAGTATCAATAATGGTCAGAACTGGACTTGAATTTACAATGTCTACTGAGAGATTTTTAATTTAATTTTTTCAATTGAATTGTTTGCTTCTTAATTAGGCTTGCCATGGAGTGCTTTTAATTCCATGGGTAATTTTATTGGTCTCTAGGGTCTTCTAAGCATTTCTCCTGACATCCTCCTCCTCACTGGACAAGTTGCCATTTTATCTTCTCTTTGGAGCTTGAGACTTTGCTATTGCTACTTTAGCCTCAGGTGGCCATTGTGTTACACACTGAGTCCAAAGGATTTCATTCCATTATCTCTCTTGGGCAACTTTTAGGTGACTGCTCACCTGCTGGCTTGTTTGCTTTATGTTTTTTTTTCTTAAATTCGGACTTGGAAATGAATAAAGCTATTGTGTCTTACAAGCCAAACACAAGTGGTGAAAAGGGACAATTGTAAAAACAATGATCTAGTCTCTTTAAGATTAGGATCTACAATAAATATGATCTCACTCCTTTTACCTGAAACAAAGGTATGATCTGAATAGGATGAATATTTCCAAAACTCTGCCTCAAAGTCTCTGCTTATAATGTCATCAGGCAGTAGCTCAATTAAGGTCTGCTTCATGGGGTCTTCACTCCGCAGGATATTAGTGAGATGACTCCACACAAATGACCCCACTAAAAAAACAAAAGGAGAAATGGAAATTATTTCCAATGAGAATAAGAAAAGGCCTAAGGAGATAGTCTTACTTGCAAAGTCATTTAAGTACTCATTTGAATAAATCCTCAACTTAAAAAGGTCTTTATGCTATGTTTGAAGTCAATATTAAACTCTTTTTACTGATTATTTAGACTTGTACTACATATCCTGGTTGTCTTGTCCAAGCACGCATCAGACCTTGGTTGGAAGTCTCGCTCCTCAGTGTCGTCTTCACCACTTCAAACACTTCCTGGTCAGGACAGAGCATGAGCTGCTGGTATGCAGTGATCCTGACCTCAGGATCCTCCTGGGAAGATCTGTACAGCTGCAACAGCACAGACCGCTGAGAGAAGGAAACTGCTGTCAGTAACCGATGTTAATCTGCCACTTCTGGCCACTCCACCTCAACCTGGCGCTCATAGTGAATCAATTAGCACTTCATTTAAATACGCCTTAATGGGATTGCTTTCGTTCAGTTTTGAGTCCTTTAGTTCATGCTTAGACTGTTAAGATATTGAAAACATAACTAATCCAAGTGGGGCAAAGGGTATTTCAGGGTGTTGTTTTTTTGACTATGATTTTAAGAATCAACTCACATCAGCTGAGCAGGGAAAGCGTCTGAAAGCTTGGATGGCAGCAAGTCTGAGCTCCAGGTCAGTTCTGTGGCCCAGGACGCAGCGACTCAACAGAGGAATAAAGGAAGCTCCATTCAACCCACTGTTTCCAATGGATTTCAATGCATAAACAAGCTGTTGGAAGACACACAATGATATCTGCAAATGGGTAGTCCAAGATTTTGCAATCCATTTCAAAGACAAGGTTTGGGCATTACAAGAGCACTGACTTCAGCTTTAAGGGACTGCACCTCTTTGACTTGATGGGGTTCCTTTTCCTCACAGCCTGCATTCAGGGTTTCCTGAAGCGTCCACATGAAAGACTGTACCTGAGGTGTTTTACCACAGGAAGCTTGAAAACTTTGGCACAACTGATAGATCAGAGATGATCCAGCCAACATTGCCTTGGCCCGTAGCTCTGGGCGTTGCAAAAAGTCCTTAAAAGGAAAGAATATTTAAGTTTAAATAAAATATTGCATCAATGAACACAGTAGCTTTGGTGAAAACGTCCTACGTTGATGGAGCCAATGATCTGAGGAGATGGATGTGGGATGAGGGCTAAGGTGGTAAGGAAAGAGTTAACCTGCTCCTCCTCCAGTTCATTATTCAGGATCAGGTCAGTCAGCAGTAGAATGCAGTTTTCAGATCCACATGCTGATAATGCCTCCAATAGTGGCTGCCTGTCAAAATAGTTAACATCAGTATCCATCTGTTCTACATATGACCTTTAACCTCTAAAGTAAGGAAATCTGTTTTGAACCAGAGTGAACCTAAAACACAATTTACTTTCATTTCTTTAAGGGACAAAAAGACAATAGTTAAAAAGGTGCACAATCTCTCAAAAGCAACTACTTTATTGTCATGTTTCATATCTGTTAAGTAAATATGACCAGATTATTCTGCTGCATTCCATTTGCCTTGAAAGTAGGGACTTGTATCTTGGTATGACACCAAAACAAGTGGATAAGGTTTCACTGGATAAGTTTCCCATGACCGCTTTACTAGATGTGAGATCACGGTTGATGAGATATATGAGCTGATAAAAAATATAAATGCCCCACTTGTTAAATCGTGAATTTATAGCAATTAACCACGTTTGGACCTGTACATTCAAGAAATTGTTTAAAAGAACCTGCCTGATAACAAGAAGTTGGTCAAAAGATCTAAAAAAGCAACACATGATGTCCTGATCTAAAGAAATTCAAGGCCAGTTCTAAGACTTTGGGTCTCAATGATCCAACATCTACATACATGTTGATGTAATGTAAAACATGTAATGTAATGAAACCTGAGAAGACTGGCCGTCAACCAAAATTACTCAAGAGCTTATCGACCGCTCATCCAGGAGGTCACAAAGAACCCAGAGCAGCATCGAAGGCTCTGCAGGGCTAAGTTTCCTGAGTAGAGGTCAGAGTTCATGATTTAACAATAAGAAAGAGATACTTGGCATAAATATTCTTAACAGGAGAATTCCAAGACCAAAACCAGTGCTGACCAAAAACACAAAGGTCCATCTCACATTCCAAAAAAAACATCTTAGGGATCTCAGACTTTGGGGATTGAACTTTTGGCAGGGCACAAGTCTTTTCGCATCTAGTTTAAAACGAACACAGCATTTTCAGGGAAATAACGTCATTCTGACAGTTCACCATGCAGGTGATAGTTTGATAGTTGCTTTGGTGTTTCAAGACTTGGGCAACTTGCTGTAATCACTGGAACCAGAAGTTTTGCTCTCTAGCAGAAAATATCTGGTCATCCATTCTTGGCTGAACTCTTAAGCACATTTGAGTTCTGCAGCAGGACAAAGACCCAAACATACCAGTAAGTCAACCTCTGAATGGCTAAAATAAAATCAAAATGAATGTTTGAGTCGCCTAGTCAAGGTCTGGAATTAAATCATGCTGAGATGGACAGGTCAGTCATCCTCACAAACTTCAGTACGTCTGAATTAAAACAATTCTTTAAAGAAGAGTGGGCCAAAAAATTCCTGCAAACTCATTACTTTAAAATACGTGATGGCAGTCATCAAGGGTGGGATAACCACTTAGGGTTAGGAGGACCAGGTTGTTTTGGATAGCTTTGTTCTTTTAACAATATATATAATTCTTTGAAAACTAATATTGTATTTACCAAGGTTATTTTTGTCTGATGCAAAAATTAGTTTGATAATCTAAAACATTCAAGTGTGGCAGAATACTTAAGAGAAAACGAAAAACATCTGTTGGGGGGGGGAGCGTCTTAAATTTTTTACAGCATTGTTGATGTTGAAATGATTATAAACTAAAGAACAGACCAAGATATATATATGTGTGTGTGTGTGTGTGTGTGTGTGTGTGTGTGTGTGTGTGTGTGTGTGTGTGTGTGTGTGTGTGTGTGTGTGTGTGTAGCAGCTGGAAACAAGCTGACCAGTCATTTCTGCACTTGAAAGAAGCTTCTTGCCAAAGTGTCTTGAGTTGAGGAAGCGTCATGTCTTTAAGCTGGAACACCAGCTCCAGGAACTCTTGGGAAACCTTGAAGATCAGACATATTGTTGAATTTATGTTGTTTCTATCATATGATTCATGTTACTCTATGGTCATATCTAAGTGTTTGTTCCGAAGTGGGAATGTTTAGCTCCTGAAAACACATAGACCCAGTAAGATTCTTGGTCTGACTGAGCGTCTGAAAAACATCCCATATAAATATACAGCCTGAAAGGCCTTCAGACTGCATATATTACCTCCCCAGGAGACTCAGGGGGCCTCAGGGGGGAAGCCATGACATACAAATACAAATATACACTCAGTGATCTGGCAGTGCTAGCGATATTGCGCTCTTCACTTTTAATGCATAGTAGAAACTGCAGCAACTGAAGTGTAGAGTAGAAGAAATGAAGGTGGATGAAAACAGGTTGGAGGTTACCAGCTGTGGATCTGAGGCAACGCTGCAAAGCAACGTGACAGTCTGACCAACTTTCTGGGGAGCTGTCAGCCTGGGCTTCCGTAGCCTTGAAGTGCCGTCATCCTCAAACCGGAGGTCAGTGAGCACACCAGGACTTAGGGACTCTGATAGAGCAAAGAAATATGTGGGTTTGGCTGCATCACTGTCAAGAAGTAAGTACTACTAAGGTAGGTGTGTCCAAAGTGCAGCCCAGGGGCCATTTGTGGCCCTTGGACTGATTCTGTGTGGTCCCCCAACTGCAATTCAAGAATGATACAAACTTGATGTGCACAGAGGTTGACGCAGATAGAGACCTTTTATTTTTTAATTAGGGTAAAATTATTACCAACATAATTTTCTTACAATGAAAAATGTCAAGTACAACACAAAGTACTTGTCTTTTTATAACCAAGTTTTTACAATAAGTAGAATCTCATTTATCCAAAGACTTTTACAGAAAAGCTGACTTTGCTGCACCCAAATCAGCTTCTATTTAATTTATTAAACTATAGCAAGTGTTCTGAAAGACAGAAAGTGACCCAAATCCTGTTCTTATAGCTGAGGAAACATTTGTTCAATCGAGCCCAAAAGAATTTTAAAAACCACAATGATTAACATTCCTTTCCGACTAAAAATAAATAAATAATAAAAAACTGGACTACTTTATTTCTTGATTTTTAAATTAATTTTTATTTTTTAGCCTGCGAGCACTTTTGACTTGACAATTTTGGTCCACGTGACAAAAAGTTTGGACACCCCTGTACTAAGGAGTAAAAGTATAAATGTTAGTCTGACCTGCTCCAGAAGACGTTCCTGACTGGGTTTTGAGCAGGAGCAGCATGGACACACTCTTTGTCTTTATAGGCCCTGAAGTTGCCAATGATACAACTTCGGTACAGTTAACTTCTTCCATCATTGACTGTCCAGGGCGCTGAACACAGTGTAGCTCCATCTGCACCATCTAGCAAAAGGAAGTCAAAACTCTGGAGTAACACAATCTTTATCATTGGAGTTTGTCATAAAGCAAATGTTTTTCCACATCCTGAGCCCAAAGTCCAAAAAAAAAAAAAATCATTTGTTGAAGATCGTTTAAGAAGGACAGAAGAACTCACAGTGTCTTCAGTTAGAGCGACTGAATGAGGCCAGAGATTGTCCAACCTGGACTGCTGGCACTGTTCCAGGTCTCTGCTCTTCAGCAGTGTAGGTCCTCGCCTCTCGTATCTGCTGGTGCATGTTCCATGAATGTCAGTCTGAGGAAAAGCATCAGTGCAAATTATTTTAAAAAAAACAGTACAATGAAAGTAATTCCCTGTGAATTGAGTATACTGAAACATAATTTATGGTAAGAGTTGGAATGGAGATGGTGCAGAGGCCACCCGGTTCTACATTTTGTCACATTGACGTATTTTACTGCGATTTGCTTTCATCAACAAGCAGTGCAAAGTTGTGAAGTGGTGGGAAAATAATACATGCTTTCAAAATCTTAAAAAACATATGAAAAATGTCATGTGAAGCCTCCCTGAGTGAATACGTTGCAAAGATCAAATTAGTTTTTACAATTTCTTATACATTTACTGCAGTTTCCTTTGTTTTGCATTTACTGTTTGGACTGATTGTATTTATTGACAACATTTGTGCAATACAGTCATTTTTACCATTGCATGTTTTTAGTAAGACAAATTACTTATTGTCCAGGGACAGCACATGAAAAATAGCCATTTGGTTAATTCTGACGCATTTAAAGAAATGTTGATTGATGTGCATTGTCCTGGCCAAATAAATTAACACATTTCAAAAATTCATTTAATCAGGTGTGAAGCAGCAGGGAAGCACCTAAAACATGCAGGGAAGCACCTAAAACATTGAGGACAGTGGGCACTGGGGACCTAAGTTGGGGACCAGTGATCTAGGGGACACCCCTGTGTTTCATAATGGGGATGATGTGTTGAGGGGTATTTGCCTTTTTTTTTTTTTTTTTTTTTTTTTTTTTTTTTTTTTTTTTTTTTTTAAAGAGCAATATTTAAGGTCTTTTTTAAACAGTGGCTATTTTCCATAAAGGCCAGATTTGTGAAGTAAACAACTTATGACAGCTCGGAGTTGTGGATCTCTGCAGCATGTTGGACAGCCACTTCTTGGAAGTTTTGCTGTCGTACCACTCTTTTTTTATTTTCAGATTATGGACTGAACAAAGCTGTGTTATTCAAAACTTGTTTTACAACCCAAACCTGCTTTAGATTCCTCTCTGACCTGTCTGCTATGTTCCTTGGTCATCACAATGATGTTTGTTCAACAAATCCCTGAGGGCTTCACATAATTTAGACTGCAGGTGTAACTGACTTCTGAAGGCCCTTGGTTGCACTGAGTTTTACTCAGTGATATCAGAGAACGGGGACTGAATATAAATCCACTTCAAGCTTTTTGAACAGATGTAATTTTCCTTCCATTTCAGAGGATTGCACTACTTTGTGTTGGTCATAAAATCCCAGTAAACTACACTGAAATTCATGAAAACGTGTGAACATCGTCTCTATCCGCTCACCTCTGTTTCTTCTCTGAATTTGGTGACCATGCGGGAGGTCTGGAGCATGCTCAGTAGAGCCCGTTTAATGTTGAGAGCCCACACCTGCTCCCCCTCCTGGAGGCAGAGGGCTGTGACCTTTCCCTCCTGGAGGGAGAACTTGAGGCGCGTTCTCTCCAGTGACTCTCTGGGAAACAAAAACACCAGATGAGCTCTCCTCCTCCTTCTCCTCCCAAGACAAGAGAACAAATAGAAGAGGCACATCTGAACCGAGTATGCCAATAATAGGAATTATAGCCGAAGCATTCCAAGGAGATATAAGGTTGCAGCAAACAGAGAGCAGACACAACTATGAGTAAAAAAAAAAAAAAAAAAAGCGTTTCAGGGTGTTACCTCAAAGTTTTTAAATGCAGGACAGAGTGTTCCCTCTGAGACGAGAGACGCTTTATCTGGGAATTTCTTATCTGTTGGACAAGCAGGCACTTGAAACCACAACACAGCATGCTTTCTAGATAACTAGCTCATAACAGCTTTCAAACAAAAGCCAACCTGCATGATTAAGTGACACTCGGAGACCACTTCAATATCCACCACACAGTCCAGAGCCAGCCCATTCCTGCCACCGTTTGAGCCATGAAGGGTGGTGCTGATCGTTGTACTGTACCTGTAGGTGTATCTCACACCCTTCTGACTGGAGAAATCAGCAGTCAGAGACCCTGGTGGTGTAGAATTTAAAAATCAAGCACTGATTTCCTACTTTTCAAAAATGATTATGTTTTTTCCATTATTGATGTGTTTGCATATAGGGCTGCAGTTAACGATTATTTCAGTAATTTATTATTCTATCAATTATTTCGACGGTTAATTGATGAATCACATTAAAAATTTGGCACATTTTGCAGATTGCAGCTTATTTTCTACAATATTAGAAATGCATAAGAAAATGCAAATGAACGAACAATTGAATCCTTTTTGAAAATAGGAAAATAAACATTTTATTGTTTAAAATGCAATAAAATAGCATTCCTTTGGCGAACGCTTGATCATTTGCAGCTGCATCTGCAGCTAAAAAATACTTCTAACATCAACATGTGAAAAGCTCAGCCCTTTCTGCTCAACTTAGCATCAGTATAGTCTAGAACTGATCTGTTGATTATTTTTTTGACAAACCAATTAATAATTGGATAACAAAAGGTGCTTAATAGCTGTATTTTTTTTCTTACAAAATTTGAACTGGATGAATCTAAAACTACACCACTTGAGGAGTTCTGGGTAGAACATATTTACAAAGAAGGTTTTACATCCTAAATGCAAAATGTTTATATTCTTTGTACAGTTTTGCCTAAATACTGCCTTGAGGATGCTGTTCTTTCAGAAAGTGGCATGTTCTAGAGTCTGTATACTCCAGTTAACAATTAATCACTTACTAAATTAGTTGACGATCATTTCAATGATCAATTAATCACGATTAATTAATTAATTGTTTAAGCCCTATTTGCATGCAACACATTTAAACGACTTTATTCTGTGCAAAAAAACAATATCTCACCAGAACAGCTTGTGTCACAGGAGTTTGGTTCCACCAGAAGACATTCACCTACTAAATATAAGGTCCAGTAAAAACTCCTGGCTTTAGGGTAAGCAATAATGATGATAAATGTTCTTATATGTCATGTTATGTTTTTGAAGAGATCAAATTAAATGGAAAATTAAATTTCACCTCAAACATTATCAAAAGACATCTCAGATCTTACCATGAAGAAGTAGAAGAATAAAAGTAACACGTGCATAACCAAGCAGCAACATTGACACGGCCATAGCGACCCAGAGTCAGCGCAGGTCCGGCAGCCTCGGAAACCTCAACATGTACATGAGGGATGAAAGCCAAGCTCTGTTCGTTTAACTGAATGACCGAGCTTATATGTGGACTTCCACTGTGACCCATACTGCTCACAGCAGCCAATCAGAACGCAGCTCCCAGGCTAAAGCTACAAACACTCACTGGGCCAATCACTTGGCGAGGACTTGAGACTCAAAACATATGAAGATGTGTGGCTAAACTGGACACATGTATGTAGAGGAAATCTCGCTTTGGTTTATAGATCACACTTCTGCTTGCAAAAGTACTCACTGATTTTTCCACTTTTTGACATGTTACAACCACAAAACTTCAATGTGTTTTATTATGATTTTATGTGAAAGTGGTATACAATTGGGAAGAGGAAGGAAAATGAGACATTTAGGGGTTTTCTACATTTGTTGCAGGTATTTACCCTCCTTTGGTCTGGAATATAATATAAAATCCAGTCTAACCAACTGCTTTTGAAAGTTTCATCCTTAGTAGATAGATTCTACCTGTGTGTAATTTAATCTCAGAGTAAATCCAGCTGTTCTGTTTCTGGCCTCAGAGGAATGTTAGAGAACAAACAGCATCACGAAGACCAAGAAACACAGCAGACAGCTCAGGGAGGAAGCTGTGGAGAAGTTTAAAGCAGAGTTGGGATATAAATAACATCCCACAAATCTCTGTTCCATCAATCCTGATAAAAAACCTGGTAAAGGTTGCAGAAAACCTGAGACTGGGGCAAAGATTCTCCCAACTGGACAACAACCCTAAACATGCAGCCAAGGTTTCAGTGGTTTAGATCAAAGCCTATCAGTGTGACAAAATAACCTAGTCAAAGCCATATATCCAACAGAGAACCTGTGGCACCACTTGAAAATTGATGTACATAGATGCTCTACATCTAATCTGACTGAGCTGGAGTTATTTTGCAAAGAAGAATGAGTGAAAAGTCCAGTCTCTAAACGTGTAGAACTGGTGCAAGCATGCCCAAAAAAAGATGAGCGGCTGTAATTGCATTAGAAGCATTGCATAAGGTAACTGGAACACTTTGTAATACAACTAATATAACAGTATATTTGATCAGCAGGTTAGTGATCCATTAAATATCAAAAAATAGCAAGTTTAGCATAAATAAATAAAAACATTGTCATGTTTTTATTTATTTATTTAACAAGAACAAAAAATGCTAAACTTGCTACTATGCATCACTTTAGCATTTAGCAGCACTAAACGCTAATCCTACCCTTTTCTTCTTCAGAACTTTTGTTGTAGATTTATTGCTGTGTTTTTGGGGTCATCACCATGTTGCATTACCTAATTTGTACCGATCTTCCGCTGTACGTAGGACCGATGGCCTCACATTTGACTCGGCCAGGGCAGGTTAGCGGGTACCCAGCTCTTAAAGTGATCATTTGAAAACCCCTAACCTTTCCCAGCATACCATTCCTTTGGTTTGACTTCCCTTTGACATGCCAGAGAAAGTGTGGGAATGTCCAGCTGTATGGTGCATAAAGCAATGAAGCTCTGCCACACACACACCCCCACCCCCACCCCCTGACAAGTTGCTGCACACTGCCAGTCAGTTATAGTTAAGCCCAAAATTAGTAATTCATTTTTCAGATTTTGATTTAAAATACTCATTCAACCCAAAAGGTTGCTTTGGAAATGAGATGGAGATCTCTCAAAAGATAAATCAATGTAAAGTAAAGTTTTGAAAGACAAAAATTATTTAAATCTTTTACTTACATTTTACTTTTTAAAAGAGGATGTTAAAAATTGTTTAAATACTTTTTAATAATCAAAGGAATAATTTATATTTGCATTACAGCAGTCAACCTGTTCCTGTGATTACTGAGCAACGTTTTATATTTTTGCCACTGTAATTTTGGATGATTTATCTTGGGTGGTGAGCCTTTGAGGTTGGAGGGACTCCTTGTCACCCCCCTAATCTTTAGCTATTTCTGCGTATCAGATTTAGGACTCTGGCTGAGCCACTGCAAAGTGTCAATGTTACTTCCAGTCAGAAGAAACATGTTTGTAAGATGAAAAGATTCATTTAAACCTGACTCTGCCAGGGGTACGAATAATTTTGGTCTTAACTGTAGCTGTCTCAAGGTTTCCATTGCTTTCAGGGGACACTAAACCAGCTGTTTAGAATCATTTCCGGCTGTGACAAACACTGGCTTCCAAAAAGTGAAAAGTGAAAGAGTCATACATTTTGTATGAAAATCGTGATATTTTACTCAAGGTTGCCACACCATGAGACTCTCATTCCAGCCCAAGGTGACGTTTGACTCTGGGACAGCCTACTCAATGACTGCAAGGTGCCTAGTTTTTTGTGACTACAAAACCAGCCAAACCACCAGGCCCCCACCACCGTGCTTATCAGCTGATGCACTTTACGCCATAGTTTCCAAAGAGACTTTAAAATATCTAACATAATACCGTTTATTTCAAGTTAATTTGCCTCCTTTCAGACAATTACTTTTGTTTTATCCTAACTGTATATTTCTTTGGATATATCTGAGGAAGATTTCTGGTCACCTAATAACCCTGATCACTAAGCCACATCACTTGTGGATGCTTTAACCGGTTCAAACCTGTTACAATACTGTAGATATAAACAAAGATGGAAGCAAGGAGAATGTCCTTTGTTTCAAAAACGTAAAAGAAAACAATGCTGTCAGAAGTACTGATGAGCTTTGGATTTATCTACTCCCCGCCAATCAGCCACGTCCTCTAAGACTGGATGTGGAGAAAAAAAAACAAAACTAAATTACCCAAAAGGCTTTCATCCCAGCCTCCTTCCCCCATCATTAAGCTCCCATAGAGTGCCACCTACTTTCCACGATTCACCCGCCAGCAGCGAGGTCCACGCCCGTAATATGCGTTTTGGTTCACGCCACATTCTCGTACAAGAAAAAACAAAAAAAAAAACAACACATTTTCTACACAGCTAGCAGAGAATGGTTAAAATACTTCATTTTTTTTTCTACATATAATAAATAGTGCGTTTGACATTCACTGAAATACAATATTTTTGTGTTAAATAAAAATATTTTGAAGGCGTCAGTTCTAATGCAGTGATAATATGTGACGTATAACTGTATAACAGTGCGAAATTTTTTAAGTTGATATAAATGATTTAACCGCGACAATGATGGAAACGTTAGAATAATAAAGTGTATGTATTTGTAACATTTAAACATTGAAGTGAAGATGAAAAAGTTTTAACCGACGGTCCCTGAACGCGCCGTCCGGACTAGCTGGGGGGCGTGGGTTGACCGGCTTTCTCAGAGGCTCAGACACAATGAACCGTCAGACAGAGAGGGGCACGCGCGTTGGGCTCGGGGCATTAGCATGATTTTAAATCATTATTATTTTTAGCCGTGCTTTGATTTTGTTTTTTCAAACTTCCTTTTAAACTGCTGACACATCGTATGACCGCATCAACTCTCGACTGGAAGCAGGTTGGACGTCGAGTTTGAGGAGAACGAGGTCGGGATCAGACCAACGTCACAGTTGGCCCCTCCTAGCGAGACTTTTCGTTCTTTACCCCTCCGACAAACAAAAAAAAGATCATCCAAACGAGATAAAGATGTCGCTGCCTGCTTCGTCTGATTACTTCGCCGCGGAGTGTCTGGTCTCGATCTCCAGCGGTCCTGTCCTGCACAGACCCACTCCGGTGGCCCCAGCCAGCCAGCCCGCCCCGGTGGGCCTTCACCCCGGGGAGCCCGACGGGTCGATCGAGGACAGGGAAGTTCGAGAGACGCTGAGGCTGGAGGGGACCAACATGATGACGGTGGCTGGGATCCTCACCGACCTGCACAGCAAGTTCCGCCCGATGTCGGCCTACTCGGAGAGCAGCAACTCCTCGTGCGGCGGGGAGAGCGGGTACACCACGTTGTCCGACCCCACCACCCCAACCATGACCCCCTCCGCGACGCCCGTCCCCGGACAGCAGCAGCATCTTCAGCAGCAGTACCTCCGGGGGGCAGGAGGAGTGGGGCCTCCGCGGTCTCCTGTCAAGCGACATCAGTGCACTTTTGATGGATGCGACAGAGTTTACGGGAAATCATCGCACCTGAAGGCTCACATCCGGACACACACAGGTACACAACAGCCGCTTGATTACATCAGCACTTTACAGGACATGTTAGCTAGCTTTGTCCAGCTACACCGCGTCCCCGGCTCCCTGCTTTTGTTCTCTCCCACCTTAAATACACCATAGGAAATGCTTAGTGTGCCTAACTTTTATTAGCATGGCTCTTTTTTATATATATATCCTCATTGGGTTTGTTCGATAAACGTGGCCCTACAAAGAAGGGGGGGGGGAACCGAACTCTCTCGGTGACAAAGAAGTAAACTAACAAAAGAACAGGGCTGGACGTTAAAAACTGTGACGAAAGTTTTCCTCCCTGCTGGATTTGCATATGAAATGAACGTAAGACGAAACCTAAACGTCGGGGACACGGAGTTCAGAAGCAGACACGTTTCTGGCAGCAAGTGCAGGATGGGGGCGACTCTTCCTCTTACTATCCTCTCTGTCTCTTTACTCCCTATCACTCCTCCATAACTCTGAATTATTCATACAAGTTTAGTCAGAGCAGCACCAGGAGGTCCCGTCTGGATTTGGAAACGTCATTTCTTCCTGTAATCTGTTCGTTTCAGCCCATGTTCGTGTTCCTGACAGGAACAGAACCACGGGCAAGCCTCTTCTCGCCTCCGCACCCCCACACTTACTCGCACAACCAAACACAAACACACTCCTCTGGCAAAGCCCACCCTGCGGAAAAAAACAACTGAATTATGTAACTTATTGTACAATTTAAGAACAAAAGCTGTATTTATAGGCTTGTTTACAATGTTCAAACTCAGTAATATTAATTTTAAAAAGTTGGAACAATACCGGGATCTTGTATGTCGCGGTTCAAAATGAAGGAAGTCGCAGCTTTCTGAGACCTGAAATTCTGCTCATTTGTGTCTCCATTTTACTTTGAAACGTGCAAGAGGTTACACAACAAAACCACAAAAAGTGCTTAACTGAATAAAAAGATAGGGGTTTTTAACCACAATGGATTATCTAACCTTTTCTTTGGTTAGAATAAATGACAGTTAACTGACTTGACCTTTGACCAGATCTTTCAGTCAGTCAGAAAGTCACATTAATTACTGTAGAATATATTCTAGCCCTTAAAAAAAGTGATAAAATCGCATTGCTTACTTTTTGAAGTACATTTCTGTAACTCGAATGAAAACCAATTTCATGGTAAAAAACCAGATCTTGTCAGACTATCTTGTATCAAATCAGTGGATTTTTTAAATAGAAGTCTATAAAAATTGTATTTTATAGACTGGTTTATTATTAAAAACAGAAAAAAATTCTCCTCACCCAGAGTGGAAATGGCAGACCTAATGCAGAAATGATTGTTTGTGCTGCATAAAATACATTTTTGAAAGTCAGATTTATAGATCTGCATGGATATACTTATACTTTACAGGAAAAAAAATGATTAAGTATTTGTGGATTAGCTCTTTTTTGTTTTTTAGAAACAGAAAAAAGGTGTAATAAATGAAGAATTTCTGCAGAGTCGCTGAAATAGCCCATTAATTTATCTCTAAGACAGAAGATATGAAACAGATGCTAACTTCGGTTTTATTGTCCATCTATTAAGCACCCCTTAGTTAATTTCCAATTTTAATCATCTCTATGCAAAGATCCAAGCTGAGCTGTAATACACTAACCAAACACATGAGTGTGTAATTTTCCCCACAAACGAATGGTGCTATTAGCACGTCCAGAGTCACTGAGCAGGCGCAGCTGGATTAGGGGCAGGAAACGGCTCAGAGCAGAGCGTGGTGGGAACGCCCCACAGGGATGTTCTCCAACAACAACGTGGTCAGGCTTTGTGATCTGGAACATGGCAGTGGAGAGCATCCTGACTGATCCTGGGCTTTGACTCGCGTCTCGTGTCTGCAGGAGATTAAAGGCGGCAGAATGCGTAGAAAAGGCTGGCTGTGAGGGGAGAAATCCCACATGTTAAATCTGAGCTTGCTTTCAGGATGCAGGGAGATTTTCCACTCATTTTCCTCCATACAATACTTTATTGTACAGTGACAAAGACAACATACAGAACACTCTATTGTTTAACTGAGAAGATTAATATATTAGTTTTAAACCAGATTATTTAAAACAAGACGTATTTAATGCTTAGCATCAGTGGTAGTTACACTGTAAAATAATGTTTGGTTAATGTTGGGACTGTGCACATTCTCACTTATCTATTGAATCAACTCTACACACATGCACGACTCTTTTAAATCTTATGTTTAATTTATAATCTAGCATAATCACTGCTCAGTGTTCATATGAATAAGGAAAAGACTTGTTGAGTTCAGCTAACACTGCTTCTCTTCATCTTAAACTTTGGGAATATTTTTTTCGACTGGCTGGTCAACATTAAAATCTCATCTAAGGCCACTCTTCTTTATGGTCCAATAGGTTTTGCACTGATAGAGAGTAAAGCTGTTAAGCTATGGTTGAAGGTGGTTTGACACCAGGACAAGATGACAACGATCAGAGATTTCTGGCTAATTTCTAATCCATGATTTTTTTGGGGACTTTCACCTGCTGGTCTCAACTTTTAGCTGATTTTGTATTTAAAAGTTAGAACTGAGAGGATTCAATCCTGCTGTAAGCAGTTGTTAATGGTTTATATTGAGAGCAGAGGCAACGTCACACTGTGTGCGAGAGAATAGCTGCTGTAAAACAGGGTTTTACTATCAAAGAACAGACAGTTTTTTTCCCTAGAACACAGGGAGTCTCGGGCCCAGTCCACACGTAGCAGGATACCTGGGAAAACAAATATATTTTTTGGCCTTTCATCCACATGGAAGCTCTGTTTAATATCACTACAAGTGCTTATTTATAAAAACTTAAACCTGAGATTTGTGAAAACTCTGCATTTATGTTTGCGTGTGTACATGGGAAAACAGAACTGTAGGGACCTGCTTATTACAGTCTGCGAGAAATAATGCGCCAGTATGTCCACATACTTGCTTTGATGTGATTCCTAATCGACATCATCTTGTGTTTTATTAACTTTATATTCTAATACGCTATTTAAAAGTAGTTCAGTATATATATCTGTCCACACAAATGAACCTCCTGGTTCCATGTTTAATTCCTGACAGGAAGTCGTGGTTGTTTTGAAGCAATCTGATTGGCTGACATCGGTTTTAGCTTTGCGCGACACTGCCCCCTATGTGTTCAGCATGTTTAAAACAACGCTCAGGGGTGTGTTTGTTCAGGTTGATGAAAACTTTTCTGGAACCAATCCCATGTGTACGATGTGATTTTTTTTTTTTTAAACGATGTGGTGGAGATTTTCGTTTTTATAAAGCCCAGGCTACGTGTGTACAAGGCTTTAAACTCAAAGTCCTCGGGAGCATTGGACCATTTAGATGACCGGTCCAGCACACTTGAATGAAATGGCAGCTAGGTTTCCTAAAGTCTTGCTAACAATCTACATTATTTGATGCAAGTGTTTTTTAACTAAGGCACATCTAATAGCTGAATGGAACCAGCCCTGGAGGACTGGAATTTGAGACCCCTGCTTTAGCAATTGCATGACTGTTAGCACAGTTAGCATTGCTAGAGTTACTAACTGTAAATATCAGTTTCTGTATTTCCAGTTTGCTCCTGTGCCCTTTTGGCCAAATATCTCCAAAGAAAGTACAAATCGGCGTCCTGTGGCAGGCGGCTCTTCTTCTTACCAAAAAAAGTCGGATATGAAATGACTAAAACTGTAAAAATGCTACATGGCCAGCACCCTCTGAGGTCTTGCTCCCAGTTTTACCAGCCTGAATAAATAATAACAATCTCATATGTCTCCATACAAAATACGGGTTTGTTTTTCATATTTTTAGCTTTCATCTCTTCTTCCTCAGTCTTCATTTTCAACCCCCCCACCCCCCCACTTCTTCGATCCTTGTTCCCTCGGTAACAATTACTACACCAAAAAGTGGGGCCAACAGGACCTGGCAGGGCTTAGTTATGGTGTGTTCACTGATCAGAAAAGAGTACAAGATTATTTAGCTTCTGGTAGGTCCACAGCACCTGCTGGGGCCTGCCGGGTCGCGTGGTTCTGGCTGCTCTGGGGAGTCCCTGGGTCCTGGGTGGCTGTCTGGGCGCTAACGGCGCACGGCTGTACCGAGTTCCCCTGGATTGCCCCAGTCTGGGGGTGGCCACCCTTTGAGGGCTCCTCTCTACCGTTGCTGGGAAACTCTGGGGGGTCCCTAGTCACTGTCTCTGCCATGCTCGTGTGAGCGGAGTGAGAATGGGGCAGGGACCAGTTCGCCAGTTCGGGAGCCGTCCCATGCTACCGTCCTAATCCCCGTCCCCTTTCCCCTAACATATTCAACACTACACAATAAAAGCGTCTTGGGGTGTGGGATATTAGACCTTGCTTGCATGGTGGGAGTGGCAGTGCCCCCCCCTGCTTTGCTTGGACCTTATCCTACACCCCAGGTGGCTAGTGGACGTCTGCTGGGGGCAGCTGCAGCTTCCAGGAACTGAGGCTACCTGCCCCAGTAAAAACCCCAGCCATAGGCATCCAGCTTCTGCATATGGTACGCCTGGAATGTCGAGGCAGATCGCATGAAGAAACAGGTTAAAGCTGATTCCTCGGTCCATGCCTCATGCATGCTCAGTAACTAAGATGAAATAAGAGAGCATGTAACTGAATGTTAATCTGTGTTTACGCTGAACATTAGAGCTAAAGCGCCACTGTTTAACGGTTCTCTCCACTCCGCTGCAGGTGAGAGGCCCTTCCCGTGCACCTGGCCCAAATGCGAGAAGAAGTTTGCCCGCTCCGACGAGCTCGCCCGCCACACCCGCACCCACACGGGGGAGAAGCGCTTCCTGTGCCCGCTGTGCGACAAGCGCTTCATGCGCAGCGACCACCTGATCAAGCACGCCCGCCGTCACCCTGACTTCCAGCCCTCCATGCTGGCCCGCTGCAAGGGCACGCCCACGTCTTCCCGCCAAGCCGCCCACACCTAGGAGGTTGCCGAGGTGACACCCGTTTTCAACTCAACCAGCTACAATCAAATCCACTGGGTCGTACTCCGAAACACGTGCACATACACACGCCGACAGCTGCAGAGCTGGATGTTAGGAAGAGGTGAACATCTAAGAAATTTCCCTGTTTCAGTCCTCATTTCCCCAGAAACAAACTGTTTGGACCTAGCGCACTCCCACTTGCATCACCAGTTGTGTGTAAAAGTTTACAAAATGGCAGATCGGGCTGAGCCTTCTGAAGTGTTAGAGCTTTACTGCAGGCGAGTAGAAACGATGCAGTGGTTTAGTTGCTGCATGAAACTGAACATATGCAAGAACAAAAGAGGAAGTGCATTTAGAGATTTACCACAGCGGGTGAATAGATTTTCCCCAGAATATAATTGGTTCAACTGCCCCCCCCCCAACCTGACAATTAAAGGTACAAAATGTCTGTAAAATCCAGTCATACCAAGAAGCATTCCTGAAGCTTGCCCCCAACATAAGTTATACTGATCTCACCTTTCCTAACCAAAAAACTGCCTCACAGAATACCTCGTTATTTAACACAGCAGCACAATCAGTTTCTGTCCTGATGTTTTCATCTTCAACCAGAACAGCAGAGTCCATTCGAAGCCATAAAGAACTCCAAATCCTAAGAAAAAAAAACTCAACGTCTCAGATTCAAATAGTTTTGCAAGTTGCAGGGACTTTTTCACTTTTTCTTTGATTTCTGTTTAAAAAAAAGAAAAAAAGAAAAAAAAAGAAAAGAATCAAAAAACAAACAAAAAAAGATGTTCATATTTCTCCTCATTCAGAGTTTCACTGGTTTCTCATGGTTCATCCTTCGGGCGGTTGTGGGATCCTCAGCACCATTTCCTAAACATTGACGTTGTGACATAAGGTAGCCAGGCGATGACAAGAGCTTTTTATCTTTGCTGTTGCTTTGTGTTTTCTGAGTCATAGAGGTGAACCTTTCATGTTTATTCATTATTAGGAACTATATCTGAGATATTTTGTCGATATTTCCATCAGATCACATCCGATGGTGAACAAATCTGTCTGTAGACAAGCAGTTTGCACACCACTCTGAAGGCTAGAATAATTATCTTCACATAATACGCAGCAGTGTTATGTCTAATATTGATGCAATTGTATATAAGCTTTAAGCTTTTATTGTAGGATAAATGGTAATGCTACTAGCAGCAGAAATGATATATGTAGTCCTTATATTAGGGGTAATATTATGCTAGATAGGATGGCATTGCCAATGAGAGTTGGTGTGTGTGTGTGTGTGTGTGTTTTCTTCTTTTTTTTCTTATTTTGAAAGGATAGTGATTGAAATTCTAAGTGTGTGTGCAACAGTGTGCAAAAGTTGGACTTTACTTTTCTCAGCGGGGAAGAGAATGGATGTGTGTTTAGCTCATAGCTCGGTGCTGCCTTCAGATTAAAAGCATTCGATCCTCTGAGTTGTGGGACCAGATGGTAGGATGTGTGGAAGTGTGTGGGATCAGGTGTGCCAGATGGATTTCTTTTTTTTCTTCTTCTTCCAAAGCAGATCAGCAAGTCTTACAGGTCGCACCGGAAGAATAATCAGATTGCAACAGGTTTTTGTGGAAATCCAAACATGGTTGCTTGGCATTTGGGTGATCAGCGCTGAAGAAGAGCTGGTGTCAGTTATAAGATGCAAACATGGCTGCCGTCACCTGACCAGACTTTCCTAAATGAAAGCAGCCAACACGTTTGAGTGCTACGTTGCCAGACAGGATACATAAAAGAAGTGAAAGCAGCCTTTATTAGTCTAATAAGTTAATTCTGGTGCTGCTTGCTTTGCTGCTGTCATCATGCACAGTTCCGGTTTTCATCACTCCTCAGCCAGACGTTAGTGGAGAAGAAAGAACATGCAATGCCTTTCAAGAATCTGCGCACACTGCTAGACAGCCAGACGTTCACATGTATCTATGGAAGAGTATTAGGGTCACTGACAAATAACGATTCTGACTTTAGTCTCAGAATTCTGACTGGTTTTTTTTTTGTTTGTTTTTTTTTGCCAAGTCACAATTTTGAAATTAAGGTCAGAATTCAAAGATTAAAGTCACAATTCTGGGATTAAAGTCAGGATTCCTTTTTCTTTTCTAGTGGCCCTAATCCTCTTCCATAGATATCAGTTATAACCTGCTGTCGGGGAAAAAGGGGTTTTGTGGCTACAATACATATCATCTACCAGTATGAGGTTGCTACTGGTTTACTTTGATCAGGGCACATTAATTCATATATGGCCCCTGCGGAGTTCCATTCATTTTTCCGACTCAGAGCACAAATGATCGTAAACCCACAGCAGCTATGAGTGGAGAGATGGAAAACTGTAATCCCTGGCTGTTATATGAGGGAACACAGTGGCGAAGCAGCAAAGCAACCCAGAACCGTTTTTGTCAAACAGAAAATGTACCAACTAAAACTTTTAAAACATGTTGCATAACCCCCCCCCCTCCAAACCATTAGAAAAATCAGCAAATCATTCAGGAGTAATCTGGGCCTGGGATTAGATTTTTACGTAAATGTTGAAAATGACCAAAGTTTTGTAGTAATTATAAGGTTCTTTTAATCACAGTTATGTCTGTGTTATCTGTAACATTTAAAATGCCTTGACATATCCTGAGCAGGCCAGCACGTGGCCCTTTTTCTTACTCCATCTGAACAGCAGTTTCACTCAGAGGAAATCCGTTTTCACTACAGCCTCAAGAGGGCAACGTTGAGCTGGTAAGAAGAAAAAAAAGCATAGAAAGGAGCCGATTCGATGTCTCCTTGTGGTCCCTGAGAAATGAATTATCCTCACTGGGAAAACGACGAATCTCTTCTCACCCCACTCCTTGAAAACAAGCGTCGTTGTTCTTCTTCTGCTCGAGACTGGGCCTTTCGAGTGTATGGCGCCACCCTTTGGTTAGGTGTGTTATTGTTGAAGTCGGGGCGGACAGTGGGCACAGCCTGGAGCTCCAGGTGGGGGAGTCGGAGAAGGCTTTCTGTGGCATCACATTTAAAGGGCTTTAAACCAAAAAACCTCTGAGACTGAAAATTTGAGTAATTCTGAAAACGCTGGCTTCTAAGAGCCTCGGCAGCGCGAACCGGCCCCCTTCCGTTCAGGGGTTTTTGCTTAGGGTGAAGCCAGCTTGAGGTATTTGAGGCGTTTCTGTTTCCCTACGCAGTTTAGCCCACATTCTTTTTGTCTCAGCGACCACTTCTTCAGATGTTTGAAAGCCTTAAGCATCGTCATGACTACTTATTCACCGTGTTTACAGCTGCATCATCGTAGAGGTGGATATTCCATCAGAAACATGCAAGATGGCACTTTCCCCTCCTGAAAGATGCACATGGCTGAAGAGTGGGATGGCTTGCACTGTGACTGTCTCTACAAGCAAGCATTGTGGAAACTTTGCTCATGTTTATAACAGATAGTTTGTATAAAAAGAGAAGGAAACTACCCTTTTTTCCATTTGCTTTAAAAAGCGTGATAAACGAACGAGGTAGTCGTTGCTTTTATGAGTTCTTTTTTTGTTGTTTTTGCTTTAGCTTAGCCTAGCTAGCCAGGCCATCTCTTCTTGTGGAATTTGTTTCGTACATGGGAAGTATTTGATCGCTGTTCCTTGATCCTCTGACTTCGTCTCTTCCGATTCAAGATGTCTTCCTCTCACATGGAGCTATTTTCACAAATGGCAGCAGTTCAATGTCGGTTCTGTGTCAGTGGGAGCCCGTTGAAGTAAAAAAAAAAAAAAAAAAAAAAAGCAACACTGATATTTTTATACACATTTTGTTTTTGGTTTGTTTTTTTTTTGCCGAAGGGGGTTTGCTGCTGGCAGTAACCTCGAACACATGGACTGTTTAGAACAAAGGAACAAACACAATCTACTTCTGTTTTCAGATGGAAAGATGTCCTTCCGTCTCTCATGGCAGGTGGAAGCGTCAGCTGACTCTTATAGCTATAAAATCACAAGAACATACCTCACAGTTTTACTTTGCGTTGCAGCGTCTGTGCAGCTTCCCTCCAACAATTCCTAGCTAGCCATTTAGCCTCGGGTTTTCAGAAGTTTGGTCCAGCTGGAGTCCTTCGAAACTGCTAAATCCTTTAACTTCCTTGAGGCTTTAGCTATAGCGGTTTGTTGCTTTCCTAATGAAAGATTTAATCCAGCTGCTGGTTAATGTAGGGGAATGAATTAAAACTCAGAGTCTCAGTTTTTAGAAGACGTTACCCAGCATTATCCAGTTTGGATGAATCTGTTTTGTTTTATTTTCTTTCTGCTTTGAGGGGCAACAATATCTCAACCACACTAATTCAGTTATGCACACTGTACAGGAGTGGACATGCTGTATTTTTACGTTTTATGATGGCTCATTTTTCTACGATGTCGTTTTTAAAAGCTCTCTTATTAAAGCTTTAGTTGAGATCATTTGGAGGAACTGTAGAATTAAATAATAGCTGCAACAAGCTGTTTTTGATATTTATATTCTCAGGTGTCTTAAAATTTTAAGCATTGGAGTTTTGATTTTTTTTTTTTTCCTGTGCAGCACCGATGTATAAGCATTTTATTCCCTTTGTTTTGCGGATTAATTTATTACATATCAAAGACGCATCATTTATGTGGTTTAATTGTTCTTTTCATAACTCATTTTGTCATATGGGACAGTACTAATAGTACATTGTTTCAATGTTTGTTTTACTATTGCTTTTTTTTTTTTTTTTTTTTTTTTTTAAATAAAAATTCAGAAGTTCAGAACTTGTGGTTTGTGTGTTTTGTCTTTGGGCTGATAAAGACAAGTAGAATCATTAGAAATATTCAGCTTGAACCAGACATTATTACACTGTAATAAACACAAAACTTTTTTTCTTACTCTATGACATTAAACCAGGGGAAAAACCTTTGCCTGGTTTAGGTACATTAGGATGACCAAAATTATTTTCTAATGACTCGTTCTTTAAACTCAGAAGGATGCCTACATCTTTGAATTTAATAAAAGCTTCTCACTATATTTTGCTGGAATTTTGCTAAAAATGACCAAAGTTTTGTAGTAATTATAACAATTTTTATTACAGATATGTCAATGTTATATGTAACATTTAAAATGCTTTGACATACCCCTGGCTGCCCATTTTTCATACTACTGTATATTTGCTCCAAATGAACAGCTGTTTTATTCAGAGGCACACGGTTTTCACTACAACCTCACAGGGGGCGACGTTGAGCTGGTGAGAGAAAAGAAAAGAACAGAGAGAATAAAGTGAATTATCACCAGAGTCGATATATCCTTTTTGCTCCTGAGAGATGAATTATCCGCATTGGGGAAACTACAAATCTCTCCTCACTGCATTCCTTAAAAACAAGCCTCGTTATTCTTCCGCTCGAGGCATCACCTATTGAGTGTCTTGGTAAGTTGCAGTATTTCCACCTAACGTTCTGTCCTTCTGATGCCATCTATGTTGAGAAGCACCTTTCCTTCCAGTAGCAAATAATGCTCTCACCTCCATAGTTAAGTTGGGATTAGGTTCTCGGAATGACAAGATTTCCCCACCCGTTTTTTCCCTCCACATGGAAGAATGAACGCAATAGTTTTATCAAACCATTGGACTTGTCTCCAAAAAATGGTTTTGTCCTGGAGTAAAGTTGAAAAATGACTTTTTTTATATCAATTTTGGAGTAATGGCTTCTTCTTCGCTGAGTGGCCTTGTTGGTGCAGGACTCGTAGAAATAATGACTCTCTTACCAGCTTCGGTCAGCATCTTCACAACGTCTTTTGCCTTTGCTCCGGAGGTGATGAACACATTTTGTACCTAAACGCGTTCTTGTCTGGGACAAAGAAACTCCTTCCTGAGCTGAGGGATGACTGGACATTCCCAAGCTGTTTATACCAATCCCTCCCCCAACAATCTGTATTTTTAGGGGTGATATGACAGAAAGAAATAGAAATCAGGCTTGGACACAACCATGAACTCCTATGGTTCATGGTTGAACCATGATCAAATGGGAGACTCTGTGTCTGACAGGAGGAGCTTGGCTCGAACTGGAACATGCAAAACGATCCCAAACACACCAGAAAATCAACTTAAAGACCTCATCATTTACTGTTATGTTATGAACACTTTTTTTCAGTTAAATCAGGACTTTCCAAACTTTTACCCCCAAGATAACAGTGCCAGACACTGGCCACCCCCTAAAAATGCCTATAATTATTTCCCTCTTTTTATTCAAAAATAAATATATAGAGTCAAATAATTATGTCTTTTTAAATGAATTTCTTTAGTAAAAATATTTATTTGATTTATAACGTATATTACATCATTTAATGAATCATATAATGCTACATTTATTAATTTCATGATTTATTTATTTAATTTTGGCCCTCCGTACCCCTCAGTGGTCACATCACTATGATTCCAAAAATCATTTCGTGACCCCCTACTTGGTGTCTTGCGACCTCCTGGGGGTCCAGACCTCTACTTTGGGAACCCCTGAGTTAAATCATTTGACCACATATTGAAAAAAGGCACTCATATCTTAGAATACAAGCCTTTATTATTAGCTCCTCTCTGCTACAGCATGGCACAGGCCTTCTGTATGTTAGCAGATGCTGACACCATTAGCCATAAGGTCAAAGAAGAATCTAATTCATTGCTGCTTTTTGCTTTTCTTCTGTTCCAGACTGTGACTATGGTCTCCATGTGATGGTTACCATGTCTGAGCTGCAGAAGAAGCAGGACTCACTGGGTGTTGTGGGGGGAAACGGCAGCAGATGCTCCACCAAAACATGCTTTTCTTCGAATTACCTGTCTCTGAAGGAAGAAAACACAAAGACACAACCATTTATTAGAAGAAGCTCAAGACCTCTCAGAAGGTTAGACTCAGAGAGGGTCCTTTTTGTACCTCCTTGCCACCATTCAGTAAGAACAGAATGTAATCCTGAATCCTTCATAGCTATAAAGACATGGGGTGGATATGGAAAGAGTTTAGTTCGAAAGGAAAAGAAGAAAAACCACAGGGACATGCAATGTGACATCAGCCTTCATGACCATAACAGGGTACTATTCCTGCTGCCCTACAGAAGGGACGCTGTGTAATAGCTAAATTCATTATGAGCAGTTTCCAGTAAAACATGCATCTTACAGCTGAATGGAAAAGAGCTGCTGAAAGAGCAGAGCAGCGATGAGTGCATGTTTCATAGTGTTAGCCTGTACCTTCATGGCAGCATTTAAAAACACCAACTGTAGGACAGTGCTCTCGGTACAGTATCTGTACGAGCTGCGTTTTACTGCTGCAGCAGCTGAAAGTTTGGGGTTCTGAAATCAGTATAAATTCAACCTTTTTATGAGTTTTTTTTAATTATTATTTTAACAGAACATACTAATGACAACTGTTGTGTGTTACAATAATTTGGAGTTTTGTTTCTTTCAGATCATCGAACCAACTTTGATACGAGACAGATAACTCGAGCATGGGCGGTTCTAGACAGGGGCCAGCTGGAGCCAGTGCCCCTATAGAACTGGTCCTGGACTTGTTACGGCCCCTGTACTGAAGATGTAAAACTAAATCAGTTTCTTGTGATTAAATGCACTGGCACAGAAACTGCAACTAATTGGACCAATTTCATTTTTTTACCCTCACAGTTTACTTAAACAGTGAATTAAAAATTAAGATGTTGCAGTTATAGCTTCAGCTGTATTGAGATAGGATCAGTTTTCATTTGCTAGATCAGGGGTCTGCAACCTGCAGTTCTGGAACTACAAGTGGCTCTTTGGCTCATTTAATATTTTCAATGAAATGTTGCCCTTACAGGATTTTTTTGTTTGTTTATTTGTTTGTTTCTTTTGTTTTTTAATTCTTTTGTTTTGTATGGAAGGATTTAACTGCCAGAACTCGGAAATAAATTCAGGAGCAGTATATTGTTATAATGAGAAAGTTTTCTCATCTAAATGAGATACTGCTCCTGAATTTATTTCCAAGTTCTGGCAGTTAAACATTTCTGTAGTTTTGTGCCCCCATGAAAAAAAAAAAAAACCTGGCCCCACCCTCACCCCTGGTAAATTTGGCCTCGAACCATCACTGAACCTGAGCAAATACAGGAAGTAGTTTTCAAGTGATGGTTTTATTTATTAAGGGAATAAATCCATTCAAACTGGACTACCTCACTGGCCGCCCACAGTATGTGAAGGCACAGGGCTATGCATCCGACAGGCTGGTCTGGATTACGGGGGTCCCTCAGGGAACTGTGCTGGCACTGTTCCTCTTCACCCGCTACACTACAGACTTCTCCATCAGATTCCCACACTGCCATCTGCAAAAGTTCTCTGATGACTCTGCCATAGTTGGCGTCATCACAGGTGAGGACAACTCAGAGTACAGGACAGTGGACTCAGGACTTTGTGGACTGGTGCCAGCAGAACCACCTTCTGATCAATGCTGCCAAGGAGCTGGTGGTGGATTTCCACAGGTGCAGACCCACCTCACTGACACCGGTGAACATCCAGGGAGTGGACATTGAGATTGTGGACTCTTATAAGTACCTGGGTGTTCACCTGAACAATAAACTGGACTGGACTAATAACACTGATGCGCTTTACAGGAAGGGTCAGAGCAGACTCTACCTGATGAGGAGACTGAGATCTTTTGGAGTACAGGGGGCGCTCCTGGAGACCTTCTTTGACTCTGTAGTGGCATCAGCCATCTTCTATGGTGTCTGTTGGAGCAGGAGCTTCTACAGCTGAGAGGAAGTGGTTAGATAATCTCATCAGGAAGGCCAGCTCTGTGCTAGGATGCCCCCTCGACCCAGTGCAGGTGGTGGGAGATAGAAGGACTCTAGCTACAATAACATCACTGATGGACAATATCTCCCACCCCATGCATGAAGCTGTTGCTGAGCTGGAGAGCTCCTTCAGTGACAGACTGCTGCATCCTAGGTGCACTAAGGAGCGTTAGAGGAGATCCTTCCTCCCAGCAGCTGTTAGACTCAATAACCATCATGGCCCCCAACAAGATCAATAAGTGTTTATACCTATGCCAGTATCTGTACAACTTTACCGTCACTGCCACTTTGCTGTTGTTGTACAGAAATTTCCCCATTGTGGGACAATAAATGATATTTCTATTCTATTCTATTCTATTCTATTCTATTCTATTCTATTCTATTCTAAAGCAGCCTGGCCCTGTGTAGAATAGCACTTCCCAGCCTTGTTAAGTCATGAATTAACTGTGATTAACCTAATTTCTTTGGCTGAATTCCACTTACCACACCCAGGCCTGATAACTGCCAGACTGGTAAGATCAATAAATTGTATAAAAAGGACCCATCTGCCAACATGAATTAGGCCTAGCAATCTCAAACAGCAACAGATCATGTCCCATGTATAAAAAAAACAGATCAGATCATGTATAAAAAAATTTAGCAGCAGATGAGAAACAGAGTCATTTACATTTCTAAGGCTTTGGGACTCCAGTGAACCACAGATAGAGCTATTATTATCTATAAATGGAAAAAACATGGAACAGTTTCCATAATTCATCAACAACTCATCTAAAAGGTCACAGAAGAATCCAGAAAAATATCTAAAGCTCTGCAGACCTCAGTTCCCTCAGTTAAGGTCAGAGTTCATGAATTCAGCAAGTAAGAAAGAAACTGGGCAAAAATGGTCTCTGTGAAAGTTCCCAGGCAAAAAGGTCTCTTACATATTTGCCAAAAACCTCTTTATGAGCCACAAGATATTTTGGTAAATATTTTAATCCTGTGGGAAAATGAAAACACCCACACAGGAGGATCCTGGGTGGGATTTAGTCACAGGACTCTCTACATGCTGCAAGGCAACAACTCTAACCATTGTCACCATGAAAGTTTTGAGTTACATCAAATATGGTAGTGCTAGACGGATGGTCTGGGGCTCCTTTGCTTCTTCAGGACCTGAATGACTTGCCATAATTTAGTAATATACAATAGTATGACAGATTGTCTCTTGATAAACAAAACTGATATATTTCATTAAACACATTTCAACAAATATACATAGTTATGGTGTAATCAATACTGATAATAAACAATTTCCATTCCTTAATCTATGTTCACTTTAATAATGAATAATTTTGTCTTTTACAAAGTTATTTTATTCACAGGATTATTTTACTATTGCTTCTGCTGCTAAATGTTGTAATTTCAACCAAGTAGATCTTTGTTGGTGTGGCATGAAGGACCAGAACATCCACCTCACTTCCTTAATCCTACCTTCCAGGCTTCTTTAGCTGCAGTTTGCAAACACTTAACATTCCAACTCTAGGTAAAGGCATCACACTCAGATTTTATATGGAACACAGTAGACTTTCTGAGAAGTAGATTCAGTTTTTAAACATGTAAAAAAGTGTTTCCTTGGCTTAAATGTACAAGTTCTACTATAAAGACAAAAGTAAAATGAAAGGTAGAAAGAAACAGAAATAGAATTTCATTCCATGAGTGAGACATGTAGCATGACTGTGAGAGCGGAGCAAAGAAAACCTCCACGACCGGTGAGGAAAGGCTGATAAAAGAGAGCCTACGTTGTTTACCCATAGCAGCAACCCATCTACGATTTACTGAGTTGGAGTAAGTGCTCACTTAGTGCCTGGGACAGTGTTTGAATAAAATATTTATTTTTCACATAAGTAGCATTCACAATAGTCCCTGCTGCACACTGGTTCTCAAAGGTGCACAAACCCTCACGGTAAAATGTCAGGTTTTAGTGATTTTTCAAATGAGACGATCAAATATTTAAAAACTTTTTCCATAAGTAAATTAATTAGAAGAAAAAAAAAACACTAAAAAGATCCAATAATCTGGTTGCATAAATGTGCAGATACCCTTAACCTGATGCTTTGTTAAAGCAACTTTTAACCCAGTTTCAACTCATTGTTTACATCTGATGAACCTGAAAGAGTTTTATATATTCTAGTTGGGTTGTCATTACATTTGCTCATCTGCATCCTTTAGCAGCAATTTGAAAAGAGGATACAAGCGATCAGAATGATCTCAAAGTACAAACGTATCAGTCAGGAGAAGGGCACAAAAACGATCCATATCATTCATAACCAAGCAAAGAAGCGGGTCCTCAATCGTTTGAGAGTATACGTGGCAACAGGGACATTACAAAACGTCAACATTTCTTCAAAGTTGCTGAAAGTACTAGAATGAAGCTGATCAGGGAGGTTGTAGAGCTGGCAGCAGCACTGACGTTAGCAGGAGTTAACAAAACGTAATGGTCGTGTTCCACATTTGACAACAATCTCCACCGAGAGAATATGTTATGGTCTGATAAAAACAAACTGGAACTTTTGGGCCATAATCCCATAATTCATAATGTTTGGTACAACAACTCTCCACATGACCAAAAGAAGAGAAGAACAGGTTCGCAATGAAACACAGTGGTGGCAGTATCATGTTCTGGGGTCGCTGTTCTTCCACTGAAACTAAGGTTTTTGGCAAGATGTATGAAATTATTAATAGTTCTAAATATGAGTATCAGTTTTGTCAGGAACCTTTGGGTGTCTGCTAGAAAGATGAAGATGGAGAGGGATTTTATTTTTAGCCTTACAGTGAGTCCAAATTAAAGTTAGATTTTAGAACTAAATTCAGAATCTAGGTCACCTGAAGAGAGCTGTGGAAAACAGATGTCCACACAATCGCAACAATTTACAACTTTTGCCAGAATTTTTCCATCATCTTTCAAATAGAGCATGTTTATAACTCAGTAATTAGAAAAATGGACCAATCAACTTTCTTTCAAGCATTTAGGATGACATAATGAATGGAACTCAAATGTAGACATAGCTGTTTAATGTTGGCATGGCTACATGTTCACTATCATCACAGTACAGAGCTCCTGACTTCCTGATTGGTGATTTATCTTAATGCAGCTCAATCATTCAGTTGGGTAAAAAAAAAAAAAAAAAAAAAAAAAAAAGACAGAAAGAAAAGTCAATGGCGCCTCCGGAGCTCCATAAAAACAGCGCTGAATCAGTGGGATATTTTCTCCCTGAGTTCAGTCTGTCAGGCAAACGCTGCTTTCACACTGTAGTTTTTCGGTGTACGGAAAAGAAAAGACGAGTGTGTTTCCACCCGGACTAATTTTTCTGCAGAACGCCGGTAAATCTGAAAACATCAGCCATCCTTTGCTAAACTGCTGTGAGACCCATGTTTTACCTGCAGACACTTTTAGTTTAAAAATGTCCGGAGCGTCAGACAGAGCGGAGACAAACTGGATCCTGCGGCATCCCATGGTGAGTGACAGGAGCCCCGGCAGCGGGGGTCTGAGCTCTGTTGGACCCCTTGGGTTGATTCACCAGCGGGTCTTCTTGTTTTAGTACCAACAGATGAAGGAGCTGCAGGTGGGAGACTGTGAGCAGATCCACGCAGCTTTTCTGGCCTTCATGGATCTGACTGAGGGTGAGATGGAGGCCATCTTTGCTCAGTCAGTCATTTCACCAGCGTTCCTACAGGCTGGTGAAGATTTGTTACCTGTCCCACTCTGAAAGTCGCTCATTCATTCATTCTTCTGTTTGTCCTTCCCATCCTATCCATTTGCCCATCCCATTTATCCGTCTATCCATCTACATATTCAACCACCCAACCAGTGGCTTTTGCAGATTCCTAGTTTAAGACCAAAGTGAAATTACTTGCCGTAAACTTACAGAATATTGAGGTTTTGTGTTTTAACACATTGGTTTAAAAACTAAGAACTTTGGAATTTTGACGTTAAAAAACTGCGTAAGAACCCTGTTTAACAGAATTATCTCACCATTAATGTTTCAGACTTCAATTCCCACACTACCCAGATTCACTCCGTGACATTACCTCAGTAATGTTTTTTTTTTTTTTTTTTTTTTTTTTTTTTTTAAAGAGCCATTAACTCAAATTTTCTAATGAGTTACGGGTTTGTGTTTTGTTTGGTTCTAAAATAACGTAAACTGGAGTTTAGAAAAAAGCCAGTTTTCCATGATCGCCATTGACTGCTTATTTCCCGGCCCAATAGTATCTCTGGGAGGAGGTGGAGGAGCTCCATCTTTTCACAGATTATCTGTCTCATACAAACTGTCATGACATGGAGACAGTTTTAACAACTAAGCAAAAAACATTTTTATATAAAAGTTGCATACAGCATCACAACTAAGAACTCCCAATATTCCCCGTCCATAAATGCATCAACCAACACCATATATATATACACTTTGATGCTGTTTTGAGTTTAATAAGTCAGATGGAAGTGAGGAACAAACGCTTTGATGCATAGATGGGGATAATCTTCATTTTCTGTTGGATTCAAAAATCCCACCCTTATCAACAAGCCTGCAGCAGTTCTGTTTTATGTGTTCAAGACATGCTGACAAAAAACCAGAAATCTGCCAGAATTTGCAGGTCAGGCCTGAAAGACAATCAGTATCAGCCAGGGAGAGCGGCGTCTGTTAAAAATGGCAGGAGAAAACAACGCGTGCTCATAAGAAGTCTCTCCTTACGTGGAATAGGACTGTGTGTTTGCGCTCTGCAGTGCGTCGGTGGAAGGAGGTGTCCTGCGTGAAAATTCCAGAGCTGCAGGTGGTCCTGCTGGAGGCCAAGGAGAAGGATGGAGCTCCTATTCACACCGTCCTGCCGCTGCCTGTCCACCGAAGTCTGAACCACAGGAGGTCAGATATGCAGGAGAAACCTTCACCCCCCCACACACACACATTGTTGTTAATGCACAGTGTCTTCCTCTCTGCTGAGCAGCATCCGCCAGGTGCTGGACCGGGGCTTCCCAATGCTGCTGTGTGCCGTGGCGTCTGACTCTACTCTGGTCTATCAGAGGATGACTGATGGGTTGGTGACCCCCGACCCTCCTGTAGGACCCTTTGAGGACGTGGGGCGGCGGCAGCACCGGAAGAGGCGGCAGCAGCGCTGAGATGGGGACTGATGACCCGAGGAGCAGCAGAGAGGAAAGAGTCTGTCTTCCATCCAGCTCTAAGATGTGCCGCCGGCAGGGTGGGGGTCCCATGTCTTCCAGCTGGGTGGCTTCACCACTGCTAGTCCTACTCTATAAAACACAAGAGCAGTGCACTCCAAGGCAGTCGTAACATCATCGCGATGTCGGCATGAATAAGAGTTTGTGAAACGTTCAGCAGTAATTTTTCTTTTCATGGCAGGAATAATTATCCCACATTAACAATCAACTTCCTCTTTTTTGGAGTTTCAACTCCTTCTCAAATTTCCCTTCTTTATTTTCAGCGCTCCCACAAGGGCTCAGGAATCATCACTATAAGCGTGAAAATTTGCTTAAAGTTTTAATATTTCAAATATTAGTTCTGTACAAAAATATTGCAATATTGTATCAAAGGAAGAAAAAATTCAATAAAATCACTTCCTGAAATGGATGACTGATGATTTTTGCAATAACTGTACAAGAAAAAAAGCAACGATTGTCTGTGTGTCCCCATATGGATTTCTTCTTTTTTTGCTATTTTGTCACACTTAAATGTTTCAGATCATCAAATTAATTTTAACATCACACAAATATAACTTGAGTATACATCGGTTTTTAAGTGATTTGATTTCTTATGTTGCAAAGCTATCCAAACCGACCTGGAGCTATAGTAAAAATATAATCAGATTGCACCCTATCCTATGTACTGAATGACCTGTGGAATCAGGAAATTAGTTAAAAAGAACCTGTTTCACAACATGAAGTAGGTCAAAGTTTGAAAAAGCAGAGGGGGGGTCTCCAGAGAACCACAGTGATCACAATTAGAGAAACATGGAGGGGCGGTGAACCTTCCCAGGAGTGGCCGGCCTACCAGCAATCATCCAAGAGCTCATTAAGGACTCATCTAGGAAGTCACAGAAGATTCCAGAACACCTAAAGGACTGCAGACCTCACTTGTCTCGGTTAAAGTGAGAGTTCATGACTCACTGGGTTAAAGTGGCCGCCATGGGAGAGTTTCAAGGTGACTATTACTGAGCATCATAAACACAAAGTCACACTACTTAATGAATGAAATCATCACTGGAAAGTTCCCTTTTGTGTTTACTCAGATTCTCATTGTGTAATATTAAAATTAATTTGATGTTAAATATTTAAGTGTGACAAGAAATCTCCGACTTGGCAAAAGCTTTTTCTCAACACTATATGAAACAATACATAAAATATAAATAACAGGAACAGGGTGTCTGCGCACCATTAAAAAGTCTTAAATTCATGTTTATTAAGTCTTAAATACATTAAAATAATATACGTTGGCCTTAAATATGTTAATCACAGGTCTTAAATTTTGCCGTGACAGGATTATTTAATCTCACATGTAGCTTTTTTTTTTTGTTGTTGTTGTTGTCTCGTGGGACTTTTCTGTCAGGCAAAAGTTTTCGTCATGCGTCGACGTCTTTATTGCATTCTGTGGCTCGAGGCAGTTGAGGATAACGGTAACTAGCGGCTAATATACCCTCGCTAGCTAGCTCTTTGTGTCTGTTATGGGTGATGGGCTTGACAAATGACACACGGGACGGGATACTGATGACAGCGACAAAAGCTTTGACATTTTTCAACTTTTTTGTGCCTCATCGCTAGCCTGAGTGTGCACGTCTAGTGCACGAGCACAAAATTTCACATGCATGGAGGAGGGCAAGCGATTGTCACCTCATCGTTTACGTTTCATAGGAAATGAATGGAGAGGGAGCAAGGTCCCCTCCTGTGTATTGAGCCCTTTAAGCATAAATTTATGCGTTCGTTTTCGCCATTGGCTCACTCCTGTTGCCAGCCCGTGCGAGGCTCGGTACAAAAAACATTTCAGCTTGGCACTATGGGGTTAAGGCTGTCCAGAGTCATATGTTGTTGGAGGATGAGAAGAAGAGGTGGGCGGATCGATCCAAAATATCGATAATATCGATACCAAGTCAGTCTCGGATCGATGCTAGCGTGGTAAGTTCGATACTTTAGTTTCATATTCCCTCTTAACATTTTGTTGTTTTTGTATTATAGTTTCTCAACTCTGCCTCAAAAAAGGTTTTGTTTTGATTAGTTCTCAAATGATCATTTTTTTTGTACATTGTTTAATTAGGAAAAAATGGACACAAATTTGTTTTGTTTTACTATTGTTATCGTTTATCATGTTAATGTTGTGTTTCGTAGACACCTTTAAATTTTGTCCAAATTCTTTCCTAGGTTTTCACAAAAAAATTAAAAGCAAAAACCATAAAAACACCTAAAGGTCAGAAGTTTGATCATCTATCAAACTTAAATAATATCGGTGACACTGGGCCTGCATTTACTCGATATCAGATCGATACCAAAATATGCAGTATCACACATCTCTAATGAGAAGCACAACAGTGCTGCAGAGAGCCCAGAAATTTCACAATTTTTGCTATGCTTGATAATAATGAGGAAGGATCTCCCAACCTTCCCCTATATTAAATTTTTTCAGTTTCAAATTTAATTCAAGATGGTAATAAAAAGGTCTTAAAAAGTCATAAATTTGACTTGCTGAAACCTGCAGATACCATGAATAAATATGAATCAATGACTGAACATTTGATTGTGTGTGTTGTCCCTCTGCTCATCTCTAAAATAAATCAGCCAACCAGTCGAGAATTCCTGTAAACGCTTTTAATTTTCCTAAAAAAAACCAAAGAGTCAACATGACAATGAGACAAAGATATAACACTGGTAACTGACATACATGAACAGAGGTCTGTGTGCTGCGGCAGCGTGCGCTTCGTCGTTACATGGAACAGAAACTGAAGCAGGAAACATGACTAACTCTGGTGCGTGAGTGCACGTGTACGTTTCATGGTGCAAAAGTGTCTTGGTGAGAGGAAGGACCGGATGGCTACACTTCAACACTTTAACCCTGAGCCTTGTTTGATGTGGATACATCTGAACAGAAACAGGCGTGGACAGACGGTCCAAAATGCTGTGGGAAACAAGTTCATACTGCGTCTGTGGGTTTCCCACCCCGAGACTCGTCAGGGAGGCGATCCAGGGTGAAAACGATGCAACATTACCACAGGTCCACAGGAGTGGACGTATACGGATGGTAGTCTCACAAGTTTCAGTTCATGTTTCAGCAAGGGGGGGGGTCTGATTCTGGATCAGTCTGATGGCTGCGTTCCGGACCCATCTTTTCCCTTCAGAGACACCAGATTTCAGCTGGAATCCTGACTGGAGCTGATTAGACTCTCGGGTTGTGGGTGGGAGAAAGAAAACGTCCTCGCTTCAGGTCAGAAAGCCGATTCTTCTCAGCTGTGCTCATATAGAGTTTATTTGAACGAGATGAAGTCACCCGGAACACGGTCCGTGCTGTCTTCCATCGGGTCGGATCCAGGACCGCGAGGCTATGTCATGTCCTCTTCCTCTGAGCAGTAGTCCCGGCCCTGGGTGCAACACACATGATCAGCACTCACTCTTACGCTGAAGGCTGATGGACAGTAATAATGACTTTCTTCAAAATGTTTAACTTGATGCTGGACTGTTTTGGTCAAAAGTATTCACACCCTTTCATCAACCAAGAATTTTTATTTTATTGAGATTTGAAGCGTTTGAACGACACAAAGTAGAGAAGTATTGCGAAGTGGAAGGAAAATGATATGTGGGGGACTCTGTTTACGAATTAGGTGCCATCTGAATGCAGCTGGTTGCACTGGATTTTCTTTTGTGGTATCATAGTAAAGATACAGCACACTTTCGAGCTTTTAGTTTGCAACAGAATTTTGAAAACCATGTATCATTTGTCTTGCAATTCCCAATTATGCACTCTGGTGTTGGTCTAGCTCATAAAACCGCAATAAAATACCCCGAAGTTTGTGGTTGGAACATGAAAAAAATGAGGAAAACCACATGTACAAACATTTTTACAAGGCATTGATAAGGAGAAGCGGCCTTTAAAAATGCACAGCGGTAAAATCGGAAAATAAAATATCTCCTGCAGAAGATCATCTGGCAAAACTCCATTTCAAAGCTGACAAGTTCAGACCAGTGTTGGCTTTTGTTTACCAAAGCTTGTTAAGTCAAATCCTGTCAGCACGGGTCACATGTAAAAGAAAAAAAACCAAGTGGGTCATAAAAACCATGCAACACTCTCATTCTCGTGCATTTGTAAAGCAGCATGAAACTTGCAGATGTTAATCCTCCATGGCTTCCTCGAACTTCTATGAGATGCTTCATAGGAGGAAATCTGGGTTAGACTGATCACACAGAGCAGCTCCAGTAGATTCAGCTGATGAACAGCTGTTTTTGTGAAGCAACACAAATGAGAAAATAAAATAAAAAAAGCAGGAGTAGAACATGTTTGAGTATAAAATGTTAAAAATAGTTTCTGCTATGAGTATCTGCTACCTTTGCCCCCTGGTTCTCCTCCGTGCGGTCCCGCACGTCCCGTTAAGGTTACATTCATTTGCTGTGACAATGATTCCAGATGTTGTGCTTTCCTGTGATGCATAAATGATGCAGAGAATCCAAATCTAAAGCCGCTGTCACACCGTTTCTTACCATCAATAGTATGCTGGTGTATCTAAAACCAGCTTTTGTTTAGGACGAAATGTAAAGAATGTAAGGACCTGGAGGGAAATGACAAGTATTCAGATTTTGTCAGGCGGGATTGTAACCAGGCTGTAAGCAGAGCTTCAAAAAGCAAAAAGAAGAAACAGGAGCAAGAGACAGAGCAAATAAACGATGCAAATGTAGAAAAACTGCACTCAAACTCAAACAGGCTGTTCATGTTTAAGACCATTAACCTTAAAAAGTCTACGTTTGGGAATAAATTTGGCTTTTATGTCATTTTTTTGTCAGGCTTTCACATATGGCAACAGCAAAAAGGCTTTCTGTCTTTGAACGTGGCAGGGTTGATGAGCAAGGCCTCTTGCAACGTGCCATTGCTGCTGAGCCCTGACCCAGTTGGTGTAATTTAGAAATTCCTCAAAAATCCTAAGGGTAATGGGAGAAAAAAGTCACCAGGTAGACCCCGAATTGATAACAGCCCAGTCATCATATGGTGGCAACTGAGGGAAAAGGGATTTAAAAAAAAAAAAGATGTTTGCAAAGGTGACGTCTCCTCCATCGCCATCAACATCCCTCTTTGTATAGCTACATGATGTTCCCCTAATCTAAATCCCACTGGGAACATTTACCTAAACAAATGTCAGTTCCAGGGAGACGCTGCCCTTCATGCAGGGCAGCGTCTCTTCACCATATGGAACAACGTTGCCCCCGGCTTGCATCAGGCATGTCTAAGCAGATTTTTGTTCTGTTAAAGGTGGGATTTGCCTTCCTGTGTCGCGACATGCATGCTCAGAATGAGGGATTGCTGTAAAGTCAATGACACGATGTAACTGACGGTCTACTGTCGCTACGTGCTCGTCCAAAAGGGGTGAGTGCTGCAAGTCAATGACTCGATGCAATCTGCTGGGTTTCCTTAGATAGAAAATGTTTTAAACTAATTTGAATAATAAACCAAACTTGTTCAATAACTAGGATCAAATTGTAATGTATGTACTTGACTTGGAATCTGTATGTATGATTGTATTTAATTGACTCTTTTTTTCCCTTGAGATATTTGCTGTGAATGGTCGCTATACAAATAAAACTGTCTATAAAAATAAAGTGAATTGAATTGAGGTAGTCAAATAATGATTAGTTGAACTAATGAGAGGAACAGGTCAATCTTCCCAGCCCTTTCAGCCTCTCCAAGCATTCGGAATGCTGAGATGAGTGAATCTTCAGCAGTGCAGACAGAGGGTCTGCATAGTGTAGCATGCGATCAACTAACAGTGTTACATTGGTGTAGATTCTCAGTCATCCAGGACATGAAAATCTTAAGTAAGTACTTAAACACTTGAAAATGTTTAAGTATTTTCTATACATGGCTACAGAATTAGCATAGCACTCACAAAGATTTCATAGCAGAGGTGCATTTGCTTCTCTAAATAGGAAAACTAACGTCTAATCGTCTAAACGGCACAGTCATGTGCTGGTTTTGAGATCTTTTTGCCAACTTCATGTTGGGAGATTCTTGTGAGGTTCTGTTCTGAAAATTATAGTTTCACATCAGACCAAATTGGATTGTATCATTTTCTTTACATAATAAATCTATTATTTGTAACTGGTTTTTGTATGAATGCATGTTATTTTTGTCTCACTTTAAAATTAGTTAAATGATCTGAAACATAAACAGAATAAAGAAAAACAGAAATAATGGGGGCAAATATAAATACGAACAGAAATCCCATGCAGCTGATAGAGGATAAAATAGAAGGTGAGGGCTAAGTGCTGGGTACAGAAGGAGAAATGGAATTGGACTTTATTATATTATCAATTCCCCTGCTTGTCCCAAGCCATCTGCTCTGCATGCTGGCACAGAATCTGGGATATCAGCGGTCATCAACCCCTCCATGCTGTGTTAGAGGTGACAGACTTGCCTGTAACCATATTACTCATAGACTGGATGTGACAGATTGAGTCTGTTATCTATCACTGTGTCATCTGTCGTGTCCTCACTAAATACAGATTTGCAGCAGCAGCCGGCTTAATCTCCATCCTGTCATTCAGCAGAGAAGCAACGCTGCAGCGACAGATTCACGTCCTTTACCTTCTCAATCTTCTCATCCAGCATCCGGAAGAATTCCTGTTGGCTCTCTGAGGAGTGGATGCTCCTGGGGGGGAAACAAACGCCCAGTCAGAACTTCACTCCAGCACCCCAGCCTGAGAGAAAATGCGTCTACAACCAACGGCAGCGTTGTTCAGACTTACAGAATCTTTCCGTTTGATCCTGATTCGTTGGTGTGTTGTCCTACACCAAGAAGAGCGCTCTTCTCCTGCGGGACAATGCACACCACTCATCATTACTACAGCCTCGCTAATCCTCCAGTGTTTCAGTGCTACAGTTGCTAAGTGACATACGAAGGAATGCAACAGGTGACATATGCAGGGCATTAACAATATTCATATCTCTTTAACGCTCTCATAGTCTGCCTATGACACTGCACTGCTGTACAAATTCAAACCTGTGCAGTTTGTCCATAGGCTGAATGTAAAAGTATTAGGGCCAAGATTTTTTATTTTTTTTTATTTTGAAAATAAAGTCATAATATTACGAGAAAAAAGGTTGTACGACAATAAAGACGACATAATACGACAATATAGTTGAAATAATTCAAGGATAAAGTCATAATATTACAAGAAGAAAGGTTGCATGACAATACAGTGAAAATTATATAATAATAAAGTAGTAATTATAAGAGAATAGTTGTGATATTCCGAGAAAAAAAAAAACGCTGGACAGAAAATAAAGTCAAAATAATATAAGTTTAAAATCGTAATTATACGAGAATAAAGTCGTATTATTACGAGGAAAAATGTTGTATGACAAAGTCAAAATAATACAAGAATAAATTCGTACTTATACGAGAATAAAGTCATTATATTACCAAAATAAAAACTTGCAGAAACCCTGCTTATACTACTCCAAAGCCTGGCTTTTGGGTCTGTTTCTGGCTGCAGCGACAATGTCAAACATTTCAAAAAGAAATGCCTCCAGATCCGGCTGCACTGTTTTCTGAGCGCGATTACACCCAGCAGTGTTTTGGGATGTCTTGCTGAAATCTAGTAACAGGTGTCTATTAACATGCAATAGAAAACTCATAGATGTCTGGGGCTCATAATGTTTACATTTAATTGAAAATAAACGTGAAACTTTTTGTCTTTTTTACTTCAAACATCTTATCTATAATTGGACATCAAACCGTCTATTAGAGACATCAAACTGAACAGAAAGAGCAGAACAGGAATCCCGCACCGAGCCATCGTGGCCGTCCTCTCCTGCCTCCTCCCCGCTGATGTACTTGTCTTTCTCCACTCCTCTCATCTTGTGCTCATCTGTGAGGAGACAGACAGACACCCCCCTCCCCCTCATTAACACGTGACAGCAGCAGGAGCGGCGGCGGGCCAATTCAGGACAACCCACTCACGGCCACTCTGATCAACACAGTCCTCTGAGGTTAATAGTTCTCACAGTTCACTACTTCTCAAAGTAATTACGTGCTCGAATTCTCGCGTTCGGCACTAAACCCTGTCCTGACAATGGCTGGCAGGCAGCAGAACACGAGCTGACGGCTGATTCTCCTCTTTCCTCTGTCCTCCTACACATGTAGAGCCCCCTCATCTATCCCACTCCCACGCTTCCACAGAGGAGGAAGTAAAAGCACAGATCTTAGCGTTGACTGAGAAGTTATTAACACCTATGATGATCAGCAATGCAATCTGCCATAAAGGTGATTCATAAGGAACATGAGTAGTTTTATATATTCAGGTAGGCAGTCAGTTAGCAGCAGTGTCAGCTCAGTAGCTCCAGCTCATTCTGTAGTAGCTGATTTCATTGACTTGACTGTGATGTGATTATGAGCGCCAGATGGGCTGATTTGTGTTTGCAGATCTCCAGAGATTTTCAAATCTGCAGCCTCTAGAGTTCAATGAAAAACATGTCTCATTATGTGTACGCAGGGGTGGGGGTGGGAGGGGGGCAAGGAGAAAGCCAACAAGATGAAGCAGTGGGGCGGTCAGAATACAGCAGCAGCAGAAAGGTGCTCTGCTACACCAGCCGCTCCGATGGAGCTCCAGTTCTGCTTCGGCTGCAGGTACCTGAAGCTCTCCAAGCAATCCAAGCTTCTGCTTCTGGCGCTGGGATTTGTTTCGGAACATAAACACACTTTGTGGATGTGGATCATGAAGAGATCGCAATCTTTAAAAAGCCTGACTGGCTGATTCCGATTTGGCCGATACCGATGTTTTTTAATCTGAAAAGTTGCTCAATATAGCAACAAAGTCATTAAGCTGGCAGCAGCGGGGTGACTGTTAACCGCACACGTGCAGACGTGAGCTGGTGGGCGGGGCTGTCAGGCAGCCCTCTCTCACGGCAGAGCAACAGGGGACAGTGGCTGATTTCCAGACCTTTGCGGAGGCAGATAAGATCAGTGGATAAAATCGGTTTCTCATGTAAGTATTGGCCAATCGCCAAACTCTAAAAATTAAAGAAATTGGGGCCAATTTATCGGCAGGCCGATTTATCGGTGCACCCCGAATGATAATGTTTTCTTAATGAGTGATTCACACAGAAAATACTGTCTCCATTCCAGCTATATCGGAGGAATCCATGAGGTCCTGCTCAGTAACAGCTCAGGGATCATGCAGTTAATAACATAATCTGCATTTAAAAATTGAATGGTTTGATGTAATTAATATTCTAAGCTACAGATTTTTGGTTTTCATTAGCTGTAAACTGTTATCATCAAAATTAACAGAAATAAACACTTACAAGATATCACTGTGTCCAGTAAGTGTGTGTTGTATGTGGAGTTTTAACTTTTTAATGATATTGAGATTTTTGGTTATTTTATATTTTCAGTTTGATCAGGTTGATATTTAAAGAGGAGCAGCAAAAGCAAATGAGGTGGATTAGTAGTGTGATGGTGCCATGCAGGACGTTACTGCAAGCCCAGATATGGAGCTGTTAGCATGTCATGACAGTCATGAGACTGTCATACAGCAACAGTCTTCAGTCAGAGGCCTCTTCAGATTCATTGCAATACTGACTGCTACTGGAGATCCTTCCTGCCCACAGCATCACCATCCACTCATTGGAGATATTTGGATGATACGAGTTATGACAACATTTCATTTCCATTTGGGATAACATATTTTTGAATTGAATTGAATCAAACAGCACGTCTTTAGCTCCAGAAACTCCAGTCCTACTTTCAGACCTAATGAACACGTGCACAGAGGAAGAGATGCCTGAACAACAGCTGAATTTGGCAGTGCTTCCCTCTTTTTAGACTTGCATAATAATGAAGGCCCTCCTCTTGTGGGGTGGTCTTCACTTGGCAGAACGTTGTGAAGGGGGCTATTCTTCACCCCCGAAGGTACTCTGCAACCATCCAACACAGCTGTCTCCAACTGTCCAAACAGACTTGGTCCCTTTAGAAAGAAAGTCCAGCTCCCTAGAAACTATACATAGCCGTCCCCATCCATCAGCGTAGTGGTAAATACCCTCAATTTAAAGCTACAAATCTGTACGAGCCGACTGTTAGAAGGCAGCATAAGTCCTTCAGTCTATCCAAGAAACAGACTGACCAGAGACGAGGTCCCCGTTGCTGTGGGATTTGCTCTGGCCCTCCTCATCGCTGGGAACAGAAGACACCTGCTTGGCAGAGGTGCAGCCCATCTCCTCCTGAACTGCTCTCCTCCTCAGCCCAAAGCATTACAGGCACACCTGGAGACAGGTAGGAGACAGGTAGGGTGGGGACAGTATTAGACAGGGTATACACCGATCAGTAACAGCATGAGGATTGATGACAGTGGCACCTGGCAGACAGGGGGACACATTAGACAGGAAGCGCACTGAGTGCAGTTTCCTGGCCCATCTTCAAAATGCCTGACCTGCCGATTCCGATTTTGGCAGATACCAATATTTTTAATAATCGACACTGTCACGCCTAAGTCGCCAATAAAACAGAAAAAAACTCTAAATTTGTCGCTAGTCCCTTTTTTGAAAAAGTCACTAGAAAAAAAAAGTTCTTGTCAGTAACTTGGTGTTTTCATGTACTGACAGCTGCATATCAGTAAAGTAGAATAACAATGGAAAGTTACTTTTTCAGGAATTGAATTCAAAAAGTACAATTTGTGTACAGAATCATTACAGAGTGATATATTTCACATTGGGCTCCACCAATCGCAGTTTTATGGCCGATCGCTGGTCTCTAAAAAGTCTGACCTACCCATTCCAATTTTGTCCGATACCTATTTTTTTGTCTGAAAAGTTGCTAAATATGGCAACAAAGTCATTAAGCTGGCAGCAGCGGGGTGACTGTTGTTAACCGCACACATTCAGACGTGAGCTGGTGGGCGGGGCTGTCAGGCAGCCCTCTCTCACGGCAGAGCAACAGGGGACAGTGGCTGATTTTCAGACCTTCGCGGAGGCAGACAAGATTGGCTTCACACGGAAGTATCGGCCGATCACCCAAAATTAGGGAACTCAGTGGCGATCGATCGGTGCACCCCTAAAGAAAACATAGCAATGATGTGAAAAAAGCTGTCTTGACACATATAACTTGCTGGATATCTGCTCGGAAGCTGCTGTAAGTGATCCAAGGATGGAGAACCATTGAATTAATGACAGGACTTTGAGTGGCCGAGGCCCACTGATCCATGTGGAAAGCGAAGGTTGTCCTCGTATCATGTACCATCCACTAACGCTCTAAAAGAAAGCCTCTAGGACTTTTGTTTCAGCTTACAATGTCAGCATCAGGAGTGAAATATGGAAATATGGAACAAAGGAAACTAGACATGAGATACTTAGAAAATATCCCAGTCTCCCTGTATCCTGTATTTAGACAAGTCAACAAACATGAGGCTGGATACATGAACTAGTTGCTTCCAGTAAAAGCTACTAAACTACCATAAATTATTAATTATTACACTGAAAATAAAGTGATCTATAAAAGGAATTTATTCACAATTCTTAAGCCTAAATTTAGTTTTGAAGTGCCTTTTGCGGAGACGATTACAGCGTTTGATCCCTCTGCTTTTACAGACAAACACAAGTTATGATTAGTTGGTGAATTAGTCAGCTATCTGCTCTGGTTGCTAGCCTGCAGCCAGCTGCTTGACAGACGGGTCGCTTGCAACTTTCCAGGGCAATGGGTCAGCCTCCTTCAGTAGTCATTCCAATCAGAATTTATCTTTGCTGCAAGCGTGGGGAAGGTGTCACAGCCTTCTTTCAGACAGCTGACCAGCAGTACACAGCAACATGCGAGGGAGGAAGAGCGCTGCATTACTCTGTGCATCATGCTCCCTGATGTTAATATGCAGGTTCTTTTGACACATGCCACATACCTAAACCTAAACATCGGTATCCGATGCCACCAATTTTCACCTGTTGTTACAACCTTAACAACAGTGTATTTCACTGGGTCTAATTTGATAGACCAACACAGAGAACTGAATAATAATGAAGTGGAAGAAAAATGATACATAGTTTAATTTCTTTTCTCTTCAAAAATCTAAAAACCTCATTTTAAACCGCTCCATATCAGCTGCATGTTCAGCCTCTAACAGGTTGTCTTCCATCAACTCTGACTAGCTTCCCTGTCCCTCCAGAAGAAGAGCATCCCCACAGCATGATGCGGTCACCACCATGTTTCACAGTGGAGATGGTGCGTACAGGGTGACATGAAGTTCAACTCACCCCCATGAAAACGGTCTTGCACGTAGGCCAAAAAGTTTAGTTTTCACCTCTCCATAGCACCTTCTTCCACATGTTTGCTGTGTCCCATCAAAGGGAGCTGATATGAACTTAAAGTTTTGTCACAATATTTTGTGGTACAATTAGAAAATGATAAAAATGATAAGAACTATTTACTACCTTTTTTAGGTCACTGTATGGCTGTGACTGCATGACACAGCAACCATAGCCCCACCAATACTGCTCTTGAAAAACATTTAGCTTCTTTAGGAAACCAGTCACATACGGAAGTGTGATTTGTATCACTAAAATACACACAGTAATTAATCCCATTTTCAAATTTATTGATATTTATTGATACACCTTTATTGAACAAACAGTGGAGAAAAACAGTAAAACTAAATATCCTGACAATACAGACAATTTTAGGGGGTTTTAGACATTATTAATTGTAATTTATCGTGACAACGATAAACCAAAATCTTATTGTGATAAGGAATTTATCACAATAAATGATAAACGATACAGTAAATGCCCACCCCCAGTACAATATACAGCCTATGACAAACTGAAAACAAGAGTTCGAATGGCTTTCTTTCAACAATGGTGTTGCCATTCTTCCATGAAGGCTACTTTCATTGGGTTTCAGACTAATCGCTGTCCTGTCAACATCTCTGCAGCTCCTCCAGAGTTACCGTGGGCCTCTTGGCTGCCCCTCCGATCAATGCTTGCCTGACCAGTCAGTCGAGGCTGTCGGCCGTATCTTGGTAGGTTTGCAGTTGGATCATAGCATCTCCATTTTCAGATAATAAATTAATATGAGCTCTGTGAGATGATTAAAGCTAGGGGTGGGCGATAAATTGATTTTATCGATTTATCAAAATTCTTGGTTTTTGAAGATTTTACTTTTGGAAAATCGAGATTTTTTTTTTCCACCAGTGCGCTCCTTGTGTTTTCATAGTTTAGAGTGATGTCAGCGTTCCCAGGGCAACCATCTTGTTGGACAAGCATGTTTTACAGTTTCTGTTTATTTGGACACAAGCAGCAGTCTATTTCGAAGAAAGAACCACACGGACTGAGCCTCTCATGTTCGATATCAAATAACATTAGAAGCTTTTTTGATAAAAACGTTTTTCTTGCAATTCGAAGACATTCTTCTTGGAAAATTGCGTCTTTATTCTGCTAAAATTATGACTTTATTCTCGAAATTAAACAAAAACGCTTGTAGCCTGGTTCTAATAATCCGTCGTACAACTCACAGGAGGGATGATTAAAATAAAAGCCACTTTTTGAAAAATATTTTCTGTCATTTGCAATTTCCTTTTTAGAAAAGAAAGTGAGATAAAAAATAAAAATAAAAAAAAGATTAAAATCGGAAATCGGATTGGGTATGGAAAAATCAGGAGATTTTATTTTTAAGCCATATCGCCCAGCCCTAATTACAGCTTGTGATGTTGCTTAACAACACAACCTTACTTTAATCGTCTCCACGGCTCTCTCCCTGACCTGTCTTTTGTGTTCCTTGATCTTTATTTTCCTGCTACTTCCCAATTCTAAACTACTTTGGGTCGCTCTATCACATAACATCCCTGCAAAACAGACTGTTGTTTGAGGTTGTACTGTGAAGAAATCGAGAAAGATTCAAAGGGTGTGAATACACTTGCAAAGATTTGTGCTGTACTTTAGCTGACTGTTGCTGGATGCCAGTGCGGACACAGTCCAAGTCCTGAACGTGCCAAAACTGCCTGGAGAGCAAAACAAGGAACAATATTAAGCAGGAATCCAGACAGTCATGGCCGATCAGTGTGTGTTACTCAGCAGCCCCAAACAACAATCAATAATCAGTTTTATAAATAAAGGTTTTACTCTTAAATTTGTCTGCCATCAACACCAAAAGACCAAAAAATATAAGAACTCATTTTTGGCTTCATGAAACATTTTTTTATTATTATTAATAAGTCATAAAGTGCCCCACCCTAAAATAAAAATAAAAAAAAAAAAACACAATATTCCCACTTTATTCTTGAATGGACAATAAAACTAGCTGTGATTCACCATCACACACAGGACTGGGAATGCACCAGTAACGAGGAGGGTGATCAGCGGTGCCTGCTGCCACGCAACAATCAGGCCTTTCAGTGTGATGGGGAGGGGAGTCCTCACTGGGTCATTTCTATCTGTGAATGTTTTGGGTTTTTTTTCTGTGCAGCACAGGGGATTAAACTGCACGCGCATGAGCGATCCCATCTCCCACGTTCTAATGCTGCAAAGCAGACCTCAACATGGAGGGTGTGATCCATCTGATCCATTGATCCAGAGTGATCCATCCTTATGCGGGCTGCTCGTTCCTGAGCAGATGGTGAAAAAGAATCCAGCTGCGGAGTCAGCCGTAACGATAGCAACCACTCGCATAAATGGCTATAGTTTTAACTGGAAACACTTAAAGAGAGCCGAGCTGATTTCAAGTACAACATGCCAACCAGTGGGGCTGATTTCCCAGCTTTTCTAGATGGGAGTAGGGGGGGCTACAGAGTGCTAGGTTGGTTTAATAAATAACACAAGCGGGTGAAAGAGGCGCCATTCGGACGCTTGCACATACCCCCCCCCCTCCCCTCCCCCCCAAGACGTTCTTCTACCAGCGGAACGGAGAGCAGAGTGAAATGTAAAAGGCAGCTTTACCTTTCGGGTGAATCCATGGCTCAGGGCTCCTTCCTGTGCTGTCAGTCCACACGGAGCTGCCGCTCAGACAGCATCTGCAGCTCAGCTCGGCGCCGTCTGCTCCCCACTGCACGAGCTCACCGCCGCGCGCTCTGTCACAGTGACGAAACAGCGCGAGGGAGTGTTTCAAACAGAAGCCAAAAGTGTTACTTCAATGCTATATTCCCTAAAAACATATTTATCAGAAAATGTAAAGTACCGTTGCATACCTCTGTAATGCGTCGTCACTGTATGTTGTCAGTCGGACCTAATTCAGAGGTGCACCGAACACTTCCGCCCAACGGGTTCCAGCTGCATCATCACGTAAACAGCAGAGAGGAGTTTTTTCGGTGTCTGGCTGATCAGACAGCCGCTGAGCGTGCACATCTGTCAGCATGATCTTCCTAACGATGATCGCTCGGGTAGCGGACGGATTGCCGCTGGCTGCGTCCATCCAGGAAGACGAACAGGTTTGAATGAGGGCTAACCTGGGCTCCAGTAGCTGCACACCCAACTCCATCCAGAAGTTACTAATCATTGATTTCATTCCTCTGTTCAGTAAGACTGTTGGTAAAATGAACGCATGGAAAAAAATTATTTAAAGTTACAAATGGCTATAGCTTAATTATTAAGAGTGTGTTCATTATTTTACTGAAAAATTTAGCAGTTAAGCTTATAATACTGCCTGAATAGAGCCTCGTCCTTTTTCTCGTGGTTTCAGCCTTTAAGCTCACACCACGCCTGCTAAAAAAATATGCGCAGGCCGATGTTAGTTATTATTTACCACATCAGTATTGGTCTGATAAGTAAAATGGGGCTGATATTATTAAACTGATGTTTAATGCCATCTTGTGTGTGTGTTGTGGGAGTGGGAACAGGGTTGGCTGTGTGGTGTTTGTCAGGCCATGTGATAGTGATGCCGTGTAGGATTTGGAGGTGTTTAATGGGCAATGCTATATACGTTTTGATATCAGCAAATATTGGTTGTCAGGCATAACAAAATTATTAACGTCGGATATCATAGCATATTGGTATGCTTATACGGTGTATGCAAATGTGGGTAGAGCAGCCAAAAATTGTACTCAAGAGTAGCACTACTTCAACATATTTCTACTCAAATAGAAGTAAAAATGCTGTCCAAGTTAGTCAAGAAAGATCAATTTTTAAAAAGGCTCTCTCTCTCTCTCTCTGTATATATATATATATATATATATATATATATATATATATATATATATATATATATATATATGAAAACACTGAAAAGTCATTGCATTAGGTATGCACCGATATGACAATTTGTATCTGATATTAATATTGCTTTCATGGCTGATAACCAATATTTACATTATATATATATATATATATATATATATATATATATATATATATATATATATATATATATATATATATTTCACTACCCTTTCCTTTCAGACACCTTTAAAAAAACGACTACACCACTGACTTCACCTCTGTTTCAGTTAAACTCCCCACAGTCCTGCAGTTTCAGTCACATGACCAAGCAAATACCACATGACCAACCTCCTCCCCTCCCCCTCCAGAGACAAATGGCAACAAGATGGAAATAAATATTGGTTGTTATAATTGGCCCATTATGTCAGAAAATGACTAATATTGACCCATACCAATGTTGATGCTGATATAACATGCATCCCTTCATTGCATTAAATTTGCATCTAATGGGTCCATCTGCGTCACGTGGGCCAAATTTCATTCTCGAATTTCAGTTGGGAGGCTGATAAAAGCAGCCCAGGGGCTGCAAATAGCCCCCAGGCCACACTTCGGACACCCCTGAGTTGGACTGTTATATTTGCCCATTCCTTATCACATGGGAGAGGTGGGCGAGTTATCCACCTAAGACATTTTTACAGTTCACAGTTAAGTGGATACTGGACCATCTAACTGACCATCCAGGGAGCGGACATTGAGATAGTGGACTCTAATAAGTTCACCTGAACAATAAAGAGCTCCTTCAGTGACAGACTGCTGCTTCCTAGGTGCACTAAGGAGCGTTCTAGGAGATCCTTCCTCCCAGCAGCTGTTAGACTCTTTAACCATCACTGCTACCAATAGACTCAATAGATGTTTACTTGAAGTTTTACACATTTTAAATAGGATTTCTGCTGGTATTTGAACATCCCTGTTGCACAGTTTTTATCTTCATCTATTATAAATAGTTAAGGCACAAATACACATGTACATTTTGTACATAAACATGGACATGGACAGTTGCACATACCTTTAATCAGAGTATGCTATTTTTTGATAACTGCACAACATTTAATGTTTTTAGTTATAGTCTTTCCCCTTCTCTACAGTATATTATTCTTAATTTTGTTTTTTTATATATTTTCATACTTTTATTTTCGTGTGAACCTACAAGCTTTAATTGCCAGTCATTTTGCTGCTGAATTTCCCCACTGTGGGAAAATAAAGGATATTTCTGTTCTATCTCTAAATGTACTGATGACAAACAGAGTCAGATAACATGTAGTTCAAGTGTAATGTGACTTGGTCACATCCAGATGTTCGGTTTTAAACAACCTGTGGCATTGGAGCTGTTTTCACTGACAGACTTGTTCTACAGCAAACAAACATGGTTGTGCTTTAACTGTTTCCTATCAGTCAGGAAGAGACCTTCAGCAGTACCAGAGTCAGGCCAAGCAGCTGCTCCGCAAACTCAACGCTCAGAGTCCGGACCGCTGCATGCTGGAGGCTGGGAACATGGACTTCTGGTAAGATAACACAAGAAATGTTAAATTAAGATGTATAGATTCAACCTGGAATCAAAACCCTTTCAGTTATTTATGGGTTTGACTTTTCCCCCAGTTACTTCATAGCCCAGGGTGTGTGCTACCTGTGCCTCTGTGAAGCCTCTTTTCCTAAAAAGATGGCTTTTGGGTACCTAGAGGACCTCCATAATGAATTCTACGAGCAGTATGGAAAGAGAGTACCCACAGTGACGAGGCCATACTCCTTCATAGAGTTTGGTAAGACTCTCTTTGGGTTTGTCCACCAAAAAGGTTCCAGTGCTAAACCAGGGCTGGTGCTTAAGCAAGTTCTCAACTCAGCAGGTTCAATAAAAGAACCGCTTTGTCTTTTTCACAACCAAGGAGCTAACTTGGAGCTACGTCATCTCAGCTAGTAAATGTTTGATTCGTCAACAATTTCATTTTGTATCTGTAGACGGTTCAAAAATGGAGCTAACATGAGTTTTAAGCATTGTGATTTGCAACATTTTGATTGGTTGTTGGGCTCCATGAGCTCCAGCTCCTGACTACAGCTGTTCTTTCTCCAGGTCAAGCCAAGAGTCGGAGCAAAGATAGCACCAGTTTATCTGTGCCAGATCCAGTATTTGGGGCACGAGAAACTAGGGGTGGGCGATATGGACTTAAAGTTTTATCACAGTATTTTGTGGTACTATTGTGAAAACGATAAAAGTGATGATAAGAACTATTTATTGCTTATTTTTTAGGTAACTGTATGGCTGTGACTGCATGACACAGCAATCATAGCCCCACAAACACAAATGCTGTTCTTGAAAAACACACCCATTTGTAATACGCTTCTTTAGAGCACCAGTCACATAAAGACGTGTGATTTATATCAGTAAACTGCACACAGTAACTGCATTTAATCATATTTTCTAATTTGTTGATAGTTATTGATACTCTCATTGGACAAACAGTGGAGAAAATAGTAAAACTAATAATCCTGACAATACGGACAGTTTTGGGGAGTTGTAAACATGATTAATTGGAATTCATCGTGACAACGATAAATCAAAATTCTAATCACGATAAGAAATTTATCACAATAAATGATAATGCGATCAATGCCCACCCCTACCTACTGATTTATTATGGATCATTTCAAAAGCTTATTGAGTTCTGAGCTAGCAGAATTAGGTCATTCATTTTACAAGGCACTATTTGAGATGTATGGAAATAGAAATAAACAAAACCTTTTTGGATCGGAACATCATCTGGGTCATGACCACTGCATGTGTTGATGATCTCAGAAACATCATCTAAGAATTTAAAGGTTATTTCAGCTCCATTTAATGCCACGATGAAGACCTATTTAAAAGTCTTTTATCAGAGCAGTGAAATGTGTTCAAAAAGTCAGATTCCAGAAGGAGTCATGTCCCTAGTAGCAGTTCAGCACTGGAACCAGTTTGTTGAGGGGTGGGGGGTTGTGGCTCTGAGCTTTAAGCAAGTGGCCTGAGGGGAAGATTTGGGCTCCACATCAATAGGGGGAAAAAAATTAACTTTGTGATAATATTCTAGATACATACATCCAGAAAACAAAGAAGTCTTACGTTGACAGCAGGGCTCGGAGGAACCTGAGCAGCATCAACACAGAGCTGCACGACGTCCAGAGAATTATGGTGGCAAATATCGAGGAAGTCCTGCAAAGAGGAGAAGCTCTTTCTGGTAATCTTAGTCATAAAAAGAACCAGTTTGGAATGAGTTCCAGCCTGTTAACAGAAGTTCTCAAACTGTCTGACTCTTTCATGAGATGTCCAGCTAATCCTGAATCTACTTTCCTCAACAGCGCTCGACACTAAAGCCAGCAACCTGCGCAGCCAGGCCGAGAAGTACCGCAGCGACGCCAGATTCCTCAACACCCGCTCCACCTATGCTAAAGTAGCCGCCGTGGCGGTGGTCTTCATCACGCTCATCATTTATGTACGGTTTTGGTGGCTTTGATGATTAAACAAAGACTCTAAAAGGAGGAAAGTCTCCTCTGGGAATTTAAACCGAACCTGCTCTCTGTGGTGTAGGACAACTTCTCTCCTGTAGCTTTAGGTTTTGTTTTGTATTCTGTTCAAACGGAGCTGTAGGACGTTTGTTTGGAGACACATGTTCTACACTGAGTTCCTGTGGCTGTTTACAGAGGCAGATGTTTGCACATCGGGGTTGGAACTTATTTCAGATTCACAGCAGAAACATGAAGAAGGTTCCAGACATGTTGACACTGTGAGGAAAACAAGTCTTTATTGTTTATTTATAGTTTTGAAAAAAATAAAGATTTGGCAAATTATCATGTTTGATGAGTTATGGTGACATCACAATGAACAGACCCTTTCATATTGTGCATACTGGCATTAACTGTCACTTCGGTTCACCGTAAAAACCAGACACATTAAAAGATCCACTCTGGGACCAAGGTGTCTTTATTGTCCTCAAGGGGTCCTTCTTCTTATAGCCGACAGTAAGCACCGGGTAAAACACACAACATGCATGCAGCCACATTCTCAGATTCCAGACGCAGAACTGATGGCGTGGTTGACATTCGAACCGGTTCGATCTGCATTGGGGCAGGGTAAATCAGCCCCCTATACCAGCGCATCCCAATGAATTAGAATATCATTGGAAAGTTGGTTTCACTAATTCAATGAGATGAAACCTGAACAGATTTATGACATGCTCGCTGACAAGGATGTCCGTGTACTGTATAGTATCTGCTCTCAGTACTTGGTCTGGGCTCCTTCTGTGCCTCTCCACGCTTCCTCCAGACCCTGGGAACTTTTATTTCCAAATGAAATGCAAACTTTACGTTCATCTGAGAACAGGATGTTCGACCACTGAGCAACAGCCCAGTGACCTTCCCTCTGGTTTTAGATCATGGCCTAGGTACGTCTGTGAAAGGCGGTTCTTGAAGCTCCGACTCTAGCTCTGCCCTCAAACGGGCTTTACTTCAATGTTCTCTAAAAGCTGTTGCTTGTGCACCTTCTTCCTTCCACTCAGCTTTCCACTAACGTGCTCAGAAACAGCACTCTGAAGAAGCAGTTTCTTTATCTATGACCTTCTGTGGCTTCTTATTTTTTCAAAATTTGATACTCCTTTTCATTGCTTTATCTTTTGAACGCTCCTTGCCTCACGTCCTATCGCTAGTTTACTGACATAAATTTTAAATCTAAATTTGCTGTGTATGAATCATTTTAGGCTAACTGCTGACCACAGACCTCAAGAAAAGACAAGTTTCAGCATGAAACAGTGAGATCTACAGAGAAAAATGGTAAACTGAAAATACGTTGATTACAAAACTACAAAATGATCAAAATACAAAACCGGCTCATCACTTATTTAAAATTACTGAGCAACTGAATTTTGGGCTTATGTGACCTAAACTGCATATTTAGTAACTGTAGTTAACTTTCTTACAAGTGGTTTTTTTTTTCTTTATCCAATTAAGAGACACAAATTAGTGAGATTTCATGAAATAATTGAAAAATCACATCAAATCAACCAGGACTGCCTTCAGAAAATCCTCCCATACGGAAATCAGCCAGTCACTTACACATTTTGATGACATTAATACCTTCAATACATATACATATTCTTTTTCTTACAGTGCTTTATTCTGAAAATCACACCGCTGTCCGGTACCTGGCTCTGGGGCGCCAGACCAGGCTGGTCTCATTCATGAAGTTCCTCACAAAGTTTATTGCTATTAAATCAGCAGCCTTCACACAATACATGTATTTACAGATCCTAATAAATACTTTATTTGGTATTTCTGAATTGAAATGAACAAGCAATAAAAATACACAATCAAAATAAAAGACCGTGATTTTTATCAATAGGTAAGAAACGGAAGCAGTGATGGAGCCTGTGAGCCTCCTCCTCTCCTCTCTGAGGACCAAACAAAGACGGAGCAGTAGGGAGCTGGCGGGGCCTTCAAGGGATTCATGTTAAAAAGGAATGCTTCTCTGTAACATAATATAAAATGAGCTTGATTCAGGTCTGTCGGAGCTCTGTGTTACAGTCAAACATCGAAGTAAGTGCACCCAGCACCATCAACCCAGACGCCCACGTTTTCAGTGTATATTAAAGCTGCAGCATTAAAACAAGGTTCACTTCCATGTTATTCATTTTGCTCAGATTCTAGCTTCACTACTTCATCACCATCAGAACATCAGAGCTGGAGAGATTGGCATTATTGTTTAAACGTACTGCCATAAGCACATAAGTTCAAGATTCCCTCCCCCCCATTAGTGATCTTTTGTCATTTCCTGGTATGTGCTTATTAGTTCTTTTTGTTGGTCTGGCCCCCAGAAGACGAGCCAGTGATCTCCTCCTCGTGGTTCCAATCAAACATTAAAGGTGACAAAGGCCTTTTAGGATCCGCCTCGATTTTGGAGCAAAAATTGACAAGAAGGTGAAACATGCAGCAAACATCTGGCTGACACCTCCCTCAGCCCGATGTCTCCTTTATTACTGATTCATTTTACTCCCAAAAGACCAACCAGCACATTGATCCAATCCAGAGAAATTCAAGAAGAAAAACTTTGTAATTAAATTATTATCCTGATGTATTTTAAATAGGGCTGCACTGACTGCAGATTTCCGGCCGATCACCGATCTTTAAAAAGCCTGACCTGCTGATTCCGATTTTGGCTGACACCGATTTTTTTCGTCTGAAAAGTCGCCAAGTTGGCAGCAGCGGGGTGACTGTTGTCACCCGCACACGTGCAGAGGTGACCTGGCGGCCGGGTCTGTCAGTCAGCTCTCTCCCACGGCGGAGCAAAATAGGACAGTGGCTGATTTCCAGACCTTTGCGGAGGCAGATAAGATCAGTGGATAAGATCGGTTTCTCAGGCAAGTATCGGCCGGTCACCCAAAATGAAGGAAATCAGGTTTTCAGTGCACCCCTGGTTTTAAAGCCAGGACTCAGGAGTTTTATAGTTTACAGCTTCATGCCAACTGTGGCTTCATCCTTCCTTCATAACCAGAAGGAAACTACAGTAAACACGGCTAACATTTTCCCGGAATTCGCATCCCCCCCCCGCCCCTCCCAACTTCCTTTTCGATGTAAGTTTGTCCGGTTGGAGTTTGAAGCATTCCTCCTCCACTGTTCTCTTTGCAGCAGAGTTCCTGTCCCTTTCATTCTCACTCATGCTATCAGATCAAAGTCGTCTCTCTGCAACAGAAACATCGTTTGTGTCAGTTATGTTAGTCATGATCCTGGATCAGGACATGACAAAGACCTTCGTAACTCATTACCATCAGAGACTTTCATTCGTGGACAACTGAAAGCTACAGGAAGAGGCTCACCTCATCGTTATAATTCAGGACGTGCTGCTTGATCTTTGAGGAGTCCACCCAGGTGACAAAATCTTCCATATTTCTAAAAAATAAATAAATAAATACTTCGAGATTGATTTTTACACACAAAATACATCTTACTGTGTAACTAAGACAATATAAACCAAGTTGGAGACCAACCTTGTGACGAGAAATGCTGGATCTGTAACAATATCTGGGCCGACACGAACATCTGTCAGCATGTTGAGGAAAACAAGCTCAGACGGAGACAGATCTATGGTCCAAGCTATCAGAAACATGGAGTGAAGGATACGTCCTTGTTCGATGAAAGTGATGGCTGTCTTGAGGTTCTGAGCCATGCGGAGGTTCAGCATGATGCTGGGCAGCCGCCTCCTGCAGGAACGCGCGGTCCGCAGGTGAGCAAACGGCCGTGATAAAACTCAGATGGTTTGGGTTTGTGGCGTTTTTACCTGCAGAATGACGACGCTGTGACCTTCTCTGTCAGGGACAGGTTCTGCCTGGTGGGGATCAGGCCGATGCTGTACCTGATCAACCAGAGGCTTCCGTCAGTGTCGTGTCAGTACAGGTTAACAACAGTCAGACTCCACTGAGGCATCATATGGAAAGGTCAGAGGGCAACAGTAACCCCAACCAAAGCGATATTTACTGTCATCGTACCATGTGTAGTAAAATAATGTGGGAATTCCACTGAGAAGAACACAGTTAGAGCAGGAAGCTAATAAAGATGCTGAAAAGAAATACCTCATTTCCAGCTAAAGAATTAAGACCTTGTTTTACCCGTAATAAGGACTTCCTAAAGCTGAAACCAGATATTTACATACACTATATAAAAAGACAACATTTTTCCTCACAAGTATTAAATTTGTTTAATAAAGTTGTTGACTGTTTTAGTCAGTAACGATTTCCAGATACACGAACCGCGAACATAACCACCATGAATCTCAGCCATCGCACAGTTCAGGTCCCAGAACCAACCCTGTTTTACAGGGACGTGTGTTCAGAAACCCCAGAGTAAGAGCAAAAGACCTTGTGAAGATTCTGGTTGAAGCTGGTAAGAGCGTTCCATTATCCACAGTGAAAGGAGTCCTGAGCCACTCTGTAAGGAAGAAGCCACTGCTCCAAAAGCAACATTAAAAAGCCAGATTAGTTAGCAAATGCACTCAGATATAGATAGGCCTGTCACGATAACAAATATTGCTGGACAATAAATTGTCCCAGAAATTATTGCGATAAACAACAACATTGTGGTTTTGAGATCATTTTCAGGTAATATATTGATAATGCCATCATAATGCAAGTTTACCCTCTCAAAGACCAATAAACTTTAATTTTGTAAAGAACACTTAACATTATCACTATTATTTAATTTTCCATTTTATTTCCGATCTTATTGTTTTATTAGATGTCTCTATTTCATTATTTAGTTCTGCTCATTTTTTGTATTTATTTGGTAATCTTTAAATTTACTGTCACTTTTTAAATTATTGGTTGTTGTTTTTTTTTCATATTCTGTTTTTGTTTCAGAATTTTTTAAGATATTTTAAATATCCAAAAAAAACAACCACCAAAATGGATCATGTCTCTGTAAACAAAATTGACCTTCAAAAAATATTAATCATAAATTATCGAGCTCATTTTAATTATGTGAATAATTAAAATGGTACACAGACCTTCGCTTTCAGACACATGTTCTACGGTCGCATGCCACTAAAATTAAAGTGATCATCATAACATGGGTCAAAAACAGTTCTTCCAAATAACCCCGAAAAAGTCCCCAAAGATACCAGTCAGAACAAAAAGGTCAGTGTTCTGGAGCGGCCATCATGAGGCCCAGGTCTCAGTCTCAGAAAAAGCTAAAAGGTGTGTGTGAGCGAGGCGGCCGGCGAACCTGGCTCAGTTCCACCAGCTCTGTCAGGAGGAATGGGCCAGAACTCCAGCAAACCAGTGGAGAAGTTTGTGGAAGGAAAACCCAACTCCAGGAAGAGCTACCAAATCAAAGGCAATGGATGTACAGCTGCAACTAATAATTTTTTTTTTTTTTTTAACAATTTTAGAAATTCAATAAAAGATGCAAATCAACAAATTCAGTTCCTTTTCCAACTAAGAAAATAAACATTTTATTGCCTAAAATGCAATAACAGCATTCCTTTAATCAACGCTTGACCATTTGTAGCAAAGGCAGTTAAAAAACAATCCTTCTAACATCAACATGTGAAAAGCTCAGGCCTTTCTACTCATCTTAGCATCAATACAGTGTTCGCTGATCTGTTGAGTATTTTCAGATTAACAGATTAATAATCGGATCGCAAAAGGTGCTTAACAGGAAATTTTTTTTATTTTTATAGAATTTGAACCAGATGAAGCTAAAACTATGCCACTTGAGTTCTTTGTAGAGCACATTTTTGAGAGTTTTTTTTATATCTTAAATGCAAAATGTTTATATTTTTTGTACAGTTATGGCTTAATTACTGCTCTGACAGTGTTGTTCTTTCAGTATTTGGCCTTTTTTAAGAGTCCGTATACTCCAGCTAACGATTCATCGATTACTAAATTATTGACGATTGTTTCAATTATCGATTAATCATGATTAATCCGATTAATTGCTTCAGCCCTAAATGGATGTAAGCCTCTGAGTTTAAAGACAGCTTCAAACATTTTCTCTGTCACTTAGCAACTAGGTATAATTTTGGTCATTCTAACTGTCCTAAAACGGAAAGATTTAGTCTGATTTAACGTCAGGCAATGGGGAAAAAAGCATGTCTTTTTATAATGTCTATGCAAACATCTGATTTCAAGTGTACAGAAATAAATATATCTGCAGTAATATAAAGGAAAAAAAACATTTAGTTCTTTAGCTTTTTGTTCCATTTATTGATACATTTCCTTTCTTTTCTGACACAGTGTAAAATGACTCATTTGTGGCTCTCCAATCATTTAGCAGTCCAGAGAAATTCTGGGAACAAGCCCAACAGGAGGACTGGCGGTGACTCACAGCTTTTCTAAGAAGCGATGTGTGCTCTGAGCTCTGAAGCCATCCCTCTCATCCAGGTCTCTGATCTTCTGAGCCAGCTCTCTGATGTTACGACTCAGCTTGTTGTACCTGAAAGAAAAGGTCACCCCTTAGAAAAAACCTAACCGTACCACACCTAATTCAGACGGAATACGCGTTATGCTTTACTAATACTCTAAAAGGCTGCATCACGTTAAGCTAAAGACTTAAGCAGTCTGAAATGAAGTTATCTGATTTGCTACTGCTTTTTAGGAATCTGGACAACTTTCATCAGCTCGAGTTCCACATATAAAATACTTTGATTTAGTAATCATATATTCTATTTAAGACAGCAAAAAACTAAGCTAGGAAAGAGTTTTTGGTTTCAAAAAGTGAATAAAAGTTTCACATATTAAGTTACTTGAACCAATCTAAAGTGGTCTAAAGATCAAAAAGACCACCGAAAACCCTATTTGATGGTTTTAAAAATGGTGCCACTACTTTAAAGATCACAAACTGCGTTTCTTTGGTCATTATAGAATAATTCAACGCTCAGTTCGATTGGTCGAAGTATTTTGGAAAACCTGAACTGGAGCTGATCAAAGGCAGTCCAGCTTTCATTAAGACTACATTTCTGTACAAGTCTTTCTTTATTGGTTTGATGTAATATTCTTATTTTAAATGTTTTCATGTTTTTATTAGCTATAAGTGGAAAATCATCAAAATTATCAGAAATAAAGTCTTTCAAATGTCCATCTGTGTGAAATATTCTATATAATGTGTTTCCCTTAGTGATAAAGTTCCTGAAATAAATTAACTTCTCAATAATATTCTAATTTATTGAATGGGCCTGTAGAAAGTAGTCCTACATCAGCTCTTCTGTTTCTTTTTTGTGCATTCTGCTCTGTCTTCTCCAACCCCCAGTCTGTCATGACAGATGGCCGCTTGTGCTGAGCCAGGTTCTGGTTCTGCTGGAGGTTTCTTCCTGTTAAACGGGGGTGGGGGTTTCCTCTCCACTGTCGCTACATGCACACTCAGTATGAGAGATTGCTGTAACGTCAACGACACACCTGTTCGCTATCTCTGTCGTTATGCTGGAGAGCTTTCTGACCACTTCTCACGCTGCTACGTTCTCCTACTGCTCTCCAGTTGCACATTATCAGCAGTTATCGATGCCATTAACCTTCTGTTTTCTCAATTCATTTAAGTTTCACTTGGCCTAGCATTTTTATGTTTAGCAATGACACCTTCCTGGAAGAAGACAAATCCAGAGCTATTTCTGACTACAGTGTTATGTTCTCTCTCAGTAGATGCTACACTTGCCCCTGTCTTTTTGTGTTTAAGTTTGTCCTTCTCATGGACAGGACCACTGAGGAAGATACTGCTGCCACTACCTATCTGTACATTCCCCACGGATAGTACTACTTGCTCTGAGCTCATGTATTTATCGGAGTTTTTATCCTAGATGACCACAGCTACAGCTGCCATTAACTATGTGTAGATTATTTGCACTGAAAGTACTCCTATGCCAGAGCTTCTGTGGTTTTTGTGTCTCTGTTCTGTCTTTTTAACCCTCAGTTGGACGCTCACACTGAGCCGGATTATGACGGAGGTTTCTTCTTGTTAAAAATGAGACATTTCTTTCCACTGTCGCCACGTGCATGCTCAGTATAAGGAAATGCTACAAAATTAATCATCTGGGCTTATTAAATAAACTGTTTACCATACTAAACTGAATTTGACTAGACTGTGATAAAACTAGAATCTAACTGGAATATTTATATAGAATAGAACAGAACAGAAATGTCCTTTATTGTCCCACCATGGGGAAATTTCGGTGCATATGATGTGATGGATCAACAGCTTATATTAGACTGTAAAATGGAAACCTACCATTAGCACTTTGTATCGTGTTTTTCTGAATTTCTCGTTAATATTCTGTCTCTCCAATAAAACGTAACCAACATGTACATTACGGGCTGGTTATTGGTAAGTGAGCAGACATAAAAATTTACCACTGAATTAAATGGCAACTTTGGTCTTCGTTTGCTTCCATCTTCGTGTTTAACTTTTTTTTTTCCACATATGAACCTTTTCAAGCCTCCTTCCTGTCTGATCAATGTGACCGTAAGCAGCAGCAGCAGCATCCAGCCAGACCCCAAACATCTCATTCACTCACTTCGTATAGTCCTCGCGCTTCTCGATGTGATACTTCCGTAACACCTTCACCTCGTGCAGGTTGTTGTCCACCTCCCAGTTGATAAAGTCTACTTTCTTCAACAGCTTCTGCTCGTGATATTTTAATTTACGAACCATTTTCTCTCTGTTGGCTAACAAACGCTTGACACAGAGGAAAACCGGAAACACGTGCTCTTCTTCCTCGGACTCTTTGGAGAAATTTGCAGACCAAGTCACAGGCTACAGCACCACCTAGGGAAGATTATACGCGACCAGCTTTGTCACGATGCGGATCACATCCTCTAGAAATATTAAATTATTAAAGTTTAAAGCCCACGTTTGCTCCTTTATAAAGGAATCAGAGGTCTGTCGCAGCACACTATCAGACTCCATTCAGGCCTCCTTAAGATATCAGGCCACGTGACAATCACAGAGGACCAGAAGTTCATCATTTGACTAAATAAATAAATAATGATATATATTATGTATTTTAGGAATTACTAAAGCGCTTAGATAATCCTAAATTGGAAATAAATAAAGACATCCATGTTTATCTGTATGTTTCAATATTTAAAAAAAAAAAAAAAAAAAAAAAAAAAAAAAAAATATATATATATATATATATATATATATATATATATATATATATATATATATATATATATATATATATATATATATATATATATATATATATATATATATATATAATGAAATAATTAAATGTGGAAAGCATTAATCAACTTGTGAATAGCAGGGAGAGAAATTAAAGTTGCAGTATGTAAGTTTTATGAAAAATATATTGGTTAAAATTATCATTATGTCATGAAAGTATAATATAAGACAGATAGTCTATGAAAATATAAAGCTCATCTGCCTTCTCCCAGTGCTCCCAGTACTGACTGCAGAAATACGCCACTCAGTCAGAAACAACCAATCAGAGCCAGGAGGAGGGTCTTAGCGCTGTCAATCAACCTCGTGTACACCGCTCACAGACTCTCCCTTGCTTTCTGCTGTAGCTGGATCATAACAACATAGTCTGACACAAATGCTAAGGATAGTTAGCATGGCCACCGATGACGGTGGATAAACGGTTTTCCTGAAAAGGTAAGTTGTTTCTGTACCATCAGCACATTTCGTGACCTAGACCAGGGGGATTGACAGCCCCTCCTCCTGGCTCTGATTGGTTGTTTTAGGTCGGGAGCGGTGCATTTCTTTAGACCGCAATAGTAGCTCAGGGAGGAGGTGGAGGAGCTCAGTCTTGTCACAGATTATCTGCCTCATACCAAACTGTCAAGACATGGTGACACTTTTAACAAATAACCAAAAAAAAAAAAAAAAAAAAAAAAAAAAAAAAGTTTTTGTAAAAGTTATATACTGCAGCTTTAATAATGCCCTAAATAAATTATGTGATTTTGATTTAAAAATAAATTCTAGAGTAATTATTGATTTACACATTTAATTATTCAATTGCTTATTTAATAAATTGATGACAAATTTATATTTTTATATTATTTCCTTTTAACATAAAATGAACACTATTTTTTAAATAAATTGTTTTGGTATTTAATCATTTAATTATGTATTTATGTAATGATTGGGACATTAAAATAAATGTATTTGATACATAAATGAATTGTTAAATAAATACTATATTTAAATCAAACTATGGCATCTTTTGTCCTTGATAGATAATGAACCATTCATTTAAATCTGTTGTGTTGTACCAGGAAGATATCTAAAACAGGGGTTTCCAGCCTGTGGCCCACTGGCCATGTGAATCCCTCTGTATAGCTTTGTTTGGCCCATGACCACAATACAAGAACAGTGCCACATTTTGCCCACCACAACAGAGACAGTTTGTTCAGGCTGAGATTTTCTTTTTTTCTTTCATGCCAGACTAATGATGTGATACCTTTCAAAAAATTAGAATGTTATTAAAATGTAAAATCACACTTTAATCTCAGAATTTGGACTTTTTTCCTTTGAATTCTGAGGGGGAAAAAGTCTGACTTTAGACTTCTTTTCTCTAACATTTTCCTTGAAATTCTCAGAAATCTTTTTTTCAGTGGCCCTAATGGTCTTCCGTACCTTCCAGACTAAAAATTTATAGATCAAGAAAACAGAAAACAATTGATCCAATAAATAAGAGTAGGATATTGTATGCATTTATGTTTTGCCTCAGCAATGATTTACAGATCCTTCTCTCCTTAAAACTCGACTGCTTTGTTCTTTTCATCATGTAAAGCGCTTTAAATTGCCTTGTTGCTGAAAATGTGTTATACAAATAAATTTGCGTTGGGGTTTTAGTCAAATATGGCGAGTTTAGGTTATTATCAAGCAGGATAAAACACAATAAAATGAATTTTGGCATTTTTCATAAGGCACTAATTTTTAACCTGCTGGTTGTGGCCTGTCTGGGTAAAAAGTTTGGTCACCCTGATTTAAAACCTGCAGGATGGCATCCCTGCAGATCTGAAGGCTGAACTCCATTGACGCCTATAAAGTCACTGAGTGCAGAGGAGGAGTTAACTGCTTTCTGGATTTCTACATGAAACTTCTCCTTGACTGGGAGCGTTTTGTTGGAGACGCAGCAGTGAATGAATCAATGCCCCCACACCACCCTCCACGGCCACGGATGAGCAGCTGTCCCGCGGGTAAGTTTCTGATTGAAAGGCTTCTTTCACATACAATGGGTGAAATGCCTCCAGAGGCAAGCGAGAGTCTCAGTCCTTTTTATTGCTGTTTCTATGTTATTATGCGACTGTTTGTGTCCAGTCGCATGATTTACTTTTTAATCAGACGCAACTCTGAAGCGACACAACAGGCTTTTAAACACACGTGGCTCCCAGCGGAAGGGAGGTGTGGAGGGGAACTCCTTTTCCTGGCTTGCATTAGCAGATCCGCGTCCTGATGAGGAAATACAACATTTGTTCAAGTCAACTCCGGTTACTGCCCTGCATGTGCTGGCGACAAGCGTCCACTGCGCAGATCCACGCCACCATGGCAGCAGCTGACTGAAACATGTGCTATAATTCATTTATTACACAGCAAAGCAAAGCTTGATAATGTCTTGATCTTGGAGCATTTTTAAGGGTGACCTGTTTGTCTCAGGCTCCCTCTGACCACAGCCAGCTAAAGGAATAAGCGAACTAAGCTGCTTCTAAGGGCCCCAGTCTATGTTACCTTTACAAAGATTGAACCTAACTTTACATATGCTTTCAAGGTTTATGAAATGCAAATTAATTTGAAATCAATATTTCTTTATGATTTACATGAACTGACAAATGTACTAGTCTAAATACACAGAGGAAAATATTCATATTTTGGTAGTTTTAGCAGTCATAACTTAATACAGTGGGTGGGCCACTGCCTATTCACAGTTCAGTATTCACAGATTTTTCTGTGGGAAATCCACCTATTTGTGGATTTCTTCTTAAAGCATATCTAAAATATTCGAAAGAAAATGCAGCTTGGGAGCTGAAATCCCTTAACGCCATGCGACACACTATTGGCTGGCATTTGCAAAGCAGTACCATTTATTTTCCTTCGTGCTGATTGGCTGTACCCCCAAAAGATAAGGAAAACCGTGGATTGTTAGCATCTGCGGCAGAGCTAAGACGGTTTCCACCATGCGTATTAGTGGATATTAATATATTTGGTATTAGAACTATTAGAAAAGGCAGTTATAAACATTATTAGAGGGGGTCTCAAGTAGTCGCAGAATTTAGATATTGGAATCAGTCAATTGATAAAAAAAAAAAAAAAAAAAAAAATCTTAAATCTGAGTGAGATGCTGTGACATGACTTTAAACAGGCCGCTCATGCTCCAAAACTCTGGTTAAATTAAATAAATTCTGCAAGGAAAAGTGGGCCACAATTCCTCAGAAATACAGTAAACCTGTTGGAAAAGCTGCTCTGGTCAGATGAGACCAACATTTGACTTTTTTTCCTTTACGCAAAATGCTGTTTATGGGAAAACTAACATTGAATACCACCCTGAACACACCGATACTTTGATGAAACATGGGGGTGACAGCATTATGGATGCTTTTGGAAAGGAAACTTGGAGGTGTTTGATGAGGGTTCACCCTCTTTCCCCCTCCATGAACCACCGAGTTCGTTTCTCTCCAGTTCCGAGCCCCAACCACTAAAACCAGCAAAGTATTTACCTTGTCAAATAATGCAAAATGGTTAAGTATAAAATCAAGATGTAATGCCAAAATGATCAGTGTACAGAGTATACAAATGAACAGATACAGAGTGACATTCACCTTTGATACCGGGCACCCCCATGCCCATGCCAAGAGCAAAGAATGGAGCGTGAGCCCTGCTTTTATCGCTGCCTCACTCTTAACCCTCCTAAAGGGACTCATCCTCTTGTATCAGTTTATCCTTGACTATGTGTTGCGCTTTATGTGATATCAGCCGTTATGTTGTGTAAGCCGTAGCAGTGAGCGGTGCGGCAGATAAGAAGTTAAGTAGGGCAGATATGTTTAATTAGAACAGCAAAGACACGATTAGAACAGGCAACAAAATGATACATCCATAACAGAGGGAAGACGGGTGGAGCTAAAAGTAGCAATTCTGGAAGAAAACCTTTTAGAGGCGGCAAAAGACTTGAGATTGTTGTCAGAGCTACAATGCAGTGGTTTAGGTTAAAGCTAATTTATTAGTTAGAATGACCTAGTCCAAGTCCAGACTTAAATCTAGTTGAGAATCTGTTTCAAGACTTGGTCTTCATCCAGTCTGACTAAGCTTGTGTAAAAACCATGCATCATTTTCCTTCCACTTTATATTTGATCAGTACTTTACATTACTCTCATACAATTAGCAAGCTTCTAAGTATGTTTTTTATAACTACCTGTTGACATTCTCAGAACCTGTTTTGAAGGCTCTTCCAGTCAGGCATTTTGTGATCAGTGAGTTATCCTCGTCCAACCTGTTCAGTTGGCTTTGGGCTCTCAGGGAAACAGTGGTGTCAGCTGAGGCTTGTGTTGAACACAGATGCAGGATATGTCCACACAGGTTAGTACGGGACATTTATGCATATTTGTCAAGTTTTTCAGAATGCTCTTGTTGCTGCTTGCTGAGTTATCCTGTTAGAGATCTTTTCGAACAGCTGCTGGACGGTTGTCAGCGGCAGTTCAACAGCCAATGAATTACTGGGAGAATGGATGCCTCTCCAGGTGGCAGACAGAGTTTTCATGTGCATAAACTGGTTGAAATGCAATGAAACTCATTGGTTTGGGTTACGTTTAGACCATGTTATAAATTTGCCTGTGATGCGTTCAAGAAAAAGAATGGGTAACTTCCTTTAAGAGATATCTATCACCCTGTGGTGGTGAGAGAAAAGGATAGTGTCATCTCAAAAGAGTGTCAAATAGAATTTCACACACACCTTGTTAGAAAAGTATTTATTTACTATTGCAGCTCGGTGCAGCATGCTTTGTTAAAGGCAAACTTTCCACCCTGGCTTGAAGTTCCAGTTTGTGATCTTGTTCTAGTTCCACAAACTCTGGTTCAATGAAGCGAGCATAGACAGCCACGTACACTGCGGGTGTGCCTGAAACATTCTCCAAGAGACTGTGGATGGTGTGTTAGGTGTGTTGAGGCATACACACACGCTCTGGCAGAGTCGGACAGAGGCAGATTGTGCAGCCGTGCTCCCTGCCGTTTTGCACAGCTGACACATAAGAGCGTCAGTGTGTTGAACACACCCTCACCTCCTGTTCTTGGAAAACGACTTTGGTCTTCCTGATTTGTTTTACATCCTCCCTTTAGTGTAGACCTGAAACAGTAAAATATTACCCAGCAGTTTTATAAAACAGATGAGTGGACTTTGTCTTTTAGACTCTTTAAAGGAAGGCATGAGCTCAGGAAATCAGATCTGTTTAGGCTTTTGCAGGAGTGGTGATATACAGTAGCAGTGGTGGTAGTTTGATCGATGTGATAACCTCAGAATGGAGACATGCCTCTGCTCCTCCCACCACCAGCAGAGCACCGTTGGAGTACGGCTGTGTTTAGAAGTGACGTTCCTGCTCAGGGTTGGTGTGGATAGTCTGCCTCTGTCTTCTTTTTCTGCCCTGTGTGCATGGGAAGCTTCACATCTGGGGCCATGGTAATGACGAAGGAAGGAGGAAGTTCAGTAAAAACTGTTGAGAAGTTTCAGGAAATATGATGCAAAAGAGTGAAGAATGTACGTCTTCAGACTTCCAGGACGCAGCAGATATGAAGCTGGTAATACATTTTCAGGTTATAACTTCACCATTGTGCATATCATAATGTAGGAGACACACATTGAAGGAGTTGTTCATATTGTTATTGTTGCCCAAAGTTTGCCAGCAAATGTAACTACATGTGTTGCTAGCTGACCTAGCATGTGCTTCTGTGGCTGAACTTTTGGGACTTTGTATTTAAAACAGGTTCTTGCAGACAAACAGATGTTGTATGGACCTGCTGTCCTCATTTGACCAACGTCATACATGACAACATCAGCTCTGTGACAGCTGTTATGGTTAAGGTTTAACTTGAGCTCGGTGAAGATTATTTAAAGAACCTCTATCAAAAAGCCGCCCAAAACCAAGCAATAATTTACAGATTATGCATGAGCTGGGATGAGATTGCCAAAATCTGATAACCTAAAACAGTGCCGATTTATATCAACATGAAATGTAGAGTTACAGAGTTAGTTATCTTTATTTAAAACAGAAAAACCTGCTGTATATTATATAATCACAGTTAGAACAATGTTAATTTACTGGTATTTTGATAAAAACCTAAGCAGAAATTTACCATAGACACTCTACATTTAGTGTTTTAGGTTTTAGGTAAATATGCTTATTCCTTTTTGATTTTAAGCTCTTTATCGAGTAACAAGTTGCTTAATTCGCTAGGCTATCTACTACGGTAGCCAGCTTTCAGTTCTCAGCTGTAATTTTAAAATTGGGTTACCTTATAGAGTTAGTCTGGACTTTATAAAGTGAAGTTCTGGGAAGGTATTGTATTGGACTCCCGGTAGTCACAGGGGTTAGGGAACACAGCCGCCCGTGAATTGCTAAAATACACGAATACTTAAGACCCCCTCAAAAAACTCTTATAACTGCCTATTTTAATAGTTCACACACCAAATATACCTTGATATGCATTAATACGCACAGTAGAAACCATCTCAGCATAACCATAGATGCTAATATCGACAGTAGAGGTTGGTGGAACAATCCAAAATATCAATAATGTAGGTATCAGTATCAGATTGATACTAGTGTTGTAAGATCGATACTTTAGTTTCAGATTCCCTTTTGTAATTTTATTTTATTTTTGTATTGTAGTTTCTCAATTCTACCATGAAAAAGATTTTGCTTTGATTTCCTTTCAAATGATAATTTTTTGTTTATTTCGAAAACAATGCACACAAATTTATTTTGTTTTTCTGTTTCTGTTTATGTCAATATGTGACTAAAGTATTTTGTAGACACCTATAAACTTTGTCTAAGTTTTGTCCTGGGTTGTAATAAAATAATTCAAAAGAAAAGCCACAAAAATGGCTAAAGGACACAAGTTTGATGATATCTCATACTTAAATAACAAGTATCGGTATTGGCGATATTTGCCCTGTATTTTGATTGATACCAAAATATGCAATATCACACACTTCTAATCTACAGTATTTTTTATTTTTTGCTCTTGGGGGTACAGCCAATCTGCTCCAAGGAAAATAAATGGTTTTCCTGGATTGGCTGCTTTGTAAATGCCAGCCAATAGCATGTCAAGTAGCATTGCGCCTAGGTATTTTAGCTTTTTTTCCCCGAATATTTTAGATATGTTCTATGAAAAAAAATCTGTGAATAGGTGAGTTTTCTGCAAATAATTCGCAGTTACGTTCCACAGAAAATTCTGCAAATAGGTGAATCCATGAATACTGAACCGTGAATAGGTGGGGGTCCACAGTATTGATAATAGTTCCCTTACATTTAGCAGAAAGAACCATATCACTGTGAACTTAATAAATAACTGAACACATTCTCTAAGTGGTGAATGCTAATAAGCTAGTCAGTTGCAAACATTATCAGGGAAATTAATTTTCTACGAAGCACATGTTATGGATGTATAATTTTGTGGACTTTTCTAATCGTGTCTTTGTTGCTCTAATTAAACATATCTGCCCTTCTTTATTGTTTATCTGCCACACCACTCACTGCTACAGCTTACACAACATAACCGCTGATATCACAAAAAATGCAACACATATTCCAGGATAAACTGATACAAGAGGATGACACCCTTTAGGAGGGTTAAGAGTGAGGCAGAGATAAAAGCAGGGCTCTCGATCTGCTCATTGCTTCATTTGGTTCATCCTTCAGATGTGCTAAGTGAAGCCCGGTACCGAAGGTGAATGTGACTCTGCATCTGTTTCATTGTATACTTTGTACTTTGATCATTTTGGCATTAAATCTTGATTTTATGCATAACCATTTCTCATTATTTCACAAGGTAAGTACTTTGCTGGTTTTATTGGTTGGGTCTCGGAACTGGAGAGAAATGATCCCGGGGTGCACAGAGATGGAAAAGGTGCACCACATGTGGTGCAACACACATTTTCTCTGCTTCTAAACACTTAATCTACGTGATGAAATAGTTTAGTGTTATACCCAAAGGCAAGGGAAAGAGAAGTTCACCAGGTTTTCAGATGCATTTCAACCAATTGAGTCTATAACTCAGGTTCTTTTGATTACATGTAAATACTTGTACCTAAAATTGTTAAACTCCCACTTGAAATTATGCTTATAGCAAAATATACAAACTAGCAGCTGTTCGCAATAAACAAAATCAAACAATTTAAGAATCTCAATATAAATAAAATCACAAGAGGGACACAAAATGACTTTTTTGATGTCAGCTACACTCTCAGAATTATTCAATACCTTCATGACAAGCATTAGAGCTTCCTTTTTGCTGCTATGAACTACTGCAAACATAATGTGTATATCTAGACACCAGCATCTGGTGGCACTTCTCAGGAATCTTAGCCTCCTCATCAGGGGAAGATCATTCATATACTTGAATCTGGGAGAATCAATCATGGCAGGCCGTTCTAGCGCCTTAGGGCAGCTGGTTGTTGGACTTCTTCTAGCTTCTTCCAGCAGTAGCCGACTAGAGTACAGACATGCACCAGGAAGTCAGTATGGATTTGTGGGGGTCAGATTGGTATAATAAATGATTACAACTTGGGGGATCCTTTTTTATTATAAAATAACTTTTTATCCAGACCAGTTGTCTTTGTCTGGACATAACTGAGTCCCCCCAGGTATTGGGGGGAATTTTGAATTAGGGTGTCAATTGATCAAGGCTATGTTCCAGGAAGGATAAATGAGCAAGCTGCTCTGTGGCTTATTGCAAATGGTTGAAGCTTGTGGTTTTGCTTACCAGCTGATTGTCTTTAAAGGAAAAAGACAGGAGCCAAGTTTGATTCAGAGTATTTAAAAAGTCTTTGTGAGACTTTTCAGAAAATGAGTGAACTGGGGCTGGGGGCTAAAGAAAGAGAGCAGTATGCAGAGATGATGCCATGTGCTTGATAAGACGGTCTATTGAAATTAGAGATCTTTGTTTCTGCCAAAATAATCTTATTTTCCTTTTTGCACTTTCTAAAGGCTCTAATACCATCTGGGAACTCGGACAAAGAGTCCCCCACAATGGTTTCAGCCACATCCCACCCTTCACGGCTGAAGTATCTATCCCTGGGGGTGCTGGTGCTGCAGACCACATCATTGGTGCTCACTATGCGCTACTCTCGTACCCTGAAGGAAGATGGCCCCCGCTACCTGGCCTCTTCTGCTGTGGTGTCCGCTGAGGTCCTTAAAATCTTCACCTGTACCTTCCTCGTCTTCATGGAAAATAGTAAATGGGTTCTTTCTCCTATGGACATGCAATAATATATAAATGCTCCTCTATTCCTCATCAGACTGTATGGGGGGCCCTCAGCTCCAGTAACCAACAATTCTCTCTTTGTTTCTGTCAGAATACAGTTTGCAGGCGATGAACCTGCTGCTGAAGGAGGAGATTGTGAACAAGCCCATGGAGACCATGAAGCTGGCCGTGCCTGCAGGGATCTACACGCTGCAGAACAATCTGCTCTATGTTGCCCTGTCCAACCTGGATGCAGCCACCTATCAGGTTACACATGGATGTGATTGGTCAGACTGACTGTGGGTTAGCATTTTTCTTAGAAGCTGGGGAGCTCAGTAGCTGTTCAACCCATTTGCATGCTAAAAGCTAAAATTAAAATTACAAATACCTTCAAGTTTCACAGTGTCTCGTTATGATGCCTGATAGAAATGGTATTTAGTTTAGATTAGTACAGGTAAATGTTGCCAGGTCTAATTACTTGTAGGTTAAAGCAACAACAGCTATTAGCATCACCTTGTTACTAACCCTTGGCTGTCCTGTGACTCAGTGATAAGCTGGCTGTCTGAGGTGTCCTCTCAGCAGAACTCTGAACTGCCCTCTCCGGCCCTCTCCATTATGCAAATGATGTGGAAATATGTCGCATATGGAGGATGTGATACTAAAATGCTTTGCATGAATGTAGAATGCATATTTAAATGTGCTTTGTAGAATCAAAACAGGTTAAAAAGATGCTACATTACAAAAACAGTCATCTGTTTACTTTGAACCATTGTTTAAAATGTTCTGACAAAACCACAGAGACTGAGTGAAACAGTAGCTGGTTTTTGGCTTGAAATCAGGCTGGACTCCATCCCTTTCTTAAAGGGATAGTTCAGATGTTTTAGAGTAACGCTGCATTCAGTATACCTTGGAAGTCGGAACTTGGAGCTGGGTATGACCTCACACCTGAGTTAACAGCTTTCCAGTTAACACATTCAGAGAAATCGGGATTTCACCATGGCGACACCCAAGTAGCTATTGTAAATATTAGCCCAAGTAGATATTAGCAGTTTATAGTAACTCAGACTGGATATATTGGGGCAGAAACTATCTATTCTAGCAAATATGAACCATCTAAACTTGTGTAAGAGAGTTTCGATAAGTTTGTCACTGTTTTTTCAGCCTAACAACGTCTGTATTACTGCGCTAAAGTTACAATGTTTGAGGCTGCTGGCTGGCTGAATCAATCCAGCTGATCGACTGATAGTAAATCCGCCAGAAACATTTCCTAAATATACAAAACCAGTAAGAGTAGAGTAACATATGATGCAAAACCGAGAGGTGTACTCCACTCTTCGGATTCTTAGTCACAGCTGGCAAGTCAGATTGATACAGTCGACAGCCTTAGCTAGCCTAACTTTGTGTATTAACACCAATAATGGTTTGGCTGTGAAAACAGAGACAAACTTTAGAATTGTCTCTTATTAATATAATATCTACTAATTCCGAGTTGTTTTCCACAGATATGAGCTAGGGCAATCAATCAGTAGCAATATATATCGTGATAGACACATGATCAATATCAACAGGTGATACGTCTGATAGAATATTCAATATTATATATATATATATATATATATATATATATATATATATATATATATATATATATATATATATATATATATATATATATATATATATATATATATATATATATATGTCAGTTAATATATAGAATATTCACTGATTCTGGATCGGAATCCAGAACCGCACAGCATTCTGGGGGATGTAGGCAGAGGAAAGGCTTTAGCCTCTCAACTTCTCAGTGCCCAGCTAAGAAAGGTTGGTGGCATCAACTTACTCGCTCTATGGTTACCTAGCAATAGTTTGTTGAGTAACTTGCACAGCAGCAGTTCAAGGTTTCACCACCGTGCCTCATAACTGCTTAAAAATAAACAGCTGCGTGGAGTGAAAACTGTGGATAAAAGAGGAAAGGTCCCATCACCAGTTTGGCAGCATCAATTTGAGTTGTTTTAATTTGCTAAAATTACCTAAAACGGTTTCTTGTGTCTGACGAGCTGTTAACCTTCCATCATTTTGAGAATTTCTTCACTTTTTTTCAAACTCACTGCAATATGACATCTGAAACTTAGGTGCTCCAACAGAAACAAAACAAAACTGTTTTTGGAAAGGTTAAAACAGGAATTATCCTGGCAGTAAACCTGTTGAAATGTTATGGACAATGGTTAAAAGACGAATCAGTGAGGAAACTTAAATCTTAAATAATCTTTAATAAGAAGAGCAGAAAATCCAGCCAGAATTATCCCAGGAGCTACAAAAATTGCTGCCTCCTCTGAAACTTGCAAGGAAACAAAGTGCTAAAAAAAAACATGTAAGGCGCATCATTTAAAACCCGAAGTGAGAGAAATTCACTTAATCATTTTATGCAAATTTTATTTTTGTATGGTCTTCATTTCTGTCATACATCCACTCACACCCTGATAAACAATCCAGGGACATATCAATGTCCAGCCCAGAAGCATTCTTCCAGTTGGTGGAAGGAAACACTATTACTAGCCTTGAATTTTGTGTTTTAAAAGGTTGTGAGTTTTTCCCTTTGCTCTTGACTCATAAGAACACAACCTTAATTCCAGGAGCTCCTGGCTTACACATTAATCTCCAAGTAGAAGAAAAGAGTGTAGACTGGACACTACAGTAGATTAAATGTAAGACCAAATACAGCACTTGTCTGGGCCTTTGTTTCTAAGCTTTCTTTAGAGACCTGGAAATGTCAAGGTATTGTTTTCAGTGGAAAATTAGATGCAATGAATGCTCTGAAAAGGAAAAAAGAAAAACAACTGCTGGCAAATGTTTCATTTACATTCTTTATCTGTGATCCATGCAGGTCACCTATCAGCTGAAGATCCTCACCACAGCTCTGTTCTCTGTCTCCATGCTCGGAAAGAAGTTGGGTCTCTACCAGTGGCTCTCCTTGCTGCTCCTCATGGCTGGAGTCACTCTAGTGCAGGTAAGTCAGGTTAGTTGGGTTCTGTTGAGTTTGTTTATATGGTGAACATTCACAACCAATGGAATTTTGATGCACTTTCCAAAACAAAGGAGTCATCCAGGTGTGTAGAATTCACTCAACTTTTGATGAACTTTGCGATACTGTGAGACCTCTGATGGAGCCATTGCACATTGTCCAAGGGGGCCAGTGCCTACAAATAAGCGCTTTGCTGCTGTATATAAACTGGTGTGACTCGTGTGTTGTGAAAAAACATTTTTCCATCACAGGCTGAAAAACCAACTTATCCTAGCGCACAAACTTTTGATCAAAAAATGTGTTTTTTTAAAATTGGCATGTTTCCATTAAGCAGATTTATTTTTGTAATTCCAGTTTGCGCAATTTTATGGTTAACAGAAACACACCTATAGATGTACTGTGTCAGAGGTACTCTCTATGGGAGTGAAAAGGAGATCATACACAAAGGTATGGGCAGTAATAACTCAACCAATGTCAACGTTCAGGAAATAGATGAAGCTAAAGACCGAAGTATTTAGCCCTCTAACCTTTCTGTGGGAAAGAAAAGAGAAGAGTGCACAAACTTAATGGAACCAATAGCTCGGTACAGAAAAGAGATGGCAAACCACTGGGTCAGGAGTACTTTCTGTTGAGAGTACACACACGTAATGACAGCAATAGCTTCACCAATGCCTCAGTTTATGAAAGAGACATGGCAAAGAAGCACTGGGCCGGGAGTACTTTCTAAATAAAAGGAAAATAAAACCATAAGCTGATACTAGCTGACCCCAACATTGTAGACGTTTATCTTCTCTAAGAGCTCCACTATCTCTTCGCACATAAACTGTCTACCACTCTGATCAGAAAATGTGTTCTTATCATCTGATCTAACCCATGTTCATCCTCCACAGTGGCCTACCGACTCTACAGGAGAGCAGAAAGTACTGACTGCGGGCTCCCAGGTGGTGGGAGTGGTGGCGGTGCTGATGGCCTGCCTGTCTAGCGGTTTTGCTGGGGTTTACTTTGAGAAGATCCTAAAAGAAACCAAGCAGAGTGTGTGGGTCCGTAACATACAGCTGGGTAAGATTTTGAAGCCTAAAACCATGGTTATGACTGACTATGTAGCCACAACGAATTATTTTCAGAGTATTTGCAAGTTTCACCAAGTCAGAATTAAGACTTTTTAAGACCTTTTTAATGCCACCTTGAATAAAATTTAAGACCAAAACACCATAAATTGGGGATGGTTGGGGGATCCTGCTGCATTATAATTAGGCAAAACAGATTTATGGGGTCTTTAAGTGGCTCTTGGCAGCACCTTTGTGCTTCTCATCCTCCCACTGCATATGGCTGTCTACAGCTACCCCATAGTGCCAAGCTTAAAAGTTCTTTAGCACAACATGCACCTAGCCTTGCATGGGTTGGCAACAGGAGTGAGCCAGTGGCGAAAATGAACAAATACATTTGCGCATAAAGGGGTCGATACCCAAGAGGCACAAAGACATGCATATGTGGGCTAGTGATGAGACACAAGAAAGTTGAAAAATGTTGAAACTGTCGTCAGTATCACTTCCTGTGTGTTGGGTTTCACCCCAAGTGACCATGATTTTTGCCTGTCGCTGTCATTTGTTGAGCCCATCATCCATGATAATAAAGAGATAAAGAGCTAGCTAGCTAACAAGGGTATATTAGCCGCTAGTTACCGGTAGCCTCAACCACTTCAAGCCACAGAACGTAATAAAGATGTCAGCGCACAACTCAAATTCTTGCCTGACAGAAAAGTCCAACAAAAAAAAAAAAAAAACTACATATACGAGATTAAATAGTCCTGTGACGACAAAATTTAAGACATGTGATCAAAATATTTAAGGCCAAAGTACATTACTTTAACGTATTTCAGACTTTTTAAGGTTGGGCAGACACCCGGATTTTAAAGATACCAAGGTACCGTTTCTTGATGATCCTGTAGGTTGTTGTTCCACATGCCCCCGTTTCCCTCTACCTGCTTTTATTTGTAGTTTTTTTTGGATGACCTGTTTGTGGTCAGGTTTCCCAAGAAAGTCTTTCTACATCTGCTCATGTTTCACCACCTGCAGTCAGTGCCAGTGTTAGGTGTGCCACAGAAACAGGTTTTTCATGCCCAGCAGCCTTCTTTACCTTCCCTGTTCCTATTGTTCTTGTTTTTAGATAATGATTGGTAAAATTAAAACTACACATGTGTAAGAAGATTTGTATTTCTTTCTTGCTATAGTGAAACATTTGAACCTAAAGAAGTTTACAGTCAATAACAGAGCTTACAGGAAGATGTATTAAAGCAAATGTGGCCCAACACGGTGGATGCTTGTGTATTTCCTGTTCTGGAAAATCCTTACAGGAGATCTGAAAAGAGCTTTTTATGTTTATAGGGTATATATATATATAAGGGTATATATATATATATATATAGATAGATAGATAGATAGATAGATAGATAGATAGATAGATAGATAGATAGATAATGAGCATAATGCTCATTTTTTATGTTTATAGATGCATTATTTTGGTTATAACAGTTCTCCTGCACTTCCTTGCAATTCTTCTACACATTCTTCTGCAATTCTTTTTTTTTTTCAGTGATTTGCTCCAACAAACCCCTGACCTCTGTTCTCTCTTTCCTCTTCCAGGTTTGTTCAGCTTCGTGTTGGGCTTTTTAGGAATGATGGTGTATGATGGCCAGAGCGTGAGACAGTCTGGGATGTTTCAGGGCTACAACGCCATCACGTGGATAGTTGTTGTCCTGCAGGTTCGTTCGCTGCAACTCCAAGTTTTCATTTCCTGGTCGTAGAAAAAGTTGAAACAGTCTGATTATTGAAATGGAGAGAAAAAATATAATTCTTAACGACTTTGACTTTTAGTTAATTCAAAACGATTTGTATAAAAAATATACAGTGCCTTATAGAAATATTCAAATACCTTGAACTTTTTCACATTTTGTGACATTACAACCACAGAACACTGTATTTTAATGGGATTTTATGTCATAGACCAACACATAATAATGGGTAATTATCAGTGGAATTAAAATTATAAAGATCTTTTACAAATAACAAGCATAATGCTCATTTTTTATGAAGTCAACACTTTGCAGAACACCCTTTACAGAATGTCTCTACCAGCTTTTTACATCTGGAGGCTGAAATTCTTCTCAAGCTCAGTCAGATTGGATGGAACGTTATATTCTTTCTGAGCAGAGCACTCCCTTCAACATTCTTCCGGCTTTCTTCTTTCAACTCTAACAAAAACCAGATTCGTGGAGTGCATGACTTACCTGGGCTGTGGATCTCTGCAGCTTCTCCAGAGTAACCACTTGCCTTTTGGCAAATACTCTCTTTGCCCAACCTGTCAATTTAGGTAGACGGCCATATCTTGGTAGGTTCACAGCTGTGCTACACTCTATCCATGTTCGGATGATGGACTGAACAGTTCTCTGTGAGACGCTTAAAGCTTGAGTTTTTGTTTTATTACCTAATTCTGCTTTAAACTTCCTCACAGCTTTCTCCTTGACCTGTCTGCTGTGTTCCTTGGTCTCAATGATGCTGTTTCTTATCTAAGGTTCTCTAACAAGCCTCTAATTCCAGGAACCGTCTTTATACTGAGATTAAATTACACACAGGTGGGCTCTACTAATTTGGTTCCTTCTGAAGCAATTTGTTGCATTGGAATTTATTTAAGAGTATCTAAGTAAAGAGGGCTGGACATACATACTTGTTTCACTTTTAATAAATTTATTGAATATTTTCTACCCAAAACTCAAGTGGCATAGTTTTAGCTTCACCAGGTTCAAATTCTGTAAAAAAAAGAAAAAGAAAAAAAAAATCTCCTGTCAAGCACCTTTTGCTATCCAGTTATTAATCCGTTAATCCAAAAAATAACAGATCAGTCCTACACTGATGTTAAGTCAAGTTAAGAAAGGGCTGAGCTTTTCACGTGTTGTTAGAAGTATTTTTTTAGCTGCAGATGCATCCTTTGCTACAAATGATCAAGCGTTCACTAAAGGAATGCTATGCTATTGCATTTTAGGCAATAAAATGTTTATTTTCTCATGTAAAAAAGGAATTTAATTATTCGTTTATTTGCATCTTTTAATTTATTTCTAATATTATATAAAAAAAGACTTAAGTGGTTAAATGAAAAAATGTTCTTGGTGGTGCAGGGGTGGCTGGCGGGTTGTACTGTGGGTAGGCTCGGATGCGGGTTCCAGGCTGGTGCGGGCTTGTGTTCATTCTCGGGCAGCCTGGGGTTGCTCGCGTGGCCGGGCGGCTTGCCTGAAGTGGGGGCAGTGAGCTGGGCTCACGCTGCAGGGGGTGTATTCTGATTGACTGGGGCCCTCCTGCAGTCCCCCCAGTGGATGGGAGATTTGTGAAGTCTGTGTTTGGGGTCGCTTGTTTGATGTTTGTGCGCTGGTTGGGGCTGGCCCTTTGAAGGAACCTCGGGGCTTGTGGGGGAGGTCCGCAGGGTTGAGACTGGGGCTCGCTGGGGGGGTGGGGCTGTTTCGCCCTGGGACTGCTGTGGTTGGCTGCTGTGGACTATGTGGACTCTTCCTGGCCCATCTTTGGATGGGGTCGGCGCCGGTGTGTAGGCCTGGATTGTTCGGGTGGTGCCCTGCTCTTGTCCTGGCTGACGGGCTACTCTGCTGCCGAGGGTTGGACTATCTGCTCTTCTCCACCCCAGGGAGAAGGGGACCATCTCCTGGGTCCGGGGACAGGTTGCCCCTTGGGGGGGGACATTACCTGGACCTGAGAGTATAGAGTGTGTATGGGGAGTGAAAGTGGGTGTATGACATCTTTTTTATTAAAGTTGGGCGAGTGGATGTGAATGTCTGTATGTGAGCATGCGGATGGGAAGGTGTGATTGTGTTTGGGTGTGGCTGTTTATCTATCAGGTTGGGTTCTGGGCTGCCCCCTCTCCTGGATCATCTTGGGCCCCCCATTAAAAATGTGGGTCCTATTTCCCCCCCTTCACACTCCCCTCCAGTGGCTGATGCCTCTGCCCACCGGTGCGTTCGTGGCTCTTGGTCTCTGGGGCTGGGTGCTGGGGTATGTGCCAGCTCACCCTGGTGGCTGCTTGCTGGGGCCTGCGTGCCCTGGCTTGGTCGGGCCTCTGCTGGGGGGTGGTGTGCCCTCGGGGCTTGGGTCTCTTTGTCCATGGCCGTATCTGCTCCAGTGTAGCGGTTCGCCAACGGGGCCTGTGGGCTTGTTGCTGTGGCCCCCTCGGTCTCCTGCATCATGTCTTGCCTAAGATGCCCTCTTTTTTGGGGGGGGCTTCCAGTTCTCCCTGCGGGGTGCTCCTGGGGCTCCGTGCTTGGGGGGGCCGCTGGGTATCTGTGGCTCCGGTCTTCCTTGTGCCGTCTGCATGTCCTGGGGGGTGGATCTGTGGGCCCCCACACCTACTATTAAATAGTCTGAGGGAGAAACCTTATCAACACAAGCACACACACACACACCCACACACACACACACAGATGTCTAGATTCAGGTGATTATTAGATACACTCTCAGTCCTTGTGCTGTGTACTTTCCATTGAAATTATAACTGTTATTATTATATATGCATATGTTGTTTGTTGTTGTGGATTCTTGGTTTCTCTCTCCGCAGGTCTCGAGGCAGACCTCCAGGGTGTTGACTTGTTTTATCTCTATGCTTTTTTCTCTCCTCAACTTCTATCTTCTTTTTTTCTCTTTAAACTTTTCCTCCATCTTCCTCTCTTTCCTTTCACCTTTTTTTCGTCTCTGTGTCCATTACATTTGAATAAACCCAAAGCAATTTTTATTCAAGTTTTATATATATACCAAGGGGTATATATATGTATAAGGGGTATATACATCGTATAAGGGGTATATACATTATGGTGAAAGCTGTACTGCTGTACTTGTGAAAGCAAATCTGTTGGGCCTTACCTTGACATTCAGACGACAGTTCTGAGTAACACACTGCCGGACAGGACACATATTTTAAAAAAAAACAGCTTATTTTATTATTTGGGGCTATTAAAGAAGTTAAAGTAGGTGCAGCCGTGGTTTTACTAGTTTGTTTGGAATACATAAATACTTTCAAACTTGATGGGTTTGTGTGCAGGCTGTGGGTGGACTGGTCATCGCCGTGGTGATTAAATACGCAGACAACATCCTCAAAGGATTTGCCACCTCCGTGTCAATCATCGCGTCCACTCTCATCTCATATTTCCTCCTGAATGACTTTCACCCTACAGGGTAATTGTAGTAACATAAAGTAAGCATGAGTGTACCACTGTTTGTTTATTGGATTCATATAAATCTCTTTCCTTTCTGTTTCCCGCTCCCTTCCTCAGGGTGTTTTTCCTGGGAGCAGTGCTGGTGATTGCTGCCACATTTCTTTACAGCTACCAGGGCAAACCTGCCAGCAGCGCCGTCAAAGTGTAGTCAGAGAGTTCCTGTGAGCAGTGCAGGCTGATGGATGGGATGGCAAACCCAGCACCCCCCCACCGCCCTCTACCTCCCGCATCGATGGACTGTGAACTGTAACGACAGCACTGGTACTCTGGTACTTAGGATGCAGGAAGAGTAGAAGCAATGGAGCGATTTCAGCTGTACGTAGAGAAATTACGAAGGGTCAAATTTCTTTGCAGAAAATATGAGATCTTATGCAAAATATATGATCTTACTTGTAAAATGCTGACCGAGTACAGTGGAGCCGAATTGCCACGTCAACACACTGTGATGCAGTAAAATGAACTGTAATATGAACAAAGCAGTAGATATCAGTTCAGACTGCAGTAATGCGAGCTTAGGGTATTTTTTAAATGCATTTTTTTTTTTTACTTTAATGACATGGGAATGGGAAACAGCTTCTTTCTAAATCAGAGCATCAGATCTGTCAGCATCTGAGTCAGAGAGGGAGAACACAGGCTCCCCCTAGTGGTGAATGAGGAGGAACCTTGCTGCAAAGAGGAGGGGTTTACCTCTGCCAAGAGATGCTGGATGTTCTGTTTTTTCTTACAAGATGAGATAAATCTGATGAAAGCAACATGACTGCTCTGACATTGCTGCTCACCATCTCGGTATTTATTTTAAAAGCTTTTGTTCTGTTCTACAAATGCAAAATAAAGACCTTTATCAATGAATGAATTCAAATATGCTTCTAATTGATCCCTACTTACTTCAAAGTGTACATATGTATGTGAGAAGGGGCCTTGCTCTCTGTGTGTATGGTCACAGAGTGCAAGGTACACTCATGAATATTTTGAATCTTTTTTTCTTTCCCCTTCACTTCCAGTTGTGCCTCACTCTGGAAAACCAAACCAGTCTCTATAGCAACAGATGGCTGAGTAAGCTGGGTTCTGTGACAAAAGCAGACACCAAATTACCATGCCCTGGTTCGACCTCTGACTATTTTCAAGTGGTAGTTACACCAGTCTCATTTAGGGGGATTCATACTGTTTTGCATAGTTGTGCATTTTAACAGAAGGCCTTGGATTTGGTCATGGTGCATGTGTTTGTGGTGAGGTAAGGCAAGAAGGAGTGGAAAAAGTGCAGTTGGAGAGGAAGGTGAGGCGTGAACCTGGAGAGAAGCACAGATGGAGGATGAGTCACATGACAACGTGTGTGGAGTGGCAGGCATGAACTTGGAAAGCTGTTAGGATGAGCCGATGGACAGACCATAACCAGGACATGAACAGGGCATTTATCCATGGCTCCTGCGAAACAGAGAGGAGATGAGGAAGGCAGGGGCGTCCCCAGAAAGTTTTGTAAAAGGTGGCAGCTAATAATCTGGGGGTGGAACACCAAACTAAAAGCAATAAAGGAATTTTAGGAGTTTATTTTAGTATGTTGCTATGAACTTTAAAATGTGGGTACAATAAAAAACAAATAATAAAAAAAAAAACTCAGATTGTTCTGCTCAGTAAATTCATGTTTCCATGTACCTACAGGTGTATCTCAGTAAAGCAGAATAGCAATGGAATGTTACGTTTTCAGGAACTGAATTTAAAAAGAACAGTTTATGTGTAGATTAATTACAGACTGATATATTTCAAATAGGGCTGCACTGATTGCAGTTTTCTGGCTGATCACCGATCTTTAAACAGCCCGAACTGCCAATTCAAAATTTGGCCAATACAAGTTTTTTTGTCTGAAAATTCACTAAATATAACAAGAGAGTAACTAATTAGACAACAGTGGGGTGACTGGTGTTAACCTTGCACATTCTGTTTTTCCTGTTACACCTCTTCTACCACATTTTTCCTTCCACTCAGCATTCCACAAGTTTCAATAAAGTGCTTTGTGAACAGCCATCTTGTTCAGCAATGATCTTCGGTGACCTCCTAATGGACAACTATCTTTAGTCAGCAGATTTTTTCATTTGTGTAGACTATAACATGGGTGAAACATAAGATTTCGGTCTTATGTAAAATGAGAAATGGAAGTATGGGGTTTTCATTTGATGTAATCCATAATCACTAAAAATAAAAAGAAATACATGCTTAGAATACATCACACTCAGTATAAGGAATCTATATGATATGAGTTTAACTTTTTTAAATTGAATTCCTGAAAAAATTTAACTTTTGTTGATAATTTACTGATATGCACCTTTTAAAAGTAAAAAATCAGCAGATTCAATGTTAGCATATGCTTTTTGTAGCCCCTTTAATAATTTGTACATAGCTTTAAAGTACTGATGCTACATTTTTACCAAGATACATGATTCTTGTATTATCTGGATGAGTAATTTTTACTTTTTTTGTATTATATAATTGGTTCTGACATAAAACAGTTATAAAAATGTTGCTAATGCATCATCTTACTGTGGTGATGTCATGTTTTAGTAGGCTGGTTTAGGAGGATGAACTATGAAAGGCCAAAGGTTTAATTAATATTCCACAAAAGTGCAAAAGGACATCATGTATTGCCAATCAAAGTCAGTGGGCGGGGCTTACACTGCTCTCAAGTCAACCAATCAAAGGTTAGTGTCTATTTCACAAGTCACAGTGAAAGCTTGAATTATTTAATGCTGCACTGCTGCTGAAATAATTAAATAAGGAATGACTTGCATATGTTTGCATATGATTTAAACATAAAACTAATTCAGATTTTATTTTTACATTTAAATTACTGATCCATTTTAATAAATATGCATGAATGTATTCATTTCCAGTTTTATCTAATTTGTTACATATATAAATAGTTATTTAATCATTTATTTGTTTCTCAAATTTTGGTAGAGTTTGCATCTCTAGGTAGAGATGTGAGGACAGAAAAATTACACCAGCATTTATATATAATAAATAAACGTTGCAACTCTGAACCTTGTCTTTTCTTAAATTTGTATTCATAAAAATATTAGGCATACATGACTGCCAAGGAAGGTGGGAGCGGAATGATGACTTCTTAGAAGCAGTCTTGGTTGAATTCCAAACCAAGAAAACTATTAAGAATACATATACAATCCATTATGGGAGTAACTTTATCTGCAACATAACTTTATTAGTGCCACAATGGGTGGTGGACACCTCCAGCTACAGTAAGTGTCAGTGTGCCATATGGCAGTTTTCCAAATCATTTACACTGTACTTAATGTAAGCTTGTCTGGCATTTTTTTATTTAACGCATCAAGAGATCCAGCTCATCTTTAAAGTAATCTGACACCCACTGAAATACAGTATATCAGCTGCACAAAAGAGGCAAAAATATGCCAAAAGTTTGGTGTACTGGTAGAGGACTCCTGTGAAAACAGTAGCAGTAGTGTTCCCCTTCCACGTGGGTGCTCTCAGTACAATCTGATGGATGCATCTTAAACCTAAAAAGACTCATGTAATACCTAAGATTCCTTGAACTGATCTGAATACATCTTTTTTTAGCAGTACTGGGTGTGCTGAAGGCCTTTGTTGGCACCGATGAGGTCAAACCAGCCTGCATCGTATTTGGCTGACTTGTCAATCAAAACGTCTTCAGGTATCAAGTTATACAAAACAAACGCTGCTCTTAAACTTCTATAAGAACAGGTTTTTTTCTCTTTTTTTCAGTCTCCTCACTCTCATGCAATATGGTCTACATAAGGATGCGGAATGCAGTTCTTGTTGGCTAATACCTCTGTGGTACGTCTAAAAACTGGGTTTGTACTTTGCTAAAATGCAGGCAGAGCTAAATATGCAGTTCAAAACTTATTGAGAGGGGTCAGACAAGCCTTGATGTCGCTCAAGGTCCTCAAAGACAAATCGTGGGGTTTTCTTCTGACTGCTGTGTCAAATTCAAGATCCAACATCCGCTTTGGCTTAAGAGAACAGTCCACTTCAGTCCTCTAGAGATCAGGAGCCGCAAGGAAACCAGCGGGCACCGTGACCACTCCGCCCTCCCTTTCTTTTTCCTTAAAGGGAGCACCTATACTTTTGTCTGTGCAGGGATTTCACCGCCCCTATTTTGGCGGTATGACCACAAGCGGTGCCCCTCTCCTCGGCCTCCACATCAATACTTGGGCGTCGTTGGCGTTCGGTCTTCCCAGTGCGTTGGGAGGGATGGGTTCCTGGTAGTTGAGGATGTGCGGCTGCTCCTGGTAGGGTCGACCGACAAGCGAGGCCCTGGAGCCAAGTGGCATGTCTGGATCCACGGCGATGTCAACCCGCATCCTCCACCGCACCGTCTGCAACACGATGCGCTCCTGAAGAAGACAAGAAGGATACACTTGGTATGGTTTCGGAGCAGGGATGATACTCTTTCATTAATGAGAATTATGATGGTCTTGAAGTTCCATTATGTTATCTACTACATGATTGTTTGTCTTGAACTATGCAAGTTTGTCCAGGGAACAGCAAAACAAGCTTGCAACTAAACAGAAAACAAGCCTGACTAAAGTCTTCAGTTGCAGCCTGACTGAGTTTTAATTACCATTACAGGGGCTTTCCACTGTCCGTAATTCAGTCATTTGTAACTTTATACCAAAAGAGAAAAGTGTAAGAGGAGCTGATACCATCACAGTCTGTCTGTGTGAAATACAGAGTCGAGATGTACAGCCAGTGTTCTGCATTAACAGCTCGGACAAAACCGTTGATGAATGTACATGAAACGAAACGAAATGATCCCAGGTTCTTAGATTGATGTGAGAACAAACAGATGGCGTCCTCTCTGTGGTTTGGTCCTACCTTGGTGACAGAGTTCATGGCCACCAGCCAGGTGATGAAACTCTGGTCCCGGGTGATGTGGGTCAGCATTGGGGTGTTGCTGTTGCTGATGGGGACTGCCCAGGTCACGCTGGGGTAGAAGTTGTCATTCATGCTGACCGTCAGTCGAGATGGTTTGGACGTCGGGCCGGTCAGGGTCACCGTCTCTGTGGTATTGCCATACCAAGGGTAGCTGACGCCGTCCGAGTCGCTGATGGCCTTCACTCGACCCTCTCGTAGCTCTGGTAGCTCCCAGCTAGACCTGCACCGGGACAGGAAAAAGAAAGGTGAAACGTACCTTGCCTGAGTGAAAATGTGCAACGCAACATCAAAAAGCCAGGTGGTATCTTCTCCTCACATGCCAATATCACCATAGGTGTTGTAGAACTCCATCTGGGTACAAGCTTGTATCCAGCCCACCACCCAGGTTTCATTGCGGGGCACCGGGGGCATCACAACTCCTGCTGAGGCCCTGAAGTAGGGCGTCTTATAACGGAGCACAATCGGTGAGTTCTCCTCTATGATTGTAGGACACTGGTCAATAGAGGCAGACACCTCATACACCACGATGTTCTCCCGTCTGATGCGGGGCTTGCAGGCAATGCTTTGAAGGCAGCCCATAGTGCAGGCGACAAGCAAAAGGAGCAAAAACAGAGAAGGAGGGACCAAGTGATGCCTGGCCAGTATGCTCATCAGTCCCCCCTCAGGGCTCCACCCGTGCCTGGAGAGCAGACCTAAGCTTTTAATTGCACATCACCAGTGATTGGTTGGGAAGGAAGAGTGGCGAGGATGATTGGGGAGTGCCACAGTCACCACAGATCAAGCACATAAACATCCACCATCATATTTTCAGGATGGTGTGGAAAGTAGTTTCAGGGGAGAGTATATCACAGATCTCTGCAGCCTCCTCCCCCCGGTCTGTCTGCTGACTGCCGCACTGCCCTTGGCGCTCGTCCCCAGAAACTGCAATCCGGCCTCCCCTGGGCTGCTGCTTCCGCTCCGCCGAGCGTCCCCCGCTCCTGGTCGAGTCCGCACGTCCGGCCGCACGTCGGTGCCCCTTGATCCTGCTGCCCTGCTGCCGGCTCTGCGCTGTCATGTCAAGCGGCGACAGGGCAGCCAGGTGCGTCAGAGGAGGAGGAGGAGGAGGGCTGGGATGCCTTTTGTTCGCTCGGCTTTCCTCGGATTTGCCAGAAATTTACGCGGCGCCCTCAAAATCCAAAATCAGGGTCTTCATCACTCTGACCTACATGAAAACAGAAGATGCGAAAAGGCGAGCTTATAAAGGCGAGCCGGCGGGGATGTTTTAATGCTGTCCATCCGCGGAGACCCGTGAATGGTGCATCATGAATGGAGGCAGCGAGGCGGAATGAACGTGATAAAAGCATACCATCAGCCCCTCGGTTAGCCGCCTCATCGTTAGGCTGTGGATCATAACGGAGCGGAGAGCATCCTCTTCCAGCGGCGGGTCGCCTTGTACGGTTTGGAGCTGCTGATGCTGTGGAAGCAGTGGAGGGAGGAAGAGAGAGAGAGAGAGAGGGAGAGAGAGAGAGAGAGAGAGAGAGAGAGAGGGGGGGGGGGGGGGGGGGGGGGAGGAAGATAGGGAGGGGCGTCACCCGACCTCTGCATTGAAAAAAATAACAAGTGCACTGGGAGGGCGTGGCTACGACTCTGCATCACTCACCTTGTGGGGAAACCCCATTGGTGGATGAGGTCAACAGCGGAAGTGGAGCCGTCCTGTTCTTCCACCCACCGACACTACTGACACGCACTCACCGGTCATCACGGCGTCGTTTCCCCACTCAGTCCGTGCTGGTTTATGTTGGGCCGCTTGCTCGGTAACGCGCCGCAGAACTTGTTGAAGCAGCTGTCGCACATCATGAAGCCGAAGGTTATCTTCGTCCTGGGCGGGCCTGGCGCCGGTAAAGGGACGCAGTGCTCCAAAATCGTGGAGGTATGATGGGAGGAAAGACATGAAATCTGACGACTTCCGTGCTGAAAGTCTAGCTCGATGAAATGAGAACCGTGTTCGATGAAGCCCTGAATGGTTTGAGTCATTATTACGTTTTTATTAACGATGTAGTAACCATGTTTCATCGACTTCCGCTTGTCCTCTAAAAATAAATGTTAGCAAGCTAGTTAGCTTCGTTTTTGCTCTGATGTTATAGCCCTTATAAACTAGCAGATCCCGACATACCGGCAGCTGAAAACACAAATTTAATGATGCCACCACTTTCTAATGAGACGAACAAGAGCTTTCTGTACAGCCCCAGTTTTATCTCGAGCAAGCAGCTGAATGAATGAGCTAATGGTCCTCTGTCTGAACCTGGCGGAGAGCACACAGACCCAGCAGGATGTCGGGTCCTTCCCACCTCCTGATCCTGCTCAGTACAGCTGCAGTTATGTAACGATCAGAGCCGGTCTGGAGGGCACTTGGACCCCCTTCATCAAGCAGAAACATTTATTGGTTTAGTGACACAAATTGAGTTGAATGTACTGAGCTTAAAGCTTTAGCCACTTCTTATAAATGTATTTTCTCCCATGGAAATGTGGAACATGATCAGTACGTTATTGAAATATGCAAAAAATATATCAGTATATGAGGTAAAGAGCTAGCTGGCTATCTGGCTGCTAACCAGCTTTAGTCTACTCATTTTCAGCAAAATTGTCTTCGATAATCCTTTTAAAAATCTTTCTTTGTGGTTATATCTGTTTTCTGCTTCAGTGATGTCGTGCTCAACTTTCTTCCCTGGGCTTTACTGTTGCTGTGTGTTACTGTTGCTCAGAGGTCCTAAACACAGCTGACTGCAATTCAACCCGCAAACCATCACACAGCCTCCACCGTGTTTCACAGATTATTCATGGCACTGGATTTATCGCTCAGAGATTCCAATTCAGTTGAAAACTACTTTATTTCTCCCAAATGTCGTTACTCATATCATCCAAGTATCTTCAAAGAGTGGATGATGATGCTGTGGTCTGGAAGGATCTCCAGTAGCAGTCAGTCTTGCAACGAATCCAGTGAACCCTCTGACTGAAGACCGTTGCTGTCTGACAGTCTCATGGCATGCTTACAGCTCAATATCCAGGAATATTCCACAGTAACGTGTCCTGGATGACAGCATCACTTGTTGCCAAGCTCTGCTAATCAAACCTCATTTGCTTTTGCTGCTCCAAATATTCTCACATGAGCCCTTTCACCCTCTGTTTTCCTTTTTTTTTTTTTCAGAATGGGTTGTTCTTACACTGAGATCATTGCTAATGTTGGTTTGGAAAACAGTACTGATCCATTGTAGGAGGAGGCACCTCAGGAACTTTAAGAAAGAACATTAATCCGAAACTGATCGTCTGCATGCCTGATACGATATTTTGCCAGCTGGAGAGACTTTCACTGCCTTGGTGCGCATCATGATGCTTAAGGAGAAAAGTTTATTGCAACAAATCACATCAAGTTGCTCAATAATATGTTTGGTGATAGCATGTTTTTGTAAGATCATGCAGCCCTCCAATCATAGTACTGTTGGGATTCTTTATATCTTAATTTTATACATTTAACAAGAAAAATAACAAAAAAACCCAACTATTGCAATGGCTGCAGTTAAAGTGATGTATAATTAGTTAATTCTTTGTTTTTTTTTAATACTTGCTCACTTATGTTTTCTTTCAAAATGACAAATCTTCACCTAAAAATGAAATAGAAAATTAACTAAACAGCAGCCAAGTATTATAGATAATCATATCTCATAACAATTTTTCATAATGTGAACAAATCAGCTTCAAGAGAATGTTGTTTACACACCGGCTATAGAAGAAAAACCCGTTTCCACCTATTAGCTAAGCATCTTTCTTCCTGTCCTCTCACTGTTGTGCAGTTCCAGCTGTCTGTTTTAGCTGTAAAACCCGTTTCTTCCTATTTGCACTCCAAGTGGAGCACATGCTGGATGTTTGGTGGAGAGGGTTTATGATGGAGACTTTGTACCGCCCCCTAGTCAGAAGTGATTGGGTGTTGGCTGCCACACTGGCAGAGTAGCAGTTAGACCTGAATGACAGAAGCTGCTGTCATTCAGGTCACAAAAGCCGACCTTTTCCAAACTGCACACTTTCAGTCTGTACAAGCACTCATCATTTGTTTGAATATAAATGGAGGAAGGATTGGATACATTCCTCGCGTTTTAACCCTGAAGATCAGTGGATCGTATGAAAATTCTAATGTTTGTCTATATGTGTGTGTGTGTTTAAGGCCTACAACTACACTCATCTGTCAGCTGGAGATTTGCTGAGGGAAGAGCGAGGTAGAACAGGGTCTGAGTATGGACAGCTCATCGATACCTATATCAAAGAAGGCAAAATTGTCCCGGTGAAGATCACCATCAGCTTACTCAGGAAGGTACGTATCAGATCCAGGCCTCAGTGAAGCAGGTTCAGCATAATTCAAGGACATTTCAGGTTATCTGGGCCGTAAACACTGTGTCAGGACCCAGCTTATCATTAGATAAGTCAGCTTAAGTCAACCATATGGATTTGTTTTATTAATGCAGGGACAAAAACTTTTTTGTTATTTATTTATTTTAATTTAATATGACTGAAAGAACAGCTGCTGGTGTCAAAGCTGGAGGGCTAGATGGCAAAAATTGAGGGGAAAAAAGGAATAATAAGTCCGTCTGTATTATTGAAGTTGATCTGAAAAATTCAGTTTAAAACTGCCCTGCAGGCATATTTGAAGAGGAACAGGCTTTAGAGCAAGGGTGATCAAAGTGGGGCTGGGCCCAGGACTGATTTTTTTTTTTTTTTTTTTTTTTTTTTTTTTTTTTTTTTTTGCAGCCCCCGACCACAGTTCAGGAATCAATTAGGACGAAACTATGACTTTTAAATCAAAATCTTACAAAAGTGTTGATGCAACACAAAGTGATAATTTTTTCCATGCTTTCTGGTTTCCTTTGTCATGGTAACTAGGACCACATCTACTTATTGACTTATGCTCTACAGCAGTGTTTCTCAATTCCAGGCCTGCATGTTTTACGTGTTTCCCTGGGTGATTAACAGGCTTCTGCAGCACTTGATGGCATGTAGAGGAGTTCATGCAATCATTTGAATCAGGTATTCTGGAACAGAGACACATCTATAATATGCAGGGGAGCGATCTCTGAGGACCGGAATTAAGAAACACTGCTCTAAAGTCCACCTTGGTGGAAATGTTCTTCAGGTGATAGAAGGCTGACTTTATAACTGTCTTTATGTGTCTCCGAAGGTTCAGGTCTGAGTCCATCACCCAGATTTCGGGCCTGATGACGAGTTTGTTGTTGTAATAACTGAAGCTGCACACTGACTCTAGATCTCTTTAGGTCCAAAGATAATAACTTCAGTTTTGTTTCTGTTCAGCTAGAGAAAGTTATGGTGCATCCACGCATTGATTTGTTCTAAGTATATGTTCAGTGCTTGGTGGGTTCAGAGTCACCTGGTGACATCGTGAGGTAGAGTATGTTCTCTGCAAAGCTATGGTAGATAATCTTATTACTTGTTATAACCTGAGTTGGTGGGAGCATGCAGATATTAAATAGGAGTGGTCCCCCCGACCCCCCCAAACAGACTGACAGACGTGCCCACCAGCTCACATCTGCACCCCACTGCTGCCAACTTAGCAACTTTTTCACAATATGTAGTGAATTTTCAGACAAAAAAAATCGGTATCAGCCAAAATCGGAATCAGCAGGTCAGGCTTTTTTAAGATCAGTGATCCGTCAAAAAAATACAGTCGGTCTGTCCCTACTTGAAGCCCTCAAGGAGGTTGAGGGGATGACTCAACAAAGTTTATTTCAAAATTTTGTTTTTATTAGTTTAATGAAAAGTCCAGCGTGTCATAATAAACATTCCTGCAGCTGCTCCAAGCTGGCCAAGAGGTTATTTTACGGTCTTTAGAAGGTTTTCACAGCTGCTCTGCTTTTGTTTGCACCACAGTCATCCAAACCATCATCAACTGGTTCTCTATATTGTAACATCACTGTTGGTTTTTTTTTTTTTTTTTTGGTTGATCCATTGTTTAGGCCATGGAAGAGACGATGACCAAAGATGAGACCAAGAGCTGTTTCCTAATTGACGGCTTCCCTCGTAACGAGGACAACCTTCAGGGGTGGAACCAGGACATGGACGGGAAAGCAGATGTCAAGTTTGTGCTTTTCTTTGACTGCAGCATCGAGGTGCGTCACTGAATAGGGTAGCCGAAGCCCCTCCTGTTGATTTTAGTTGAACAGCTGCCTATAAGGATTTGATGTTATGTGCACAGGTTTGCATCGACAGATGTTTAGAAAGAGGGAAGAGCAGTGGACGCACAGATGACAACAGAGAGAGCCTGGAGAAAAGGTGCGATGTTGTCTGATGAATGCATGTTGTTCTAACCTCTAGTTTGATTTGTTTCTGTCTGAAGAAATCCAGATAGGCTCTGGCCTATTTAAGTGGCTGCTGGATACCTGCGTGTGTTGTTGACCTAATTTATGTCTCGTTCAAGTCCCTTGTGCGGCCCGACCCCAATTACTAGCTGCGATTTCTTTTCTTACGCAGAATCCAAACCTACCTGAACTCTACACGACCAATCATAGAGGAATATAAGAAACACGGCAAGGTGCGCACAGTAGACGCTTCTCGCTCTGTGGACGAGGTGAGAAAACGGCTCCCCTTCTTACCACTTGTCATTTTTCTGTTTCATTATTTTTAAAGCTCAGCTACAGCGCTTTGCAAAAGTATTTGCACCGCTGAAACATTTCCACATTTTGTCATATTATGATCTCATGATTGACATGCATTTTATTTGATGATTCGACACAAAAAGCACATGAACGAAGGAAACTGATTCCAGGTTTTCAACATTTTTCACAAATAAAAATCTGAAAAGTGTGGCATGCATTTGTATTAAGCCTTACTGTATCAATACATTTTTTTCACAAAGCAGCTCAAGCTCAGAATCTGTGAATGTTCAATTTGGACTTTGACTGGGCTATTTAAATGTATGAATATATACTGAAGTAAAGTGAGTTTTTTGTAGCCTCTAAAAGGTTTTCTTCCAGGGTTACCCTGTAACTAACTCCATCCATCTTCTCATAAACTCTGGCCAGCCTCCCTGTTCTTGATGGAAAAAAAGCATCCCCACAGCATCATGCTGCCACCATCACAGTTCACTGTGGGGTGGTGTGTAGTGTAGGTTTTCCAAAGCCCACAGCGTTTTGCATGTTGGCCAGAAAATTTTGTATTTGTCTCATCTGATCAGAGCGCCTTCTTGCATGTTTTCTGCAGTGGTGGGTACGGCTAGCTAAAGAGTTAGTTGTGCTAACTCTAAAGCACTAATCATAAACATTAGTTTCAATAACACTAAAGCTTAATACCAATACGGTATTTAGTGGAAGCTAAAGCGCTAACTTCAGTTCACATATCTGCCAGTGACAGACTACAACCCTTTAGCATTAATTTAATTTTGACATTGTAATTTACATGTTCTCCAATGTGCTCAAATATTTTATATATATATATATATATATATATATATATATATATATATATATATATATATATATATATATATATATAAAAAAATTCCCTTCTCACCCTCCACGGGTGGTCTTTCTCAACCTCTGAGCTCGGGTCCTCTACCAGAGGCCTGGGAGCTTGAGGGTTCTGCGTAGTATCTTGGCTGTGCCGAGAACTGCGCATTTCTGGACTGAGATGTCTGACGTTGTTCCTGGGATCTGTTTTAGCCACTGCTCCAGCTTGGGGGTGACTGCCCCGAGGGCCCCGATGACCACAGGCACCACTGTGGTCTTCACCTTCCAGGCCTTCTCCAGTTCCTCTCTGAGGCCCTGGTATTTCTCCAGTTTCTCGTGTTCCTTTTTCCTGATGTTGCAATCGCTTGGTATTGCTACATCCACCACAACGGCTTTCCTCTGTTGTTTATCCACCACCACGATGTCCGGTTGGTTCGCCATTACCATTTTGTCTGTCTGGATCTGGAAGTCCCACAGGATCTTAGCTCGGTCATTCTCCACCACCTTTGGGGGTGTGCCCCACTTTGATCTCTGGGCTTCCAGTCCATATCCTGCACAGATGTTTCTGTACACTATGCCCGCCACTTGGTTATGACGTTCCATGTACGCTTTCCCAGACAGCATCTTGCACCCTGCTGTTATGTGTTGGACTGTCTCAGGGGCCTCCTTGCACAATCTACACCTTGGATCTTGTCTGGTGTGGTAGATCTGAGCCTCTATTGCTCTGGTGTTTAGGGCCTGTTCCTGTGCAGCCAGGATGAGTGCCTCTGTGCTGTCCTTGAGTCCAGCTTTTTCCAGCCATTGGTAGGATTTCCTGATATCAGCCACTTCAGTTATTTGTCGGTGGTACATCCCATGTAGGGGCTTATCCTCCCATGATGGTTCCTCCAGCACCTCATCCTCTGGTCCCCATTGTTTGAGACATTCGCTGAGCACATCGTCGGTTGAGGCTTTGACCTTGATGTATTGATGGATCTTGGATGTTTCATCCTGGACAGTGGCTCTCACACTTGCTAGTCCTCTGCCTCCGTCCTTACGGCTCGCGTATAGTCTCAGGATGCTGGATTTAGGGTGGAACCCTCCATGCGTGGTTAGTAGTTTCCGAGTTTTAACATCCATGGTCTTTATCTCTTCCTTTGGCCAGCTTATTATTCCTGCAGGGTATCTGATTACTGGCAAGGCATAGCTGTTTATCGCACGGATCTTGTTCTTGCCATTGAGCTGGCTTCTCAGGACTTGCCTTACTCGTTGGAGGTATTTGGCTGTGGCTCCTTTCCTTGTGACCTCATCGAGGCTGCCATTTGCTTGTGGTATTCCCAGGTACTTGTAACTGTCCTCAATGTCTGCTATTGCTCCCTCTGGGAGTGAGACCCCTTCTGTGTGGATGACCTTCCCTCTATGTGTAACCATCCGACCACACTTCTCTAGTCCGAATGACATCCCAATGTCAGTGCTGTAGATCCTGGTGGTGTGGATCAGTGAGTCGATGTCTCGTTTGCTCTTAGCGTACAGCTTGATGTCATCCATGTAGAGGAGGTGACTGATGGTGGCTCCGTTCTTGAGTCGGTATCCGTAGCCAGTCTTGTTGATGACTTGGCTGAGGGGGTTCAGACCTATGCAGAACAGCAGTGGGGACAGAGCGTCTCCTTGGTATATGCCACATTTGATGGACACTTGTGCAATTGGCTTGTAGTTGGCTTCAAGGGTGGTTTTCCACATCCCCATCGAGGCTGCAATGAAGGCTCTTAGAGTCCTGTTGATGTTGTACATCTCTAAGCATTCAATGATCCAAGTGTGTGGCATTGAGTCATAGGCTTTCTTGTAATCAATCCAAGCCGTGCACAGGTTGGTGTGTCGGGTTTTGCAGTCTCGGGCGACTGTTTGGTCTACCAGGAGTTGGTGTTTGGCTCCTCTGGTATTTATGCCGATGCCCTTCTGTGCTGTACTCATGTATTTATCCATGTGCCCACTTATCTTAGCTGCTATGATGCCTGACATGAGCTTCCATGTTGTAGAGAGACAGGTTATTGGCCGATAGTTGGATGGGACCGAACCCTTTGAGGGATCCTTCTGGATCAGGATTGTGCGCCCTTCAGTTAACCATTCAGGGTGAGTCCCACTTTGTAGCAGCTGGTTCATTTGAGCTGCCAGTCGCTCATGGAGGGCAGTGAGTTTCTTTAGCCAGTAGGCATGGATCATGTCAGGACCTGGTGCTGTCCAGTTTTTCATACCTGAGACTCTTTCTTGGACATCTGCCACTGTGATAGTTACTGGGGCTTGCTCAGGGAGGTTGCTGTGGTCATCTCGTAGAGAGATTAGCCACTGTGCATTGCTGTTGTGGGTCGCCTCCCTTTCCCATATGCCTTTCCAGTACTATTGGGTCTCCAGCCTTGGTGGGTCTGCTCTGTTGTTATTACCCTGCCATTGAGAGTACTCTTTAGCTGGTTGGGTGGAGAAGAGCCGGTTAATCCTCCTGGCTTCATTTTCTCTCGTGTACCTCTTTAGGCGACTGGCCAAGGCTTGGAGCCTTTGTTTGGCAGTTTCGAGCGCTTCAGGTATGGGCATCTGGCTGTACCGCTTGGGTACTGGTCTTTTGATTGCACCTCTTTGGAGCTCTGACAATTGGCTCACTTCCCTCCTTGTTACCTTGATTTTAGCCTCTAACCGTCTTTTCCATGGTGGGTATTGAATCTCATGGTTGCTCCTATAGCCGAGCATCTCAAGGATCACTGATGCTGAGTTGTACACCAGCTCATTGGTTTCCGTTATGGTGTTGGTAGGGATCGTTCTCAATGCTGCATTCACATCTTCAATGAGACTTTCTGATGGTACTTCACTCAGCCGTTGTAATTGGCATCGGGATTGCCTGGTGTTCATTCGGGCCACGATCCTACCTCTCAGGTCAGTTGCTGCCTCGTTCAGCTGTGATGGTTCGTTCATTATTGGGGCTGCATACCCAATCTCCGGGTGGGGAGTTGAAGCTAACTCCCCTCTGACCTGGCGTCCTGGCTCCCCCTTGCCGTAGCATTTGTGTTGTACCTCGTCTATCTCAAGTTGTGACAGCATTCGCCGTTTGCGGATGTTGGAACACTGAGCTACTAGTTGTTTGGCAGTTAGTGTTGAATGGGGATGTCGACGTAACCATTCCTCCCGCATTCTTTGCATGTAACCCCTCTGACTAGGGTTACTTGAGTAGTAGCATTCCAACAGATCCAAGTTTTCACCTCTCGCCCAATTCCGTCTTGTTCCAGTAACCCATTTTTTGTGAAGGTGCCCTGGTTCCCCAGCACCTGACGCAGACCTTGTTTGGCCGGGCGACGTCTGAGCCGGTATGGCGTGTATTCCTTTGTCACTCATCATGAGGTAGGCAGTAGCGCGAAGGATCTTGCCTAAGGACCCACACTGGATATCTTAACCAAGCGACCCGGCCTGGATTGGAACCCCGGTCTCCCGGGTGAAGGTCGGGTGACTTACCCATTGAGCTACCCAGCCGCTTATGGGTATATATATATATATATATATATATATATATATATATATATATATATATATATATATATAGATAGATAGATAGATAGATAGATAGATAGATAGATAGATAGATAGATAGATCTATCTATCTATGTGTGTTTGTGTGCGTGTGTGTGTGTGGTGTGTGTGTATGTATATATATATATATATATATATATATATATATATATATATATATATATATATATATATATATATATATATATATGTCTTATTTTTTTTCCTGTATGTTTCTTGCTTGAAATAAAGTTATTGGGGGGAAAAAAAGGGGAGAGAACATGAGGAGAGGAAATGGAACTGCTGAGTATACAGGCTTCACCCACTTCAAAATAAGAGCATGAATATAAATGTCCACTTGAAGAATTATGAGATTTTGATAACCAAAACTTCAACACAGATGTCAAACTTTGTTTACAAAACAGCCTAGTAAATTGGTGCTTTACAATTTATCCGGATAAATTAGCACTAAGCGTTTTCAAAGTTAGCAAAAGCGCTAAGCGAAAAATTAGCTCCACTATTAGAGGATTAACTGACCACTGGTTTTCTGTGTCCCCTGTATGGCTTTTGTAGACATGAAACAAGACTTTTTTATATAGGTTTCTTCTTGCCACACCGCCATAAAGGCTAGATTTATGGACTCCTCGACTATCACATATCCTGTCGACTCTACAACTCTTTCAGAGTTACCGTGGGCCTCTTGACTGCTGCTTTGATTAATGCTGCCCTCGTCCGACCTCTCAGTTTAGGTGGACGGCCGTGCCCATGGGATATCATTTTAGAACCTAGCTCTGCAATGAAGGCCATATCTCATTACTATGAGCTCTTTTCAACATTTTTGTGTATTCTTGACCTAACAATAAGATTTTGACACCAGTTAAACAGTTAATGATCTGATTTTCAAGGGAAAAATGAACAAATATGTGTCAGGGGAACGCAAGGAGGTGAAAACTCGTCTAAGGTTGCCGACAGGAGGCAGTGTAGGGGAATGAAGCTATTTTAGTTGTAGTAATCATGGTTGTTATGTGAGATCAGCATTTTATACGTATTCAGTCAGAGAAATAGTTTTTTTGTGGTGTTTTTGATATTGTAAAACTTTATAATTATTATTTCAGTATTTTTTACACCTGATTGTCCGGTAGACTTGGTTCGTTTGGCGAACCAAGTTTCAACATTTGTTCCATTTTAAGCTGCTATGGTTCACTTTCAGGCTGCATTGTGTCAAACGAACCAAACCCTTTGAAAAACCTCTTCACCCCACCGCCTATGGTGGCGCTGCACCAAGAACCACTGAAGGAAACGACACAGAAACCTCTGAAGAAGACACTGAGCGCAACTTCCTTCTTCATGAAATCTAAACAGAAATGGAGTGGCGTCAGATTTTAGCGATTGTCGGATTTCTCTTTTGTCGTTGGTGGAACGATCCACTTCATCCTCTAGGGTTAGACTAACGTTTTTGTATTTACCCAGAATGCCCTGGGCTATAGCCCGCTTCCTGCTTTTGAAGCGGTCTCCGGTCTGCTTGGCGTTCACATATGCATTATATGCATTCGAACCACACCAGAGTTCACTTCATCTGAACCGAGACCTAGATTTTTAGGTGGACCAGAGCTCAGTTTTTTTTGGTCCACATCAGAGTTCAATTACGCATTCACACCTCCCCAAACAGAACCGGACTTTCTAGGCAAATGAACGAGAGTTTGATTAAAGAGGACTAAACAGGGCTGGTGTGAATGCAGCCATAAGTTGATCGTTTTTAGCGACAGATGCTAATGCAAGCAACCACTGGCGAGTTATCTGGAGCAACGGTGGTATTTACAGCAGCCTTTTAGACTCTAACAGGTCAAAGTGATTATTGTCCTTCACTCTTTTATCACAATAGGACTGAATAAAGCTGGATACCAGCCTTTAGCACTAGCGTGGTTCTGTGGAAACATGCCCATTTGTGGTGGAGTCAGAGTTCAAACCTCACTCCACACTGGATATAGAGGGGTGCTACTGAACGCTTTGTGTTTATTCACACTATTTTTTTTAATGTTCCGACAGAAATTCATTGAATGACCTGGTATATTTTCATCAAAAGAAAACAAGCAAGCAAATAAAAACAAAAGGATGTACTGAAAAATCACTGTTCTGAAAATGGAGGGTGCTACAGGAGAATGGGGTATCTGGCTTTTTGCAGATGATGTTGGCTTCTGTAGGCCATGATCTTCATCATGCACCGGAGCAGTTCCCTGCTGAGTGGAAAGCAGCCAGAATGAGTCTGAAGCCATGAATAAAGGGGGACTGCTCCATCAGGATGGAGCAGGAGTTGGACAGACAGACCGGGGCTTTGTCTGTTCTGTTGTGTTAAAGAAAGCACTGTGCCAAAATGCGAAACTCTTGATCTACCGGTCCGTCTACATTCCAACCCTCACCTGCGGTCAGGAGACCTGGATCGTGACCGACAGATCAAGACCCCAGATGCAAGCCGACTCCATCTTGGAGATAAGGATAAGATGAGGAGCTCCTTCATCTGGGGGGAGCTCAGTGTCAGTTAAGGTGGTTGCGGCCCCTCCCTTTGGATGGTGGATGGATGGTAATGAGGAGCGTTTTCATCATCCAGCTCTAAATGTGATGACGATAATGACAAACTTCAATTTTCCCAAACTCATCATAATTTTCAAAATGAATTTTATTTTATTTGCTCCTGTTTATATTTGTGTTGTGGTGAAAAGAATGGCTGGGAGAAGAACTTCTCCCTGACCTGCCTGCTGTGTTCCTTGGTCTCCATGATGCAGTTTGATCTCTATACTGAGTTATACTGTTATGAAATTGCACATAAATGGGCTTTGCTTACTGATTAGGTGACCTCTGAAGCCATTCAGTTATCCTGGGTTTCATTTAGGGGTATCTGTGTAAAAGGAGCTGAACACAAACGCATGCCCCACTTTTCAGATTTTTACATGTACAGGAAAACACACCTCACACTTCCACTTAAAGTTTGCTGTTGTGACATGACATAAAAGTGGAACGGCTGAAGCAGGGTGTATGGAGAATCTTTAAGGATTATACAGATTTTTCCTTTTTGGCCACTGAGGGTGAACGTAAGCTCCCTCTTTGTTTTCTCTCCTCCAGGTGTTTGCCGATGTGAAAGCCATCCTGGATAAAGAAGCTTGAGTTTCTTCAGCTGTCTTCAACATTCGTTTATCTTTTTAAGTTTCTTTTTATCCACTGCGTTTCTACTTTAATGCATTTCTTCGTCCTTCCAGATGGGTTTTTATGCTTGTTTTCTTTTGATTTTCCATGTCTTTTGTAAATGCGATGCTGTTCTTGCGAACACAGCGCATGTTGGTAGACGTGAGCGAGAGGCGGAGGCGCCCAGCGGCTACCCGCCATCGACCTGTCCTTGTTCAGAAGGGCTCCACAGCTCGGCGCGTCTCGTCTGGAGACGCTCATTCGTTGGTCAGAGACGCAGAATGTTATCATCAACAGGTATTTAGCACTAATGTCTTCAGTGTATCGTCGTAAAAGAGAGCTGTGATGCTTCAGACCAAACTGTCATGAAATGGTGACAAGGACCGAGTAGACTCTTTACGGATCTGCCAACAACCTTTCAGGTGTCTCAATAAATTCAATCCAACATCCGTCTCATGTTTGATGGGCAGCAGGTACAGGCCCGCGGCGGGTGCCACGCGGAGGCATCCGGCGTCTGGTTGGGGGGGGGGTAGGTGGGAAAGAGTGGGATTTGTCTTTAGCAGAATATTTTGTTTCACTTCAATGAAAAAAATGACATCTGGGACAAGCTGAAATATGTTGATGAAATTGAACATTTTTGTATGATGTGCTTGAGGAGAGTTCATAAAGATGAAAAAGTGAAAACAAACCACTGAGGTTGTTTTCTTTCTTTTTTTTTTTTTTTATCGGTGACGTTTTGTGACTTTTTTATTTTTTTTATATTATTTTTGTTATGATACCCACACGTAGTTTAGTGTGTATTTTTTTCCAATATACTTAAGTGTTTAGATAATCAAGAATAATTTATTATCAGACAAAGATAACTTAAGAACATTTTAAAAAACAAAATTTGAATCATTTCATTTATTCCGTTGGGAAAAACTATCCAAACCAACCTGAGCTTGTGTGAAAATGTGAAAATAAAATTTTGTTTCACTAACCATACACAGGCCTGATCACTGTAGAACCAAGAAATCACTTCAAGATTTCAAAAATCAACACTTCATGCTCTGATCTAAAGAAATGTCATAACAGATTAGAAAGAAAGTCTTTGTTGATTCAGAAATATTGTTTGACCTGATGAGAAAAAAGTGGAACTTTCTGTAAAACTAAGCATTTCAGTAGAAGAACATCATACTCATGCATGATGATGGTGTGGGGTCGCTTTCATCTTCCAGCACCTGGATGACTTGCTGTAACTGATGGAAGGGTAAATTCTGTTCAGCAGAAAGTCTGGAAGCAGAATGTCATCTTTCGAAAAATGCTTTTTGTATTTTCTCAGCTTTTCTTTCATCCTAAAATTTGTTTAATGACCTGAAACATTTAGACGAGAGGAAAAAAAAAAGGGACAAAGTGGAGAAACCTGGAAGAGGTAAATCCTTTTTCACAGCACTGTAAATGCTGTTGATTGAAAAGATCTGTTCAAGTTTTAATCAATATTTTACAGACATCACATCAGCCAGCAGGGGGCGTCATATCCCAAATTTAAATGCATGTTTTCGCAGTTTATGAACCAAGTAAACTTTGCTTCGTGGAAATACTTTTACTACATCTGAAGTTCTTTTATGTCACTTTAAGATGTTATTACTCCACTTTTTGTTTATGTTAACAACAGATTTGTTTTTTTGTGTCGAGTCATTTGAACTGAGATGAGTATAGAAAGACAGAAGAGGCTCCTTTCCCGTCTGTTAAACCAGCCCAGGCCCTCTAAGGAACGAGTTCATCAGGTCATTTAGGATACAAGCGAACCGAAACCATAACTTCGTTACCTACGAAGGTCCAAAATTCACTTAATAATTATAAAGTCAATTAAATCTGTCATTAATTTATTGAAACCTGAATATGTAATGATTAGATTATTCTAATACTAATATCATAGTTATTATATATAATAATAAAACAGTTTACGAAAAGATCAAATGTATTTCACTGTTTAATGATCTGGTCTCGTGCTGCAGCGCAGTATTAATTTATCTGTCGGCATTATTGAAGTCAGTGGGCGGAGCTAACGCTACGCACGTCAAGATGACTCGTCTGAGTTGAACTTGAATGTGGAGGTTAAACAGTCAAACGGACTATAGAATGTACCGAAATCATTATTTATGTGAATAACATACCAGGGATTCAAAAGTTTAAGGAAAAGCTTATTGAAATATATTTTTAGTACAATAATCACGGTTTATTTGTTTGTTTATTGAAATACGACCTTATTTATTTATTGGATTATGACACCTATCCTTCCATAAGATGCTCTCAGTTCCACTGATTCAAGGTGTTGATGACTCCAGAAATTTAATGTCCAATCAATGATAATATTTAACGTGAAAAGAAATCCCCTGAGGTTCCCTCTGCATGGCAGACATTTTTCTAAGTATAGTTACCATCTTATTTGTCCCTTTCTTACTTTTTGTTTGTTACAGAAAACTACAACAATAGATGAATATTCTAATTAAGAGTTTAAAAGACATCTTTGTCTCACAGCTAGTTCCTGGGGTGCAGTTCCATCACATATGAAAATGTGGGAGCACAATAATGGACAAGGACTACATTCAGTGATATCTGATTGCTACTCGTTTTTCCATGGATGGTTGTTCTGACGGTAACTGGACCATCTTGGACATCCTGAACACCTCTTCACTGTAACTGAACCTCTCACATTAAAGTTCATGATAATCCAAAGAACTGTTCTTTTAGGTGCAATATTAATAGATATTTTCTAACTTTGGATGTCATAGCTCTCCCTCTTTTAGAGCAACCAGGCTGCTGATTAGATCGATCGCGGGATTTTAGTTGGACTTGACCAGTTTCACCAGAGCACATGAGGTGCCTGTACTAAAATGAAGTTTGCTGATCTTTTTTCATGTTTGTTCAAAACCTAACATCTAAAAAAGTTTTTGCAATAAATTGATATGCATCTGATTGACCTGCAAAGCATAAGCTGTCACCACAAAAACTTAAAACATTTGCATTTGTGTCACTGTAAAAACTTCTGCAGATGAAATGGACTTACTGCTGGTCAGGATTTTTGACACTCAACTGACATTGGCTCACAGCCTCTTTGTCCAGTGCTGGGGTTAAAGTCTGGGATGTTTGGCATCCACAGAGCATCCAGTGAAAGGCATCGAGAAGAATGTTTTGGTGAAAACCCAGTCACTGATAGTATTGAGTAATGTACACTGTGTTGCACTTGTCTTTACACACACACACACACACACACACACACACACACACACACACACACTGGGAAAAATAAGTATTTGATACACCTCCTATTCTCCAAATTCCCCCCCTTTATAAAGAGTGGACAGGTCTGTCATTTTCATGATGGGTAAACCTCATTTGTGAGTGACAAAATAAATGTTGTCATTCACTCATATGTACATGCATAAAAAGACAGAGGCTTATTTGGGAGAAAATCAGCAGTTTTCCTTTAATGAACATAAACTTGACTAAATTATATTAGTGACCTAGGGTTATGGCAGGGATCATGTCAGGGCATTTTAGGGGAAACACAAAGGAACTTAAGGAGTGATGACTTTTTTCTTTTTTTTTCTCTATTAAAAATTGCTTTGAGTTTATTTCAAATCTAATGGACACAAAGATGGAAAAAATGAGAAAAGAAAGTGAGAAAGGTGAGGAAAAGGTTTAAAGGGAAAGAAGGAGATAGAAATAGAGGAGAGAAAGTAGCATAGAGAAAACACAAGTCAACACTCCTGAAGTCTGCCTCGAGACCTGAGGAAGGAGAAAAAAACAAAACCGAGAAACCATGGCAACAAACAACATATGCATATCTAATAAAAGTTATAACATCCATGGAAAGTACAATGTACAAGGTAATACAAGATGTATTTAGTGGCAGCTGCAGCCCAACTGAGAGTGCATCTGACAAACACCTGAATCTAATCTTAATAGATCTTAATAAAATACATAGAAAACAATGGCAACCTTGATGTGCTAAGAGCATAAAATGTCCTTGTTGGTAGTTATTTCTTTCACTTCCATCACTTTTTACAGACCATTAATCTGGATGAAAGATATCCTTAATAGATGTAATCATGTCAAAAAAACATATTTTGAAATGTGAGATAATTGGGGTGTGGAATTCTGTTTGTTTTCAAATCTAAATGATGCACCTAAAGTGGTAGCATGGCAACCACAGAACACTCCCAAGCCATTTGGTGCTCTTTTATATCTATAGATCTATACAAAAACGAAATCTAGAAAAATCATGTTTTATGATTTTTAAATATGTTTTTTTGCATTTCATTGCATTAAATAAGAATTTGATACAATAGAAAAATAGAACTTAATATTTGGAACAGGAACCTCTGTTTACAATTACAGAAGTTTCCTGTGGTTCTTGACCAGTTTTGCATTGCAGCAGAGATTTTGGTCCACTCCTCTGCAGCTTTCAGGGCTGTTGCTGGGCAACATGGAGTTTCAGCTCCCTCCAAAGATTCTCTGTTGGTTCCAGGTCTGGAGACTGGCTCGGTTGTTCCAGGACCTTGAAATGCTTCTTGTAGAGCCACTCCTTAGCTGCTCTGGCTGTGTGTTTCAGGTCATGGTGCTGCTGGAGGAACCAGGCACGACCCATCTTCAGTGCTCTTACTGAAGGAAGGAATCTGGCGACTCTTCTTCTCAATACAGTGCAGTCGTCCTGTCCCCTTTGCAGAAAGCCTTCCCAAAGCATGATGCTTCCACCCCCATGCTTCACAGTTGGGATGGTGTTCTTGGGATTGTACTCATCCTTCATCTTCCTCCAAACATGGCGAGTGGAGTTTATCCCAAAAAGTTCTATTTTGGTCTCATCTGGACCTCATGACTTTCTCCCATGCCTCCCCTGGATTATTTAGTCATTGGCAAATTTCAGACATACCTAGACCTTCTGTTGGCTGCAGAATTTTAATCCATGACAGCATAGTCTGTTACTAAGGTAACCGTTGAGACTGCAGTCCCAACTCTTTTCAGGTCATTGACCAGGTCATCCCATGTAAGTCTGGACTTACTTATATATATATATATATATATATATATATATATATATATATATATATATATATATATATATATATATATTTTTTTTTTTTTTTTTTTTTTTTTTTTTTCCGATTCTGTCTCTCACAGTTGAGGTGTCCTGACGAAAAATTGGGGCTGTAATAAATATTTATTTTTCCCTTTGCAACTGACATCATATTCATAATATGAGAGCTTTGGAGTAGTACTGGCCCTCTCTATTTAACAATATCAGCTTAAACTCTTCTGAGAAGATTTTCCACAAGGTTTAGTCGTGTTTTTGATATGAATATCATACCATTCTTCCAGAAACACATTTGTAAGGTCAGACACTGATGTCTGACCTTACAAGGGTCACAGTCTCACTCTAACTAATCCCAATGTTTCTAGGGGGTTAAATTTAATAGTTGTTTTGAAGCAGTCTGCATCCCTGAAAATTTGTTGCGATATAGTTTCTTTACATATCTAATATAGTTTTACTTCATCATTTAATCATATTTTAATCCAGTCAGGTTTTGTCATAAATATTTCATAAAGTTTAAGTCTCATAGAAATACTTTAACACCCAAAAATAAAGGAATGATGCCTATATGCTTCACAATACACATTTTAATGTCATATATATATATACATATATATATATATATATATAAATATATTTATAAATATATTTCATATGTATATTCGATTGCCATTAGAAACACATTTGCTTACATAGTACTGATATTCCTGAGTGTTTTAGCTTGAGGCCTGGTGTCTGCACATTAAAGAGCTTCATCTTTCAGATGAGGAGCTTCTAAACCAATGGTACCTTAACATGCATATGCATTACGTAATTAACCCAAGTACCAAGGCAGAACACACACAAAATGCAGGTAAGTACCAGAGCTTTCAAATGGTCACAATTAAAATGTAAATAATTGTCAGTCTGTGGAAAAAGCCAACAGAAAAATGTAAGGCACAGAAAATCTGCCAAATATGATGAGTGTTTTACGAAGCATATGGTTAAGTTAAAAAAAAAAAAAAAAAAAAAAAAAAAAAAAAAAAAAAAAAAAAAAAAAAAAAAATTCCCTCAGGGGGAAATGGATTGCTGCAGCACCAAATATTAGAAGAAAGAAATCACATTTACAAAAATAAACAAGAATATATAAAAGTGCCAGGAACGGGGTTTAAGAACATTTAACGCAGAAATACTCAAGCTAAAGTATGAACACAGATATATTACAACTTTATGGGCATGTGCAAGACTCCAAGCTCAAAAAAATTCTGTGAAAAATTATGATATGTACAACAAGTGGTGAGCTTTGAAACAGTTGACAGTCTGTAAATATTACAGAATGTACCACAACCTATGACACAGCAAAATAAAAAGCCCGCAGCATGACTGACAGTCAAGCCACTCCATGAGGGAAAATGTACCAAATGTTAATATATTCACACTCTGCCAGCAAATAGCTATCTGAAAATATATAATATATAGATATCTTATTTACATGAAGAGCTTTATGAACAAAAAAGTAAATCAGCATTATGACTGCATCAGACCAGTTACTGGGCAGGTTCATAGCTAATCTGAAACCAAAGCGTAACAGTGATTCTCTATCTGAACAACAAAGAGGGCTGACATTCTGTCGAGGTATCTGCACAACAGAGAAATACCCACTCAGATTCACATTCAAGACGTACATTCTGTTGTTGGGACATTCAAAATAAAAGCGCCAACTGGCGTCGCTGACACTCGGTTACGTGCATCGCTTATAAGCCCCAAAAAGGCAAACATTATATTGCGCGTCCGCTCTGTATTTAAGCCCTGTCCATAAGCAGCGGCCGGCGACTGACTCAGGAGGAGTTCACCGGGGCAGCGGCCATGTTGCCAGGAGACCTGCGATACTGAGCCTTGGTGTTTGTGACGGCGCCATGTTTCTGTCGGAGATGAAGCCTGAGCTGACTCTTGTGTCTGAAGTGGAGGTCACATTTTTCACACTGCAGGAAGGAAGCAAACAAACAAATAAATCAGTCAGACTGCTGCATTAAACTATGGAAGCCCATTTCCACCATGAAAGAAAAAATAAAAGCCCAACAGGTATCATAATTTACAGTTTTAAAGTCATAATTATGAGATATTAAGTTATAATTCCAACTTTCAAAGTCATATTTACAAGATATAAAGTCATAATTTTGACTTTCAAAGTCATAATTACGAGATATAAAGTCATAATTTAGACTTTCCAAGTCACAATTATGAGATATAAAGCTATAATTTTGATTTTCAAAGTTATAATTATGAGATATGACTTTAAAACTTATAATTATGTCTTCCTGTTGGGAATTTATTTTTCTTTCATGGCAGAAGTGGGCTTCCATATCAAACCGACAAATTTAACAGGAATACAGGAAATCTAAAACTAAAAGACATAGTTGTATTTACAGGACAGGGCCTGGTTTCCCCTAAGAGTATCTGAATGAGGGAATCTCTCTCTTCAGGACTACTGAAGGATCACATGGGGTCAGCAGATCAGTCTCCTGACAGTCAGGACAAACGGTGGATAATGAGGTAGGAAGCTTACATGATAAGGCTTCTCTCCTGTATGGATGCGCATGTGGCTCTTCAGTGTCTGAAGGTGGCGGAAGTGCGTTCCGCAGATCTCACAGGGGTAGGGTTTCTCTCCTGTGTGGATCAACACGTGGGCACGGAGGTGGGCGACCTGAGAGGAAAGTGACAGAAATGGTAACTGGACTGAGCCATAGACAGCGGTTTAAAACGGTTTTAAAGGTTGGTGCTTCTTGTTCTTCTCACCTGCACAAACCTGGAACCGCACGTCTCGCACTTGTATGGCTTCTCTCCGGAGTGAATCCGGGTGTGGGTCTTGAGGTTAGCTGGACGGTTGAACTGAGCCCCACAGATGTTGCAGTGGTACGGCTTTGCACCTGGAAGTAGGCACTGATAGGTTGAGCGAGGAATGAATGCAGCTGCATCAAGGAGTTTAACTTGATCGTAGAAGCACTCACCGGTGTGAACGGTCTTATGGCTGGCCAGGTTGCCTTTGTAGCGGAAGGCAGCCTGGCAGCAGTCGCACTTGTATGGCTTGTCACTGTGGACCTGACCCATATGGTCTTTCAGTGAGTCTTCCTCTGAGAACTTGGAGTCACACCCGTTGCAGAAGAAATTATTTTCTGCTAATTGAAATGAACAGGAGGAAACAATTTGAATTTAATCCTGTTTTTATTCAATAACATAATGTTTTAGTCTGATGACTGGTGATTCTACTCACCACAGCTAGAGGGGGAATAATCTGAGCACATTTTCATGGCCTCATCACTGCTGTAAGAGGCAGGAGTGAGGTGGTTGGTTTCCACGCGCTGAGGGCTGTCACAGCCAGAGGAGGAGAATCTATGTCAGAACAGAAACAACAGAGGACTTTCAATAAGTTATCCTAAAGAGATCCCTATTTAGTGCTAATTTATTCTGAGTTCTATCAGTTTTACCTGCTGCTGCAGCTGAGTTCACTCTGAGGCAAAGACATTTCCTGTCTGTGATTATTGGCTCCCTCTTCTGGTTGAAGCTCGTCATGTCCGCCAGATGCTTCGCTCCTGGAGGGGCTGAGAGAGGGGGACTCCACTTCTGCTTCAGCTTCAGCTTCAGCTCTGCCGCTCTGGCCCTCCTTCCTACTTTCGTCAGGGGTTTGGTTCAGAACAATGAACTTGTATTTCTTCCAGTTGCGGGCCTTGGTGTCTCTGGGGGAATCACAGGCCTGTTTCAGGCTCATCCTTGCGTTAATGCTGCTGCTGGACTCGGTGGGCGAGTTTGGCTGGCAGTCGGATCTAAGGGGGCTCTGTGGGCTACAGATGACCCCTTTGCTGTAGCTCAGAGTCGGTTTCAAACAGCCAGTTTGTGGGTGTTGAGTGTTGTGGCCCTCCATGGGAGAGGCGGGACATTGAAGGTTGCGGTGAGCTGCTGCTGGTCGGATATTGGAGGGTTGCGCCATGCTGGTGTTCAGGATCTTATTAGAACTTTCTAGTACCGTAGCAGGGATGTGCAGATCCCCATACACATGGTAGGAACCAGTGGTGTTGATCCCCGTGAAAACATTAGGGATGTACCCCCCACACTCCTGGGGGGACAATCTTAATGAACGGTTATTTCTAAAGTCTGTCTCCTTTTCCTCCACATGCTGTTTAGCAGAGATTTCCTCAGCCAGATTCGAGGAGTTATTCTGTTCCTCTTCCATCTGCATATTCAGAGCCTGATGTCTACAGAAACAAATCAAACTTCAAGTCAGATCCCTCCAGCTTTTCCAGAAACAACAACAGGATGTCTTTTTTAAATCTATCTTACAGTTTGCTTTACCTGGACTTGATGAACCTGTGGCAGGTGTCAGCAACATGTTCCATCTGGAGGTAGATGGCTGTGTTCAGGGTGGTCAAGGCCACAGAGTCATTCAGGTTCAGAAAGGAAGTGTACATGAAGTCCAGCAGGAGCGAGAAACCTTTGGGGTCCACTTTGGGGTCCAGGCTGATGGCACTAAGGCTTGCATTCTCAGGCTTCATGAACACAGAATAGAAGAAGCCACTGTAGGATTTCAAAAGACAAAAAAGGGAGAAAACAATTAGTTATCAGGTAATAGGTAATGAGGTGTGAAATTCTGTCTTTCTCAAATGCATACCTGCAGGCTACCAGGATGGCCTTGTGAGCATGAAAGATCTGTCCATCCACCCGCACCGTGACATCAGTCAGGAAGTTCCTGCTACGGAGGCGGTTGAAGTTAAGTAGGACATCGCCTGCGTGACGTGTGAATTGAATGCAGCCATCTGCAGTCGTGGCCATGCTGTCGCAATCTGTGCAGAGGCAAAAATATTCCAAAGCGGGTCGGTGAATACCGAATATAAGGTCATCATTGCTTATGTGAATAAATTCAACTCCAGATCCCACACATAACAAAAGCCATAGAAACCAGAAACTAATACAAATCTAAATATGAGTAAATGTTGTTTAGTAATTCTGTTGTTCATGTAATTAGGGTGGGGAGTACTATTTGAGGGCAGGGCCAGGAGTGACTGAAAGTCAGTTAAAAGAGGCACTATGAAGAATGCAAAAAGAAAGCATATTAATATAAAAGAAAAATTAAATACAACATTCTAACTCATTAAAGCTAGTATTTTTCACTCTTAAATTCTTGCATAAAATTGTTTATGAGTATAAAGAAAAATGTAAATATATGGCTGTGACAGGGCCAGGAATAAGTGACCAAAATTAAAAAAAAGGCACTATGAAGGATAAAAATCAAAAGCATTTGAAAAAAAAGATACATTTATCAACCATTTAAATGCTGCAGGTGAACAAAGCTTTCTGAAATGTATGCACTAAAGAAATACTATAATTGTTTTGTAGGAGTGGCTATCGCCCACCCTGCACTCCCTTCAAATCCCCACTCACAAGCCACCATTCACAACATTGGACACAACTTGGAAGGTGTTCTACCTGCGTTTTAACACAAGATGGCGCCATTGTAGACAAAAAAAACAAACAAACAAACAAAAAAAAAAAACATGTTTACCAAACCATGTGAAACTATGCTGTCTGTCAACTGGGTCTTAAGGACAGGACAGTAAAAACGATATATCTACCTAGTGCATACATACTGCTGTTTTTGCTGCAGGCCTAATCAATATTTACACACCCTACAAAGTTTTAAAATGAAGAGTTTTTCTTTTTTTAGGGTGGGTAAAATTAATTATAACTACTTTTATATTTTTTCCACAACCAAAAAATTAATGAGAAGTTTGTCACAACGCAACGGGGCTATTACGGGACACCTTTCTCATGTCTCCCTAATATGCTCAGACTGGCGCAGAGCGCGCGCTGGCAGCCTGCACTGTATGCGCACATTCTGTCCTTCCTGCTCAGATTGGAGCTGCCAGCGTGCGGACGGAGAGGTTTTCTGTTCCCCCACATCACAACTCGCCTAATTTAACCAGTTTACGTTCACCCCCCCCCCCCCGGGGGGGTGTTTCTAAACCCCCTGAAAATGTTACACTAAGTCCCATACGTCACAAATGAAAGATTGTTGATTTCAAGGAGTGGTTTACTTGTTACTGCGTAACTTCGGGCTGTTTGAGAGCAAGCCAGCACAAGCCCTGTCAAGTTTACAAATACAAGTGTTAAAGCTGTCCTGGCACCGTCCTGGTGTCTATCCAGGGTCCCGTTAAGTGTTTACAGATGGTTCCACTATCAAAACAAACAGCGAAAACTCTGCCTTAGCAAAGCAAACGTGGGTCGAATAAAAATACTTTCGCCGTAGAAAAAAGAATTTGCGCAGAAGAAATTAGAACTGAGTGAACCAGGCAGACCGGTACCGTCGCTCTACTGCTAAACACAGCATAACACTAAACTTGTGAAATAATAAACTTAAAAAGTTGAATAAAAAAATGGCGAACATTAAACTACAGGTTAGAAAATCAGCCAGCGCTAAAGGTTTGCTCAAAACAGCAGTTTGTACACTGAGCGGAAGCAGAAAAGGTCCATCTGAAGTACAAAAACACAGTCTAACGCTGTGCTTCCGTTTAAAACAACGCAACATAACTGTGGCTGTCAAAAACAACCACCACCGTTCACATATATCAGTTCACTTTCAGCTTAAATGTTCGCAAAATACGCTAAATAACTAAAATCTCCAGCTTGTCAGCAGCTGGAGCGGCTGCACATGCCCGTAACTTCCCTACACTTCTGAGAAAATAGGAAGAGAGAGAAAAAAAGTCACCTTATAAAAGTTTCCTCGAAACTCTGAGCATCACCAGTTCTGAGAATCCAGTTCTAAGAAACACCTCGGCTCAATTCTCGGAATTTCAACAGAAGGCTGTACCATTATTTGCGGAGAGGGGGAGGCTTTCCGTGCTGTACATCCCCTAAAACTGCATTAATATCACTTTATACAAGCAGGCTATGTGTATGTTGAAGATATGATTTCTTTAAGATGTTTTATGATTTTTACTGTGACATATGTCAACTATAAAAGTGCCAATGAGTAGGTTTGTAAGATTTACAAATCTCCCCGCGTAGTGGATGCGTCCAAGTGCAAGGTCAGCTGACCAAGTTATAAATACTGTGGGGAACAGGACAGTGCGTTGTCTATCAAAACTCGCCTAGGGTCCTATGAAAATTATTGGAAAGTCAGCCGCTCATGTTCCTAGAATGAATGATGTGATGTCGGCGTGTTTGTTGGTTTGTTTTTCACTTTTCACCAGCCACATGCTGCTAATTCAAGATGAAAAATTGATTTCCTTGTTTCTCAGTGGGGGCAGCAGCTTCATCTGTTACAGCTTCACACGTGTAATCGGATGAATGTCTTCGCTGGAGTAGAGAAACTGTAAACTTCAGACCATGTTTACGTGTCAGAACTGATTTTCACACATGTCTATGCTCATTGAACGTCATTAGACATATTCTAGATGTCTAATGACAAGAATCTTTTGCTTGTGTGATCTCATTGATTTATCACAGCCTAATACAAATATTGAGTACCTCGTAATGCATGCCGAGAAACCAAAGCTCTTTATGTATTTTAGTTTCCATCCATCCATCCATCCATCTAGGTTGCAGAGGAGGCAGGCACCAGATTCCAGCAGTCAAAGGGCAAGACACAAGATAAACCCTGGGTGGACAGTCCATTCCAGGACAGCAGAGAGACAGACACACAGGACAAATAACCATGCACACACATCTTGCAATTTAGAGTGACTAATCACAATAATAACAACTACTACTAATAATATCAATAATAGTAATATAATATTAATAATCCATCAGTGAGGAATAGGATATTTGTGACTAAGGCCTTGATGAGTATTGTGTTGCTTGTTTGTCAGAGATATAAATATGATGCAACAATCATTTGGAACAGGCTGTTTCATCGATAAGGAGATGAGATATGAAATATTCCTAGATGTTAATAAGGCCAGTTCCTTATTAACTGCACTCTCCTAAATCCTTGATGAATAATTACCTCCTTCTTGCACACTATGTCTTTTTTCTGTTTTGCTGTCTCACTTTTAATAAACACTTATTGGATTTACAGTGAATTTAAATCTGTTACATAAATTGTTTTCTAACTTGTGTACAAATAAACAAGGGCCCCATTGAAATGCTAAACACAGAGAATGTGACACAGAGAAGTTTTCAGTAGTTGCGGGCTCAGACCGCCTGACACTTATTATAAAGCCACAGCTGTTCCTCTTTAAATTGTAAATGAAATACTATTTGTATGTAAACAAGGACGTGTGTATTCCTGCTGTTTTTAAAGGTATTCAGTGTGTTTTCTTGTACAAATACTAAAACTAACTTTTGAAGAACATTCAAATTTAACACATATTTTATTAGAATATTGTGTGATAGATTAACACAAAGTAGTACATATGTGTGGTGCAAAAAAGCAAAATGATTCATGGCGTTTAATTTTTTTCAACAAAAAAATAATCTGAAAAGTGTGGTGTGCATATGTATTGATTCCTGTTTAATCAGATACCCCTAAATAAAATCCAGCATGACAAGTTGCCTACAGAAGTCAGATTTGCTTGTGTGAAAAAGTGTAAAAACCACAAACAGTAGACCCCTATTTGCAGATTTTTTTGTTGCACATGTCCTAAATATTTGAAAGAAAATTTAGCTTGGGAAGCTGAGATACCTAGCCACAAGGTAACTTGACACGCTATTGTCTGGGGCTTGCAAAGCAGTCAGTCCAGGAGCATCATTTTTTTCCCTTGGCACAGACTGGCTGTACTAAGTGCTAATATTGTTTCCACTGTGCATATTAATGCATATTAAGGTATATTTGGTGTTTGAATTATTAAAATATGCAGTTTTGTATGGGCATTTTTAGAGGGGTTCTCAACTATTCACTGATTTCAGCTATTCGTGACCCAGCTGTTTGTAAAATGTAAAATGTAAAGAAGTTTAGGAGTGTTTTTAAATATTTTATTGCCTATAGCCTTTTGGAGAACCATGTTCATCAGAAACATAAAACATTTACTTTTGATAATGATATCAGTCACTTTTATTACCATCATCATAAACATGTCCAAATGTTCATATCTACAGTATAATGACCTTTGTTTTTTTTTTTTTTTTTTTTTTTTTTTTTTATTATTATTATAAATGAGCTCCTAATAAATCTCCTTGACACTTGAGATCTTGCAACAAAGACAGTCATGTCCATCCTGCAGCAGCACAATTCACTGAAAACGTGGTGCAACATCAGATATTTTTTTCCTTCTCCAATATGCAAAAATAAATAAACACAGAGCAGCAAAAACAATAAGGTTTGTGATCATCATAAATTTCAACCTGCAGAGAAGATGAATAGTTTTTTTTTAAATAGCGTGCAGTGGAGCTCCACAGGTCTAAATTGCAGCAGTTTAGGTGGCTATGGCAACAAAGCAGTCTAGAAAACTGTTTTGCATTGCTGATGTTTTTCCCCTTGTGGTTATCTCTGGTGGCCCACGTTTCTGTGGGTGCAACATCTCCACATCCTTTTCTGCAATGAATGACAGGAGACAAAAAGTTGCTCAGTCAGGTGCAGCGCCTTGACAAAAAAACAAAAGAAAAAAACAAAAGCTAAGTCCGGTTTTTGGTGTTTTGTTCGCAGGCGAGAGGATGTATGGGTTTTGATTAATCAGCCTTTTGCCTGCTTGTATCAGTGCAACATCTTTGGCTTCTCACGAGGGTTTTGCTACAGTGCAAGAAGCAGATAGCAGATGGGAAACAGAATTCTGCATGTGGTAGATAATCTTCTCAAGAAGGTATCAACTGGATTGCAAAAACATGCAGTTTTTGTTTGTTTATGCCTTTTTTAACACTGTGCTGGAACACAAAAAGCATCAAAACTGCTAAATCCAAAAATGTGGATGTAATGAATCAAGTTGTGTTGTCTTTGCAATTTTGGTCTACAGAAACAGAGTGGACGTGTTACGCATAAACTTTTTCTGATGGTTTTCGCGAGATAATGACCTAATTTCGAGAAAACAAACTTTATTTTCTCGAGATCACGAGATGATTGGCGTGTGTGTTAAACCTGATTCCATCAGCCAACTGCATGCCACACCAGTGGGAGAGGACTTATTGGTGTAAGTCATAGGATGGATGTGTAATTCTGTGAATAATTCTGTGAATAAGTAATAGCGTAAACCATAATGACACCACATTGTTGGTCGTATGATTAAACCATTGGGAAATTAACTCGTTATCTCGAGAAAACGGTATTCATTATGTTGTTGTAATGACATCAATAACTCATTATCTTGAGTTAACCAACATGTAAATAAACATGCGAGTACGACCGCTCTTGGCTTCCATATTGGTCAAAGTCAAGATAAGCAAAAAAGTATTTTCCTCATTGCTAATTTCTTCTAGTATTTCTTTTTTGTCACATTTAGATGCTTCAGGTTGCTTCAGAACAAATGTAAATTGGCGAACAATTTTAAAATCATACAACGATACCCTTAGTAAACACAAAACCTATTTTCATATGAACTTCACTGATCAAGGGAAGAAACTAATAGGACTCTGTGTGAAAACTGTGTGAAAAAGTAATCACCCCCTTTGATAAATCACAATTTAACTGTAATTAGCCAGATTTTTTCATTTGTTTCACTAGTCACACTAAAGCCTGACTGCTGTATATATAGGATATAGCTTGAATAGAACCTGTCTGACTACATGAAGTAGGCTAAAAGATCTCAAAAAGTCACACTTCATTCTTCAGATTATAAGACTTTCAAGAAAATATGAGAAACAAAGATATCTATCAGTCTGGAAAGGATGACAAAGGAATTTCTATGGCTTTGGGACTCCAAAGAACCTCAGTAAGAGCCATGGAACAGTGGGGAACCTTCCAAGGACTGACTGGTTTACTGAAAGTACATCAAGAGCGCAGGAAAAATTCATTTTGGAGGTCACAAAAGAACCAAGGAAATCTAAAGCTCTGCAGGCCTCACTTGCCTTAGCTAAGGTCAGAGTGCATGATTCAACAATGGCCTCCAAGGGAGAGCTCCAAGGCAAAGACCACTGCTGACTAAAAAAAACCCAAAAGAAAACAAAAGAAAACACAAAGGCCATCTCACATTTACCAATAATGTTTCAGACAAAAGTGGCCTGGCTATTACTTTCCTACCCAGTTCCGCTCGATTCTTATCTCCCTTCAGTGCTCCATCTGGGATTTCTCCCACTGACCTCGATTTCTCTGGTTGAATTTTAACCGGGCCAATCAGCGACAGAAGGAGGAGTTGTGAAAGATGAGATCGATTTTCTGTGCTGTTTTGTTGGTCTGTCTGTAGTTTGGCAATGGCAGCAGAGGAAGTGAACAAAGTCATTCAGTCCGTGTTGGCCACGCTTCCAAATATTGAGCAAACAAAGTTAGAGCCAGAGGAATGTTTGAGATATTCTATTGCTGCCAATGATGGTGTGGCCCTATCGGCGTGCAGACAGTTGGTGACTCTCTGTTTGAATTGAACATACTGATTGATTGTTATGTATCACTGACTGCTTTGAAATAGAGATTAAAACTGATTTAATCTCAACCTTTTGTTCCTTGTTTCGAGGTACTGTGATCAGGTCTCAGCCAAGATAAAGACACTGGGTTTTATAACAGGTTGTTTACAGCACACGCAATTTCCATTAAGCTTCATTGAGCCGGTGCATTATATACATCTTTTGCAACTGGGTAAAATCAGCTCCAATTTTTTAAAACTTCAATAGAGTCCACGACCCAGCAAGTAATTGGTTCTCAATAGGAGAATGTCCTTCCACCGTTTATTTATTTATTTATTTATTTATTCATTTATTTATTTATTTCAAACAAACAATAACAAAGTAAAAACAAAAAATAAGACAAATAGTCATGCCAATTGACATGCAATTTTACACAATTTGTTCGAAAAGGAGCAGGCAGAAGATAAATTCAAATTCAAAGGATCTTATGATTTCCTGCCCCTCTCATATACATCAACATACAATCATTTAAGCTCCCCACACCAGATAAACCCTTGAAATATTCCCACATTAAATAATGCTTAACCTCACATTCTCATCATTGAATGTACAATTATTTACACATTATTAATATCAACAATAGCCTTTTTGGCCATTGAGAAACCCATCCTATATAACATATTTTCCAATCAGTTCATTTTGTGCAGTTTTTAAGCTGGTTTATAGTTGTACTTTATTTGACCTCATCATTTAACCGTTCCACAGATCTACCCCACACACTGATATTCAAAAACTCTTGCTGATTGTTCTAATATATTGTTTTTTAAATTTCCTTCTCTTGAATTATATCCCCCCTCTCTGTCACAAAACATTTTTTGAATATTGTGTGGAAGTTCATGGTTTCTTACTTTAAACATAAATTGTACAGTTCTGAATTTTACAAGGTCCCAGAATTTCAGTACATTTAATTTAAAAAATAATGGATTTGTATGTTCTCAATATCCCACTTTATGTAGTATTCTGATTGATTTTTTTTTTTTTGTATTGCATACATTGACTGTAAGTTTGTTTTGTACGTACAAAACAAACTTCCACACAGTAACTCAAATATGTTACAATGAGAGTATTATATAAAGTAAACAGTGATTTATTGTCCAGAACAAATTTTATTCTCCTCAAAACAGCAACAGTTTAGACTCAAACACACTTTGATTATGCAACAGGACAATGATCCGAAGGACACCAGCAAGTCCACTTCTGAATACTTCAAAAAACAAAGTGAAGATTTTAGAGTAACCAAGTCAAAGTCTGAGTGGGATGCTGAAACACGACTTTAAACAGGATGTTTATGCTGAAAAACCCTTCAATGTGGCTGAAATAAAACAATTCTACAAAGAGGAGCAGGCCACAATTCCTCCGCAGGGATGTATAAGGCTGATGAAAGACACTTTATGGCAGTTTTTGCTGCTAATTGTGGCTGAACCATATATTAGGTTTAAGGTGGAAGTTAGTTTTAACATGGGACCAGTTGTGTTTGGAGAGCTTTTTCCCTCTAATTATGAAATCATTATTTGAGAACTGCATTTTATGTTGTGTGGGAAAAAAAGCAAAAACAAAAGAAATCTGTAAGAGGCCAAATACTTTTTAATAGCAGTGTACATACGTAATCATGCAGTTTAATATAATGACCGACCAGACCTCTCTCACTGTTAGGGTTTCAGTGTCAATATATGAACTGAGACGTTCCTGAGATCAGCGTGATGAAACGATTGTACATGTTTGTTCTGAAGAGAGAGACAAAGCGTAGTTATAGTTGCCAGGCCCTGTGAAGACTTCAGAGCAATTTTTCTTAAAAACATGAAATAAAATAAGCTTTGACAGATCATGTGATGCATTTCCCTTTCATCAAACAGACCTCATCTTTCTGCAGGGCTCGTCAAAACAATGGCATTCATTTCACAAAAAAACAGACCTCGCTGGCTCTTTCCAGCCGACCCTGGAACAAATTGGCAGCAGTTTTCCCTCTCCTGCTCAGCCGGTTAAATAAGTCTGTCCCATGTGTTAACAAGTGTCTCCCTCCACCACCACCCCTACATACCCTCTGATGAACTCCACTGACCTGGGGCCTAGATGCAGACGGATAGCAACACGCCTCTCCCAAAACATGATCCAGACACATGGTTGCCTGACAAGGACTAAAGGTCGTGTCAGTAAAATACGACTCTTTGCCTTCTTCCTCCTTTTCCCTTTTGAGGAGGCAGGGGGGTGGAATATTAATGTCCGTTGAACTGACAGTGTGCCCTTGAATTTGGGGAATAGCATATATGATCGACTTATGGTGAAAAAAAAAGTTCACTTTTAATTTCCACTGTTAAACATATCAGGGGAACATAAAATGATCTCTTCTGGTTTAATTTAACCTCAAGATCACATAAACACACAGCAGATCCACCCTGCAATTACTGGCCAAAGAAAGGTAAACATGAAAAAATTTTGTGTGAAAAACTAAGTACATCCTAAGTACACCCTAGCTGCTTCCAGATGTGATCACCTCTGTTAAAACAGGAGTTTGAGTCGTTTGTTGCTCTGGCAACCACATTCTTAAGGTGGAAAGACATCAGCAATGACCTTAGAGTAGCAATTGCTGCTCCCCATCTTAGAAGGGTTCTGATTGCCATTTTTTTTTTTTTTTTTTTTTTTTTTTTTTTTGCAAAGCTAAAGATGATCTAAAAGTGGAAAACATCTAAGACAATCTTTACAGCAAATTCAACCCAAGGCCTCAGTTAGCATGTTAAATCCTGAAGGTCAGGAGAGTCCAGTGAGAAAAAGATTTGACAAGTATGTTCTATTTGGCTGGGTTGAAGGAAAAAAAACCTTTATTCTCTTTAACAACAGCACAGTTCTGATCTAGAAAATTTAATCTGAATAAATAATTTTGGGGACAATACTGTTTGGACCAAAGTCGAGAGGTTTGGCTATAATGAACAGCATCTGATGATTTGGGCTCAGTTGACCAGCCACAGGGCATGGGCACCTTAAAGTCATTGGGTCTACCATGAACTCTTCTGTTTACTAAAGTATTCCAGAGTCAAATGTGACTCCATCTTCTATTACAGCTAATCCTTCCCCAAACTGGGTCATAAACAGGTCAGTGGCTCAACAAAAAGTAGGTATTACAATAGCCTGGTCAAGATCTAAACCACCGGTCCAATTAAAACACTGTGGTTGGGACCTAAGATAGCTATGCAGAACCAGACGTCTGCAACCATCAATGAACTGCAGCAACAATGTAAAGACGAGTAGGGATGCACGATATATCGGCATCTAAATTAGACATATGTGATAGCGCATATTTTGGTATTGATTCGATACCAAGTAAATACAGAGCCAGTATCCCTGATACCAGTACCAATACCAGTACCGATACTTACATTATTTAGGTATATCATCAAAATTCTGACCTTTTTGGTGTTTTTCTGGTTTTTCCTTTGAATTATTTTGTCAAAACCTAGGACAGAATTTAGATAAAGTTCACAGGTGTCGACAAAATACTTTATTGACATATTTACATGATAAACAGAAACAATAGAAAAACAAAAAAAATTGTGCATTGTAAACAAAGTGTAAAAAAATTGTCATTTGAGAGCAAATCTAAGCAAAACCTTTTTACTATACAGTTGAAAAACTATTATACAAAAATAAAATAAAATTTCAAGAGGGTATCTGAAACTAAAGTATCAGTCTTATCACACAAGTACCAATCCTATACTGATGCCGTCTTGGAATCAATATTATTGATATTTTGCATTGATCCACCCACCTTTAATCTACATCCATATTGGTTTCAGTCCAATAAGTAAAGCTAGGTCGATATTAACAATCGATACTTATGTCTATCTTCTTGCTATTTGTGTTTCAGAAGGGGGAGGGAAGGGGGTTGGCTATGTGGTATTTGTTCGGTCATGTGACATGATAGTGATGCAGCATGGGGTTGTGGGTGTGTTTGACGGAAGAAGAGAAGCGATGTAGGGGGTGTGGTCGCTTTTACAAAGTGTTCAAAGTGTAGGGAGGTATATATAACATATATCGGTAAATATCTGTTATCAGCCATAACAGCAGTATTAATATCGGATATCAATATCGTCCTGATTTTTTATACTGGTACATTTCTTAAGAAGAGTGATCCAGAAAGTCTCAACATCTGTTTTAATGCCCTGCTAAAGCCTAGATCCCTTTTCAATATCCTGATGTGTAAAACAGTCAAATTTAAAGAGGGGTTACTTTTTCTCTCCATAAGGGTATCTGTTTTTGAAGGAAATGCTGACTGCTGTTTTGCAAACCGAACTGATTTGTTAGCATATGGAAATGTAAAAGAATCGATGCAGATTATTCATGAATGACACAAAGTTCAGTGTTGTCTGTGTTGCTTTTAGCAGCGGTCAATGCATGCTCTGCAGAGAACCAATAAAAAGCTCTTTACATGATCCATGTGACATTTACAGTGAACTTGGAACTCCTTTACAGGGGCATCTTTAGGACTCACTCACAGGTATATATTTTACCTGTAGGTGTTATGTCTGATAACTGCTGAACTTGAGGTTACTCTAACACATGAACAACACTGTGTCAAACTCCCAATAATATGTTGTTCAGCTTTGATAAGGACAATATATTCAATCACACCATATTTGATCTAATATGTGTGTGAAGACAGATATTTTCCACCCTCCGTTGTTGAAACCAGCCAAACTGGATACTAAGCAGACAAAAAAAATCTTAATGGAACTGAAACATTAACAAAGCTATAAAAGACAAACTACTAACTGCATTGCCTCAGATGTGGTTCACTGCAGTTAAAGTTTCGTATTAAAATAAATAGAAGCAGAGTTTGCTCCTTTCAGTATCAAACATTAACCCTGCTCTTCATTACTTACATTTCTGTGGCTTCCAGCTGCTGGCTCAGCACCAGAGAACCCGAAGTAGTGAACATGTTTCCAGCGAGGCCAGAACAACCTGCTCTCATAAACAAACAATCAAAGTCATGCCATGTACCATTACTCCACACTTTGTTGCCAGGCTTAATAAAACAGCCCAACAGCCATGTAATGATGTGGGCTATTACAATGTGACATTCTAGCATTTTGTGTAATTTCATGCTTTTTATTGTGACAGGATGAAACGTTGTTTTGCAAAAAAGGCACAACAAAAACCCAAAAAGCATGAAGAACATGCATAAATGTGCCTTGAGTCCGCATTTTTTGTTCATATTAGCATGAGGAAATCGAGCAGAGTCAAAATTTTACAGCCTTACAAAGGGAGTACTCTGTACTCAGCTCAAAGTCCATTTGGGGAATGCATTACACACAAAAAAACAGTCGAACAATAGCAGAGTCTTTCTAACATCTGGGCTACATTTCTTTCTATGAATGCCCAGACAATGTTTGAACAAGGATTTCCACAAATGTGGGAAAAAACAAACTTCCTTCCACTCCTTTCAAGCGTACCTACTTGCTAACCTAAGACTAGATAATTTACCCAAAGAACAATAAGAAATCAGTTGACAGTACCCCAAAAGACATTTGGTATTCTCTGTGTAATAGGAACTTTTCTGTTACTGGGACTCATACACATGCTTTTCTTTTGACAAAGGTTTTATTAAGTGTTAGGTTATGCTGAGCTGACTCTGGTTGTAGGCTTAGCCACATGGATAATGAAGCAAATCTTCCGTACCCCGTTGTTCATCTTTGAGAGATGTCTGCCATCCTCACTTTGAATATTGTAACTGTGCCCAAGCTAACCATTAGCTTGTGACCATACTTGCTGGCCATAGTGTTCTCAGTTATCAGAAACTAGCAAAACTCCCATTTGGAGTGCAAACTGTTGGGGTTCTTAATAAAGGCCCACGACGACACACACTGATGCTACATTCACTGTGTCTTAAAAGTAATAAGTCGGATCTGAGAGTGACATCACAATTTAGTTGAGTGAGTTTTATGCAAGTCAGGAAAGCTACAACGATGCATCTCTGCTCATTTTGTGGATTTAGATAACCAAACAGGGTGACAAAAAAGGCAAAATGTGTGACACTGATTCAGGGAGATTACTAATACTAGAACTGTTAAAAAATGGTTAATACCCCCAACTTTTACAGTGCTTTCAAAGCAAAGCAGTCTTGTTGGATATTGAACTTGGAACCGTTCTGTCACTTTGGAGGTTCTTGTTATATGTTCAACCGGGAACTTGGAGAATCTACACACACCAGCCACTTTATTATGTACATTTTTGCCTTCAGAACTGTCTTTATTCTTTGCGACACCATGATCTGAATCTCCTATTTCACCACTTCTCAAAAGCACTCTGTTGAACCCCCCCTACAGAATATTCTGATTTGATTAATTACAACAAATTAACCTCATAGTTCTTTTGGAAGCATCACAGTACAACTTGTTCAAACATACAACAGGCCAGTTTTGTAATGTACTTTAGTACCAAATATAGATCCCATTATTGGGATCATTTTGTTCCCTTTGGGGTCTTCTGAGGACTGGGACTCATGTTCTTGTGGTCAGACCTTATTTAATGTGCTTAAAGGGGGAATAAATGAATGGATGAATGGGGGCTTTGTTGAATCCAAAACCAGAAAATGTTTCATCAGCTGTAAGTGGATCAGTGTGACCTTTTGCTATCTGTATATTAAGTACATGATGGTGACAGAGAACTTGTGAGAACACTGTAAAATTTGCAGCGACTGAATCAGTTAGTCAAAGATCTTCCATTATAAAGTTCTTTGTTCCTTCCCAAAGTGTTTATGTCTTTATCTTTGAAATCGGATTCTTGCTGTTGCCTCGTTTCATTCCTGAAGCCTTTCACAACTCTGTGCATGCTGCCTGTTAATGAAGATGAATGTCTTGATACAAGACAGTGGAAAACTTCAGGCGTTGATCAGTAGCCAGCTTGCGCCCTGTAAAAGAACAAAACGGTTTCACTAAGCGAGCATTTATCGTGGTCTACCTTGGCTATTTGGAATGTGAGGCCATAAACGAGCAAAGTCAACATCAACACATATTGCAACATGACACTCCTCAGCCTTTATCTGTGGAAAACTACCAAGGAGCATGGTGTCACTATGGCAGATTCCCCTGTTGTTTTACAGCATGGCCTATGGGAGGAGGAGGGGTGGCGGAGTGTGTGTTTGTGTGTTTGGTTACATATGTATGTATGAGACAATGAGGTGCAGTTTTAATGTGATCCCAGGGAGCTTTCAGGTGGTTTCACCGTCGGAAAGTTACCTGGGCTGTAGGGCTGCTGGGAAAATTTGGATAAGGGAAATGAATGAGGGCTCACAGCTGTCATCTGAACCAGCACCTGTCTAATGACAGGAGAGTGGGAGGAGACAGTTGCTCACCAAATGATGGACTGAAATAGATGGGAATTTATCTCTTATTAAAATTACAAAAATATTGCGCACGATATCAGAATGAGGAGCTCGTCCCTCCTCAGTGCATTTGATTGCCCTCCTTCTTGTTCTGATTGAGAAGAAATCACTATAGTTATACCCTCCACTTAAAAAGTGAGAATTTCTCGTTGCAGTCAGCATTTCCCCTTTTTCTGACGTTTCCCCAACAGTCGACTGTTACACACATTGAAATGGTAGAAACCTGTTTGGTTGGTTCTTACCTTCTTCAGCAAAAAAAAAAAAAAAAAAAAAAAAAAAAAAAACCCCACAAAGCAAAGTGGGGACTTGACTGAATGTCACAGAAATTTGAGTGCTTTAGGAAGAGGGTGGAAAACAGCCTGCAGGGCTTTTGGGCACATTTTCTTGTGATAGTTTAGAAAGTGTGGAGGGGAAGTTGCAAAGTTGTAATGTAAAAGTCATACTTTTATATGAATGCAATAAAAAAACTAAATATTTCATAGTTTATAACTGTGAAGTGGAAGGCAAAAAAGGGTTTCCAAAAAGTGTGTATTTTTATAGGTGTTCAGCCCTGTTGCAGCACAAATAAAATGGAATAGAAATATACTTTATTCTCCCAAGTAACAGGAAATTGATTCAAGTAGGTTCACACAAAGATAAAAGAATTCGAAATAAATAAAAATCAAATTTAGGATTGTACAGTAAGGGCAAAATATGTGCAGTTATCAGAAATAGCGCATTCTGATCCAAGGAATGTGCAACTGATTTTATTTTAAATATACAAAATGTGCATTTGTATTTGTACATTAGGACAACAGAATACTCACAATATATGAAAAATGAAAACTGTGGAAACAACAGAGATGTGCAGATACCAGCAGAAATGTTATTTGAAATGGATAAAACTGTACAAATACCAGCAGGAATGTAAACAGTTATTGAGTTTGTTAGATGCAGTGATGGTTATAGAGTCTAACAGCTGCTGAGAGGAAGAATCTCCTCTAACGCTCTTTAGTGCACCTAGGATGCAGCAGTCTATCACTGAAGGAGCTCTCCAGCTCAGCAACAGCATCATAAATGGGGTGGAAGACATTGTCCATCAGTGATGTTAGTTTAAGAGAGTCCTTCTGTCTCCAACCACCTGCACTGTGATTTTTTTTGTACATTTATTCACTGGCTATAAGAATAAAAATCATCATAATTAACAGAAAAAAAGGCATGAAAACACCAGTCTGTGTGTAATTAATCTATATATTGTGTTTCACTAAGTGAATTGAGTTTTTAGCCAGAGTTCTTCTGTCTGGCCTTCTTGATAAGCTTATCTAAGGCGTTTGCACATTCTCTCCGGGTACTCCGACTTCCTCTCACAGTCCAAAAACAGGACCATTGATTACTTCACATTACTCTTGGATATGTGTGTGTGTGTGTGTGTGTGTGTGTGTGTGTGTGTGTGTGTGTGTGTGTATGTGTGTGTGTGTGTGTATGTTTGTGTATATTGTTATTTGTCCAGTGTGTCTGTGATGGCCTGGGGACCTGTCCAGGGTGTACCCTGGAGATATGCACCAACCCCCCTTGGACCCTTCCAGGATAAGTGTGCTAGATAATGGATGGATTGATGGATGGATGGATGAAAAATAAAATTAAATAAAATTAAATAAAATCACCCAACTACCTTCAGAAGTCACCTAATTACCCAAAAGAGTCCACCTGTCCACAAAAATTCTGATTCATTTTCTTTTCACTGGACAACGGACAACTATCATTTCCACAAAATCCTCTTAAAATACATTAAATTGTGTGTTTATAATGCAATGAAATGAGCATGATATTTACTAAAGAGTAAATCCTGATATGTTGAACTTTTTATCATGAAAACTTCACTGCTGAGGGTATTTTCCTGTCATGTTCCAGAGGACTGGTTTGAAATTTGAACACTTGTCAAAGCACAATAAGATCCAGAACAAGCAAAACCTCCCATCAGCCAGTACAAAAACAGGAGCATTAAAGGTCTGTGAGGAGAGGGATTGTGTTTCCTCTGTGTTATTGTGGAGATGTTTTTGTTGTACCCCCTCCCTGAGCACTTCTACTGTGTGTAAATGAACACACCTTTATTTGTATGTCATTGCAGAGAGGCTGCCTCCTCTGAGACGGGGACTAATTTGTATGAGATGGTTTCTTTTCATTCATCTGCAACATCTACCCCCATTGAGCTGGAAAATTCAATTCAAAGGGACTTTCATTGACAAAGTAACAGGAAGAGTGATGTTAATTTGTCATTATTTGTACATTGTAGAACTCTCAGATGACTCAAATAAATCCAGAAATCAAATCAAGCAGATTAATGCCCATAAAGATCAAGGGAGGTACTGAATGAGGGGGAAAAACGGATTGAAGGAAGCAAAGTTTTGAAGCTGTTAGTTGTGGTCTGAGTGCCATCTGCAGATGTGGATGATAGTGTCTTATGACCAAGATACCAAGTTTCATTGAATCCAGATGTGAAGATGTGACGTGAGAATTAGATACACTAACTCATGATTGCCTGAAAGCTTTATCTCGTCCCACGATGGTGAGTCAGAACAAAAATATTGTTTTTCTTAGCAGCCATGAGTTGGGGCCAGCTCTATAAGAAGTTATCTGAGGATGCCACAGAGGAGATAGAAGCACTAGGAGCTGAGGAGATAGAAGCGCCAGTTATGCAGCACAAAAAATCTCTACCTTATTGTTTCTAAGCATTACTTTAATTTTTATAAATTACTGATTGATTCTAGGGTTTTACTATCAGGACAGAAATTATGCGTGGTTAGAAAAAAGATGTGTTGCTAGCTTTACAGAAGTTCTGGCAATTTGCTGATTCAGAGAATATGGATGTGTTAACACAATGCCAAAAAAGAAAGATGTCAGCAATAGCCTTGAGCACTTGTTCTTGCCACACTCTCTAGTAGGAATTACAAAGCTACTTCCACCGTGGGACAGATTTCTAACGATGGCATGGTTTTTAGACAGCTGCCAATCTTCTTAAATTCACCCCAAGGTCAAACTATGCAATACTAAGGGTATTTTGTTGGAAACCAAAATTTCAATGTTTGTTACATTTTCAACTGCTGCGGTTCGCTTTCACACTGCACTGTGCCAAATGAACCAAACCCTTTGAGCAACCTGTTCACCAAATCGCCTGTGATGGCCCTGCACCAAGAACCACTGAAGAAAACAACACAAAATCCTCTGAAAAAGACATTTAGCACAACTTCCTTCTTCAAGAAATGTGAACAAAAATGAATTGCCATGAGATTTTAGTGGTTGTAGAATTTCTCTTTTGTCCTTGTCAAAAGACTATGAGCCATTTCTCTCTATATTGCTCGACTAGCATGTTTGTTTTGGTTGTATTTACCCAGAAAGTCCTGCACTTTAGTCCGCTTGGCATTCACATATGCATTTGAACTGCACCAGAGTTAACTTCAAATGAACTGAGGTGTATGTTTTTAAGTGGACCAGAGTTTGCTTTTATTGACCACATCAGAGTTCGATTGCGCATTCACACCTCTCCAAATGAACCAGACTTTCTGGGCAAACGAGCTAGAATTCGATTAAAGCGGACTAAACGGGACTGGTGTGAATGCACCCAAAGAGAAACCATAGGCGAGACTAGAGAGGCAAGTCCGTCACAGGGCAATAAAGATACACACACTCATACCTATGCCTGAGAGACTGGTGTGTTGAGAACAGATGTGTTGCTGTGCAGCTTGTTAAAGTTCATGATAGTGTAGGGTGACCAAACGTTCTCTTTTCCCTGGACATGTCCACTTCTCACCTTTTTGTCTGGGACATCAGGGGGGCTTTCTTTGATTGATGAAAATGGTTTTCATCGGGATCAATGGGCATACTTCAATTGACTGGTGCAATCCATTGAATGTGACAGCCTTTCATTCATGAGACGTCTTCCCCATCCTGAGCTGCTGCCATGTGGGTGGTTTTTATCTGTTCATAGACGGAACAGATAGCATGGGCTGTGCTGCTGCTGATGTTGACAAGATGCTTTAGGGATGATCAGGAAAGTAAATTTCCCTCATACCGTCCCCGTCACAACAAATGCGTTGCGGAATGCACCGAGCACTTAGCTGGCACATATGTTTCTGTGTGTGACAATGCTGCCAAAGATCCCATAGGTCACATGGACAAAAGATTCTATAAAAATGCTGTGCAAAGTAAGAGTTTATCTATTAAACTGACTGACGATGAAGACGAAAACTAAAGACTGGGGGGGTTCATTTTTTTTTAAGTGTCTTAATAAGACTGCTGCTTTTTATTTTTATTATTACACTGAACACAATTTCAGATTTTACAGAAGAGAAATTATTAGGGATGCACCAATATGAAAATCAGGGCCAATATCCATATACGATATCAATATCATAACTGCTGTTATGGCAGTATTTCCCTGTATCAAATATATATATATATATATATATATATATATATATATATATATATATATATATATATATATATATATATATATATATATATATAATGCTGGGCTGCATCACTATCACCGTCAAATGACTGAAGAAATAGCACATGGCCAACCCCCCCGCCCGGAGTCTCTCGAAACACATAAACAAACAGCAACAAGATGGAAATAAACATCCATTGTTGATTTCAGAGCAAGTATTATTTATCGGGCCAGTATCGATATTGTTGATTGTTACATTGAAGTGTTTCAGGATTGGGTCACGTGTCCTCTTTTTAGGAAATCAAAAGAAGGTCACCCCATTGAAAAACTAACTGTCGGGGCACGGAAGTAGAGGGGTAATGATTTGTGCTTGTTTTGCAGGTGCTTGCAATCATGGAATGAACCATGAGCTCCTCAGCATGCCAAGGCATTCTGGCGTTAAATGTGAGACCACCTGTGTGAAAGCGAAGACTTGGCTGGGAATGGATAGTGCAAGCAATGAAGCAATGTTCCAGAGGTTCCTCCACAGCAATGTGAAAGAATCACAGAGAAGGGATACTTCAGGTTATTGAATCTTAGGCTGTACTTCATTATGGTTTCATTTTTCATTAATAAACTATAGCAGCCTGGAATCTGTTGTGTTAAGCTGGATGTAAACAGATTTAGAGCCCAGTCGACTGTTCTGATGGATAAAAACTCAGAACTGAAAGAGGTTGTACTTTCTTTTTAGACTGCCGTCCTGCTGTGTTTTTATCACACAGCTGCTGTTGAAAGAAACTCCACCAGCTAGTATCTCAGTAATGGAGTGTGAGGTTCACACAGCCATTCGTCATAAAAGAGAGAGAAAGTCTCCCAGCCAAATATGATGACAAACATAACACAGCCATGCAACATTCCAGCCATTCTTGTTCCGAGAGCTGCAACTGTCCTTACATATGACATTCCTTACACATTGTCAACTGTGGACACAAATCTTGAAGCTTATGTAATGTTTTCAAGTGTATCCCTAAAAATGAAAGGTGTGGGATTTAAATGGGCTTCCTAATATCTGAAGTAGACTGGATGTGGAAATATACATAGAAGAATTTGATTCTTTAAGGTAAAGAAAAGAAATATACAGGAACTTTTTTTTTTAAATTAGTTGTTTTTTTCTCTATATTTAGCCTGTAATAGATGGGCCTTGCTCACACAGAGCCACATTATTTCACTTTGTCTCCAAGCAACAGAACAAAGTGAGGGACAAGGCTGCAGTTAGATAAAATAAATGTTCTCGAGGAAAAAACAACATTAAGGGAAAAGCTCAAATGTCTTTTTTTTAAATAAAAGAAAATTTCTAAAAATAATAAGCCTTAGAGCTATGAAAGAACATAATTGTGTGTGGGGTTTTTTTTGAGGAGTGGGGTGGTGGCATGGAACAGGAGTAATTACAATTAGTGTGATTTCCTTTTCCACCAAGTGATTCATGATTGTATAAACCTTAATATTTTTGTACCTTTTATTGGATATCTGACATTCTACTGCTCTCATTCTCTCCTGTGTTGTTTCCAGTGAGAAGGAGCTGCTGCCTTCAGGTAACCAGAAGGAAAGCATTCCATGCATGTTCGTGCCTCAGATACGTCTTGAACCTTGCTTGAACATGAAGCAGAAAACATCCTTGCATGCTGGTTTTATGCAACACACTGGGCGTCTCTAAGAGATCGAGGCTGCTTGCATAGTACATCATTAAAATTGTCTCTTAGTTACCTCTGTTCACATCTATGGTTGTGTAATGTGAGAGTTGTTCAGAGAACTAAATGAGCTGGTTTATGGCAATGATGTGGATTTTGTACTAATTATTAAAAAAAGAAAATCTATTAAAAACTTCACAGCAAGCATAGAGATTCAGAGATTTTCTAAGTAATTCAAAAGAGCGTCTCCATCTCAACCTTTAGGGCCAGCGTGAAAATAAAAACCTGCAGAATCGGGAGCCTCCTGTTAGTAAAGCTTGTGTTAGGCTACGAATTGAATTTTGTCCCTGTGTAATCCTTCTTTATCTCTTCAAAAGTTCATGATGAGACTAAAACAATCCTTAATCTGCAACAGAGGTATTTGAAATTTGTTTTGAATGCCTAACCCTCGGTAACTTTGGGTCATTTTAATTCTGTGAGACGATGGCATGCCACAGGACGGCAGTGCACGGCTGCTCCTCTCTGCAGGCCAGATCAGGAGATACACATGGCTCTGTTTTTGTCTGACAGTTGCACAGATGAGCTTTTGCTCTCAGGAATGCTGCTGCAACATGGAAAAAGGAGGGGGGGAGTTACTTTCTGAAACCAGATGTTATGCTTTTAATTATCTTTGCTGAACTGATATTTTGGACTTGGATGTTCAGCTGGAAGAAAATCCCAGCATTTTTTTAGTTTTACCCTGAAGCAGAGGATAGCCAAGAATAACCAAATTGCTGTAGGTTTTTAATCATATATTCAAGTCAAATTCATAAAAATAGAAGAATTTCGAGGAGATTCAGGAGAAACTAAACATGAGATGTAATACATTTTCATGCTGTAGCCATCAAGCAGACTGGCAACCCAATCTCCCCTCTGAATGTGTTGACAGAGTTGACTTGGCCAGAAATGCTTAGTGCGCTGAAGGAGAGAAGGAGAGAACAACATTAGTCTAAGGACACACATGTTAAAGATCCCAACTTTAACACTCAGAACATTTTCCAGACTTCTTTCAGTTTGCTCTCGCTCAAGAACAGTGAAGCCATCAAATACTCCTAAGTAATAAAACATTATAGCCACTGCTAAAGCGAATACACACATTGTCCTTTAGTTTTAAGGGGTTGTTATAGGGTGTTTTTAATGATGTCACAAAAAGTACCCACTGTCCATTTTGGAAGACAAAAAAAAAACTCCACAACCACGGCAACACGTGCAGGGATATCGGAAAAAGCAAGTCCATTCATCCATTGCCTATATCCACTTCTCTGTGAAGGGTTGCAGGAGGGCCTGGTGTTTATTTCCAGCAGTCATTGGATGAGAGGTGGGGTACACCCTAAACAGGTCGACAATATAGAGACACACAGGACAAACAATCATGCACATACTCCTACCTAAGGGCAATTTCAGAGTAATCAGTTAACCAAATAGTTATGTTGTTGGACTGCAAGAGGAAGTACCTAGAGAGAACCCACACATGCTCAGGGAGGACATGCAAACTCACCCAAGACTGGGATTCAAACCCAAGACCTTGTTGCTGCCAGGCAATAGTGCTACCAACTGCACAAAATAGGGTGGTTTTCAATGCAATTTTTTTATTTAACTGATGGACTATGCCCAGATGCCAGAGAGGCAGAGTGAATTAAGAAGACTTAGGCTGCAGAACATTTCATACAAAAATACTGAGATTTTTGTAGAGTTTTAAGCGTAGCACACAAAAGTTTACGTCTGATGAGATAAGAAATATGTCAGAGTAAGAATTTAACTTGTTTATTTAACTTTTAACAATTGCAACTGCCATGATCTTTTCATTTGAAAACCTACAACTCATCTCCAAAGTACATTATAATAAGCCTGAATTCAACATGTACCCAGGATGGAAATTTTGGATGCACTGGAGATGCCATTTATCATGGATATATGTCTATAAAGTATTGTTCTCTCCCAAAAATCACCCTGGTGATATCCAGTGAATCATAAACCACTCTTCCTTCAGGAAATATGACAGCAGTAGTAGAGACTGATATGAAAATATCTCCACCAAATCACATAAATAGTCTCATACTGTTTTTTAACAATCATTCTGCCTTAGTCTCGATAGTTCCTCTATTGACTCATCCTGATTTGTCACGAGTATCAGTAAATGAAGCTTGTTTTTCCTCACCTCATTGTCTCCAGTTGCTCTGCAACAGCTCAAGTTATTTTGTGTGAAAAAATAAAGAAAAAAATAAATTCTATTGTCTCTCCGTTAGCCATGTCTGGTTGTTGATCTGTTCTGCATGTCCTTCAGAGCGATAGGAAATTAGCTGAGACACAAATAGCAAAGTAATCAATGAGGAACACAAAGGATCTGACAGAGGATGTTTGAACAGAGAAGCTTGAATACCAGGGAAGATGATTAAGAAAATGCAATGATTCATATTTCTGAATGCTCTGCCGTTTGGGGGAAACATGAAGCAGGGTAAAAGCTAAACACAAGAGCACATAGAAAACAAAACCAAACATTAGGAAAATCAAAGTTCTGCTATGTAATAATGTAAAAACATACAAGAATAACACAAAACTGGAAACCAGAATGCCTAGTTGAACTCAAAGTGCCACAAATCATAGCAATCCTATGTGGCGACATGAATGAAAAGCACTATATATGGGCTGATCAAACTTGAAATGAGTGGATTTCTTTGTACCGAACCATACTTGTGCAGTCCTAGTTGGCCTGTCATAGTCTGTTACCTTCTAACTGAAATCTGCACAATCGGAGAGGAGGTCAATATGGAATCTGTAACTTCTCTGAGTGATGCATACTGTGACATGGGGGTAACTTTCTGGGACATAAAGTCCTAGGAATATTAGTGGCTATTTTGAATGTTTTCCATTGGTAAATATTTTCTTGTCGACAATAATGCTGGATACCGTTTGCCTCAGAAGTCAGAACAGGTCGCATTAAGTGACTGAACATATCAAGTTAGTAAAACGTTCAAGTCATAAGACTGTACACCTTGACAAGAGTCATAAGACTTGTTGTGTCATGATTCAGTTTTAGAGCATCCAAATGCAGGGGAAGAAAACAGCCAATTAAATGATTTAAATCATCAAAGGTGAAGAACTCACAGAGATGAAATGAGGGAATCAGGACATGGAACCAGGGTGATAGCAAACAGAAGAATACTGCTCAAGGAAACAGGTTAGTCCTAATACGGAGAAGGTGTGATTACTGACATGGAGACCAGGTGAGACTAATCTGGGGGATGCAAAACAGCTGGGGAAGATTCAGAGCAGGGAACTGAGGGAAGGTGACCAGTAAAGATAGAAATAAACAAGGGAGCTAACCAGGACACAAGAAGGCTCTAAATAACCAAACACCAAAAACTAATATTGACATTAGAAACTAAACCAAAATCCACGTAGAACAGAACGTAACAAAGAACTTGAAACACAACCTAACAAATGTGGAAAGCCCTAAATGGCAGCAAAAGCCCAAAGTAACCCAGATATAAACACAAGTAAGAACACAAACAGCTGTGAATCCTGTTATTTGGGAAAGTCTTTGTATTGGAGAGAGAACAGATGCTTGTTTCCAGAATTAACTGGTTTGGCAGCACTGCTTATGCTAATAGCTAATACTAAAGTCAACAACAAGCTGAGCTTCTTAACCCTGAGGCAGCCATTGTTTTTATATTTTTTTAAATAAATTTGTCTCTTTCAGTCAATTTTCTATGACTTATTCACATGCCCCATTTGTTTTTCTTTTTAACATGGGATTACACACCAGATGACCAAATCAGTCATGACAACTAATTGAACTGACTTAGTAAAATTAGAAAGATTGATCAAATTCCACCATAATTAAAATTCTACAAATTGTTACACCATTTATCATTAATTAAATTCTTGCAGCATGTTTTATGAGAATGGATTTTTAGAGATGCAGACATTTGGTATATTTGATGGTGCATCCCAAACATTGTGGAATATTTTACCTCCACATATCTGCACTGATCAGACCACAGAAGTCTGTCTGTTAAAAAAAAAAAACATAGACCCTATAGAGATTTCATCAGCATTATTTGGTTATTTTTAATTTTGTTTTTTATTTTTTAAATTTCTTTTAATGTTTGTTTGCTTAAATTGTGAAGCACTTTTGTTGAATGTTGCTTTTTGTGTGCTATATTTAAAATCCATCATTTACTTTTGTTTTGCCTGAACACAGAATACAAGCAAACATTACTGCATTAGATTCTACAATGATATTTAACAAATTAAAGAATGCTTTCTGCCTTTTTGTCAGAGAAAGTACCTTTTGAAAATAGCAACCTTTGACCAGGTATTAAACATTCTGTTTATTAGAATAGAATGGAAATTTTCTTTAAAAAATAGATAAAAATAGAATTAAGAATAACATAGTGTTTGGTAAGGGCAAAATTACAATGTAAAATACTGTGCAGTTATTAACACACTCCGATCCAAAGGAATGTGCAACTGAGAAGGATAATTTTTAAAAAATTTACAGAATGTGCATGTGTATTTGTGCATTAAGACTACAGAATATTTACAACACTAGTATATGAAAAATGGAACTTGTGCAACAACAGAGATGTACAGATACCAGCAGAATTTTTATTTAAAATGAGTAAAACTGTGCAAATACCAGCAGGAATGTAAACAGTTATTGAGTTTGTTAGGAGCAATGATGGCTATTGAGTCTAACAGCTGCTAGGAGGAAGGATCTCCTCTAACGCTCCTTAGTGCACCGAGGACGCAGCAGTCTGTCACTGAAGGAGCTCTCCAGCTCAGCAACAGCTTCATGCATCGGTGGGAGATATTGTCCATCAGTGATGTTATTGTAGGTAGAGTCCTTCTGTGTCTCCAATCACCTGCACTGGGAGTATTTGTGAGTGTGTGTATGTGTGGGGGGGTGCTTGTGTGTGTGTGTGTGTGTGTGTGTGTGTGTGTGTGTGTGTGTGTGTGTGTGTGTGTGTGTGTGTGTATTTGTGTGTGTGTGTGTGTGTGTGTGTGTGTGTGTGTGTGTGTGTGTGCATATGTTTTCATTAGCTGTAAACAGAAAAATCATCATAATTAACAAAAAAAGTATTGAAAACATCAATCTGTGTGTATTTATTCTATATAATGTGCTTCACTTAGTGAATTGAGTCAGTGAAATAAACTTTTCAATGATATTGCGAATTATTGAATGGCTCTTTAATCATTAGTGATTAGTTATTGCTAAACTTTATGGGTTGTGGTTGGCAGACAGACTTTGTTAATTCAACACAGTGTAATCACACCAAAGATGTTTACCCTCATTCCATCCCCACTGCCAAGCTAAGCAAACAAGCTGCTGTCTTTGAGTTCATAAATAGTTGTGAAAACATGTAAGTAGTATCACTGCTCAATACGCCTACCCATTGTGAAGGATCCTCATTTCTATTCTGTATTTTAGAGATAAACTCAGACCATAAAGTCTTTGGAAGCAAACTCAAACTCTGTTTCCTTTATCACTTTCACTCTTTTCATCATGTGTGCTCCAGCACTCAGGGTTATTTTGGTGGAATGTGACAAGTTCACCATTGCAGAAAGCCAAAACTGCGATCTCATCCGCATGATTTGCATCGCTGCATAAACTTTAATTGAGGTCCAGAAGAGCGAGGCAAATAACCACACTTTGAGGAACCGATTTCCGGCAAATGAAAAACCTCAGTGATGCAAAAACTTCACCAAGAACATTTAAGGGGGCTGTGTTTGAACCTTGTGGTTTGGAAAGTCTGTTATTCAGCATTTATTGTGGCATTCAACAGTTTTCCCATCCTCAAAACTGTTCACACTTGTCATGTCACAATCCCAGACTTTAAGGTGCTTGATTGGGATTTTATATGAAAGACCAACATAGGGTAGTGCATAATCTGGATGACCTGTATGTTGTGTTTCTTGGTCTCCATGAAGCTAACACCACAAAATAAACTGTCATTTTTTCACCTGCTCAACAATATTGCAATATTTTTATAAAAGTAGTCCAATTTTTTGAAGGAAAGCGATGTCTAGATTAATGTTGAGCCAAAACCTAAAAGGGGTTTTGAATGCTTGCCTCATTAAAAGAAAGGCATCCAGTTGCACATTCTTTGGGACTCATTTGGAAAAAAAATATACAAAAATTGAGTCTATTCTCAGCTCAAGAACATAATTTGGGTCCCTCCTTCTCGGAAATCACTTCCTGTGTTTGGTTGAGCTTCATAAATTAATTCAATGCAGATTTGGATACGTTCATCTCTGCTTTAGAGTAAAAGTCACAGGATAAATGTGGTCAGATTTACTATAAATTTAAGAAAATGCAAAAAGGTTGGTTATTCATTTAAAAAGTTGTCCACCACCTGAAGTAGCAATGCAGCCCCAGATCATGACACTACCACCACTATGTCTGACTATATAATCGTCTTTTTGTAAAATGCTGTGTTATGTTTTTACACCGGATGTAATGGGGAATTGGACTGTCCAGAAAGTCCCAATTTTGTCTCAACAATCCAGAGAACACTTTCCCAAAAATCTAGGGGATCTTTGAAATGGTTTTTTTTTTTTTTTTTTTTTTTTTTTTTTTTTGGTAAATATGAAACAGCCCTTTGTGTTATTTTTGGTCAGCACTGATTTTGGCCATGGATGCCACTTTTGCCCACTCTCTGTATTATTGTTATTTTATAACTGACTTTAGCTGAGAACCCATCCACACTGGGATGTTTTTAACTAAAACAGGAAAGTTTTTAACTGTTTGTGCCCCACATCCACATGGAAACAGCATTTTAGGGGGCCTTGCACGTTTTTGTTTGGAAACGGGTTCCAGAGTCAAAATTTCAGCCTCACGTATTCATGTGGACAGCAAAAAAAAAAAGAGCCCAACCTCCAGCCTGACCTACAACCCCAAGCGCGTCATATAAGGTATACAGAACAATAATAATAGTGGATTAGATGTTCGTGGTAGAGCTGCAGCTACAAAAAGTTTTACAAAAGACTCCACTCACATTTTGTTGTTTTCTTGTAGTGTTTACTGCTAACCTCGTCTGGATGTTTTATGTGCATGTCCCATACTCAATGTTTAGCATCACTTACAGGCCTGGGGAAGTAAAAATAGCATTTTGGGCCATTCTCTGTGTTTCTGTGTGGATGAAAACATTTCAGGTGTTTTTAAAAACCTACAAACCATTTTATTAAAGTTCCCTTGTGGCCTGAGCCATGGGAGGCCTGCAGAACATCAGATTTTGTTCTGAATTCCTTAGTGACTTCCTGGATAAGCCATTGATGCATTCATGGAGCATTTTTGGTGGACTGGCCTCTCCTGAGAAAGTTCACCACTGCTGCATGCTTTTTCTATTTGTGAATTATGGCGCTCACTATGATTTGCAAGAATCCAAAAACCTTAATAATGGCTTTGTAACCTCCAGGCAGATAGATGACCTTTTTAGCATACTTCATGTTTAAGTGATTTCTTACTTCTACTGGTCAGACATTAATCAGGCCTGGACGTGGTTAGTGAGAATTTCACTCAGCTTTCCAAAAAATGTGGTTCATCCCAATCAATTCATGATTTAACAAGGGCAGTATTTTCCCAAATGACCATGTTGGTTTGGATGGCTTTTCTCTTAAAAAATGAAATGTTGAAAATGTCATTTTGTATTTACTGAGATTATTATGATTTAGAATTTAGAAAGATAGAAAGAATGATTTTAAAAAAGCAAAAATAGAAGAAATCTGTGAGGGGGGAACCACATTTTCACAGCACTGTATCTCCAAGGTGCTAATAAGAACGTAAAAGCTCTGAGTCTCTGTTCCCTCCTACTGCAGAGCACTCACTTGGCAGATTGTTTATTATGCTGTAAACAAGCTGTAATTACTCTTTGCTCAACGGCGCTGTGGTCCTGAATGATATGCTCTCTGTTCCGCCTGTGTCAACTCTGGCTCACATTCCCACCATTCAAGGTCGGCCCATGCCCCGAACCAGTAAATCCAGTTTGAGGAGTGTGATCTGAAATATGACACTGCGTGTTACGTGCTGCTAGGCTTTACGTGTAAAAATTTTCCAGGGGTTCCACAGAATTTTATCGTCAGAGATAAAGATGCAGGAGGAAGGAAGGAAGGAAAGAATGAAAGAAGAAAGAAAGAAAGAAAGAAAGAAAGAAAGAAAGAAAGAAAGAAAGAAAGAAAGAAAGAAAGAAAGAAAGAAGAAAGAAAGAAAGAAAGAAAGAAAAGAAAGAAAGAAAGAAAGAAAGAAAGAAAGAAAGAAAGAAAAAAGAAAGAAAGGAAGAAAGAAAGAAATAAAGAAAGAAAGAGAAAGAAAGAAGCAATGATGAGAGTACTCCCCACTCAACACATGGGTCAGGATAGAGTTCCAAGGTATCTCTTTGGTTTCACAGGGTTCACTGAAGCTCAACCACAAGTGTAACTTGACCTGGAAGTAAACAAGTCTTTTGCACAGGAGCAAATGGGAGACGTGAAAGGGGGCAGCACCATACATGAAACTTATCATCGGGTGCTTTTGGGCCCCACTGTCTCGTCTCCGCATTTGACACCTGCAGGTGACAGACTTCCACGACATCTCAGTGTCCGCCGCTGGGATCGGTTTGCCCGGAGGTGTCGTAACGTGGACAAAGGCCAGGGTGGAAACTCAGTCACATGCCACGACGCTGTAGACACCAGCCCCTGTTAGGATCCACGCTGCTAAGTAAAATAGCTGCTGGTCAGTTTTAAGAAACGGTTGAAATTTTCCACTTGACACATCAGTTGTAGGGATTTTTTCCTGCCTGAGTCTGTTTTTACCTCCTCGTGCAGATGAAACGCCTCATGTACAGTTTACAGTCACAAACCGGTGGAGATCTGGGTGAATTGAGAGATCACATTCCTTTGTCAGGATGACCGAGAGCTTTGGAGACCAGCACATGAGCAGAAAGCACATTTTTAAGAGACTCTGGCCTGAACTCCTGCTGTCGATTCAAAATAACTATTCAAAATTGAGTAGAACCAAAGGGAAAGGAAAGGGTTGTAATTGCAAGTTAACAAGTTTTCAGTGGATTGTGTGAAAAGTAAACTTGATTATAATCTCATTTCAAAATCAATATATTCAGGTTTTATCAGGGAACAAATCTAGATGGTTTATTTTCTCTCTGGCCACTTGTTATTCTGTGCAATCTGGTTCAGTGTGTATCTCTATGACAAGGACAATGAGAACAGCAGTTACCTGTGTATTTGTTTTGGTGACATAGTCGGTGATCATGGTCCCTGTGCTGTAAACACAGGGTTTGAATTGACCAGCTTCCCCATAAAGGTATCCCAACAGATGTCAGTCACATGTGCACGTTAAATCTTTTGACATTTTATCGTCTTACAACAGCAAATTTTAATGTATTTGTCACTATTTCTGTGTCTCTCAAGAGTCTAAAGAGCCAGATAAAAAGTTATGGCGGGCCCTATTTGGCCCCTGGGCTTTGAGTTTCACACATCTGTTCGCCTTCTTTGATTTTAATCCCTAAATAATGGTTCTTATTGTATGTTTAGGGTGGTTGTCCTGCAGGAAGGCAAACCTCTGCCCCAGTCTCAAGTTTGTTTTTTTTTTCCCCATGTGTAACAGGTTGTCCTTCCCAGCTCTGACCAGCTTCCTTGCCCAAGCACGCTGCCACCACTTTGCTTCTCTGTCAGCATGGTGGGTAAAAAGGAATGGCCTTAGTTTTCCACATGTAGATATGTTTGGTTTTGTCTGACCAGAGCTCCTTCTTTAACATGTTGGCTGTGTCCCCTGCATGGTTCATGGCAAACTGTAAAATGGAACTCTTGACTCTCTTCCAAGAAGGCCAGATTTGTAGAGTGCACGACTAAAACAGACTCTCCACGCAGAGCAACTCCTCCATGGTGAACATGGGCCTCTTAGCTGCTTCTCTGATTAATGTGAAATGTTTAAAGCTTGGAATATTATTTTAGAAACTATCCCTACTGTAAACATTTGCTGTGTTCCTTGGTCTCCATGATGCTATTTGTTCTCTAATGTTCTCCAACCAACCTCTGAGGCTTTCAAAGAGCAACTGGATTTATTCTGAGATCAAACTGCACACAAGATGACTTTATTTGTTATTGTCTTTGGGTGTTTGTGTTTGGTTCTCTCTTGTGTTCCTATTTAGGTCATTTTAGAGTTATTATTGTTTCTCCATACTAGTTCCTTTTCAGCTCTTTTTGTGTTATTCAGTCTCCCTCCTTCAGTTTCCCTGTATACTTCCTGTCACAGCTGTTTGGGTTTACTTGTACTTTTAGCTTTCCTGTGTTTCCATTTAGTTTTTTCCTGTTCCCATAGCTACTCTACCTTCCCCCAGTTCCCTGCTAAGACCCCCACCCACCCAGCTGCCCTGTCTACTGTTAATTGTACTCACCTGGTCTCCATACCACAGTCACTTCTCTACAGCATCATGGTAAATCACCAATGTCACATTCTGGAGACTTTGCTGGATTTTGATCATTTTAAATACTTCAAGTTCGCTGGTGCACTGGTGACTTGCACCACCAGAACTCTGCTTTTGGCAGAGCCATTTGGTCTATGTTTAGAAGAGGCTGTAAAGTATTCTTTAGACATACCATCTTTGGGCAGACAGTTCTTTCAGTTTGGGGCTGTAACATCTGGAACAACATCCCACTACTCTAAGAGAATGCCCTGCATTTTAAGGTCCAACTTAAGTCAAGTCAACAATGTCTCAATTAGAGCCCATATAAATAAAAAATGGTTCTGCTGTTCTTTGTTTTATGAAATGTATGGTTTCTTATAATGTTATTGTATGTTTGTAAGTGATGTATGGTTTTAATTTTGCTCATTTTTAGGCTGGCTTTAACAACTTCCAAAGAGTACATTTACATTGTACGATGTTGAGTAATGGGCACTGTCCCTTGACAAATAAACAAACAAACAAATAAATAAATAAATAAAGTATTTAAGCTCCTTGCTTTCATTCTCTCACTGCTGTTCCATTTGAGTTCCCAACACTCACCAAACATGACATTAGGTGAAATCTGAATGTAACTGGTTATACTGGATCTCCTTTAGAAGAATCAGAGTAAAGAGGCTGAAAACAAAGAGTTTTATCTGTAAATAATTTTAAAAACCATGTATCATTTTTTTGTTACCTCACAATTATGCTTGGCTTTTTACCATGAATAATTGTTTGGTTCTGCAACCACAGTGTCAGAGGTGGACAGCTCCTTTCCTCGAGGACCAGTGTCTTGCATATTTTAGTGTCTCCAGTCCAAACTCATCATTTAAACATTTGAATCTGCTCCCCTATCTCCCACCAAACTTTGCCGGAGCCAACCTTGAATGGTTGCCACAGGAGATTCAAGGATTTTTCAAACATGCATGTAAGAATCACAGCCTCTTTGATGAGGGAATAACATCGTAACATGGTATAAAGCTCAAAGCCCCCCTCCGCCTTTAAATCAGACATGCTGAAGCAGAGAAGTCATGGAGGACATCGGCCCTAGAGGACCAGAATTACTAACCCTGGTAAGGACATTTTATTTCATCACATTAAGTTGTTTGATTTAAAGAGCTGATGCAGGTTGGATAACTAAACCACTGTTAAAGATTCTGACAAAGGAAATGTTATAGCAAAATGAATAAATAGCAAAAATAATCATCAACCTCCAATACTAAAACTAGCTTAGGGTTGGATTTAGTATACTCTGTAAAAAGAATAATATGTATTTCAATGTACAGTTTTAGAATAAAATGGGCTGCTCGGGTGTGTAAACTTGATCGCATAAAAAATAAGCACCTCGAGGAAGTGGTGGAAATGAAACGAAACCTCTTCTTTTATGGAAGGTCGTCTGACTGTATGGCAGTGATTACTATACCCTGCTTGTGTGCCCTCTGCCAGCTCTGCAAGCAAGCAGGAATTTGGAGCAGCATACAGTCATGCAGCTCTTCTGTCCTACACCACGTCAGCCCACAGCTGTTGTTACTGTCCCTCAAAATCCAACGGGACTGGGTCAGAGTTGACATCCAGGCTGATCCCACACACGTTGTATTGGGGAAAGATGGAGGGCCTGGGCTGACAACAGAACAATACCAACATAGAACAACCAGTCAGTTTATTCGGGTTATCTTTGATTTAAAAATTTAAGATATTTAAAATGTTTACGTGTTTGGGAAAAAACCTGGAAGAAATCTGTAAGAGGTGTTGTGGAAAAATTAATTACCAAGCACTGTTAGGTGAAAATCACTCAATTAGGTTTATTATGATATTGTGTACAATGCAGAGAGCTAAAGACAATCAGTAATGAACAAGTCAGAGTTGCAGCATTGGTCAACGCATTGATTTTATACGAAGGATAAGGAATCCAAAACATGGGAGAGACAGTCTAGTTCCCATGCAGCTGCAGGAAAACAACATCCAACCTTATGTGTGGAGCCCAAACAGGTTAATTTGGTGAGAATTCATAAATATTTAGAATAAAGACATAACATAACATTACCAGCAGATTAATATAGTAATAATGTGTTACCTTATAATAAAATTTTCCATCACAGAGGGCAAAAACTTCTCCACTGATAGTGGTCCAAGAGTCACTCATCCATGGCTCCTGGTTATGGACCCACTCTAAATGCAGTCATCTCTGCCTTGGAGCAAACGTCATGGCGCTGTGCAAGGCTCAATAAGCAGTCTTCCCTTGGTGTTTATATGTCTTTCACAACCTGAACCTGTAACTGCTGGTTGCAACGTGTATCTATGGTAACATCTGTACATCACTCATGCCATAAAGCTGGATAATACAACCACCTGGCCTCGTATGAACACACAATGTGGCTCCATTGAACTCATGCTGTCCAATGTGTCTTCCTCTCTGGTTTTGAACTCTATTCACAGAAGGGCTGAAACGATTAACTGGATTAATCATGATGTATCAATTATTGAAATAATCAAGCCTAATTTAGAAATTGATTAATCATGAAACTGGAGTATACAGATTCAAAAAAAGGCCATTTGCTGAAAGAACAATACAGTCAGAGCAGTAATTCAGCTAAAACTGTCCAAAAAAATATAAACATTTTGCATTTAAGATAAAAACACCTTTGTCTGTAAATATGTTCTACCCTAAACACCTAAAGTGGCTCAATTTTAGCTTCACCTGGTTCAAATTGTGTAAAAATAAAATTTACTATTAAGCATCTTTTGCGATCTAGTTATTAATCAGTTTATCCAAAACATATTCAACAGATGAACCCTTCACCGTATTATTGTTAATGTTAGAAGTATTTTTAGCTGCAGATGCATCCTTTGCAACAAATGATCAAAGGAATGATAAAAGAATCATTTTAGGCAACAAAATGTTTGTTTTCTTATTGAAAATTGAATTGAATTGTTTGTTTATTTGCATCTTTTAATGTATTTCTAATATTGTATAAAAAGGCTTAAGTGGTTAAATGAAAATCTGCAGAATGTGCTAATTTTTAAATCTAATTATTGATTAATAATGAGAATAATCAATAGAATAATCGATTACTAAATTAATTGTTATTTGTTTGTTTGAACTGACTGTCAGATGCTATGACAACGAGTCACTGCTTATGATGCGTATGTCCCTTCCAGATGGACTAGGTCCACACAAATGACACTTTTTCATTCGTACGTCATTGTGTATAAAAATACGTCCTAATTGGACTGTGCTTTATGGCCGTGTGTCAGTGATTTTCTGCTGAAGCAGCAACTGTAATTTTCAAAATAATTCAAAACTACAGTCACATGAATCTTTTAAGTAATTTGATGAACGATTAAAAAGAAGAAAATTCATTTAAAAACTTATTGCTACATTTTATAAAAAAAATTACATGCTTGGAAGCTCCCACATTTAATAAATGCATACACAAGCATGCACATCAACTGCACATGATAAGATCATGAACATCATCACTCAGCATTTTGGAGGGAGGTTTTCTTGTCTCAACTTCTAACATATAGTCTGGTGTGCTCCTCACTGTGGAAGTGAGAGCAAACATCACGGTGAGACTGAACATGTCTGAAGTGTTCAGAAAGAATGTTTAGTGATAAGTCTGGTAACTCAAAAAAGAAGAGAACAATATGAACTACTTTCAATATTTCACAAGAGGACTTTCAAAGCAACTGCCAGGATACCTGGGTATGTCCATCCAAAAAGACCTTAGGACAAATGGGTTTAAAGCTGAATTATTGAGACACGTGAACAGAAGACAGATTTAGTGTAGAGTGTAGATGGTGTAGTTTGGGGAAGCTTTGGTGCAGCTGAACCTGGCCAGCTCACCATCGTAAAAACCACCATGAATTCAATCGTGTATCATAGGGTGCTTGAGGAAAATGTGAGACCAAAAAAAAGAAAGTTGAAGCAGAACTAGACAGCGCAATAGCGATCTGTTTTCCGAAGAGCGTGACGCAACGTGCAAAGGGTCAGTAGTCAATTTCTAAACACCATGACAGTAGACCTGACATTAGACCCTTTCAGATACAACTTTCAGTCTGATCCACCTGTGGAAGTAGATACAGACCCTTAACCATTGTAAGGGTAAGACAAGAGTGCATGGGATGTGGTGCTGCTTTACATAGCAGCAGCACGAGTCTGTGGGAACAAACTGTAGATGACCCACCAGCGTCAGTCTAATCTGAGAAATACTTTGATCAGCAGAATGTGATAAAAAGTTGAGGTTGGCACACAGCAACTTTGATTACATTTTAACCACTGAATGCATTTGGACAGCCTGCTCGAGGACTCAGTGAAAACTGACCAGCATCCACTTTGATTTTTCCACAGAAGGATGAATCACTCCTACGTTACACTTAGTGACTTAGTGGCTTACAGACCAAGATTAGCCTTAGCAACCAAAGGTCTCCAAGGTCCATTATCAGTGATGAAGGCTGAGCACCCTGCTGTTTACCGAACTCCTGTTCCCTGCAGCTTCAGCAGTCATGAAGCATTTTGCAGCAGTTTGCTAATTAAAGGAAAATATCTACATTGTGTTCTGACGACTAGTACAGATGGCTTGTTCAAGGACATTCCTTTGAGGGACGCAAATTCATTACTTTAGAGGCTTTGAAACTACATCAGTTCAAACATGTATTCAGCTGCAATATGGTGACAGGATTTCTGATCTGCTTCAAACACTCTGAACAGATAACCAATATTTCTCAAATCACAGTTCTCTGTTGGCCAGCAGCTATTTTTTTTACCATCTGTAAAGTGTTTCTGGTAAAGCTTGGAATTTTACTTCAAAGTATCTTTAAAGGATCCTGAGAAGAAGAAAAAAAATCGGTGGGAGAATTATGTAATGTCAGGGAGGTCAGTTGTGTGATGAATGTGCCAGCCCCTCACCCACCTACACACCCACCCCAGGCCTATGTCCTGCCCAGTAGTGACAACCATTAAGCCCATCTTCGTGTTTGATTAACTAATACAGTTTTAACAATGTGTTGACAAAGTATTGCTCATGTTAGGTTTACTGAAAGAAAGTTATACGCTATTAAAATTTCTGCTCCAAAGGCTTTTTTTAGTCAATGTATTTTTTTTTTTTTTTTTTTTAGAGTAATTGATGTTTAAGTGATGTTTCAGTGCTGATTCTCCTTCTTTACAATTTTTCATTAATCACTCTGTCAAGAAAATCACCTTGGATGAGAAGTAACTCCACACATGGACTGTATTAGAGCAATTCACTAATGGAAGAATGAAGGAATCACATTTCCTTTGCACCAATAAAGTATTTTTCAGATGATCACAAGGAGGATTCATCAGAGGACATAAGTCGACACCAGTCTTCTGCTGTACACCCTTCTACCTCCTGCAGAATGTTGATGTTTTTCTTGCACAAAAGTGGTTTATTTGATGCTTTCCTTTAGACAATAGTCCTCTACAAGGCTATTGTCTGAAAGTCTCATTCTCTCTGTGCATGTGGGTGCACACACACTCACTTGCTGCCAATGATGAGCAAGGTGTGCACTGATAGTATTGCAATCTGAAGGCACTCCTCAAGAAGAGATCCTGGTCCTGGATCAACCTGTTAGACGCTATTGGACATCCTTTGAATTCTTGGCAATATAGAAAGCTGCTGCTTCAGGTGCAATGTTCTCAGCAGTTGTTTCCCTTAACATTTTCAGCGGGCATCTCAAATGTAGAAACACAGGACAGCATCTTTCACAGCTCTAATGTTGATTAGGCCTACATACCCTTAAAATTAGCCCTTGTACAGGTGGGGTAGCTGTCATGTCACAGTGCAAAATAGCCATACATCAGGACTGAATATCCAAAAGGTGCTAGATGTTATGTGTTTTGCATCACTAACCCTTTTTCCATTTACATTTTTTATGCGTATTTTGAAATATCACATTAGAAATGATTGACAGAAACGGCAAAATTTTAAATAACTTCCTCGATTTCATGAAAAAAAGTTGTTATGCTTGAGGTGGTTTTTGGCTTTTCTGAAAAGAGTTAATGCGCTGAAGGGGAGATGGAAAGACAGTTGCCGAATAATTCTGTCATAGTGAACCTCATATGACTGATCAACTGTTTCTGCTGTCGGCGTACATTAGAATTGCATTTTTGAGATGTGTGGTCCATGCTAGTTTGCAACCTCTACTTTCTGTTTACTACAGCCATGCGTAACGTCAACATCTGACGAAATCACGGTTTACGTAACCTGGTTGATTCTCTCCAGACCAGTAGATGGAAACACATCTAATTCGGATTTTGTTTTGGGTTTTTTTTTTCTTTTTTCAGCAACATTTTAAAAGTTTGCTCAAAATTCAGATGACAATTTGATGGAAACATTGTTACTTAGTGGTGTCAGCTTTTTCATGAAACAGGTCAAGAAAACACGGTGTACAGTTACTTTAGTCAAGGTTAACTTGTGGGGAAGTTAATGAAAAAATGTGGCAGAGATCTTTTCCAAAGGGCCTGTGATCCGCCCAGAGTGTACCCAGCTTGTACTAGTAGATATCTGGGATTGGTTTCAGTCCCCTGAAACCACTGATGTGATAAAGCCAGATCAGAACATGACTTAGTGGAGGGGAATTGATCTAAGTTGGAGTTTAGATCTCAAATTACCCAAAAAATAGTTTTTGGTCATTCTGAGTGTGCAGATTCAGATTAAAGCACGTGTTACGTTTTTTTCTATTTCTGCACGCGCAGTCACAGCCTGCTGTTAACCTCTTGTACTTTCCTGTTTGTCCTCTGAACGACGCTTACATGTTCCTGGTAAATTGAATCAGACGGGAACAATTGTGCTTAAGCAGAGACCATAAAGAAATCTTTGGTTTATGTAGAACAATGATGGCGAGATAGGAAGAAAAGCCACAAAATGAGAAAACCTGATCAAACATATGGAATACAGTCAGAGAAAAAGAGCTGGTGTAAGAAGAAATATTTTCTCATTCAGCATACTGTTTATCAACAACCAATACAATATATAGGTTGGGGATGGATGGATGGATGGATGGATGGATGGATGGATGAGGGTTTTCTCATCTTTAAACTCTCACTCTGAAATATACAGTGACTTGCAAAAAGTATTGATACCCCTTGAACTTTTCTATATTTTGTCACATTTACTGAGAAAAACATAATATATTTATACATGAATATACTTCATTAGAATTTAATGTGAAAGACCAATACAAAATGGTACACAATTGTGAAGTAGAAAGAAAATTATACATGATTCAAAATTTTTTTTACAAATAAAACACTGAGAAGTGTGGTGTGCAAAAGTATTCAGCCCCCTTTTCTCTGAGTGCAACCAGTTGCCTTCAGAAGTTGCCTGATGATTGCTGATGACTAAATAGACCACCTGTGTGTAATCTAATCTCTGTACAAATCCGGCTGCTCTGTGATGCCTCAGAGGCTGGTTCAGAGAATATTGGGGAGCAAACAGCATCATGAAGTCCAAGGAACACAGCAGACAGGTCAGGGAGAAAGTTGTGGAGAAGTTTAAAGCAGGTTTAGGCTAGAAGAAGATTTCCCAAGCTTTGAACGTCTCATGAAGCGCTGTTCAATCCATCATCCGGAAATAGAAAGAGGATGGCTCAACTGTAAACCTACCAAGACGAGGCCGTCCACCTAAACTTCCAGGCCCAACAAGGAGAGCACTGATCAGAGATGCAGCCAAGAGGCCCATGGTGACTCTGGACCAAATGCAGAGATCCACAGCTCAGGTGGGGGGAACCTGTCCACAGGACAACTATTAGTCATGCACTGCACAAACATGGTCTTTATGAAAGAGTGACAGGAAGAAAGGCATTGTTAAAAGAAAACCACAGGAAGTCCCATTTACAGTTTGCCAGAAGCCATGTTAGGGATGCTGTAAACATGTGGAACAAGCTGCTTTGGTCAGATGAGAGCAAAATGGAACTTTTTGGCCAAAATGCAAAATGCCACATGTGGCAGAGAACTAACACTGCACATCACTCTGAACACACTATCCCAACTGTCAAATATGGTGGTGGCAGCATCATGCTCTGAGGGTGCTTCTCTTCAGCAGGGACAGGGAAGATGGTCAGAGTTGATGGGAAGATGGATGGAGCCAAATACAGGGCAATATGGGAAGAAAACCTGTTGGAGTCTGCAGAAGACTGAAGGCTGGGGCGGAGCTTCATCTTCCAGCAGGACAACCAACCCAAACATAAAGCCAGGGCTACAATGGAATGGTTTAAAACAAAACATATTCATGAGTTAGAATGGCCCAGTCAAAGTCCAGACCTACACCCAATCAAGAATCTGTGGCAAGATTTGAAAACTGCTGTTCACAAACTCTCTCCATCTAATCTGACTGAGCTTGAGCTTATTTGCAAAGAAGAATGGGTAAAAATTCCAGTCACCAGGTGAGCAAAGCTGGTAGAGACAGACCCTAAAAGACTTGCAGCTGGAACTGCAGCAAAAGGTGGTTCCACAAAGTATTGACTCAGAGGGGCTGAATACTTTTGCATACCGCACTTTTCAGTTTTTTGTTTTTAAAAAACTTTTAGAGTTATGTATAATTTTCTTTCTACTTCACAAATGTATACCAGTTTGTGTCGGTCTTTTACCTTAAATTCCAATGAAATATATTTATGTTTGTGGTTGATATGTGACAAAATATGGAAAAGTTCAAGGGGTATGAATACTTTTGCAATGCCACTGTATCAAATGATATAAATACATATGGAATATGTCTGTTCCTAAATAGAGTGAGAGAGTGAGACAATTTTTAGTATATTGGCAGTACATTAAATCTATCTTAGACCCCCTCGAATAGATTTCTTTTTTATGAGGACATATTTGATATTGATATATTCTGCAGGATCAATATCTGTTTACACCACAAATACAGGCATATAAAGTAGTGCAAGTTGATGTGTAAGGAGTTAGTAAGAGCTGAAGCTGTATCAACCTATAGAAGAATTGTTCCATTTCCCAGTGAATGCTTTAAGCACCTGAAGTACAGGGAGACTGAGCGAGGGGGAACCAAAGACACTGGGATTCAACCCGTCTCTGTGTATCAGAAGTAGGTTGAGTTGCCAGAAGAGGGTCAGTGAAGCCTAAAACCATGTGACCTTACTGGATGTTTTTTCTAGGTATGAACATGTTTTTATTGGAAGAAACATGATTCTGAAAGGCTTCCTTTCAGAAACCATATAAGTTTTTTTTCTTCCCTCCTTGTTGAAAAATAATGAGTGTAAGATAGAAAAAACTACTCTGCTTCTGTTAGAACTTGGTTGGATCTCAAACAGATTCTTTTAACTACACGGCTATGACTGTGAAACTACATCTGTACCTTACGCAAATAACACCATTCCTCATGCCATTGTTGTATTGCGATTAAGTATTTTGATTCATAGATTTCTTCTGTCAGTTTGACTTTTTTAACGCTTAATTGTTCAGGTTTGGAAAGAGTAAGAAAGCAAGTGTACAGCATAGGAACCTGGAAAGACATGCTAGTTAGCGACCTCTACGTCCTGCTTACTACAGCCATGCATAACGTCAATATCTGACAATATTTTACTTTGCATAGCTAAGCATAGCCTGGTTGATTACAGGTCCAAACCAGTAGATGGAAATATGGCTAATTTGCATAATCTTTAATTATTTTATTTTATTTATTTTTTTGCAACATTTTAAAAGTTTGCAAAAATAGTAATTTTACCTGAAAAGATTTTAATCCTATTAGCTGTTGGTGTCATTTTTTTGAGATTTGCTTTTGCTTTCTGAACCTAATACAGAACCATAATGAGAACAAGGGAGTAAAATATAATGAGATTTGTTGTACAATAGGTGAAATTCTAAAATATCCAAAAGAAGTCGTGATTAGAACAACCAATTAGGAAATAAGCTGAAAAGGGGAAGACCAGGGTTAGCTCAGCAAAGAGATAAATTGGTTTATGTTGGGTAACGAGTTTGATTTTACTTGTTGTTACTTGTTTCCTGAAGGTTCCCAATGCTGTGAGAGAAATGAAATATCCTGAATCAGGCTGAAGGCGGATGGGTGGGAGGAGATAACTGGGCTCTTTTTGTTGTACTGAGCACTGTAAAACGTGGAGAAGTGGGATGAGTATGACAGGCAGGTGGGCTGTGGTGACTTGACTGGAGTAGAAGAACCTGCGACAAATTCTAGTGGATGATAGTAAGTATTCCAGGCAAGTATTACAATAGCGGTCCGCCTTAGTAGAAAGATTACTCCAGGAGAGGCTCTGGGTGAGGTCCAGTTAGGTGTACCTGCAAGAAACTACTTGGAACAGAAGGAGAGCTTGATTACAGTAATGACATGGAACAGTCAGGCACTGATTCATTTGAGCCGCCGGCTTCCAGGATGGCAAGATTATACAACAGTAATAACTTTTCATTTGGTGCACAAGTTTGATGGGTTTTTTTCTTGCCTTTTTCTTTTTCAAAGAGGCCTGTAATTTTACATTAATGCTAAGATCTGAACACAGATTTATCTAAATCTTTTGTTGAGTAGTAGTGTAATTTCTAGCATATCTTTAAACTTTATCAGGTCAAGGCAGGTTAACTTCTCATGTGTGATTATCATTAACTGCAGTTGCTAGTTTGTGTTTGCTACATAGAAATGGCTCATTTCTGGACTGACCAAAAACTCAGAACTGAAAAGTCAAAGAAACTTAGACAAGATTTTAGTAGAACTGGGGATTTACACAACTCGGAAACATCTTTTACAGACATTTTTAAACCATTTCACATTTCAAAATTATACATTAATGGTATTTGGATGTTTAACTAGTTTGCCCAGTTCTCCAAAAAGACAAAAACTCATTTTCAGATAAAGGGATTGGTTTGTTTTCTTAAGCTATAACCCAGCAACTACTACAGCTCAACCCTGGCATGAACTGGAATCTACAATAGCACCACTCTCCACAGTGAAAAGAGTTTTACATAACTATGAACTCTGATGGTGATGACTAAGAAATACACACCTGGTTAAAAATCAACAAATTCAAGCTCAACTGGAGTTTGGAGGTGTATATGGACAGGTGTTTAGTCTTCTTTAATTCACCTCTAGTTTGTTTGCCTAGAAAGTCCGGTTCATTTGGTGAGGTGTGAATGCGTAATCGAACTCTGATGCTGACCGAAAATTGAACTCTGGTCTGCCTAAAAACCTAGGTCCCGGCTTGGTTGAAGTGAAGTGAACTCTGGTGCAGTTCAAATGCATATGTGAATCTAAGTGGACCGAAGACTGCTTCAAAAGCAGGAAGTGGACAATGGCACAGGGCATTCTGGATAAATACAACAAAACAAATGCGTGAGTCTATCGCTAGCGGGCGACATGACTCGTGGTCTTTTACCAAAGACAAAAGAGAAATCATTTCCCGACTTATGTAGATTAAGGGTAACAGCAGGAAAGTCCTTTGGTCCTCAAACTTTTTCTCATGCAGACTTTATGTTTTTTTTCATTTGTGTGTTTTTTTGCAAGCGGACAATCACCAGGTGACAATCATTGTTCCCATTGAACAAAAATTATAGGGGTGGGACAGAGCACACACCTGGAAAGAAAACAAACTTTAGAAGTTCTGTTTTCTCTATTTCTGTTGTGAACATTTATGCTTTCATTACAACTGCAATACCATTTTGAATGTGAAAGAGCAGCTCATTCAACGCAGGTTTCGTGATGTGATCTTTGTAATTACGCTCTTGGTGCCCTGACACACAACATGATACCAGCAGCGTCGCTAAGCAGAAAATAGCGGATCAGGTACGATTTCAGTACAATCATTACATGCAGTAGTAGCATTAGCAACACTAAAGGGCTTATTTTAAACATAATTCCCTGCAATGGTTGCTCATGAAGTCCAAAAAGATGTCTATTTCCTGCAGTTGGTTCAGATCATGGCCGGTCTGTATTCACACCAGAAACGAATCGCACCAGAGTTCGTTTGGAAATGGACCAAGACCACCATCACACATCTGCCTTGTTTGAATGACATGTTTGTTCACTTGTCTTTCCTGATGAAGAGTTATTAAGACGAAATGGCCTCTGTAAAGCCAGCTAGACTCTCATCATGCACGTTACAGTTACAGAGCATTTTTAACCAATGATTTGGTTAAAAACAACCATTTCTTAAGGTGGGAAGTTTTTATTGTGGAAATATGCATCTGCACTCAAAGATCAATCTATCTGAAAGCTTTGTCCACATCTTTACCAGAAGTTCCAGTGTGTGTATGTGGTAGGCCGTACTTATTTGTGCTCTATATACCAGCAGCAAAGGCTGCTAATGCAGGAAGAAGGGAGATGTGGTGGTTTTCTGCAGCTATACTTCACTGTGATGGTTATTTTTGCATTTTGCTCCTTCTGAGAGCTTGCTTTACTGCAGACAACAAAATACCTCCATTATGGTTTGGAACTATTTGGCCTTGGATCATAATGTGGCCATTCACAACCACACCTGCAGCTCTAGGGAGATTCTTCAAGCATGTTTTTCTGGAAATACTTACTCTGAATTATTTTTCCATCAATACATCTTTAGCACACTTAATGTGGTTAGATTTGGCATCAACACAAAGATTATTGGAAATTTGCACAGATGTATTACGTTGTGCATTCTATAAGGCTGCTGTCTGCTGCACACTAATCTTCCCCATAGTCAGATTGAGGTTATGAATCTGCTAGAACTGGAAATTTGGGATGTATCCAGATCGACAGCATGCTGTGGTGCTATCCAGCTGTCTTGTGTAGTTTGCCTTCGAAACTTTCTTTGTCTGAGGAGAACTTGTCGTTGCAAGATAAATTACCCAACTGTCAGCAAGCACCACCCAGTCAGCTAAGGAGGAGCCTTAATTTACAAAGGATCACAAGAGAAATTTCAAAAGACACATTTCACCAGGAGACTGAATTGTTGCACTAACCTTCACATTATCATAGCCATGAAGCTGAAGGACTTCTTCGCAGCTGAGCATGTGAACACAAGCCAGTTTTTTTTTTGCAGCTTTCCCCTTAAAACCACAAGCTTGCATTGACTCTGAATTTTTAGGAACACTGTCCAAGCAACATTCAGAGCAAAAGCACATTTTTTTGGAGTCATTGCATACGATTTAGCTTTTAACAATAATGTTAAATTTAGAAGCTCGGCTTTTGCGTTTTTTTTATCTTCTTCGAATATATAAGTCAGTGTGTGTTTGAAGCAGAGATGTTTCTAACTCTCCGTGTCCCATGATCAGAACCATGTGTTTGCCATGTGGTGGGCTCAATGGATTTGTTTAGGCTCCATTATGGAAAAAAAGTGCCGGTTCCCTGAGGACAACTAAGAAACACATCACTTATTGAGTAACACTGCATAGTTTTATGCACAGAAAATAGAACATTATGTTTCCTTCCATGTTAATTCGTGGATTAAAGTAAATGCTGACATGTTATATTAAAGTGTTAGTTTACCCCAAGAAGAGGGTAAAATACTACCATCAGACTGGCCCATATTAGCATTTTCCCCAGAGTTAAACGTCATGATGAAAAGCATTAGTGGTGAAGTGACATGCCCATATTATTCCATGGAGACAGCTCTACAGTTCGGTAGGGGTGTGTAGAAATGACACACCCCAGTCTTTCTCCTTCCAGTATGTTTCTTCATCCTGGGTGTGGTGTCGGTTGGACAAGCAAAGGTGAGGCATTTTGAAATCAGCTGCTTCCTCCTCTCTAACAGGGGAGATGCTGTTTTTCACAGTGGCGATGCAGCGACTCCTGCCAGCGTCTCTGTCTCTCTGCAGCATTTCCCAACCATTTCATTTAGAGTATTAACAGCAGGGGGGGTACCCATACACCTTATGAAAGCATGTGTGTTTTTTCTCACATATTTGGGCATATGGAAGTATTTATAAAGTGATCTAATAACACAATGTTCAACTAATTGAGGATATGTTAACACACCTCCAAGTGTATTACCTCAAAATGAATAAAATCGCACACATAGATGACATCAGCTGCACATGGTTACGACATCATTACTCATCATTTTGAAGGAGGTTTTTGCTACTATACATCATACATTTAGCTTGCTGCTCTTGAAGTGAGAGTGAACACCATAGTGAGCTCCAAAGAGCAGATTGAGGCCATCAGGAAGAGGGTTGCAGCAGCTCATGAGTCTGATCAGGTATTTAAAGAAGTCTAAGACGATTTTGAAATCAGTCATTTTACTGTATAGGACAGGCCAAATTATTATGAGCCATTGCGGAACCACAGGTTGCAGACCCCTCTGCAACCTGTGGCTCCGCAATGGCTCATAATAATTTGGGTTTAAAAAAAACCCCAAAAAGAACTAATATATATATATATATATATATATATATATATATATATATATATATATATATATATATATATATATATATATATATATATATATATATATATATATATATATATAGATAGATAGATAGATAGATAGATAGATAGTTCGATAGATAGATAGATATTATACACAAGTGTTTTGCCTTTTTTTTAAATTGAATAATTGAATTAAATTTCCACAACAAAAAGTACCAACAACACAAATTTAGATCTATTTTTCTTGTCATAATTTTCCACAAAAATTAAGATCCCATAGAAGAAAATATCTTCATCCTCTTTTTGCAAAAGTTTTATTTCGCTTTATTTCAAAACTTAAAAATAAAAATAAAATGGTGGTTTTTGAAAAGTGATGATTTCCTATATTAGATATTTGTCAAAAATAATAAGTTGTGCTTTTTCAAACGCTCTGGTAACATATACGGCTCTAAGACAGTTTTATTCAGCAGGACTGAGCGCAAAAATGGCTCTTTAGATTGTAACGGTTGGAAACCCCTGGTATAGGATGTGGTCTACAAGTGGAGAACATTCAAAACAACTGGGAAAATACCAGGACTTAGATGACCAAGCAAGTTCAGCCTGAAAGCAGACTGCAAGATGCTAAAGGAGGTCTCCAAAACCCCTGAAATGTCATCATGGGATCTACTGCAGGCTCCTGCTGCAGCTAACATGCAACTCCATGGCTATAAAGTCAGAAAGAGACTCAGAAAGAGCTCAGTTTTCATGGGCAGAATGAAAGAAGAAAAACATAAAGGCCATTTTGAGGTGTTTTAAAGAGAATGCGGACAAAGACCACAAGTTCTGCAGTAATCTGCTTTGGACAAATGAGTCTAAAATTTAATTATTTGGACACTAGAACAGAGGACATGTTTGGCATAAAGCAAACACCGCATAAAAATGAAAAAGATTTCTTATATTTAGCCTACTTGCAAAATCAATCTACTATAAATCGTCAATTATGAATATGGTTATGAATTAACAAAAAAAGACAAAGGGAAATGGTAATGAGCCTTTGACCTCATTTCACATCCTGTAAAGCAGTGGGTGGTAGAGCTGGACTGCTAGGTGATTAATCAGGCAGGAAGACCGATTCTGCAAAAATTTCCAACATGTCTGTTTAAAGCTCAACAGAGAAGTTTCAGAAAAAGTTTTCAAAAGCACATTCTGCTTGTTTTGCATCATTACAGTCAGCGAGGAGGACAAGGAAGCAGTTCCACCAGGTTAGCAACATGCTGCAACGCAAATAAGAGCACGGATGTTCCACGAATGACATTCAGAAGTACTTATATACTCTGCAGCATTACAAAGATGCATTTTTAGACTTCTATAAGTTATCTGTGTCCTTGATATTTCCAGTCCATCCGTGAGCTTTGAATACAGTTTTTTTGTTTGTTTTGTTGGAAAAAACTCCCTGAGGAGCAGCAGTTACAGTTGAACCACTGAACGAGGGCTGTTGTAAATGATTATTTTGGTAATCGAGTAATCTAGTGATTATTCTGACAAATATTTCAGTTATCTAATAAAAAATTGTCCCGTTCTATAGTTGCTACTTAAGCTAGTAAAAGAAATATACAAAGAGAAAATGCTGGAAAAAAAAAACAATTTAGTTCTTTTTTTTTAAATAAGAAAACATTTTATTGCTTAAAATGCAATACGATTCAAACATCACTTTTAGTCTCAAGTTTGACGTATGAAAAAAATATTTTGAAGTGTAAAAACAAATGAGAAATAAAACATTTTTCATTAACTTTTAGAAATTAAAAAGCAAACTTAAACTGCCTTTTATTTTATACTTCACTTTAAGCCTCAAGGCAGAAGTATGAAAAAGCTTTTTTATGAAACAGATATTTCTAATTTATTTTTAATTATTTTTTTCACATCATTCCTCTTCATGATCAGGAAATACATGAAATGTTTGCCAAAAATGATTTCTTTGAATATGTATAACATACCAGATTCTGTACAATCACAGATAAAAGTTAGTCTTTTGCAAAGGGAACAAAAACCTCACCTGTTAGCAGTCATGAACGAACTTGTGTGTATAGTAGATGTTTCCTAGAGTTTAGATCTATAGGCTGAGCCCAAGCTAAAACAAAATTTGGGGTGGGTCGAGCCAAAATTATATGGTTGAGGATTAGGTCAGGCTCTGGCTTCTGTTGCACATTTTTAATAAGCCTACAATACATATATCACAGAGAAAACTGAACGAGAATGCACAATATAAAATATATGTTGCTCTACTTATTCAAGTCTAAGCAGAGGAGAAAGAAAATAAGGTGCAGAAGTTAATCAGATTGTAACAAGCGCAGTGCATTAAACTGATGTTTCCTGTTGAGGTGTTGCAGCATCGACATCGTGCTATTGTGAAACGCCAGTTCCATTTATAAACTTGCAATGAGCTGTGTTATTTTTTCTATTTAGTTAAAAGTTTTTTCTCTCTTTCTTAGCAGCATTTCTTTCTGTCCCTCGCCATCTCTGTAGCTGCTAATAGCACTTAGCTTTTGTCAACAGCTCATTAGTGAAAGTGAGAGCGTTGTTATTTACACAAATAATCATCTGGCTGGAACACGGTGTGCTAAATAGTAAAACATAAGTTAATGATAATGTGTTGTAGAGAAACATATTGACCTACTATCAATTCACAGCACTCTCAAGAAAATGGCAAGCTCCACCATAGGACCTGCAGAAAAAAATATGGTGCCTCCACTGGTTTGGGGATGCTTTACTACAGCAGGACATGCTGTCATAGACGGCATGATGAATTTTTCTGTGTATTAGAGGTTGCTTGAGGACAATGTGAGACCATTTGGAAAAAAACAAAGCTGAATCAGAACTGGAGCCTGAAATGTGACAATGACTCAAACACACAAGTTAATCCAAAGATTGTTGGCTGAGAATTAAGAAAAGGAAAGTCCTGGGCTGTAAGTAGGCTATAAATACAAGAAACGCCTCAAACATCTCACAGCTTAAACTGAGGAGCAGGTCAGACCAACACCAGAAACTAGCAGATGGTTACGAGAAGATTCTCACTGAAAATATTTTTGGTGGCCTCAGAGACACACCTTCAGTTGTCCCTTAAAAGAAGGAGGGAGGCTTTAAGGGGTCGGCAGTTCTTCAAGATACTCCCTTTTATAGTACACACTTCTGAACTATCCCTTTAAGAGGGGGTGGTACAGAGAGAAGTGGTTCCCCGAACCACATTTTTGTTAAGCTCATCTTAGGATTCTGCAGTCTCAGAAAGTATTGATGATCCACTTCAGCCAGTGACATGGAGATTTGGGGAAAGCTGGTTAAACAGGAGTGCTTTGCAAATGTTTACAGTAGAGAAAGAGGAAATGATGAGATGTGTAACAGCTGGTTAGAAACAAGAAATTTATCATCTTTAATTTGATTTTAGATCTGCGTTTTGAGCTGTACAGAAATCAGAAAGTTGCATTGTAGCTTTGTTTTCTACATCTGATCGTCTGTGTTTGTGAATCTCATTCAGTGATTGGTTCAGATCAACAAGGAAACAAAAAGTCTCATTTTTACCACAGGGTAGAAAAAAAATACATCATCTCTACCTTAATTTCTCCAAGTTTCACTTAAAAATGCTGCATTCACTGAACCTTTAAAAAGGAGGAGCTAATTTATATGTTATATATTATAATTTATATATTTTCAAAATTGTCTATTACTGCATATAGTCATCATATCTCATATGTATCCCCTTTTATCAGAGAGAACCTGCCCTGATCTATATTTTAAAGAACTACCAGAACCAAGACTTGCAGATAGAAGATAACAAACTTTAATTTTAACCAAAACAAAAGTCTGCAGATGCAGGAAGTCCAGAACCATAAATCTACAGTACAGCTAAACCAGCTGTGACAAGAACATAAACTCAGCACTGCTGTTGGTGGAAAAATGTCACAAAGAATCTGGCAAGAAACAGCTAAGAATTCCACTCTTATATTTTCTGAGCAGTGTTCTGAGTTTGGCTCACAGTGCTTTACAAAAGTATTCACACCCTCTGAACTTTTTTTTCACTGTTGTCACCTTACAACCACAGACTTTAGTGTGTTTCATTAGGATTACAGGAAAAAGACCAACACAAAGGTCAGGTAGGGATGAGTTTCTGCACAACCTAAGAGCAGACTTAGTTTATAAAGCCTACCAAGACATGTCTGTCTATCTAAACTCACTGGCTTTACAGCAATTCCTCATACTGAGCATGCATGTAGCAGCAGTGGAAAGGAAAAACTCCCCCATAATAGGAAGAAATCTCCAGCAGAACCAGAACCTGGCTCAGTACAAGCAGCCATCTGCTACAACCGACTGGGGGTTTGAGAGGACAGAGCAGAATGCACAACAAATAACAGATGAACTGTTCATGAAAGTATTCAGATGAAGCCCTCCTCCAGGAAGGCATCGCAGCCAAACAGAACGCCTGACCAGGTGTAGCTTCCATGGAAAGAAAAATAAATGAAAGAAAACGAAAAGTTAAAGGTTGAAAGAACAGCAGCTAATGCAAATTGGAGATTAGTAGAAGAATAAAGTGAGAACAAGTGGTCAGTTTGTCCAGTTTGGCCTACACCTATGGCAGCATAACTACAGAGATAGCTCAGGGTAACCTAAACCAGTCCTCTTCCAGCAGGACAATGAGCCTAAACATACAGTCAGAGCTACAATGGAATGGAATAGATCATATTAGACTGCAGAATGGCCCAGTCAAAGTCTAGGCTGAGATCCAATTGCAAATTTGTGGCATGTGGATTTGAGTGAGCTTGAAATATTGACAAAAAATTGCTCCCAAAAGTTGCTCACCTCACCCTCAAAAATCCAAACACAAACATCAAAAGTGAACAGCAGTACCAGCAGTTCAGGTCTCCTCTTGTGTTTTGACAAAGAGATTTAACATCAAAACCTCACAAAATCATGTCAACCTGTCAAAAACATGGTTTCAGAGTAACGTTTCTAAAAGTACAAAGCCTGGTGTGTTTTGTTGAACCAAATACAGCTGTTCCTCAGCGGTCAGTGGAGGCAGCAGATGGAGAAATTCATGTTTGTTTTTGCAGTGCAACCCGGAGAAATCCGCAGGAGAGGAACCTGTTCCCATGGAGACCCTCATCTGTTGTGTACGGAACAGAATCCAGGTGTTGGTGGATGTCAGTGATGGTGAACTGCTGGCCAATTCACTGGGAAATCTAACAAAAATGCCATGAAACACACACCACACACACACACACACACACACACACACACACACATAGGGCTTGTTAAGCAGTTCACGTCGAGGCACGAAGCTCAAGCATATACGTTAAGGACTTAGAGATTTTTCTTCCAATTTAGCAGCCTGTCTAAGACACGGCGAGCTCATTAGCTAACCTTTAAGGCTCACATGGCCTGAGAATGCCTGTGTGTGTACCTGAGCATGTGTGAGTGTGTTAGTTAAAATGAACCAACATGTGGAGGTTCTCACACACGTCCGCTAAGTGCATTTGTTCTTTCAGATTCAGATAATCCAAATGGATCACTTCTGTAGCTTTTCCAGAAAGCAGCTTTATCAGAAATCATCACTGTATTCATTCTAACAAGTGCAAATCGTGCAGGTGTTTGTGTTTCCTTCTGCTGTATCCAGCACTGGGATCCGTGAGCCAAGCCTCTCTGAGTTCCAGCTCAGCGAGAGGGAAAAATACCTCCAGAATTATGGCAGATTATTGGGGGATTACATGGTAAACTCAGTATCAGAATGCTTGGGTTTACACTCAGCAACATGAGAAAATGAATCAAAGTTCAAAGGTAAATACACTGACCCCACATCACTTAGAGATGCTTTGCTATTGGTGATGCTTTGCTATTCTGCAGCAGTGTGGGTTCCACTCAGACGCAAAGTGTCAGAGCAGTTGAGTGATTGGATTAGCAGATCAGGTTATTTTGATCTGAGAGCTACAGCTGACGTTGGAGCCGGTCCATACTGAGGCACAATGTGATATACATGCAGGAGAAACTCCCTGCTGCTAGCCTAAGGAAAGGAAAAACAGTCCCTCATCAAAGCAGCGGTGCATACAGTGCAGTACTGTGGAAAAGTATTCACAGCTTTACAGATCTCTTCTTAGCAAATATCAAATCAATGAAAAAAAAAAAAAAAACTAGCCAAACCAACCCAGTCGAGTCAAAAAGTAATTGTGGGCTGAAGCTAATAGCTAGCTGTGCTATCCTTAACAGCAACAAATGCCATCTTCTTCACAAAAGTCAGCCACAATAGAGGGGTTTTCAGCATGAATTACCTCTTTAAGTTCACACCACAGCATCTCAGTCACATTCAAGTCTGGACTTTGACTAGGCCACTCAGAGGTGGACTTGCTGGCATGCCTTGGATTATTGTCCTGCTGCATCAACCAAGAAAATTTCATTTTAAGGAAGAAAAAAATGGAAGCCTGGTGGATTAAAGTTATGAACTGATCACGAACATTCTCCTTCAGGATTTTTTGGTGGAGAGGAGAAGTCATGGTTGCATCAGTCAGAGCAATCATCCAGGTCCTGAAGCAGCAAAGCAACCCCAGACCGTCACATTACCATCACTATGCTTTGACTGTCAGTATGCTGTTCCTTTCTGAGCAGTTTTATCCCAGATGTAAGCACAGCTTCCAAGCTTTTCTCGAATCAGTTCACAGAACATTTCTGCTAAAGTATTGGGAATCAGCTAGATTTTTTTTTTCAGAAATGTGAGATAACTGTCCAGTGGAATCCATGTCTTTCTTATTTTTGAATCATATACACTGAAATTAACAGTCACAAATGAGCTCTGTAGTTTTTTAGATGATTTTTTTGTGACCTCTCAAATGAGACACTGATTTGCTCCTTTTTAATTTTGATATAAAAGAAAACTGACTGCTTGGAAGGTTCACCACTGTTCCATGTTTTTTAAAACTGTGAATCATAACTCTCACCATAATTCACTAGAGTCCCAAAGCCACAAAAATATCTTTGTACCCTTTCCAGACTTAAACAAAGATGTCAAAGACTCTATTTATTGCCTGTTTTTGAATTGCTTTAGATTAGTTCAAGATGTGTCACATTTGAGATCTTTCAGCCTACGTCTTGTTATCAGACAGGTTCTATCTAAAAGACTTCTTGATTCCACAGGTCTGGCAGTAATCAGGCCTGGGTTTGACATGTCAAACACATCTCAGCTTTCCAAAAAAAAATGTAAAACACAGTTAATTCATTATCAAGTGGGGGGTAAATGGCTTTTCAAGGAGGGCCAGGTTAGCATGGATAGCATTTTCCCCTAATCAATGAAATCCTTACTTGAAAAAAAGGTTTTTGTATTTACTCAGAATCTGTTGATATTGTCTGATATTGAACACTAATTGATTATCTGAAGCATTTAAGTGTGTCAAATAAGCAAAAACATCAACAGAGAAAGACATCTGTGAGGAAGCAAATACTTTTTCACAGCAACAAATGTAACTGGGTACATATATAGACCAGTGAAAGCAATGGCAATAGTTTGATGCTTGGTAGGAGCTGGTACTGGTTGTCAGCATGTTACTCCATCAAACCTGATCAAGGCCTAATGCTGTAATATCTTTATTTGAATAACAGAGTTGACTTTTTAAAAAACTGTAAGAACAAAGAAGTGACTCCAGTCGTTATTTTTTTTATAATAGTGGATTCCTCTGTTGAGAGATCTCCACTGACTGGTTTGACTGACTGTCAGAAGCTCCAAAAACTGCCTGTAAACTAAGGGTGTCCAAACTTTTTGACACGTGGGCCAAAATTGTCAGCTCAAAAGTACTCCCGGGCCAAACATATATCATTTTTAAAAACTAAAATCACAAAAAATGTCATGTTTTTAACCTACTCAACAGTAAACAAAACATGAACTATTTTAATTAAACAAATAATCTTAATAATAATTTTTGTAGGACCGGAATCATAGATTCAAAACTTCAGATGTTTATTATATGTTTTCCTTGTTAATAAAAGGCATCCAGTGTGCTTATTATTTTGGACTTGATTGAAGAAAACTGAAATATTTCATTTACTCTGAGCCATAAAAACAGCCTCGAGGTCAGTCTTCATTTGAAAACACCTCCTGTGTTTAGCCAAGTTTTATACAGCAGTTAAAAGCAGATTTGGGAGCACCAAGGTGGACTTTAGAGTAGAAGTCAATGAGTGGATGTGCTCCTGGTTCCAATGACAATAGAAGGAAAGCTGAGAGCTTGGAAAAGATGATCACTTTGTGTTGCATCCAACATTTTTGTAACTAGGTTTTGATTAAAAAGTTGTAGTTTTGCCCTAATTGATTCTTGAATTGTGGCCGGGGGGCTGCAAATGCCACCTGGGCTCCACTTTGACCACATTTCCTCTAAACAAATCACTTCACACATGATGCTTATTTGCATTTGTTAACAGATTTTTTCTGTGACACAGCAATTTGAAGTGGAGCTCCTGATCCAATACTGGACTCTTCAGATTACATCAATCTGTCTTTACTTTCAGCTTTCATACAAAACAGAAAATCTCTTTCTGAATTCTTCCTATTGTAGCAGATCCTCTTTAGAAGATAATCTGAAATGCAGATTGAAAACATGCCTCTTGTGTATTCTGCACAGACCAGCTGGTTAACACAGGGAAACAGGATTGAAGCTCAGCTCACAAATGTGGGATGAACTCTTTTATGTTATTCACAGTTGGTTCCTAAAATCAGTGTAAAGGCTGACGGCAGAGGCCCAGAGGTCAGATGTGAGGGCAGGTTATAGATCACAGAGCTTCTCTGTTTGTGCAGTCTGTCGACCTTTTCCTTTCCCCTCTCAACTGTTTATGTTTCGCTTTGCTTTTTAGCTTTGACTCTTGTTTAGCTTAGCAGGGAATGTGTTAGCAAGCAAGCAGAGGAGGACAGTTTACCCACTCACTCAGGTAAGCCTATTACAGAATTATTGCAGCAGCTGAGACTTTGCAGTGGCAAGATGCTCACACATTTATCGGTTCAGATGTGCTTAGTCCACTTTTGAATTATCGCTTCATATTTTTAGACAATTTTGCAATGAAAAGCTCCTAGTTTGAGACACTAGTGGTGTTGGGAGATGTACTGAGAAGTTAGGAGAAGAACTCCATGACTTCACCTACTTCAAAGTAAATCATCTAACCTCTTAAGCCCATTATTCATCCTCTGCCAATGTCACCTCCCACAGTGTGACTTCTGTCCAACAGCTCATAGTATATGATCCAAAAAATGTTTGGATTTATACCAGTAAACATGTCTGAATCTATTCATGTCAAGCTGTTTATCTCTAACGTGTTTTTTTTTCTAAGCCTCAGATTCTTGAAGGTGAAAAAGAAAAAGCAGGAAAAAAAGGAAACGTGGATTCTGCTTCCCTCTAGTGGTCACTACCCTGCATTACTCCTCCAAGTTCTCACCAGAAATCTCATAGCTTCAGAATTATTTTAAAACATCTATATTTAAGTTACAATTTATTCCGTCTTGAAAAAACAGTTTGTAACACATGTGTCAAACTTATTTCCTGGGGTCAGTGACTTCTTGAGTTTCATTCATCTTCACCCACTGAGACCCATCAGAACATTTTTCCTTTCTTGATATTGTCACTCTACGTAACATCCATCCATATGTTATCCTTCTAGCAGGAGGTAAATCCAGACATCCGTCTTTCCTGTGACAGTCTGCAGTTGCTCTTGGGAAGTTTCCAGTTTTGGATCGGCCTTGGAGATGGGAATCTTACATCTTGATTCAACACACGAGCCACTTCACTTGACTCCTGTTGCTGAAGAGGAGCAATAGCTGAACTCTGAGCACCGATTTGGAACATGGAGCTCCTCACCCGTATCACCAAGGCTGAGTCCAGTCACACTTTAAAAGAAACTCGTTTTAGCTATTTGTTTGCAGGACACCCCCACACTTATTTCCACTTCAAACGATAAAGATTACACACTGGTACATCACATCAGCTGCACATTATTGGAATATAATTAATCAGTATTTTGAAGGAGGCTTGTCCCATTTCAACCTCAAACATTTAGTTCTGTTTGGTATTCTTGAAGTTCTTTAGATCAGCACGATGCCCTGTTTTTGAGATCTTTCAGGCTACTTCATGCTGTCAGCCAGGTTCTATAGAAGTGATTTGACTCAGACCTGGGTGTAGCAAGTGAAAATGAACTAAAAGAATGTCATTTAACCAGACTGTGAATTAAATTTTCATATTTGGATAACTTGAAATGATATCATCATATAAAAACTTTAAGCTTTTTGTATTTACTCAGTTTATCTTTTTCTTATGTTTGACGATATGCAGCAGTTTAGTGTGACAAAAAGAAGGAAAATAGTTTCTCCAGAACTTTAGTTAGTTAGTTAGTTAGTTAGTTATGGTAAAAAATTATGTAATTATAGTGAAAAATCCCCAAAGAATAAAAGATAAAAATTGCTCTCTCACCCAGAGGTTTTGTCTCTGCATACTTTTTATTGAATCTTGTTATATTCAGGTGAGTTGTCTTAGAACAGGGGTGTCCAAACATTTTGCCAGAGTGGGATCAAAACTGTCAAGCTAAACGTTGTCACAGGCCACCAAAAGTTAATTGATTTATATTTTGTTCAAAATCGCAAAGACAATTCTACTGTAAATTTTTTTTTTTTTTTTACTTCGTGATCAATAAATAGACATTTTAAATCATGATCTGATTTATGGGTATATTATTTTCTATTAACTCTCATCTAGATCTTTTATTTATACTTTCTGCAACAAGATAAAAAAAACTCTTATTGAGCCAAGTTTAATAAATGGGTACGTCCAAGTCCACTTTTGAGTAAAAGGTACTGGATGCTCACAGTCCTATTTACAATCAGATTAAAATTATAGCTGAAAATGTGGTTTATCAAAGATGATTAGCTGTGTTGTAGCTCATATTCTGCATTTTAAGGTTATTTAAATTTTGCTCCATTTTTTTTTTTTTTTTTTTTTTTTTTGTCATAAATTAAATTTTCACCTTCATTTTTTTGTGTGTATCACCATTTACAGCCTGGTCTGGCAAACTAAATTCAAATCAAGTCAAGTTTATTTGTATAGCACATTTCAGCAGCAAGGCAGTTCAAAGTGCTTCACATCATAAAAACATCAATCAAGCAAGATATAATACAGTCACCAATTATAAAACAAGCAACAAACATTACATTTTGTCAAATGCCATCATTAATTTAATCAAAAAATACATATCAAATATATTGATCAATGTTGAAGTTATTATGAGTTAAAGGCAGCTCTAAACAGGTGGGTTTTTAGCCTTGATTTAAAGGAATTTAGTGTTTCAGCTGTTTTGCAGTTTTCTGGAAGTTTGTTCCAGATTTGTGGAGAATAAAAACCGAAAGCTGCTTCTCCATGTTTGGTTCTGGTTCTGGGGATGCAGAGTAGACCAGAACCAGAAGACCTGAGTGGTCTGGAAGGATGATACAATGACAACAGATCTTTAATGTATTTTGATGTTAAGCCGTTCAGTGATTTATAAACTAACAGAAGTATTTTAAAGTCTATTCTCTGAGCTACAGGGAAGGACTTTAGAACTGGGGTGATGTGCTCTTGCTTCCTGGTTTTAGTGAGAACACGAGCAGCAGCATTTTGGATCAGCTGGAGCTGATTGACTTTTTGTGGTCAAGGGCCGCACAAAATCCTTCTGAGGGTCGGATATGGCCCCTGTTCCACAATTTGGACACCCCTGAATCAGTTTTTATTTGTCACTAGGACCTGGCCAGTATTATACATTATCACAGCAGAAACATATGGTGGTCCAAAAGTGCCACGGTTCAAGAAAACAACAAATAAATCATGAAATCTTTCATGAAATGTATAATTTATTAAAAAGTAACAAAACAGGCAAACGCATAGAAAATGAGATAACATGTCTGTTTCATGACTTTGATTGCAAAAATATTCAACATATTTACAAAAAGTGGAACAGAATAGACTCAGTGGATGGGACTAACTTTATTGGGGTGAAGATAATTGGCTGTGTAGGCTGACCAATCAGATTTTAAACCATTCAGACCCGGGAGTCCCACAGTAGCTGTCTAAATTATTTCAGGATGCCCTGCAGCATAACTTACATAAATGATGGAAAATTATGTCAGGTTAATATAAAATTAATTCACATTTTTAACAAATGAATGATTTTTTTTTTTTACTTTTAGTTTCCAAAAAGTATTCAAATGGTTTTTATTAATGTAAATGGATATATTTAATAATTAATGTGGTATTTATTACAAGATCCCACTTTTGATACTCATTAGAAAATAGAGCTCATATACAAAAGCTTATGAAATGTGTAATACTTTGAATAACATGATCGTGGTGATATTATGCAGAAATAAATTACCATATGTATGCCATCATATTCCATGTAGAAGTTGAAAGTGAGAATTATTGGAGTTTTAAATCTGTTGCAGCGTTTTAGAAGCATTTACAGTACTTGCTATCAAAGTTTTATGGAGACTTTTATCTGTAATGATGAAAACTTCAATAGAAAATATTTCTTTACAGGAAGCCCACAGACCAGTATAATGAAGAGTGACCACAAGGTGGCGCCCTCTCTCCTGTGGAATCACTTCTCCAAGTGTTTTTGACAAAATGAGGAATTCCCTCATTTTTCCAAACTTTTCCTGTAATGCTGTGCAATGTTGTGGTGGCTTTGCTCCTGCAGTCAAAAGACAACACCAGCCCGTCACAGCATCCTCACAGATATACAAGACGGAGTCCATTAGCAGCCTCTGAATAACCCAGAGTGGATGCTCTCTCGTCAGTGGGAGGAGGCCGGATACCTGCGGAAAAACCCTCCCTCAAGAAAGTTGTTTTTTTACACTGTTCCTTCTTTTTCTTCTGGATAATAAATAAATACTTTGGAAGCTATAGCATGTTATTCCTTCATGTCGCAACAAATGTCTCCTGACATGTTGCTTGAAACTGGGATCTGATGAACACCTCAGGGAAAAGGCATGTTGGAACAGATGGTCTGAGGTGAGGCTCTCAGGAGTCCACACCCTCCTGGTATGGAGGTGAATTAGCTTCCCTGAGGCGACATATTTCTACCTGTTTTAAAGGTAGTTAGCAAATCCTTTTCCTTTCAAAAGTCACCTAAAATCTCAACAGCATAAAAAAAGAAGAAAACTAAAATAAGTTTGTGTTACTGGTCAACGCTAAGATTGGAATTTGTTTCTAAGGAAAGCCGTGTTTGTTTTTTGCATGCTTTTTTTCTGCTAGCACCTTAACATCACTGTTGCTGAAAGACTGGAGATGTTTTCATTCAACAGATTCCTGCCTGAGCAAGGCAGTGGGGGATGGGGTGGTGGTGGCGGGGGAGTCGCCTCCAACTTGTTCAGAACACTGCAGCTCACATTTGTTCATAAAGCTCTTGACAGCCTTGCTTCTCCTTATTTATCTGAGTTACTGAGCTTCTCTATTCACAGCAGGTCTTTGAAGTCAGACAGTCAACATTTACTGACTGTTGTAAGGACGAAGCACACACATCATCGTCACTGAGCTTTTTCTGTGGCCACACCTCGACTCTGGAATCAGCTTCCACTAGATCTTCGATCTATATCTTGACCTTTTTGAACCAAGACACTTCTATTCAGGCAGGCTTTCAGTACTGAAGAATACGGTTTCACTTCTGGTTTTATCTAACTTACTTATTCGAGCTTGCTTTAGCTACCTTGTTTTTGAAAAAAACAAAAATCCAACCTTTAATTTTAATTCTTTTACTCAGAGTGAAAAAAAGAACATGTGAAGATTTCTTTTTTAAACAAAATCTCCTAAGTTATTGGCACCCCTGCAGTTAATACCTAATACAGTCCTCTCTTATGGCTGGAACATATATAGAGGGAATCTTTGACTATTCCTCTTTGCATAATCTCTCTCGATCCTCCAGAGTTCTGGGATCTCTCTTATGTTCTCTTGTTTTCAGCTCAGCCCCACTGGCTTGTAAGTGTTTTGTACATAGATACATTTTTATGATGTCTTAAGTGTCTGTACCTTTTAATTATTTTGTTTTCTATACTGTACACTGTTGTGCCTCTTGGCCAGGTCTCCCTCGAGAGATTTTATCTCAAGAGACTTCCAGGATAAAATGTTAGATATACAAAAAGGGTAAAGATGATGATTCTCGTGTTTAAACCATTTCAGCGTTGGTTTGGCTTTTTGAATCATTATTCTGTCAAATGAACCAATGACGGCCTATAACAAAGAGGTCGTCCTCACTGGTACCATTTTACTGTGGTAACTTGGACAGCACTTTATTAAAAGCACTTTCATTAGCACTTCATTCAGCACTGCACTTTAAACATAAGTTTATTTATTGAAAATTTCTTGATACTTTAATGAAATAAGCATGTGGCTTTTGTGGTGCAGACACTTTTCAAAAGTTGTGAGACAGGTCATAGGATAAGAGAGCCTGGGGAATTTCTATGTAGGTTTTTTAGGGGGGTCGGGGGGGGGTTGGTGTTTTCATGATGGTGCTAAACATAATATGATATAGTGGGTAAAATAAGTATTGAACACATCACAATTTTTCACAGTAAACATATTTCTAAAGGTGCTATTAAAAGGAAATTTTCATCAGGTGTTGGTAACAACCCAAGTAATCCTTAGATAGAAAGAAACCAAAACAAATACATTCAGACATTAAGTAATGTGTAATAATGTAAATTAATAATAGGGGGAAAAAGTATTGAACACGCTTACTGATATTTAATACTTTGCACAAAAGCCTTTATTTGTCAGGTCCTGCCTCTTTTGCACTCAGCTTTTGTTGTTTTTTAGTGTTGAATTCCTGCCATTTACTTCATCCATCCTAGTTTATTTCTGTTTGTCCGGTTCTTAGTCGAGTATTCAATTATTTTTAGATTATGTTTGTTATCCCTTGTTTTGTTTATTTCAGTCTTTTCTTAGTTGTTCAAGTTATTTCCTCATGTCTAGTTATTCTCAGTTACGATTGGATTCTTTTCCGTTTTTGTTATTTACTATTAAATCATGAACAACTGCTTGCTGCCTCCACCTCTCTGTATTTTGGGTCCTCTACAACCACCACAAATCAAGACATTATTGGTAATGACATCTTCAAGACGCCTCCTGTATGGAGAAGCTAGTTGCATGCATTGTTCAGCTGTGATTTTGGCCTATTCTTCCACACAAACAGTCTTTAAATCTTGAAGGTTTCTCTTCTATGAACTCTGATTTTTAGTCCTTTTCATAGATTTTCAATCGGATTCAAGTCAGGTGATTGGCTGGGCCATTCTAGCAGCTTTATTTTCTTTCTCTGAAGCCAGTCTAGAGTTTCCTTGGCTCTGTGTTTGGGATCATTGTCTTGCTGAAATGTCTACCCTCATTTCATCTCCATCATTCTGGTAGATGGCAGATTTTTCTCAAGAATGTCTCGGTACATTTTTCCATTCATCCTCTCTTCAGTTATAAGAAGATTACCAGTACCATATGCAGAAAAACTTTGGGGTGATGTGCAGTGCATTTTGTACTCCAAACATGGTGTGTGTTGTGGCATCAAAAGAATTCAATTTTGCTCTCATCTGACCAGAATGTGTTCTCCCAGAATTTTACAGGCTTGTCCAAATCTTGTGCAGCAAACTTTAAATGAGTTTCAACATGCTTTTTCTTCAGAAGTGGAGTCTTGCGTAGTGGCATGGCATATAGATCATGGCCGTTGAATACATTGCTTATTGTTTTCTTTGAAACAATTGTAGCTGCTAATTTCAGGTCTTTCTGGAGCTCTCTGCAAGTGGTACTTGGCTCTTGGACAACTCTTCTGATAATTATTTTCACTGCTCAGTCAGAAATCTTCCGAAGAGCATCTGGTTGAGGCCGCTTTATGGTCAATTGATAACGTTTCCACTTCCGGATTATGGCCCCAACAGTGCTCACTGGAACGTTTAGAAATCCTTCTATAACCAATGCCATCAGAATGTTTTTGCAACAATAAGGTTGCAAAACATCTTGGAAGAGCTCTTTGCTTTTACTCATCAGGAGATGTTCCTTGTGTGACACCTTGGTAATGCCATACCTTTTTATAGGCCACCAGTTTGGACCAAACCAGCTGATATTCATTTGCACTGACAAGGGGCAGAATGGCTTCTGATCGCTGATAGATTTCAGCTGCTCTCTTGGCTTTCCATGCCTTTTTCCCTCTCCCTTTCTGCATGTGTTCAATACTTTTTCCCTGTGTCATTTCACATTATTACACATAATTTAATTTCTGAACGTATTTGTTTTGGTTTATATCTATCTATGGATTACTTGGGTTGTTCCCAAAACCTGGTGAAAAGTTAATAGCACCTTTAGAAATATATTTACTATGAAAAATTGTGATGTGTTCATACTTATTTTACACACTGTACAATATAACATGTCTGGTGTAGTTATTGTAGACATTGGCTCAATTTTAGACCTCTCTGACCAAAGACCACAGGTCCAGTTAAAGTTCAAGTAGAGTTTACATGTTTATGTTTGTGATGGTAGCATAAGGATTTTTCAGGCATTACTTCCTATTATCCACATGGCATGTAGATAGTGTTTAATGGCTGTCGCTATGGAGTGCCAATAAATGTGCTGTACATGCTGTAATGTTTTATTCATTTGTAGTTTTCTTTTTAAACACATTTAATGCTCCTTTTTAATGCACTAGTACATAAGAACACACCTATAGATAGAAAAGTTATTCAGATTTTATTTTATATTTCATAAAAATATTCTCACAATCCAGATGAAAGAAAAACATTCTCCTGTTAATAATGTTTACATTTGCATCAGCTATAAAAAGATTACAGTAAAGGGGAGATGCCAGGTTAAAACTCAAACAATAGTTTTGGATTTTCATAATCTTTGAACAAAATAAAGAGAAAGAAAACATGCTGGTTATTAACACAGAACTGTATATTCCTGTGGATTCCTGAGTAGAAGATGGACATCCTCTTTACACATAGTCTCTGCCACCTGCAGAGCTGGATGGTGGGTAGCGGGGGGCTTTACCGGAGCTGCCATTCCCTGAACAATTGCAGCAGAGGAAGCCCCCACCAATTAGGGACAGACAGGCTGCTCCCCATCCAACGTACAAGGCAGACCCGAATTCATACCTGTGAATCATACAGATCACTGTGATATCTCAAAGCATACAGTTTTATAAGTCTGATAACCGAATAAAAAAAAATAAAAAAACAGTTCATGTTAAGCATTGGACACTGATGTTCTTGAGGATTTTATCTAGAGGTTTGTCAGACCCAGCTATTGTTTTGATAGCCTACTTCTGGTTATCGGCAAGTGAATTTGTATATTAGCTAAATATTTAGCTCGGAGCTAAATCTTTAGCTTTAAACTAAATATATAGCTTGATCTCCAAATATTTTCTTTTCTAACTAAATATTTTGATTGGAGCTAAATATTGAGTTCAGAGATAAATATTTAGCTTAAACTAAAAATTTAGCTTGCTAACTAAATGTTTAGTTTGGAGCAAAATATCTAGTTTGCTTACTAAATATTTAGTTTGTAAACTAAGCATGTAGTTTGGAACTAAATATTTAGCTTGAAGCTTGAAGCTAAATATTTAGCTTGCTCACCAAATATTTTGTTTAGAGCTAAATATTTAGTTTGTGAACTAAATATTTAGTTTGGAGTTAAATATTTAGCTTGGAGATAAATATAATATTTAGCTTCAAACTAAATATTTAGCATGCTCACCAAATATTTAGTTTAGAGCTAAATATTTAGCTTCAAACTAAAAATTTAGCCTGCTAACTAAAGATTTAGTTTGGAGATAAATATTTTGTTTGGAGCTAAATATGTTGTTTGCTTATTAAATATTTAGTTTGCAAATTAAATATTTATTTTGGAGCTAAATATTACGTTTGTAAAAAAAATATTTAGCTTGCTAATTAAATATATAGATTGAAACGGTGAGATTTATAAACAAATGAATGACATGGTGAAAATATGACTGAAATATGGACCCTCATTTTTTTTGCTTATGACAGGCTAAATAACCTAAATTATTGTTGTTCATTTTTGAACGTGTAACCTTGCAAATGGCATCCCATAGGAGACAGTATATAAGTTCAGTCCACTTACCATTGAGTCTGACTTGGTGCTCCCTAAGCAACCCTGAGTTAAAATTCAATATGGCTGGCTCATATATAAGACATAGTGAAAGCTGCAGGAATGGAAAGTTTATTTGCACATCAGATGGTGTGTATCATATTAAACTAGTCACACAAACCAAACAACTTCTGTTTGTGAGCTTCGTCACTGAATGCTTGAAAGTGAGAGAGACGCACAGTTCTTGCCTTGAATGGCTAATGGGAGAAAGCACTACAATTAGCAAATCCCACTTGTTTTCTGACTTGCAAGTAGAATGCACTAACCATTTGACTAGTTGGAGGTCCTAGGTCAGACCCAAATGCAAATTCAGTATGGCTAGCATAAAACACATAGAACATAGTACAGGTTGGAGGAAAAAAGTGTTTATTTGCCCCTCTGATGGACTGTCTCTCATCAAAGCGAAAGTACACATTGAAGGCCACTGCACTGTAGTTTATTTGTGTTTGAACTCATATAGAGGCTTGTATTGTAGCAGTTAACAGCACAACCATTAGAGAATCCTACTGAATTTTCTGACTATCTTGGGTGGGATCTACTTGAGAGACAAATCATACACAGGAACAGCATTTTCCATCCATTCTCTATAAACATTTACTTCCTGCAGGACCACAGAGGTTGAACTTGGTGCAGATATTTGACATTTTGAGAAATTCATACATGAACTTTAGATTTTCAGATTTCATGCAATCCATCCAATGTCTGGACACGCTTATCCTTGTATCCTTGTACACCTAAGGATAATTTATAGAGACCATTTAACCCATCAGTCCTATTTTTGGACAGTGGGAGGAAGCCGTAGTACCTGGAGAGAACCCATGCATGCACAAGGAGAACATGCAAACTTCATGCAGAAAGACCCCAAGCTGGGATTCAAACTCAGGACCTTCTTGCTGCAAGGCAACAGTGCTACCAGCTGCACTGCTGTGCAGCCCTATTTTATATTATTATATTCATAATATTTCAATTCATAGCTGTTGTTTTGAGCTAACATCTCAGTGCAGTGAAGACTAATTTATTGTTTTGGTTGGTTATTCAAAAAAAACCCCCACACAAATGGTTGTGAGAAAGTGCTAGATTACCTTTACTTTAATAGTGTTAGTGTTATTTATTAAAACTCATGCACTGTAATTAGTAATACCTTGGAGCTTTGAGGGTAAATGACAGAGGAGGACCTCCTTACCTGGAATTAGTGGGAGTGAATGGGCTGTAGAAATCCTGGGCTATTCTGTGGCCATACCAAGATGTTCCAGCCAAGGCAAGCACACCTGGAAAACCATGAGCAAGGAAAGCATAATTATAACTTATTCTTGTATAAGCCAGGTTGAACTTGCTAAATTATAACCTCAAAAGAAAGATGAGTATTTCTCAAAAACTCCACAAACTAAAAAAATATGACAAGAATGCAGGATAAAAAGTATTTGATACCCTATTAAATCTTTAGGTTTGTTCGCTTAAAGCTAAACGATTTGTGTTTTTATGGTAGTTCAGTTTGAGTAAAGAGAGAGAGAGTCTGTCAGTGAAACTGGCAAGCTGGGCAATGAGGAGTTCTGCTGTAGTTGGTCACCTCAAGAAGGATTTTGACCCTCTCCTCTGGCAGGGGCTTCCTGAAACCTTCAGCTTTCCTGGCTGTTGGTGAACAAACTCCAAGCTTCAGCTTCCTCCACAGATTTTCTGTAGGACTGAACTCTGGAACTCTGCTAAGCCACTGCATGGTTGTTTAGCCAGTGCTTTGTTGCCTTGGTTGTATGCTTTGGCTAATAGTCATGCTGGAAGATCCATCTTCAGTGAGCTCAATAAGAGAAGGTGGTCCTTGTCCAAGGTTTTACAGTGCATAGGCCTGTCCACCTGCCTTTCCATGAGGTGGAATAGTTTAATATGCCTTGCAGAAAAGTTGTCCCAAAGCATTATACTTCCATCCCTGTTTGACTGTTGGTATTATGTTTTTCATCTTATTCTAAGCATTTTTTTTTCAATCCAAAGGTGAGAGGTGAATCAATCCCAATGAGCCTGATTTGGTCACAGCTCTTTCTCCCAAGTTTTCTATGAAAGATGTTTATGGGCAAGTTTAGGACAGCTCTCTGTCTTCTGTAGAGAAGTGTGTTTTATACACACCTTATCTTTGATTGATTAGTTGATTAACTGAGTCAAAATTCTGGCTACGTTGTAGTGGATTAAACACTTATTTCACTAAATTATGTGGGAATCACTGTTTAACATTTAGAAGAAGTGTTATGTCAACTGAAGGCTTTTCAGTTGACATGTCTCTCCACATTTTAATAAAATAACTGTTTGTTTCTTAATGAACAAGCTGAGAAAATCAACTAGTTGTTTCTTTCACTGTGCAAAAGGAAAGTAACATTGCTTAATCCAGTTAAAATCTAGTTTAAAACCAGATGATGTTCTGCTTAAGGAGCAGATTTCTAGGTGTACCTGAACTGCATCACGTCTCACCAGCTATAATGAAGACCACCCCTCCAGCCAGGGCCACCTTGTCCTTCTGCTTGGGTTGTTCTGCCATACAGGTGGTGCACTTCATTCCCACCACAGCCACCATCATGGAAATGAAAGAGAGCAAGATGGAGGCCAACATGAGTCCCCGAGTTCCCTGTATATTCCCTGGAGGCATGGATATAGGAAAAAGGCCTTTGATTAGGACACGTTTTAGTCACAGTAACATTGAGGAGGGACTATTTTTAAAGCTTTTAAAAGAGAAGGAGACAGCTTTGTAGTCAAACTTAAATGTTTCAGAATTTCAATTGCAGACGAAAACTGAGTACATACAAAATGTTGATTTCAACTGGTGTTTTTGTATGAAATTAAAAAATCTATTAATTCCATCCCTAAAGTAAATCCATTCCTCCTTAAAGGTAATAACTGGTTGTACCATCCTTGTTGGAAACAACTACCATACAGGGTTACTGACTAACAATAAGTCTTTTCCATCACTGCAGAGGAGTTTTAGAACACAATGGAAAAGCTTTATTATCTGTCCCAGCTGGTGACAGAAAAAAAGCTCTTGAAGTATTGTTTTAATTCAGCCACATTAGAGGATTTTGGCATGAACAGTCTGGTTTTTGTTGTTGTTGTTGTTGTTGTTGTTTTACACATCTACAACATTGGTGACCAAAGGGCATAATCAATATATCAAAGAAAACATAAAAAGAAAACAAAAACATGTTAAAAACAAGGTCCATATAACAAAAAAGAAGAAACAAGGAAGAAACAAATTTTAAAAATCACAGTCTGTTTAAGGTCACACCAAAGTATCAAGTGGATTTAAGTCCAAACTTTGACAATGCCACTCCAAACCCTTTATTATTTATTTTTGTTTGCTTGTTTTTTGTTTGTTCCTTTGAGCCATTCAAACTTCAACAATTACAGTGAGTCATCCAACCATCACATTACCACCACCATGTTTTGACTCAGTATCACACTGCAAAACCACAAAATCTTCCCAAGTATTTTGGTCTACTTTCTTTTGCAGTTATCTTAGTACACTTGGAATAAGACAAAACTAACTTAGAAGTAACTTTTCAGCAGATATAGGAGCTTGTTTTAGGTTAAAAATTCCTTAATATTGATGAAATAGTTCTAGTTATAGGTGAAATATTCTGCCAGTGGGACAAGATATTTTAACTGATAATATGGGAAGAATGTCTTGTTCCACTGGCAAATAATTTCACCTATAACTAGAACTTTTTCATCAATATTAAGGAACTATTGACTTAAAACAAGTTCCTGTATTGTGCTGAAAAGTTAATTGTAAGTTAGTTTTGTCTTATTTCAAGTGTATTCAAGATATTTGAACTAGAAACTAGACCAGAAATACTTGGTAAGATTTTGTGTTTTTGCAGTGCATGGACTTTTCCTGAACTGCTTATGGAAAACTTGCTTCTGGAACCATATATGGTTCCACTTTTTGCTTCACGAATCCGCAGAATAGTTTCCTAAAAAAATCTTGTGAATCAAAAAGATTTTTTTTCTTTGGTAAATGTGAGATAAGATTGCTATTCTTTTTTGGTCAGCATTTTTGCTTTTTTGTTGAATCAAAAACACTGACCTTAACTGACCAAGTGAAGCCTGGAGAGCTTCAGATGTTACTCTTGGGTTCTTTTGTGAAGAAGTCAGACATTAATTAGGCCTGGGTGTGGCTAGTGAAATTGATAACAGTGAATAACAATATGTGGTTATTCACAGTTAATTTATTCTTCAACAAGTTGATTACTTTTCACATAGGGTCAGAGTGGATAGGATAATTTTTTCCCCCAATTAAATGAAATCATCATTTTAAAAAATTGGTTCACACATGGCAATCTGATCCCCCCACCCCCCCTGCAGTGACAGGAGAAATCTGTAATGGGGCAAATATTATTTCACACCACTGTATATTGATTCGAGTTACATTGACTAGAAAATAACCATCCCATTTTCTTAAATCTCAGCCTGCAAAAGATCCTTCTCATTAAACAAAACAAGCATTCACTGAAGAAAGTTGAAAGCCATTTAGATATGATAAATTGTTGGGGGGGGGTTATATCAGATTCTTATGTAACTTTCTGGAAACATGAGTAAACTGCTAGAACTCCTCTTCCATTTCAGTGGAGTGGTTTCTCTGATTAGAGAGCTTCTGGTATCTGGTGAACATGTCCCAGCTTGTCAGAGGTCCTAAAGATATCTTGGAAGGCATGAATGTTCCTGAAGTTCAGAGGGACAACTTTCATGATGTTAAAGCCAGTATAAATTCTTAAATGATGCATAAATCCACTGTAGATTCTCTGGACTGGTTATTTTCGTTTAATATTCCTCCTACTGCCAAACATATTATCCAAATTTTGCATATGGATTAAAAAAATTGCTTACTTTGCTTTAGTTTTTATGATCAAAATGTTCATAGCGGTTAGATAATTTGGTTGAGAGAGGTATCACTAAAAGCTTCACATGTGAAAGCTTACCTGGTAGTTGAAGGAGAGAATCATAGATTTTACACTGAATCTGCCCAGTGCTCTGCCACACACAGCTTTTCCACAGACCCTCATACATCGCCTGAGCCGTGATGATGTTGTCCCCCACGTATGAAGAAGCTTTCCACTCCACCATGACCGTGGATGCTATTGTTCCAATGAAGCCGAGGAAGGCCAGTGTGAAGCCAAGAAGTTGTACTCCAGCATTAGCCATTTTTTATCTTTAGAAAGATGAAACGAATGCTGTAAAGTAGACAGACACAAAGAGGTTTAAAGACTGAAACCTGGCTTGCTGTTCCTCCTCAGTGGATCTTCTCCTTAACAAAAAACAAAAATAGGTATGCAGCTGTGCATCTTTTGGGAAGAACCTGGAGCAAAAGGGAGGATCTAGGACTCTCACTCCCTTTCATTCAGTGAAGAAGAAAAAGGGTGACACAATGTGGACCTGATCGTTTACTGCAAGAAAGGAAGTTGCTCTTAACAAGACAAGACAAGAAAATGTCACACCAGCATAACTCGGGTTTGGGTATCTTCAATGATTGTGTAAAGTACAGACACATCAATAAATTAGAGTATAATCAGTCAAAAAAACTGAAACTCATAAACTAGGTATATCTAATACACATAGAATTATATATAATAAGTATTTATTCCTAGTCATTTTTACGCTAATGGACTGCATCTAAATACATATTGCACTGCCACTAATATACTGTATTAATACTGTTTGCTTTTCAGGGATTTTATTGCTATATATGCACATGTTATTTATCACTGTGGTTTCTCAGTTCTCTGTTGTTTTTTTCTCTCTTTCTGCATGTGTTGAAGCAGACTTCTGGGGCATTTTCTTGTATTCTCTTTATCTTTCTTTCTCTCCTCTACTCTTATCTCCTTATTTTCCTTTAAACCCCACCTCTCTCCCTTTCTCTTTCACCCTTTCTTTTCCATCTCTGTGTCCATTACATTTGAAATAAACCCAAAGCAATTTCTAATAACGTTTTCTAACCTTTTTTATATTTATACATCAAGTGGAGCATTATAGCCAAAGCCGTAATGCTCCTCTTGTGAAAGTAAATCTGTTGAGCTTCTCATTGGCACTCAGACACCAATTCAAGAATGCCACACTGTCAGACAGGACACATAAAAAAAGCAATAAAAGCTAAATGAAAACACAAAATTAATTTTCTCTGTAGATTCAAATATTATATGTCAATTACTTTTTACCATATAAATGTTATGTTATATTGTGACCTACAACGTCATAGGAAAAACTAACCATACTTCCATCAGTGTTTTCTATGTGTATTTTTAAGTATTAGAAAAGGTTGATGGAAACATTAAAATTTTGCACAAAAGTTTTATGCTTTCTTGATTGGTTTTTGGCTTCATGCACCAAAGGGGAGATAGAAACATATTTGCCGAATAAGTTGTGATGTAATGAACACTCCCATCCACTGCTGGGTCTGTGCCTTACTAGAAGCACGAAACTCTGAAAATTTTCTAATTGAAAGTCTTCGGCTTGGAGGGGAGAAGTCTCTCTCTCTGTGTGGTCCATGCTAGTTGGCAACCTCTCCATCGTTTATTACAGCCGTGTATTTGACGAAATAGCACCTTGCATAGCCTGGTTGATTTGTTCCAAACCAGTAGATCAAAACACACCTAATTTTGAAAATTTGCTCAAAATTTGAATGACAATTGGATGAAAGCATAGCTACTGATGATGTGACAGTGGGTATCATTGTATGGTACTGTCCTGAACTGGTTCAGATCTTATCAGGTCTGATTTGGTATTTATAAAACTGAACAAACATTGACCACATATGGACTTCTTCAAGGGTCCATTCTCAGGCCTTTTCTTTGCAACGTATGGACTACTGTCCACTGTGTTTTATCCTCTGCTGACAAGCTTTATGGAAACGCAAATTTCATTTTCCACTCTTGGCACCTGCCCCCACTGGTAAAAGTACTAATACCTGCTTTGTGTCATGGTGTGGAAACAATCATCATCTCCTCTGCCATCATCTGTTGGGGCAGCAGCATCAGAACCAAAGACCTAAAAAGGCTCAACAACCTGACAAAGAAGGCTGATTCTGTTCTGGGGATGACTGTGGAACCTTTGGAGATGATGATGCAAAGAAGGATTTTGCATAAAATTAAGAAAATTATGGACAACCCTGACCATCCTCTTTGTGAGACTATCATTGGAAAACAGAGTCTCTTCAGTCAAAGGCTTCTTCAGAATGGTTGTAAAATGGACCGCTACAGGAGCTCTTTCCTGCCCACAGCCATCACCATCTATAATAACTCCTTAATTAAATGAGTTACATCAACATTTAATTTCCCTTTGGGATAAATAAAGTATTTTTGAATTGAATTGAATTTAATGATCATGGTATCAGTGTACTTGGTTAGCCAGCTAACTGGCCTGACCTAAACCCCATAGTGAAACTATGTGCTGGTATCAACAGAGAGATGAGAGACACCAGAACAAACAATGCAAGCAAGCTAAAGGCTAGATTTTAAGCAACCTTGGCTTCCTGAACACCTCAGCAGAACCACAGGCTGATCTCCTCCACACCACTCTGCAATGATGCAGTGCATGTAAAAGGAGCCAGATCAAGTATTAAGTGCTTGTTAGTGTACGGTACAATAACATACTTTTCAGAGGGCCGACATCACTATCTTAAAACACTTTTTTAAAATCAGTCTTATGTAATTTTCATTTTTTTCTAAAAAAAAAAAACTGAACTTTCATTAGCTTAAAACCATATCTATCAAAATGAACAGAAAAAAATGCTTGAAATATATCTCTCCATGAATAATGAAACCATCACGAGCTTCAATTGTTTTACCTGAATTATTAATAGATATAAATAGATTTATTGATGTATTACAATGTACCTGGAACAAGACTCTGACATGGTGAGAAAACCCTTTTCTCCTGGATCTGTTTGCTTTTTTGACTAAACCTCTGTTTTTTTGCTGAAACTAACAGTCCACTAATCTCAGCGAGAACTTTTTGTGATGTTGGTCTCTGATGAAATCGTGGTGGCATCTGGTTGCTGTCCAAAGGTTTTTATCTTTTTGTTGTTTGCAGTCTGCGTCAGCTGGTTTGGAGATCCACCCGCACATTTATCTCAGTGCTATGGGATCACTGTAACACACAGGTATGTTGGAGTTCTTTCTTATTTTATTGGAAAAGTTGGGTTCTTTTGTGACTGAATAGATAGTGAGCAGAAATCATGGCCATTTAATGTATCCACCATCATCATATGTCTTTAAATCTGTTATTTTACATTCTTCCTTCACATTTTTTGCAGTTAAAATGGAGAAACAGTTGGGTCGGACTCTCCTCATGCTGCTTCTCTGCCGTACAGGCAACAGCGACTGGCAGACTGTTTGTCCGTACAAATGCCAGTGTTTCACTCCGCTTCAAGTGCTATGTGCTGATGAGAGAATGTCAGATTTACCCAGGAACATATCCAGACAAGTCAAGGAGGTTATTATAATGACATCCTCTGTGGCGTATCTTTTCCCCCACTCACTGATGGAGAGCCCACAGCTCACCAAGCTCATTTTCTTAAACAATGCTCTGAGACAAATCCACTTGAACACGTTTGACCATCTGACTGAGCTTCAGGAGCTGGAGCTCAGTGGGAACCCCCCACTAGATCATTTCTACCTGGGAACCTTTTCCAAGCAGGAGAAATTAACAAAGCTGCTGCTCAACTACAACAGCTTAAAAACGATACTTCCTGGGATGTTTGATTCTCTGAAACAGCTGGAGGTTCTGCAGATGAAGGGCAACATGTTGTCAGATCTACCTCCGTTTCTTTTTCAGAACCTCAGCTTGCTGCGCGTCCTGGATCTCTCCAAAAACAAACTTCAGGAAGTCACCGGAGAGACCTTTTCTGGTCTGGCTAGTCTGGAGATTCTGAAGTTGAGCAACAACCTCATTAGCATCCTCACATCTGACATGTTCCACAACATCTCACAGCTCACCGAGCTTCACTTAGAGTGGAACAGGATAGCACACCTTGATGATGGCATCTTCTCTGTGTTGACAAATCTGAGCGTGCTGAACCTCCGTGGGAATCTCCTGACATCGTTCAGCGATGAAGCGTTCAGATCTGAGCTAACAAATCTAAAGGAGCTGAATCTAAAAGACAACAGATTGACAGAGTTGTCTCTGACGAGTCTGAGCTCACTGACAGACCTCACGTTGTCAGCTAACCAGATTTCCAGCCTGCCAGAAAACCTTTTCAGAAATCTAACTGCCTTAGAGAACCTAGACCTGTCTGACAATCAGCTCACCTCTCTGCCTGAAGGGATCTTTAAAGACCTATTGAGCGCCAAGGTAATCAACCTCCACAATAACAACCTGACAAAGGTGGACTCCAAACTGTTCCAGGAACAGTTTTTAATTGAGAGGCTCTACCTGTCTGATAACCAGCTTGAGACACTCCCACTGGGACTTTTCGACCATTTCATATTGCAGCAAACAATGAGGCTTCATGGAAACCCCTGGAGATGTGACTGCCAGCTGTGGTACTTTCACGACTGGCTGCTACAGAATGGTCAGGGTGTGGAGCTGTTGGACATGGTGGCCTGCCAGAGCCCAGACTTTTTGAGAAAACGAACTGTGGTTTCTGTCCGCAGGGATCAGTTAGTCTGTCACCTGTCTGTAGACCAGATGCCTGATATGAACTCCTGCAGCCTGCAAGTATCTAATGACACCATGGTCATCAGGTGCAAAGTGGAAAAATGCTCTCCAACAACAGTTAAAGTGCAGTTTCAAGAGGAAAACAGTGAGATTAGGGAGCACATTTTGAAAAGAGTGTCTGAAAATGCTCAATGTAGCAAAGAGACGCTGAGAGAGAGCACTATCGATTAGTTTAAAGGACTTTGTTCAGTGTGCAAATTCTTTCTTCACACCAGAGGTCAATGATATTTCCTGACTGTTAGCACTGTAAGCAAATCTCTTACTCACCGACTGATAACCAGTATGCAGAAATGCTGCTGAATGACAAGATGGTGGATGAAGCTTTTTTGTTGAGTGCAAAGTTCAGGTTGTTATTTTTTTACTTAAGAAACCGCAATGACTACAAAGGTTGAGAAATGTTCACAGGCAGGCCCTACATAGTTTTGCAAGAACTATGGCCAAAAACCTTGTTCATAAAATCAGTATCTGCTTCTTATGATTACACTTCATAATTTGTAATAAAAGAGACAAGAAACTAAAACTTTTATTTGCAGAATAAAATCCTGTGTTTAAAGTGTTGTTTTAACAAGTAGCTCATGAATGAGATACAGCAGTAAACTGTAAAGAGTTAAATGTAGGCAATGTGCAGCAGTATGTGTTGACATTATTTAATGGTGCAGTGCCTTCCAAAAGTATTCTTACAATTGTTTACATTTTAACCATAGTCAGTGACTTTATGTGATAGACCAGCACAAAGTAGTGTATAAAGGTAATGTTAAAGAATAACTGATATTTGGGTTACATCATTGTTCATAAATAAAAATTTGGTTTGAACGAATATGTGCTTAGCTACCTTTACTCAGATACTCCTAAATAAAATCCAGTACAACAAGATGCCTTCAGAAGTCACCCAGTTAAACAGAGTCAATCTAATCTGTAATCTAATCTCAGCAGTGGTGGGCACACTCGCACTAATCCGCTAATAGCGGAGCTAATTTTTCGTTTAGCGTTTTACTGTTTTTGCTTACTTTGAAAACATTTAGCGCACTTAGCTCCCCCTAATTTTATTTTTCCAGATAAATTGTAAAGCGCTAATTTTCTTGGTTTTTTTGTAAACCTTCAGTTGAATATAAAATTCGACATCTATTTTTAAGTTTTGGTTATCAGCGTTTTAGAATTCTTCATGTGGTTAGACGTTTATCTTCATGCTCTTATTTTAGCGTTTCCTCACATTTTCTCTTTTTTTTTAAAAGATACTTTAATTGAGCAAATGGGAAGTATACAACAAACAAACGTATGGTATGCAGAAAATACAACACTTCAATGAACAAACAACCAGGGATGTTAATTAAACAAAAACACTTTTAAAAATTCAAACGTGAACTGTTTTGAGAGCCTTTTTGTTGGTACTCCTAACGTTCTCCAGTGAACAATATTACACATGTTGTGTCATTGACACATGGTGGGTGTCAACATAATAAAAATTAGCTTCCGCTAATTGCTATCTTGCTATAGTGCTTTGGCGCAACAAATGTTTATGATTAATGTTTTAGGTTTACCGAAACTAACTTTTAGTTGGCACCACTGAATCTCGGCATAAATCCAGCTGTTCCGTAAAGGCCTCAGAGGTGTGAATATTCTTTTGCAAGGTCCTGCAAGTCTAAGAATTATTCTCACTTCTTGTTAATGGGACTTTATTTGAGATATGCGTTGTTCTGTTGAATAAAATTGTTGCCTCCCAGCTGGAAGATCAGCACTTTAAATCTTGCCTGGGATCTATCTGTATGGAGATGGCATGTTTTTCCCTGTGCATGCTTAGGAAAAATAGGAACGCTGGTTTCCTCTCTTAGTCAAAAAACATAAATATTGGGTTAACTGGAGCCTCCAGAGGTGCCTTCAGGGGTGACTATGCTTGAGAATTGTCATTTATGATGAACTGACAAGCCTTCAGATCTGTTTAATTTGGTTTACTGTATATTTTAGGATAATTGCCCCAGAAACAGTCACCTACCATAAAAATTTTAATGTTGTCCTCCGAGGTACAACTAAATGGGGAAAGAGTTTAACCCTTCATTTTGTTCACCACAAGTTTTTGATTCATAGTTGTACTCTAAAGCAAACAATCCAGCCCCTGCGATGTTCCACAACATGTTAGAGACTGACCAGTTGTCCTGTGGTCACCCCTCTGGTCCCGGAGACTGAGAAGGATGACAAAAGAGTGCAGTAGGAGGTTCCCTTTTGCACAGCAAGGCGCACAGATGGCTACACCTTGAATACAGCACTTACTGGTGGTTAACAAGGGTCAAATGGCAGGGGGTCAATTGGCTCTTCAGTGTGATTTGAATGGCATCACATTAAACAGGATAAAAAAGCGGAGGTGGTCGGATTTCAAAAGCTCTGATTGGATGGAATAAACTGAAACTAATTCTCACTTATCTGAACGGCTTTAGATAAGTGGACTAATGTGGACTTTAAATATTTCATGTTCTAAAATAGAAATTAGATTATTATAGCCAATATGTGAGTAGGTAGATAGATAGGTAAACAAAACCATCATTTTTCACAATCAACATTTGGACTGTAACTAAAAATTCAGTAAACTTATTGGGAAAAAATGCCGCATCAATTTCTTGTACCTGCTTCTGCATCCAGGGTCACTGGATAGCTTCTGCCTCTCTCCAGTAGCCATCCATCCATAATCCATCACACTTATCCAGGCAGGGTCGCGAGGGGGGTTGGTGCCTATCTCCAGCAGTCATCGGGCAACAGGCGGGGTACTCCCTGGACAGGTCGCCAGTCCATTGCAGTCTCTCCAGTAGTTCTTAAATAAAACAGACGTTACATTCCAGGTTGCCAGTCCAGTACGGGTCAACACAGAGACAAACACTCATACCTAATGGCAATTTAGAGAGCCCTATTAACTTAGCATTCATGTTCTTGGGTTGTGGGAAGAAGTCGGAGTATCCGGAGAGAACGTGAGCCTGGTTAGGATTCAAACGCAGGATCTTCGTGGTGCGAGGCAAGATAAAATCCTGCTTTATGTGCATAACTCGTTTGTTTTTTGTTTTTGTTTTGCAAACCAAACCTAATTATATAAAATGGCCTTCAGAGTTTCACCTAAAAAGACCCAGGCAAATTGGCACTGATATCTGTTAATCTGTCCTAGTAAATCCCAAGTAATCCCAATTAAATGCATTGCAGTTTGTGGGTATAAAGTGGCAAATATGAAATGGTTCAAGAGGTATGAATGATGTTGCAAGGCACAGTATACTGAAATAACTAAGACTAATGGAGTCATCCCTAATCCCCTATCATCTGTCAGCATGGACCAGTGTCCGCCAGTGCTCAGTGAACAGACAGAGGCAATGCATGGGTGCCTTGCTGTGAGGGAGGATGACAATCTGCTGTGTACTCTTTCAGTGAAATTTCATCTCTTTATCCTCAGCATTGAGATGTTTTTAGCACAGGACTCCACGCTCTAAACATGGGGGGCTCAGATTGAAAAGGAGAGAAACAGAGGGGAGGAGACTTTATCTGGTGAAACAATGTCCAGAATAATACAAAGCACCAGGGTGGGGGGGGTTCCCACAGTGTTCAGACTGACCAGGGAACAGAGGTGGAGAGGGCAGGTCAGGCTCTTCAGGGTGAGGAGTAAAGGTCAGCTAAGGCTCAGTGCCTGGGGGTAAGAATTGTGATCAGAAGATCTGAAATAACTTCAGACAGCCTCCATATTACCAACATGTTGTTCAGAAATTCAAAATGCATTAAAAGGGTACAGTCTATGTTAACTGCAGTGTACCGGCCTCTTATTTAGCATCCTTGCTTAAGATACAGAAATAAAAAATAAAAACATAAAATAAATGTAGACATTGTAATGGAAGCATGATTTCACAGGAAAAGAAAACCCCATATTAAGAAATATTAGTTTTCATCAAAAATCTCACCGTTGGCTGTACCCCTCCCCCACCCCCCTTTTCCAACATGAAGGCATTTTTCTCCAACATTTCACAAGGTTTCTACAGTATTTAGGCCTGGTGACATAGATGGCCATGGAAGATGGTTGAACTGGTGTCTGACAAAACATTTCTGTATTGATTTTGCTACATGCTTCTGATTATTAATATATAAACTCCTGTATGAATCACTAACAACTCACTTTAAGTTTACTGGAAGAGTCCACCAGATTCCAGTCATCGAACAGTGATTTTTTAAGATTTTTTTTTACCTCCCTTACCATCCTGCCCACTTTGGATGGTGGCAAGATTGACAAATGGACATCTGTGTTACGTCATATTTCAATGAAGCAACATGAAGGTTGCTTGGAGGAAATAAAATGGCAGATATGTTTCGGTGGATTTTTTCTTTTCTTCCGTTTATGAACAGCCTAAAAAAGAAATACTTTTGCAAAAAGTCACATTCAAGCATAAAGTTTCAACCTTGCACTCATTTCAGCATCATTGTTCATATCCTTTTTCCATGTTTTTCTGATCATTTCAACTTTAGTCTTAAATTGGGGAAGCAACAACAACAAAATAGACTTCTTCATTGTTTTTTTCCAAGTTGTATATTTCTACCCTAGGCAAACATAAAATGATGGATTATTATTTAGAGGTTCCTGCAAACTATGATCATCCTAAAAAAGTTAAGTAAAAATTCAAAAACAAGATTAAGGTTACATTTGTCTTAAAGGGTTTGGTAGGGGCATCAATAACTGCACAACTAATAATTTTGTTTAAAAAAAAAAAATCCTTTTTTTTATCCAAATCTAGCATTTTTTTTGCCATGTGAATAAATGTACTTAAACTCAATGTTGGGATTCTTAAGATTTTTCAGTGAGATATTATGATACTGCAGTAAAATGTGAGCTTATTTATGGGGTTTTGGTCAGTACAACCAACCTTCACTATATCTACAAAACATGACTTGTGGCTTAACATCAAGTGTTTTTACTCCTAGAATCACTGAAATAAGCTAATTCAGATGTGAAATGATTATTAAGGTCGGTTCCTGTTAGGCAGGTAGGTGTCTATTAGCTCCACTCTCTCACCCTATGAGAGGATGACACACACTCCTCCATGATACAATGACCCAAACATCTCAAGAACACAAATGGGCCATTTTTCCCCCTCAGACTGTGAACTTTGCTTACAAACAGAGGTCAGGATTTCCCGCTCCAGGCACCCAGACCCCTGGATCTAAGCTAAACTGGGGTTGGTGACCAAATTAAGAACAGTTGACCTGATGTGGGTGTTAAGTGGATGTGGAGATGTCACTATAATGGTAATCTTTTAGCATACTGGTTCATTGGCCTTTGTCTTGTCCATCCCTATTGGAACAAAACAAGAGGCTATAAGCTCCTTATCATCACATTACAATTATTGAGGAACTATAGCCTTCAGAATCAAGAACTATGGCCTTCTGGAGCATGTTCTCCAAAAGCAAGCCCCGTTTTGTTTTGAGCCTCCCAGATGGAGAGGTTTCATTATGCATACATGCAGGTTGCATTGTCTTGACGTAGTTGTTCTAGGAGGGAACGAGTGCAACACTCAGTGGTTTATTTGTCACCAAACATCTGAAATGCCTCCCACACTTCAACTTCATAAGTACTTTCTGAAGAGGCTATTGTTACACAGACATGAGGCATGAAAATATAGCCTCGCATAAGTACCAAAATACAAAATGCAGATCAAAAAAGTAATGTTATTCCAGCATATAGGTTTTACATCTTTGTTTTTGCTACTTTGGAAATTGTTTATATCCCTTGAGTTTTTCATAATTATTGATTAAGTCTTAAACTGTGAAACGGAAGGAAAATTATGATCCATGGTTTTAAAAATTCTAACAAATAAAAATCTGAAAAGCCCCCTCAGACTAGATGACATAATTCATTTCTGTTTATTAAAATCAATTAAATAATCAATCTTGCTGTTTCACATTTGTGCTGCGAAGCCCAAAGATAGTCATAATACAACCAGCTGCTGTGATCAGAAGGCGGGACAGCCAATGAGCATTCAGAGCAGACTTTGATCTATAACAATAGTTTGTGATGTTTTCTACAGAATCCCATTCTTATTGTTTAGAACATCTGGGAACAACTTTGTTTAGAAGAAGAAAGGTGTGTGTGTTGGGTGGCAACAGAGAGACACTGAGGGGGTGTCTTCTTATCCTCATTGCACTGTCCAAAGACACTTCAATAAAAGCGTGATATCAAAACATCCTCCAAAAAAAATCTTCTCCCAGTTCATTTTCGAGCGTGATGCAATGGTAAAAAGATTTAAAGATCAGAAAACAGGAAACTCTGGAATGTCTCCTTAACCTGATTGAAAACCTATGGTCAGTTCTCGAAAAGCCACTGATGAAACAGAGGCCATCAAATTGCGATCCATTGTTAGCACCAGCAAGCAGGAGCGGTCCTAGTCTGTTTGGTGCCCTGGGCAAACAACATTCAGCGCCCCCTCTCCACTTTTTCAACCAACTGTAACACATCATTTAATTTTCCATTTGCCAGGGTGGGAACACTTAAAATGTCTTTTAATATCTCATTTGAAAAATGTGGAAGTGTGGATGGTTTATGGGGTGCTTAATTAAAGCAGAGAATGTGGTGTGGTCACTTTTACTCAGTGTCGAAAATGTAAGGAAATATATATAATCTATATGATATTGGTAAATATCAGTTATCAGCCATAACAGCAGTATTAATATCGGCTACTGGCACCAAATTTTCATATTGGTGCATCCTTATTTGATAGGCTATGAAACTGTTGCTAAGAAGCAGCCTAATTCAATAGAGTGATTACAGCAGGCTAGATTACCTTTCCCAAGTAATGTGAAGTGATTAATGGGCTATTATACTGACATAGCAAATGACTAACAACTAAGACAAAAACACTGTAAAAACACAAAATCTTATCAAATATTTTTGGTCTAGTTTCTAGTGCACTTATCTTAGTACACTTGAAATAAGACAAAAATAACTTACAAGTAACTTTTCAGCACAATATAGGTGATTGTTTTAAGTCAATATTTTTTATATTGATGAAAAAGTACTAGTTATAAGAGAAATTATCTGCCAGTGGCACTTTTTCATCAATATTAAAGAATTATTGACTTAAAACAAGCTCCTATATCTGCTGAATAGTTACTTGTAAGTTAGTTTTGTCTTATTTCAAGTGTATTCAAGATATTTTCACTAAAAACTACACAAAAATACTTGGTACAATTTTATGTTTTTGCAGTGAACAAACAGGCCTACATATATTTCCTATTTTGTGAAAATAGGGTGTTCATGCAGCACTTTTAGAAACTGACACTGCCAGCAAACCAAGAATGGGTCATCAGCAATCAGTCAAGACTTGGTCCAGAAGATGGTATCTAATGGGTCAAAGGGGAACTGTGGAAGTTATTAATGATCAACACTAAAGGTCTTATGAAATATCTTAAGTTGTTCTTTAGTTGAATGAAACACATAAAAAATGTTGCATTTTGCCACTGCTTAATCCAATGGTGTTGCAGAAAAGCAAGAAAAAGCACATTGTTTATTGTTTTTTGTTCATATCAGATCATTAAACCAGTTTATGGTGTAACTGGAATATCTAAATTCCTGAAATTCCATAATTTGCATTCAAAATTGTACCCTGGTTTCTCTAAGCTTTTTCTCCACTTCCAAGTTCTTCAAAAAGAATAGAAATAAATGTTGTTGAAAACAAAAAAGATGATTTGGAGTCAAGTGACAAAGAGTATTGTTCATTCACCATTGATACAGAGTGCATAATACTGGCGTCAACTGTGACGTGAACCTCTCCCTACTTCAGCCTTCATCAAGCACCAAAAAGACTCGAAGAATAATGCCGAGGAGATTCAACCACAGAGGTGGAGGCAGCAAGAGGTGTGTGTCACCATTGACTCTCTGATTGTAAGATTAGGCCGTCAATCACGAAGCAGAGAGAAGGGGGAGTAGGCCCTTCCCAGCTTCATGTTTACCATGCCGCTTTCACAACTGGGACAATACCGCATCCCCAAAGAGGATTCAATTAGGAAGGGGCAGTGAGACTAATAAAAGGCAATCAGGCAAAACCTGGAATGAGGGATCTGACTCAAATGAATAGGCTTCTTCCAAAGCTGCTCAACTTTTCCGTGACATGGTGAAGTAAACCGTCAGCATTTTACTGGGTCTATTTGTGTGAAGAGCACAACGTGGCCTGGTTAGTTCTCAAGAAAGCCTTTAGGACCAGGACCTTAGGGAGCAAGAAACAATAAGCTTTCTTTAGGGTGGTGAAAGTGACAGCATGGTCCTCCCCCTCCCTGTTATTAAACCTTTTCTTGGATAAACAAGTGGAAGGCCCTTTATGAAGATGGAGAGGGTCACAATGAGAGGAGCCACAGAGCAACTGAGGGGGCCCATCTTTGTTTTTGTGTTTTGGAGGGTGCTTCTCAAAGAATGTGGTGATAAGTTGGGGGGGGCTCTCATTTTGTATTTGTATTCTCTTTACTGTCAGGCGTCTCTCAGCTTAACTAAAGCAACTTGTAAACACTAGTTAAGTGTTGAGTTGTAATATCTGTTGAGGTGAAACAGGTATCTTTGGACTGATTCTTTTACAGAAATCCAGAGTGAAACTGATATAAACAGATTCCTGATTGGTTCCCTCATACAAGCAACATACAATCATACATGCGGATCGGCTTCACCAACCCAGTACCATTTTATCCCTTCATACTTCCATTTCATTCCCATATACTTTGCATTTTAGTTTATCTTTCTTTGTAGTTATGTATTTTCATTAATTATGCAATTTATTTTTAAAAAACTAAAAAAAAAAAAAATCACAAATTATTCATTTGCGTATTATTTTCTGAAAAAGCCTTGTTACCATTGTTTTTTGCTATGATCCTGTGTGGGCCAGCTGACTTTTGAAATGTGACCCTGACTGAACCAAAGGAACCCTGTTATGAATAGCAGGGGTCTGAATGAAGTGTGTGTCTGGTTGGTATGAACTGAGGTACAGTCAGGACCAAACCTCTCTTTGGCCGGTACGAATCAATGCATGGTTGGTATGAGACGTCCTCTTGGTTGGTACAAACTGATGCGTGGTCAGTACAGAACACCTTCTTGGAAGGTTCGGAACTATGTTGGCCAAGGAACAGGCCTGGGGCAAGTATCATGATGAGCACATCTAATTTTTCAATTCAGTTTATTTATATAGTGCCAATTCACAACACATTTCATCTCAAGGCACTTTACATAAACAGTCAGTCAAGTTCAGTTTATCATATAAATTGGTTTAAAAAGTTTTCCATCTAAGGAAACCCAGAAGATTGCACTGAGTCATTGACTCAAAGCATTCCTAAAACATGACATGCCTTTATTTTCAGTAGATTAACGATGTTTTTAATGGTATTTAAACTGGTGTTTGTAAAAAATCAATCAGGCAGCTGCACCTCATCCATAAGGCTGATGCCAGATTCCTGACCAACACCAGGAAATGGATCATATCAGAAGCAGTGCTTAAAACACTGCATTGGTTCTCTGCTTGTAAAAGAAATGATTTTGCAAATGTATTGTTCTATGGAGCACAAAATGATCTTGGGCCAAAATGCATTTCTGAGTTAGGTCTCAAGTTTGAACCATGTACACTCCTCAGACCTTCAGAGACCTGCTACTCAGTGTTCCCTGGACCAGAACTAAACAAGATGAGGCAATATTTAGTCTCTATGCTCCTCATCTCAGGAACAAACTCACTGAAAACCTTAAATATGCAACTGTTGGTTCCTTTAAATTAGGACAGAGAACATTTTTGTTTACAGCAGCTCTTGACTAAAGAATCTGATTAATAAAATGTTTCTTTTCCACCTTGAATATCTATATTTTAACATTTGTTCTTTTACACAATGCTATGGTGTAAAGAGAAAATACATTTGTTATTTTCTCTTTGCCTTTCTTCCGATGTCCTGGAAAGTACTTTGGATTGCATTGAGTATGAATGGCGATATAGAAATAAACTTGCCTTGCCTAAAAATCTTAAGTGTTTGCTTATGAGAATGATACTGATTGATGCTGTGAAAAAAGCCATGTCTTCTGGTGATCATAATTACATTTTTAGAACAAAGCCAACATTGAAAGTTACAAATCTCTTTCATTTTAGGGTGGAGCAGAAAATAGCCTGTCCGGATTCTGAGAATGTCTGTTTTTACCGCCACCTACTGGTATGTTTGGTATGTTACTAGTGGTGTCCAAATTCTTTGCCACATGGTGAAGATCGTCAAGTCGAAAGTGCATGGAGGCCACTAAAACAGGATTTTTTATTTTATTTTATTTTATTTTTTTACTATAATACTTTTTAATTTCTTGCCTATTCTGAGTTACAAGAACAAGATATGGGCCACTCTTTCTTTGAAAAATGTTTGGTATATTTAGGCAAGATGAATGAATTAACTGCCTGCAGACTTGCTTGAATCCAGGTCTGAATTTGAGTAAAAGTCAATGAATATTTGTGGCCCTGTTTACAATGAATTTTTAAAAAAGCAAAAACCATGACTATTAAAAGATAACTTCGTGTCCTACCTAATTTAAAACTATTTAAAATTGTCAGTAAAAATTTAGCTCTAATTTGGCATACATATTTGCCCCGCCTGTGATATTCACCATTCTTGAATTGCGGATCTGGGGTCAAACAAAATCAGTCCAAATGGACACGAATGGCCCCCAATCCACACTGTGGACATCCCTGCTTCAAGCTGTCACCCTTGTGATTTTGATGCGTCCAGTTGGCTTTAGTTGGCTTGATAAATCCTGCAGGCTGTGATCCCTCAGCAGCTGTTAACAGTGTGCTCTGTAGTCTTTCAGTCATGAAACAAAAACCTGTCTTTGGTGGGAACACCTGGTCTTTTCAGGATCTGTATAGACTGTGAGAGTTGTGTAGAGCATCCCCAGCCTAATATTCGGGACAGATGTTGGGACTGACAGCCCAATGATAGACAACAACTAGACCGACCCTGCCGAGCCAGTGTTCGATAAGCACAAACTCAGATTCTGAATCAAACTTTATCCATTTTAACATGATTTCAATCATATCTTATGGGAGCAAAGACCGGCCTGCACACATCTATAGATCTCCTTGATGTGCTTGTAGTGTTTTAGGAACTTTACCTCTTTAAATAATATTTAATCCAGCCAGAAAACTGCAAACAAGATAATCAAGTTTGGGTAACAAATATATGAGGGTAATATGGTCAGATGGCATCATTTCAAATCAAACTGTAGCTCAGTTTCATAAGTCACATGGTGTTAAATAATACATCTTTTACACATTATAGAACACATTTTATTTATTTATGAAAATCCAGTGCTTTTCAAGAATTTGATCAGAAGTTTATATGTTGACTAAGGCAAAGAGACAGAGAATATCTCTTCCCATGCATGTATACAAATACAAATGTTGATAAAGCAATCTGTTGAGAAATATTCCCTAAAATATTTACAAAATGTACAAAAAAAATATGATTTACTGTCTCATTGTCCTTTTTTTCTCTCTATGGTTCCTACCACGGTCTCCACACAGAGTCTGAGGTGACGGCAGGTGCGACGGGTGACACATGATGGCTGTTTTGTACACTCAGAGGTGTGAGAGCTGCACTGGGAATAAGAAAAGCAAACTGTCCGTCTGGCGACGCCACAACCTGGAACCCCCCGTACAGTTTTACCGCTTCAGGGGAAACCGAGGCACCTTTGAGCGGCACCCGTGGGCCTGGGGGCGCTGCGATCTGTGTACCACTGGTCTGTCCCAGGTCACCGAGGTGAGGTCCGTACAGGTTCACAGAATTAATCTGGGTCACGCAGGCCGAGAGGTGACCGAGGAGGCGAGTTCTCACCTCTGTGGTGACCCCTTCACACGTGGACAGGAAACGGGTAACCTCTCCGACGCACTCGCTGAATCCAGCTCTGTACTTCCCCAGGATGGAGGGGTCTGTGTTTAAAGCAGCTAGAGAAGAACAACATTTTTAAGAAATGGAAAGATGGACAAACAACCATACAGATACCAGACACATTACACCAAAACTACACAGAACAGATTAAAAACCAGAGTTCTGCTTGGTTTTCTTGTATATTTATAATGCCAATAATTACGCAAGCAGACTTAAAAAAAATTATTGTGGCAGCTTTTGAATATTAGCTGTTAATTTAGTTTTATTTTAATCAAGCATATTAGTTTGTAAATGTAATGTTTAACTGAAGATGATGGTTTGCTCAGCCGTCACCGTGTGTGGTGTCCAACATTAAGGATGATATGTTTATATGGCTTGAGTTATGAATGAATACATTAACTCTGAAAATGTTTAGAGCAGTTATAAAAGTTGTGGTTGAGAAAGTTTCTGTGTTGGAGAAGACTCTAAGTTTGTGACCGGCCTTTAGCTAATTCAGAGATGGCATTAATAATGATGAAGCTCAGCTTTCTAGGATGCTGAGGTTCATAACACTGAGGAACGCGTCAGAGAAACGGTTTACATCCCAACTTGATAAATTTGCTATTTCAGTAACATTTTAACCCTCTTTATCTTTATTATATTTTTTCTTCCCCCAACAAACACCAAGAAAAGAAAAATAAAATCTACAGAATATCTCACTGGTACCTGAAAAAAAAAAATTAAATACCCTGACATTTTGTGTCACAATAATATATCCATTGTTGGTATTTATATTAAAACTACTTTTTGTTCATCAAACCCAGTTCTATTTTTTTTATTTTTTTGTTTTTGCAAAGGTTCTTGTTAGTCATGATTCTGCTGCCAAGGATGACCCAGGGGTGTCTGCTGTGATAGACCTGACTAAAAAAATGTTGCATGCACTATGATTGCAGCTGTAAAACTTCAATATTAATTTCAATAATTAAGTATATTTATCTTTATGAGCATGAAGTTTAAATGCATCTTAGAGAAGATGAAGATGTTATTACGCTGACTACAGAAATTTGAAATATGTGCCATTATCCTGTTGTTTATTCAGATGTTTTGAACTTCTATTAGATTAAGAATAAATAAACAGACAAATATTGTCCACTGCATCTACAATCTGCAATTAAAGATATTACATATCTTCAGGTATATTAAAAATATTGTTGAAATGTTCATTTATTTTAGGAACTCGATTCACTAAGTTAAACACATTATATAGATTAATTAAATTCATTACACTGATGTTTTCAAACCTTTATTTCTGGTAACTATGATGATTTTCTGCTTACAGTAATGAAAACATGACATTTAAGATTAGAATATTACAGTCAACCAATAAAAAAAAACAAAACACATTTTTTAAAACAGAAATGTGGCCTTTATGGAAAGTATGTTTAATTCCTGCTTAAAGATTGTTATTTTCGAAAGGTACTTTTAATCTGTCAAACAGACTCACTGGAACGCACATTCTAATTTATTGAATATGGCTTTAAGAACTGTTTGAATTATTTCGAAGTAAAATGAACTAGTTAAAATAATTACCAAATTAATTTATTATGTAGGCTATTGTTGGTGTTAAACTTGCACAGTTTCTACTAAGAAATGTTGATTTACAAGGTGAGTAAACTGGTACACCAGTTATATTGGTTAAATTCTAATAGTTTGTTTTATCAGTGTAATTTCCTTAACTCAGCAATTAGTGGCTCTACTAAGCAGCATGTTTACAGTCGAAAATGACACATCCAGTAGGTAACAACGATGAGTTATTAACACCAGCCTAAAACTGGGAGACTGGGTTTACATACCTGTCATCTGCAGCCGCTGCAGGTTCCTCAGGTGCTTCACAGTCATCTCCAGGATGTCCGCCTTCTCTAGCTTGGAGTGCCTGGAGCTCTTCAGACAAAAACAGAGCAGCTGTGTTTAAAAGTTGATCATTACATTTGGAAAAGTCATTTACAGCGATTCGTTCAGACTCTTACGTCTTTCTTGAGCGCGTCCAGGATGAGGGTCTTCAGCTGACACAGGCTCTCATTGATGCGCGCGCGTCGCCGCTTCTCCATAATTGGTTTGGAGGACTTTAACAGAAAGGTAAAAAAAAAAAAAAAAAAAAAAAAAAAAAAAAAAAAAAAAAAGGCAGTTAGTGTTGTTAATAGGGTGTAAAGTTATTACATGTGTAATTACAAAGAGCGCTCAGAAAGCTTACCTTTCTGTTCTCAGACAGAGCGCGGGGTTTCCCCGGGGTAGAGTTGCCTCTTGCCGGGATAGCCGCCACGGCAGATGGAGATGCTCTTTCGAAAGTACCGGCTGGCATCTTCAGGTTCGCAGAAGAGCGAAAAACAACCAAAAACCAAACGACTGGGAGCCCGCCGCCTCCTAGCAGCCCTCAGGATAGGTAGCTGATTACAACAAATGACAGCAGTCCGCTCTGTCTCCGAGCCAAACTGTTGCACTCTAGACGCTCGTGCTTCGGCTCGGTATTTATGCAATCACATCTTGCACGCGAGCGGCTCGTGTGACATCTCGGGGTTCCCTGCACTTGTCCAATAAGCGCGCGGGATACTGTGCCAGGGAGGCGCGGGCTCGTGCGGCAGAATGCTCCCATTGGCTACTTGTCCGGTTACTGATAGATTTACACGGATCTGCTAAATCACAGTTGAAGTATTAACAAAACCCGACAGCAAATGAGCCAACCAACCTCATGAAAAGCGAAAGAGAAAGAAAAAAAAAAAAAATCCTAAAGTGAACTTATGATCAGCTTTTCATCCGTTTCAGATCCTGGTTGTATCATTATAAATAAGCCACAAATTTTTCACACATTCTCCAAATATTACAAAATCTATGCACATCATTATTAACGTGGAGCGCCCTTCAAATGTGTTCATTCCTTATTTTGTCTACATAAATCCACAAACGTCAATGATTTTATGTCAAAGACCATCTGAGTTGTTCAAAATTCTGAAGTTGTTGGAGGAAGATAAGAGTTTTTCAAATTTTTACCCAAAGGAAAAAAATCTGAAAAGTGTGTCGTAAATTTGTATTCACTCCGCTGAGTGAATCGTTTCTAAAAGCACCTTCCATTGCAGTTGTCTGGTCCCATTTCAAATCTTCTCTAGCCTCTAACAGGTTATGTTCCAGTACTACTGCCCTGCCCGGAATCTATGTAATTCAGTCCAAATATCTTCATAGAATAGGACAGATGATTATATTTCTAGATATGAATTGCACCTTTTTTCATATCTCGAAAACTGCTTTCATATAGAAAACCTTTTCAAATTGGTGCTAAATAAATAAACTGAAATGACTTGAATTCCATGTCCCTGCTGATGAAACGCATGGCCACACCATAGTGCTGACACCACCATGGTTTACTGAGATGTTGTTTGATCCAGCTTTAATCTTCAAAGCAACTTCCTCCCTGACTTGCCTGCTGTGTTCCTTGATCTTCATGCTGATGTTTGTGCTCTAATGTTCTAAACAACTGAGGCCTCCACAGAACAGCTAGATTTATACTGAGATTAGATCACACATTGATGGACTTGATTTACTGATGAGGTGACTTCTCAAAGCAGCTGATTGCCCTGGATTTCATCTCGGGGCGTGGTCTCAATCTATCACAGAACATCTAAAAAAAAAGCTTATTGAGGTTTTCAGCTGAGACAATGTGACAAAATGGGAAAAAAGTTCAAGGGTATGAATACTTTTGCAAAGTACTGCATGTTTTACCAGAAATTTGTAAGCGGCTTCTGATCAATGAAGATTACAGTAATGCAGTCTAATGAAAATTGGCTGCACTGTCTTCATCATCATGAAAGCCTAAAAGAGTTTGTCCTTTGGTCTGGAATTTTTCAGTGTAGTAAGCCATTGTTAAAATATATTTCATGATCAGAAAACGTTTCCAGATACTTTGTAAAACAGAAGTTTAGACAAAAAGCTGCAACTGACGAAGATAGATTTAAAGCAAATACATTTTTGAGCAGATGTTATCATTCTCAGTTATTAAAAAAAGTATAATTCTGGATATCCAAAAAAACTACAGAAATTTTTACAGAAATCATGTGGTTGAAATTGAAATTTTGACTCTACTTTTTTATTTTAAGTATGTATGACACCTTTTCTCTCTACAGTATTAGGGATCAAAAATGGCTTTCATTGCCCCGCTGTAGCCCTTTACATCGAAAAAGATGCGGACTGTTTTCGCCTGTGCCACTTTGTTGGCCAGGCAGCTCATACTCCTTAACCAGAAACACCCTCAACCTCCATCTCATAACAGGTGGGTGAAGGAAGAGCTTTTATCTATCAGACTTGAAAAGCTTAGATTTTCCCTGAAAGGTTCCTTAAACTCATTTGAAGGCACTTAGAGACCTCAGTTAAATCATATTGGATCAATGACGTCTCTGCCTGATTGTGACGACTGAACCCCCCTCTGTCCCTTCTTTTTTGTTGTTGTGTTCTATATTGTTTACATATGTTTACATTGACTGGTTTTATATTGAGAGTTGTCCTTCACTGGGAAAGGGAAAAAAAAACTGAGAAAAATGTTGGACATGAAGTTTTCTCTGTCACAATACGCTGTTGTGTTGTTTGTGAAACTGCTTCCAATAAATAAGGTTAACTTGAAAAATGACTTTCATTTTATATTTAGATGTGTGATGTTTCTGTTATGCATTCTATCGGTCTAAAAGTGTTTTTGTCTTCATATTTTTTTCTTCCACTTGCAAATATTTTTGAAACATTAAAATCTTTTAGGAAACATGTTCCTTGAATTTATTCCTTATAATCTGGAAAATATAACCTGAAACCCAAGTGTTTTTCAGATTATTGTGGATTCTGTTGTGGTTACAGCATTTCTTCTGAGTTGACAACAGTATAATTGTTTTCAGCATAAGTACGACACCATTCTAAGCACATCAAATTGAGCTGTCAGTGCACAGGCTACTGGCACCTTCAGAAACATCTATTAGGCCCAGGATGATCATTTGACTCCCCTGTCCTCCCTGATGGAGTTCAAGCCCTCCTCAGAGGTGAAATGACCCAAGAAGCTGGTCACTGTTTACATCCTCAGTTTCCTCTTTGTCCAAGCAAGATAAACTTCATGCACCATTGGCTTCTTGGCTTTAGGCAGTTAAATTAACACAACAGAAATTAAGTTAAACCTTCTCTTAATACATACCTTAGATTTCAGAAAAAGAAAATTCCGGAGCAGTCAGTTGTGGAACCAATCTGGGAATTTTGCAAAAAAAATTTTAAAAAATTTTAAAAATGCAAAAATTTTTTTTAAAAAATCTATTATTATAATTATGTTTATAATATAATTATTATAATTATGTTTTGCAATAAAATACAACAGAAAATAATCAAAATCATTTATTTCCACATTTTTCATATTGCCTTCTCTTTTTAAAACCGCATGCCGTTTTTAGATATGTAAACATATGTAAACAATAAAACGTTTTTACATTTTGGAGAGGCTACACTACTATGAATTATATCCTATCAGGATTTTTTTCTGCAGGCTGGCTGCTCTGCCTCAAACAGCCGTTTGTTGTGCAGAAAGTGATAAAGACATGGGGTTTGCCGTACAATCCTGATCTATATCAGTGTGGGAACTTGGAGATGGGAGGCACCATGGAGCATGAAAACACCTTAGGGACCAGGCAGAGACCAAGATGGGACAGGAATTATTCCTGACTTTTATTTGGGCTCCTTGTGAAAACATTTTGATAAAGAGAGAAAAAAAAAGGCTAAATACCTGTCACAATATATTAAACTTAAACTAATGGAACTTGAAAGCCTGGATTTATTTAGGTTTTTAATTTGCTTTTTCTTATAATGTGAACTCTTCATGACATGACAGACAGATTTGATTAATATACATTTCAATAAAATCGCGACACAACACTGAGGATCCCCTTTGTTCATATATAGTGTAAGAATTTTACAAACTGCATTGATTTAAAGCTTCTCTATCCACTATTGAATGATTCAGTCAGTTTGACCACTCTATATATTGTGCTTTTCACACTTGTCTAAATTATGTTTTAAAGATTCTCTTCCCAGTGTACAATTTTTCCCTCAATGTACAACCAGTGTAAATGTTTTAGATTTTGAACCACTGATGATCAAATGGATTTAAAAACACAGGAAGAGTTGTGTAATTTTATGCCAGATCATAAGCTGCAGACTTTAAAAATGACTCCCTGAAGAAATATTTTTTTGTACTGACAAAATAACAACAACAAAAAAACCCTACAAAGATTCATGTTTTCTACAGACTCAAGCACTATAAACCCTCTCCTAATTTCTATTAAGCCTAACTTTGCTGGATTTTGTCATCGCTCCTCTTCTGTAAGCAAATGGGAGCCATAAAGACACATACTTGCTGGAAGTCCTCAATGTTTCCAAGTTTCAATGAGTTTCTATAGGCCATAAGAAAAAACTAACAAACTCACCTAAGATAAAAATGAGTAACAAATATCAAATAGTCTTTGTCCAATAATCACAAAGGCTTAGGGACTGCATCACCTGTTTTTAGCTACCAGAATTAAACAAATATGTAGATTTATAGACTGTCTTACCCCCTGAGCATATTTTCACTGGAGAGATGTCGAAACAACGGAACTGAATTGAATGAACAGAATTGAATTACATAAGAAACGTGAAATGACGCTGATCGCAAATGACGTCATACTGCTTAATTTAGAACTGCGCACTGCACCTGTGTGGTGGCCATTTTAGTTTCGGACAAACAATTACGCTAAAGCCTGTGCAGTGAATGAGTCGTATGGGTCAGATCATCTCAACGGTGCTAAAAATGGTGACAACAAAACACTGCTGCTTTGGTGTCTGTCGGAATGACTCAGGATATGGTGATCGGGAACATATGAAGGGAGTTTTTTTTTTTTTTTGCTTTTTTTTTTTTTTTTTTTTTTATTCCATTCCCGAAACCCAGAGGGAATGCCGAGAAATGTCAGCGCTGGATACGAGCCTGTAAGCCAGAGGGGTTTACTGAAAAAATAATCAATATTTTTACCTACACTGATTACTGAGCAGGAAATTTGAAAGGTAGCCCCAGATAACTTAGTGCTCACGAGTGTTAGCTATCACACTGTCTGTAGCCAGAAAAAAAAAAACAACCTACCTTTCAACCAACGCTGCCTTCTTTTCACTCACTTTTAGTCCTCTGCATTTCAACCATCGTCTCAGTTGCTTCACACTGTGCTTCTGAATCGCAGCAAATTGAAACGAACCTCCCAGGACATCTTCACCTTCCAATATCAAATCCTGTTCAGATGTCACCATTCTGTTTGTGATCCGTTTGTCCGAACATCCGGGCAACTAGCACGCTTATGAATACTAATCAATGTGACCTCATTCGGGATCAGTGCCATTGGGGTTCAAAAGTGAAGGATGCCCACATAAAGGCATCTATTGACTGACTTTTTATGTCTTTGTTTAGACAAGGACTGGTAAACTTTAAACAGCAATTAAGATGTCCAGTGAATTTATCTGTGCCTGTCTTTAGTCAAAACTTCAATTGCATAGGGGGCCTTACAGTAACTTAAAATCATGAGAAAAAAAATGTACATGCTTCAGCTACCCAATTAAAATTTTAGGGCTTTACATATCAGAGCATAATCAAATGAGCTGGTCTTCATTGTGTCTTAAAATACTTCAGTCTAACCTCAAGTGTAGAAAAACACAAACATATGGAGGGACATTTGCAATGACCTTAGATAAGCAATTGTTGCTTCCCTTCAATCTGGGAACAGTTATAATTCAGTTTCCAAACCATTTGCATCCATCATTCAACAGAGAAAACAAACAACTCACTCACAAGTGGAAAACATTTAAGACAGTTGCCAGTCCTCCAATATGCATATGCATGTCAATATGCATGCAGTGCCATGTTTGGAGACTTCATGCCAACTATGAAGCACGGCAGTGAAGGGGTGCCTATTTGGGCTTGTTCTGCAGCTAAAAGTCCCATACCAGGCAGTTATTCAGTTAACCATAAACTCTTGTATAGACCAAAGTATTCTAAAGTTCAGTGTCAGACCCTCTGTTCAACAGCTAAAGCTTGACTCAAACTAGGTCTTGCAAGCATAGAAGGAACGTTGCATAAAGAAGGCTGGCCCAGAATGAGACTGAATTTTTTATACCACCAAAATTATAGTACCTCCTAAGGGTGTTTTCATACAATAGTCTGGTAGACTCAGTTCAACTGGGGACCAAAATTGCAATATTTGTTACATTTTCAGCTAGTGCAGTTCACTTTCACACAGCACTGTGTGAAACGAACCAAACCTTTTGAAAAACCTGTTCACCCCCTTGCCTGTGGTGGTGCTGCACCAAGAACCACTGAAGGAAATGACACTAAAAGCTCTGAAGAAGACACTAAGCGCAACTTCCTTCTTCATGAAATGTAACCATAAGATTTTAATGGTTGTAAGATTTCTTTTGTCTTTGGCAAAAGACCACAAGCCATTTCTCCAGCAAGCACTAGACTCATGAGTTTGTTTTGGTTGTATTTACCCAGAATACCCTGTGCTACAGTCCGCTTCCTACTTTTGAAGTGGTCTCTGGTCCGCTTGGAATTCACATATGCATTTGAACCGCACCAAAGTTCATTTTAACCGAACTGAGACCCAGGTTTGTAGGCGAACCAGAGTTCGCTTTTTTGGTCCGCATCAGAGTATGATTGTGCATTCACACCTCCCCAAACAGAACTGGACTCTCTAGGCAAATGAACTAGAGTTTAATTAAAGCAGACTAAACAGGGCTTGTGTGAATGCACCCCTAGTGACTTAAGAGACTAAACATCTCATAAGAATGTATAAAATGTGATAGATGTCTCTTCACATCCACCTGCGTGGTGCCGTCAGCTTCACTCTTCTCATCACCTGGTTTATTAGCTACAGTCTTTGCTTGCTGTTCCTCCCACCCAGTCAGCAAGCACCCTGCCGTGCAGGCAGTGAAATGATCATCCTCATCATCAAATACAGCAAGGACTCCCTTTCAGAGGCTGGTATGAAAACATCTCAGGCCAGGAGGGGAGAGCGCAGACAGAAGGGATCACTTAAAGATCTCAATCCAGCGCTCTGCTCTCTCTTCGGCCCTCCTTCTCCCTTTTAATTCCCCCCATAAAGAGGGAAGGGAGGGGTTGCTCCCTTAGCAACTCCCAGCCCCCGTCTCTGCCTGCCTTTTGTCCCCCCTCCCCAATAGCAGTTTCTGCTCCAGGAGCCTTAGACAAGGCCTCTATTAATTGCAGGCCTGTGTGGAATACATGTGGGACAATGGGCCCAACAGAGTGTCCAGCCCCCAGACAAGGCTGGAAACAAGTGGAACAGGAATCTGGCAGAATAGACCCGTCCTGGCTGATGTCACTGAATACATTTACCTACCTCAGAGCACATTCACTCTCTGTTTTGTTTTATTTGGACAAAAAAAATCGTAGGGACAGGGAGGAGGTAGCTGTGTCAATGGAGGAGAGGAGGTGAGGGTGGGAGCTCGAGGATGGGAAATAACTGGTCACCATGGTGATGTGTTGAATCAAAAATATGGTCGAGTTTAGCTCAGGCAGAGATGTCTAAAGGGTAGAGGGCATTAGATTAAACCCTGGGTGAGATAAGAGAAGGCTGAAAACAGAGGTTTAGTTTTTTAATCCATTCAGCCTAGTTTATACGGCAATAAAGGGCGCATAAAAGAGCGGGAGATTAGGGGACTCATCCAGGCTCATGTTTGTCAACAACAACCTGAGAAGATTCAAGTCAGCTTATTCCGAGTCAGTAGACGGGCTTCAGGAGGGACGCTTTGGTATTCCAGGAGAAGCTGCTGAGGAAAACTGGCACAATAGTAACTGGTTTTCGCCATCACAACCTTCCATCTGCCATCTAATGTGGTGAGGTCCTTCATAAAAGGAAGGAAAAAAACAGCATTTATATGTTCAGCTTGAAGGCAAATGCAATGAGACTGAAGCCCCATTAAAGTCCCTTTGAAAGGGAAACCCAGCCATCGCCTTATCCCTCAACAAATTAAAAAGAAGTCTTTTTAAGATTCCAAAAGAGGCCTCATGTTTAATTTTTAAAACCCAGACATGAAAGTGTTGCTTAAACCACATTCAGCCGTGGCAACTCTTTAAACCGCTCGTTAGCATGTAGATTATATGCATTTCAGTGCTTTGTCAAAGCATCTAAGTGTATTTACATGTTAATCTCTTCAGGGATACCATCGTCTTGAAAAGGTATTGGGGGTAGATTGGTGAACTGTGCATTTTCTTTCCGTGCCACCACGGGAATGTGATTTCTTTGTGCCACCAAAGTTCAAACACATTCCTGTAAGGCCGTGGATATTATGAGGGTTGATTCCCTGCATCAGAACAACCTGCGAACCTGTTGATCTGGGCCAGAAACAAGAGCTCCTTGTCTTGAAATAAATGCCAAAGTAACCTCTGTTCTTTTATATGTGCTGCAGGCCAAAAGCTCCACTCAGAGAAAGCATTGCTGATGCCCTGCCATGTGGGGCTTATCCTCCTGCAAGCGCAGTCCATATCTATGAGTGTGTTTGTGTTGGCATTTCTGAATGTGAAGATGCCCCATTCTTGCCACTCAAGATGACTCACAAGACCAGCGTTATGGCCACTTATGGTGTGAAAGCTGCCTGTGGGATGCCCTTTCAAATCTTGAGGACCTCTGGCTGAGTCCCCTTCACATGGCAGATCATCCTCACTTGGGGTGGAAAAAAAAAGTCTGCTTCTTACAAACAACGCTGTCCTGAGGGATGCCGCCATCCTTGTCCCAGGGCTTCCCTTCTTCACCTGCCAGCTTAGTGCTCATCACTTATGCACATAATCCCTGGTTGTTGCGTGTGATTCACCATCTTGGGCCCAGAACCCAGGACCCCCAAGCATTCCCTGCTTAAATGCTTCCTGGGTGGCTCCTGGGTGGCCATGGAAACTCATCTTCTCATGACAGTCAGGCTTCAGTCATGTCTCTAAGTCCCTCTTCAGTCACAGAGCGTCTTTTTCTGTCCTCTGTTTTCCATCTCTTAATGCCCTGTGCTGTTCCTGTGTTGCCTTATCTATGGCTTTCTGTCTCTTTTCTATGGCTTTGGTTGCTCCCATGCATGGGCTCAGCTGATCCTTAAAAAGGGGCCAAAGCTCAGCAACAAAGTGACATCTTTAGAAGACACAAAAGTGCATAAGTGCTATTCTATGCCAAGTTTTAATGAGTGGATTTACCATCACTCCAAATGAAGGCCTGACCTCATTTTATTGTGAGTCTCATCTGTAAAGTGAGATTGTAAGATAGACTTGTGTGCTCCTTTTCAGAATGGTCACTGCAAGGCCTGGGAGCACAGATCAACTTACAACCCCACTACAAGTCTGCAGCCTCAGTCATTAGTTTGTTCTAAGCTCTGAAGATCGCAGCAGCCCTCACGGGAGAGCAAGACAGGCAACCAGGCAATGTTGCGTGCCCCCACACTAAGAAGTGTCACAGTGATCCGGACCAGTCCTCCCCCTGTGTGAACGCCATGTGAGAGGCGGCTCCATCCATGCCCCAACCACCTCCGCACAAGGCCCTCCATTGACTTCTAACCTGATGAGGGACCACGGGAGACAAAGAGCGGCTGGGCGGGGCCCATCCCTCCGACAAGCCTGTGAACAAACGCTAACACGGCTGCAACTGTCCACCCCCTGAATCACTGAATTTATTGACCAACCACAGAGCCCATTCAGGCCAGGAAGGACTGATAAATGAAGGGGGACAGCGATGCCGTGAGGACCCGGGTAGGGAGACGATGCATAGGGGGACATAAGGGAGGAGAGGGGCTTTGTGACCAGCTGGTGGGTCACAGACCTTTTACCAGACATGATTGCCTTTGTATCATCTGTAAAATGAGGCCATTGGTATGTGAGCATCAGGTTAGCCTTATGTCTTGACTATTAATCAAAAAAGGGGCCTCAACTGGTTCCAATAAGTTTTGTAGAAACAGCATGCAAATTGGTCTTTTGTAAAGTAGGAATATAAAACAAATAAGTTGAAGAGTTGATGAAAATAGCCAGAAAATGGATAGCTTAGGATGTTCACAGGGTGCTTCTGTTGAAAGGTTAAAAGCAGATATCTTAACAGCAGCAGATATCTCTCTTGGTGTCTTTATTTAGTATAAATCCAGATTAGGAACAGAGCAAAGTTGACTTCTACGTCTTAAAACAATTCTAATCTCTAAATGTCGGTTTATGTGATCGCTACTTTTTTAATCTTCAAACTGTCATTGGCTGGCTATTTACACAGGAAATGGAAGGAGGAAGCAGTGTGCCAGCACTGATCTTGCTGTATGAAACCACAAACAGAAAATGTAACCATTCAGAGCAGTCAGAGAAACTGATACAACAGTAACATTTTGAAAAATGCAGGAGTATCACTGCAGGTCTCCCCATAACTACCCTGGAGAGTTTGCAAAACTGAAATTTTTGTTGTGTTTACATCTCCTGTCCACGTACTAAGCTGAGATTTTTAAAATCAGTTTTGAAATTTTAGACGCTTAAAGTCGGTTTGTGTGATATTCAAAGGTTATTAAGAACACTGGAGCAGAGGCCAACTATGTCTGCACTAGAAACCCCAACAGTAATGGAGTACCTTTTTTCCTTTCTTCCCACATCTGACTCACTTTGTCCTTACTCTGTTCCAGTTCAATTTCAGTTGTAAGATGAAGTTTAGAACAGGCAATTAAAGGGTAAACTGTATCAAAAAACACAAGCTACAATTGTTTTAGGAGAATTTTTTTAGCTAGCAATGCTTCAGCCAAGTTCTGGATCTGCTTCCTAAATGTTTATGTTTGTTATCTCAATTTCTATTCCCACCTCCTGGTAGAAATTACAGAGCAATTGAGTGAAATCCTGGTAAGAAAAAAAAAAAAAAAAAAAGAAAACATATCAATAAGTTTTCAGTGGAGGGAGGTTTCTTCAGCGGTCATTGGGTAAGAGGTGAGGTAAACCCTGGACATGTCACCAGTCCATTACAGGAGAAACAACCATGCACACACACACTCACATCTAAGGGCAATTTAGAGACTAATCAACCTAACCTAATGCTTTTGGACTCTAGAAGAAAACCTATGTATGCACAGGGAGAAGAATATGCAAACTCCATACAGAAAGACCCCAAGCCAGGATTCAAACCCAGAACCTTCTTGTTGCAACAGTGCTACTGCTCCACCATGCAGCCAGACATAATGTAATAACAATAACAACAAAAATAGTGTAGCATTGCAGGGTCCTATATTAATGTTATTTTATTGATGTTTGTATGGCCATATTTTTCAGTGACATGCTCTGACCCGAAATGCTTTATATGTTCCGTTGTCAATATGTTTCACACTGAGAGATCACTGATGGTGCACCACTTTCTAGTGCCCTTTGCTCTTTTTAATGTAAATAAGCATCAACATCTGTATAAATAACCACCCAAAGCAACATTACAGTTTAAAGGTTCACAAAATAGGGCTATAATGTTTTTGAGATCAGGGCCGTTCTTAAGATAACAGAAATCTGCTTTTGTCTCGGTCCCCCTTGGACTGTTGTCCAAATACAGAATTAACATTAACAGCCATCAGCTCAGCACTTCTGTCTTCGCTTTGGGGGATGGTTGTTTACAACACAGGCAATTTACAGTAAGCTTCATAGCGTCAAACTGGCACATTACATACTTCACTGCCAAACGTTAGCGACTGGGTAAAATTTAAAACTTCAACAGAGTCCATGCCTCCAGTAAGCAATCACTTCTCAATAGCCGAGGGTCCAGACCCTCTGTATGAAACAAAACGTTGAACAAGGGGCCGGTTTTTACCAGGCTACCAAAACTACTGTCTACTACAGGTAAGATAATAACTGCTTGTAAGGTATTAACAGAATCTTAATTCAAAAATCCTAAACTATCCCTTAAATGTTGAATTTAGGGGCCACTGTGAGAGTATAAACACATTGCCCAAATCTTGAAAGTGGCCAACCTAGACAAAAAAGTGTTACTTAAAAGACAGATTAAGAAAAAAGTTAACAATGTCTGAAATAGCACACGTCTGAGCACAAGCTTGAGAAAATCTTTTTGGGTGAGTTGCTAGCTGCGAGGAAGAAAAGCTGTTTGTTTTAGCTTCTTTTTTTGTCCCCACCACTCTCCATCTGCTTGTCTACGGGTACAAAAGCAGTACAGCAGAAAGTACACAAAAACCCATGTTGCTCTGTGGAGAGGCAACACTATCTGCAAAACTACACAGCAAACACCCATCGAAGGCAAGACATCCCCGCTCTGTACAAATCAGTATTTACCAAAAAGATGATCCCACAAGTCACAGAGACACATGAATTCATGATGCCTCCTCATCCTCATCATGAATATTCCCTGAACTAAAAGGCCCTTCCCTGATCTGTGGGAGATTCCTTTCTTCTGGCTACAAGCGAGGACCCCCTTCCCTTATTCACAGTCCCCCCTAAATCCGTCCATTCACTGCCCGTAGGCCCTGATCTCCACATGAAATGATACCACTCTTTCTCCTCCACTCCTGTGCCCTTAAGGGCCCATATGCCAGGCAGCGAGGAGGCTGGGAAAGCCCATAATTGATCAGTGAGTCTTGGCTGAAAAAGTGTGACCAAGGTCAGCCCCCCACGAAGTCTGCAACACTGGCTTAAAATACACATTTATTGGGGAATTTCATGGAAGTTCTGCAGAGCAAACAGTGACATCAAAAAAATACAGATACAGTATTACATTTTTATTCAAATAAAACATTTTCACAGATTTCATTTAGAAGAGCTGGCTGGAAAATACTTGATGTAAACAAGAATATAGTAAATCTACATTAACAAAAATCTGATAACAAATCAAGTTTTCAGTTCCATGTACCAGTGTGATTTTTACGATGCAATTATTAAAGTGGAATGTCCCATAATCAACAAAAGACAATCATATCAATCAGAAACAGAAGACAAAAGCATCTAAAGGAATATGGCTGGTCATTTCTGTTTTTTCTCTTCCACGGGAAGAAATTTGACTCTAAAAAAGAAAAAAAAAAAGACAATTTAATGCTTTCTTACTTAAAAGTACCACAGCACTGGATATTTTAATAAACGTAGCTTACAATCACAGTAAAATGACACCCTCTTTCATTTATATGGTTATGTGGATGGCAAACTCTCATTATTTAATAAACAAAGGAAGTCAAAATGCTGTGTGTGCTGCTTCTGAAGGATTGAGGGAGAAAAGTATCAGCCAAGCGTTGCTGATTACAGGCAACTGATCATCAGCAGATGTAATCACCGCCATAAAAACAGCATCCGCTACTCTGGAGCGTGCAGGTGTGGTTACGAACACAACACCAAGTGAAAAGAGATCAGCAATGACCTTAGAGAAGCAATGACTGAGGCTCCTAAACCTGGGAAGGGTTGTAAACCATTTCTGAACATTCCCAAGTTCATCATTCTACAGAGAGAAAAATTACAAGTGGATATTGCTTAGGACAGCGGCCAGTCTTTGCAGGAGAGGATGTTCTAGAAAATTCAGGCATCTCAGACTCAAGCAATTTCAGTTAGCATGTTAAATTTCAAGCTACATGTCAGGAGAATTGGAAAAAGTCTAAAGTATGGACTGTCTGAAAGGGTTGCCAGGAGAAAGCTGCTTCTCTTTAAAAATAATAAAGCAACATGACTTACATCTGAAGTTGCATTTGAATAAAACCCAAGATTTCTGTGAGAAATCTCTTTTTGGAGAGATGAGGCCAAAGCAGACATGTTTTCCCATAAAGCCATCATGTTTGGAGAAAACAAAACAGAGCGTATGAGAAACAAATCCTGATAGGATTTGGGCTCATTCAGCAAGCACAAACCCCTGGGCACCTTGTAGTCATTTAGGCTACAACATACAGTATACAGTCATATTCAATAAATCAGAATATGCTTTCCGATAAGGCTTGTTTGCCATATTAAAAGTACCAGTGGTAAATAACAATGTTTAAGCACGTATTAAACATACTCTTCATTAAGTCCATTTTTCTGAATTAAAATGTTGTTTTTCTTGGTCTAATGTAATATTGTGATCTTAAATGCCGTGTTTTCATTCGGTGTATGCAGGAAATCATAATTAACAGAAATTAAGGTCTGAAAACATCAGTCTGTGTTTAATTAATCTATATAAAGTGTTTACCTTAGTGATGGAGTCACTGAAATAAATAAATTTTTCAATAAATTTCAAATTATTGAATATGACTATAAATAACATCGATGTACTAAAGTATTGTGTTCGGCTCAACCTGAGAGATAAAACAGGTTTATGATTGCAAACTCAGCAGCAAATGTCTGACAGAATGGCTGAAATAGTAAATGATCACTGGCTGCTCTGGTTAAATGTAACTGAAATGCTGTGGTGGGACTGTAAAAGAGCTGTGCTGAAACAACCTCAAAGAACTGAAACTATGTTGGAAAGAAGAGGGAGCAAAAAAATCCTCCACAATAGTCTGATAAAGTGAACTAAAGCAGCTCCAGAGACTTAATGCTCCAACATGTTGCTCTTAAAGCTACTTAATCAAGGGGTGTACTTAGTTTCCCAGAGAAATAATGGCAGAGTTGTGTCTGTTCATCTTTGTACAGAAGATTAGATTAATTTTATAACCTTGTAAAGAGATGACACTAGAAATGAAAGAGGGTGTACTTTCTTTCTTTTATCACAGCAAATCTTCCTTTTAACCTTAAATGCATATAATCTATTTTCATGTTAAAGTAACTGCAACTGTATTTGAATGAGAAGAAAAACTTAATGATACTAAAATAGACTCTCTACTAAACTCAGAGTCCTCTGCAATAGTTGCATTTTGTCTCACCACTTTTAGTAAAGCAGGATGAATTTATAAAAGGCTGTCTTACCCAGAACAGTTATTTCAGTAGTCAGTGTTCAACCTGTGCAATGGTATTCTGTTCCATTTATTACAAAACCTAAATGAGCCTTTTAATTAGTCAACTTACAAATGACCCGCAGATGACAGGATATGGAATATAAGTTGCAGCACTATATAACACAAAGGATCTGCCCTTACTGGATGTCTTCTTTATTTCTGACATAAATATTTCAGATTATCAAACCAATTTTAACATCAGGCAAAGATAATGTGACTAAGGGGAAGGAAGCTGTCCAAAACAACCTGACACTATGCGAAAAGTAAATACTCCTCTTGTTAAACTATGAATAAACTGTGATTAACCATGTTTTCTTGGTTCAGCTTTACTAACCTGGTAAGTGCCAGACCTGTAGAATACAGAAATCACTTAAACAGGACCTGTCTGACAACATGAAGTACACTAAAAGATCTCAAAAAGCAAGACAGCATGTCCCGATCTAAAGAAATTCCACAACTGATGAGAACTAAAGTGCCTGATATTCTATCATCATGAAAATGGATTAAAAAACATTTTTAAGGCTTTGGGATTGAGCTACCATAAGTTAGAGTGGCTATCCTGAGCTATCTATCTCGGTAGTTATGCTGCTTTAAGCTTAGGCTGCTTTATGACACTTTTCCTCACTTTCTTCTTCTACTACTTTCCAATTTGCATTATTTGCTGTTATTTCAACTGCTAACTTTATGTTTTCTCTCAGTTTTTTTCTCTCCTTAGAAGCTACATCTGGTCTGGCATTCTGTTTTGGATGTGATGCCTTCCTGGAGGGGGGCATCGGCTGGGATAATGCTGCCAACAACTAAACATTCTCCCTCTCTTGCTATTAACTTTTTACTTTTCATTAACATAGAAAGTACTCCTACATCAGTTCTTCTGTTTCTTTTTGTGTATCTGCTGTCTTCTCAAACACCCAGTCGGTCGTGGCAGATGGCTGCTCACACTAAGCCAGGTTCTGCTGGAGGTTTCTTCCTGTTAGAGGGGAGTTTTTCCTCTCCTCTGTCGCTACATGCATTATCAGTATGAGGGATTGCTGTAAAGTCAACAACACAACGCAAGCTATTGTCAACTGTCGCTATGGACTGATAAGATTCTGTAGAATGACCTGAGAAGGTTCATGCTCAAAAACTTTCCAGTGTGACTGAATTAAACAATTCTGCAGCAAAGAGTGGGCCAAAACTCCTTTACAACGATGTAAATGACTCAGTTATCACAAATGCTTGATGGCAGTTGTTGCCTCCAAGGTTAGCACAAACAGTTATTAAGTTCAGGGGGTGTTTTTGCATATATTATTTGAAAACAGCATTTTGTATTTACTAAGGTTATCAGTGTCTGATATTAAAATTTGTTTGGTGATCTGAAACATGCACTGTAACAACGTAAGAGACAGATGGAATCTGTATGAGGGCAAACAATTTTTCAGCGTATGCTTGTCATTTCTGGACTGATTGGAATATTCAAGTATGATTCATGATGGTTACTCCATAACATCAGTGTACAGTTCTGCAATGCTCCAAAACTGGAAAGAGCTCTGACACAACCCAGGATTCAGAGTTTAGACCACTTTGATAAGGTGGGTAAAAATGAAGGAGGACATCAAGTGCAACCCAGTCACAGAGATAGTTAAATCCAGTAGGAGAGCTTGTGTGTGTTAGCCTTTTTTCTGGAATCCAACAGAAATTAGCTGATCAGTAGGACATGTCAGGCAGGGTCAGTCTCTTCAGGCTGTTTGTTAATGTCTAATGCAGGAATCAAAGAGTAGCAGAAATGTGCGACTGTGGATCATTGGCGTACGTGACAGTAGAGGGTTTGGGGGGCCAGTCGGCATCCTCCTGCAGCTCCAGAGCAAGGTGCCTGTACAGCACCTTTGGTGGTTTGTTCCTCCGACAAAACAACCGAGACAGGAGCAGTGCACCCCAGCTGTCATTAGCAACCTGTAAACACATATACAGGATTCAATGTTTTTTAATGAAAACCACAATGGTAATATACCTGACATTCTGAATTTGTTTATAAAACTTTTTTCAGGAGAATTTTAGTAACTTTTTATCAACATTGAAAGTTGCAGAAAAACATGCATATTGACATGCAAAATGCCAAATCCTTATACTCCTGATACACTGTTGTGGATCTTGTGTATCTATAGCAAAATAAAATACCTGGTTTAAGAAAACACTGCTCCAGCAACCTGGTGTGATATATAGTGTTTATACTAGATATTTACATACAGTGTATATAAAAACACATATTCATCTTTCTCACTGTTTGACATTAAACCAGATTAAACCACAACATTTTAGACCAGATTTAATATTAATTTCTTCAAATTAGAAAGTTTACATACATTCAGATTACTTTGCATTTAAACAGTTTGGATAAGCCCAGGTGATAATGTCATGGCTTTATAAGCTTCTTTAAAACATTGAGTTTAACCGGCGCAATCATGACTAAGTATTTTAAGGCAACACCTTAAACAAAGCTGCCTTTTGTGAAGGAAAATCAAAAGAAATCAGTCAAGATATGAGGATGACAGTGGTGGGCACCAATCCAATTATGCATAAATAATGGAGCTAATTTCTCCTTTAGCACTTTTGTGTTTTTGCCAACTTTGAAAATGTTTAATGCACTTAGCTTCCCCTAAATTAATTTTTCTAGATAAATTCTAAAGCACTAATTTAACTGGCTGTTTTGTAAACTTTCAGTTGAATAAAGTTCAACATCTGTGTTAAAATTTTGTTTATCGACTGTTAAGAATTCTTCAAGTACTTAGATGTTTCTATTCATGCTCTTATTTTGAAGTGAGTGAAGACTGTTTACGCAGAGGTTCCATTTCCTCTCCTCACGTTCTCCACCCATGATGTGGTGCAGCAAATGATGTTTTTCTGTACACGAAATGCATCCCTGTAGAACTAGAGCCAGCCTGTGTATAAACCTCTGGTACACAGAAAACCAGCTGTGACATGCACAGTGAAGAGATGGTCTGATGAGACTGAAGAAGCTCTGAGGGACTGTTTCAGCTCCACTGTGTGGGAAGAGTTCTGTGCTCCTCATGGGGAGGACATCGAAAGCATCACAGACTGCATCACAGACTATATTCAACTTCTGTGTTGACAACACTGTGCCCACCATGACGGTACTGTGTTTCGCCAATAACAAGCCCTGGATCAACCCTGAAAACATGTCTCTCTCCTGAAGGAGAAGGAGAGAGCCTTTAAATCAGGAAACAAGGATGAGCTGAGAGCTGTGCAGAAGGAGCTGAGAAGGAAAATTAAGGATGGAAAAAACATCTACAGGAAGAAGATTGAGGATCAGCTGCAGCACAGCAACATCAATGAAGTTTGGAGAAGTTTGAAGTCCATTTCAGGCCACAAACCAAACCCTCATGTTGTACGAGACTTAAGGTGGGTGAACGACTTGAAGCAGTTCTTTAACAGGTTTGACCAGTCTGAAAGGCCACTCAGAATGAAAGAAGCCACTATTTCAAAAGAACCAAAAATGCTAGATTAAGTTTAGCAAATGCACTTTGAAAAAAAGACCTTCATTTTTGAGATTGGACAGCCCTCACTAAATATATATGTCCTGATGATCTGGTGAAATAAAAATCAATAAGCTCTGGTTTATAGATCATTGTTAAAATTTGAGAAAAAGGGGGAAGCTTCCAAGCCTGAAATGCCATTGCAACTATGAAGTACAGGGGTGGGAACAGCATGTTGTAGAGTGCAGGACGGACTGGCACACTTTGAAAAATAAGATGGCATTATAAGGAAAGAACATTTTGTTCAAATACTGAAGCAACATCTCAGGACATCAGCCAGAAAGTCCAAGCTTAGACACAAATGAGTCTTCCAACTGGACAATAACCATAAGCATACCAGCAAATTAATTATATAATGGCTTAGTGACAACAAAGTTAATGCTTTAGAGTGGTGATTACAAAAAACTTGATGGGAGGAGCTGAAAGTGTGTCTAAGCAAGATGGCCTACAAACAGGACTCCGTAACACCAGTTCTCTCAGAAGGAATGGGCCAAAATTCCAGCAAACTACTGTGAGAACCTTGAGGGAGAATATCCAAAATGTCTGAGCTAAGTCATTCAGTAAAAATATCAATTCTACAAAATTCCAAGAAAATATATGTAAACTTACGAATTTAAATGAAGTTTCCTTTTTTAATCCTCTAAAAAAATCTCTCCGTCATTATTCTGGCATTTAGCAAATCGACAGAATTTCATTAACCCTAACTGAAAACAGAACATGTTTAGTCTGACTTAATATCAGACATGAAGAATAAAAAGGCTAAATTTCTTTATACAGTTTATGTAAACATCTGGTTAAAATTTCTGCACTGACGAGGATTTGCTCATCTACAAAAAAGCTCATCCACTCATGCTGAGTCTGGCCTGTTTTCTGATTGATTCAGCACATAATTATTGCCCACTTGGTGACAGCCATAGACTGCATAAGTAGCATTGAGCTTACAGTGGTCAGCCTTATTTACTTACTTACTTATAAGTACTTCCGTACTTATTTATTAATAAGTACGGAAAAAGAAAGAAATGAGACAGTGATGTCACACTGAGCAAACTAAGACATTCCTGACACAGTAGCACACCTTTGATCCCAGTATACATGCACTATACCAAATGTTGACAAATCATGAACAAGACACATACTTCATATCTGTGACAGGCCTTCATGTTTCACCAAACTGTCTTCACATTTAGACCCACTAAACAGAAATCTTGAGATATACTGTACCACCATGCTTGTCAAGATAAGAAACAGTGAAACAAGCAGCTTTAGAAGTGAAAGAGAATAAGAGTTAAGTACAAGGTACTATCTAAACAGTGAGACTGAAGGAAGTATATTTTAGTAAGAAAAAAAAAGCTTCCCAACCTGTGGTGTGTCGCCAGAGGAGGACTTTCTAGGGCCATTTGCCCCTTGACTTCCTCTAAAAACAAGCCTCCACAAGATGATGTCAACGATCAAAATCTACGGGAGATTTCAAGAGTCGGCTAATCATCAAGATTGAGTTACAGCACCAGAAAAAAACAGTAAGTATCAAAAATTTAAAGATTTAAAACTCATTGATTTCACTCATTATGAAGAAATTGTGCAGTTAAGCAGGATTTTGTTAAAGGAAAAAAATTTAATGCATGCAAATCACATAGCAAATTCAGGCGGATCGGTCAGATAGAAGATGCTGGGTGTGATGTCTGGCATACCTCCAACATGAAAGACACAACAGCATTCGCTGCAATAATGATGACCAGAGTAACACGCCAGTCATGTGGAACACACACGATCTGAGGGGGGTGTTAGGAGGCTATGATGAGCAGTGCAGACAGCATCACATACAAAAGGCTATTTCTCACACGTTCACTTTTCTTTTAGCATGCTTATTTTTTGTTGTTGTTTTTAACTGGATATTGCATCAATGGCATTCTTTTACAATCCACTAGCATGCAGGTAACAACTTAGCATCAGAATAGTGTCCTGGACTTTATTTTACACCCAGACACAATGACAAGGTAGTAAAAAGATTTACCTCTAGGAAGTTATCGATAGCAGAGATGGGGTACAGCATGATGAGGAGGAGAAAAGAATAGAGACCGGCACAGGACAGCATGAACAGCCCTAATGAATGATTTTTTTTTTTTTTTTTTTTTTTTTTTTTTTTCAAAAAAGACATCAATTGGTATCTTTGAGTGTACTTTGACTTCACATATCACAAAGGCAACAAATTCGGAAAGAGTCCTCAATATAAATGACTTACAATTCTTGTAACTCGGCTGCCTGAAGGGCTTTCCCTTGGAGAAAACAATTGCTACAGCTAAATATTGGAAGGAAGACACGTAGAAGAGGGAGGTATTCTCATAGTTCCGGATGTTTTTGTGGTCATGAGAGGTTGTCCCATTTTGACTGTTGAAGAAGCTGGATCGGGAGACATTGCAGGCACTGCAGGAGAGAGGAAATTCCAAAAACAGTTTCATGAATAAAATAACTTGTTCAAATCAAAACAATCTATCATAATTAGTGGTGGGAGTCAAATGTTATTTTAATCGAGTTAAATAATTGAAATTAACCCGTTAAAGTCCCAGCCCTAATCATGATTTAAACAATTTCATTTCCAGTGACAACAATAACGTGGGTTTCATCAAGTCTCCATTCTTGGGCCACTTTTATTCCTACTTGCTCCTCCTAGCTCAGATTATCGAGTATTACAACACTTTTCACTATATGCTGATGACACACAGCTCAGAAATCCCGACAATTCTGTTGGGATATCAGTACTCTACAGTGATGTGAGGAAGTTTGGAAATTTTCCCAAATTTCTTCATATTTTTCATCCAAGCAAAACCCAGTCCTTGTAACCGGCCATTTTTGACATGGCTGTCCATGATGGACTGAAAAGCTGGGCAAGAAAGGGTATTATTCAACGAAGCAGCCATGAGGCCACTGGTAGCTGCAGGAGCTGCAAGGGATCCAGAGCTCAGGTAGTAGAATCTGTTGACAGGATTACAACCACTTGTGCACTGCACAAATCTGACTTTTATGGAAGAGTGGCAAGATTGCCGAACTGTTGGGGGAAAAAAGGCAAAACAAAAATCATGCTTGGATTTTGCTACAAGCTATTCGGTAGACACAACAAACATGAGGAACAAGCTGTGGTTTTTAAATTACAAGCATAACGCTGTGTGGTAAAAAGCTAACATCATGACCACATAATTTCTACAGTGAAACATGGTGGTGGCAGCATTATGCTGTGGGAATGCTTTTTTTTCCCCGCATGGACAAGGAAGCTGATTCAAGTTGATAGGAAGATTGATTAAGCTAAACACAAGGTAATCATGAAAGAAAACCTGTAAGAGGCTGCAAAAGGCAACAGTTCACTTTTCCAGCTGGACAATGAACCTAAACATGCAATTACATCATCGCATATGTATGTGCTAGAAAGGCCCAGTCCGAGTAAGAATCTGTTGCAAGACTTGAAAGTTGAAAGTTAAATATATCAAAGTTTAAAACTTCTTGTTTATTCATTCATAAGAGAAATTTATTTTTTATTTATTTATATAAAATTTTATTTATTATTTAGCTAACACACTGGACATGTTGAGAGGGAAAGAATAAAAAATAAAAAAAATCTTACCTGAGCAAGACTGAAGCGATTCAGTCTCACCAGAAGCAGGAGTTTATAGCTAAATATTTAGCTTGGACCTAAATATTTAGTTAGCAAGTTCAATATTTAGGTCCAAGTTAAATATTTAGTTAAAAATAATCAGTTTTAAAATTAAATGCTTACTTTGGAAATTAAATGTTTAGTTTGGATAATAAATATTTAGTTTGGAAAATCAATATTTACTTTGGAAATATTTTGTTTCCAAACTAAATATTTAGCTCTGACTTAAACATTTAGTTGGGAACTAAATATTTTACATATTACATAGTTTGGAACTATGACATTTATAAATCTATGAATAACATGCTGAAAACATGACTGAAAAATGAACACCCATTTTGTTTTTTTATAACAGGCTAAATAAAGCAAAATATTGTTAATTTTTACTGTGTAACCTTACAAACAGCACCCCATAACATACAGCATATCTTAATCTTTTTTGTTATAGAAATTGACAAAAATGTGTGAAAAAATAACAGCCAAAAAACAGTTTTAAAACTTTAAAAAGTTAGCAGAAGTCTGGTTCACTGGAGGGAAAGACAAGAGAAAAGAGGAATGAATCAAGGCTTTTTCATGGTACTGGACCTCCACTCAGACTTATACAAAAGCCAAAGATCAAACACAGAGTGAGTCTGCTGTGGCAGGTCTAAATGGATCTGCAGCTGATTGGTGAAGCCGTTATCATGTGACTCACTCTGACTGAGGTGTCCATTTCTCATACCAGCTCTGCTGTTGTACCAAGTAGAAAGCCAAGACCTGGAAGGCCAGGCAGGTGAGGATCTGGGTCAGAACTGAGCAGAGCAGCGGGCCCGAGATCAGACTGGACGGAGGGCGCTGCCTCACCAGTTCCTTCCACGCTGGGTTCAGACTCACTGAAGAAATAAAACCAAAAAAGCCATCAGCAAACAGCAACTGAAAACCCTTGTAACTGCTGTTGCCATGGAGCTCACTTGTGAAGGCAATGATGAGAATGATGACGAGGTCAATGAAGAGAAACTGGAAGTCTCCCAAGTTGCTGAGGATCTGCATCAACAGAGAGGTTAAAACTGCCTAAATGAAAGGCAAAGACACGAAACAAAAGGGATCAGAGAAGTACTTACCCAGTAAAGCAAAATGACACTGATGTACTGGATGATGCTGTAGAGAGCCATGAATTTAAAGACACAGAACGATGTGATGAGGGCGGCTCGTCCCTCCCTTTGGAAAACATTAAAAAATGACATTTTCACATTATTAACTAAAACACTCGTCACTGATTGACGAAGAGTTCCCCCCTACTGGTGGGAAATTTGCAGTCTTCCATCAGACACCAGAAGAGTGTGAAGAGGTTGCCTTTAGCTAAAATATGTCTCATTTTGCTTATCGGTGCTCCAAGTTAGAACCAAAACATCACTGTACCTGATGAGGTTGGGGACACAGGAGATGTTGGCGGTGGATGAAGTGAAGGGTGAAGCGACTGAGGCCTCCAGCTCAGACAGAGAAATCCCACTGTGTGCTCTCTTCAGGGCCTGAGAAGGAAAGTCCCATCAGTTACTCATTGATAGTCAAAAAAAACATGCTTAAAACTATCCTTAAAACTGGGTGAGGCATTTGTGTTGCTGTGTTACTATGAGGATCTCAGTGGTAGTAACACATGACCTGACGTAAACATAGTAAATGAACAAGAATAGTAATCTACAGTTTTAAGACGGATCATTTTTATAGAGGGAAGACTCATTTAAACCTTTGTGACGGTCTCATGACTCATCGACATTCAAACACTATTTTACATCAGCACAGAGTTGTGAATTTTTCTTTTTGAGGCTCTTTTTTTATTACAACGGAGTATCACACATCAATTATCAGTAGCAGGACTTTGAAACGATCATGGGATCTATTTTGAGTTAAAAAAGGCACATGGACTTGCTGAGCTGGTCATGTCAGATCTTAATAACTATCAAAGCTTAATCCTAATTAAAAAAACTTTTTCCCCATAATTTTCTGTCTTTTTTTCTGGTAATATTTCATCTTTATCCTGCTATTGTTCTGACTTTATTCTCATAATTTAAAAAAAAAAGTCTTAGTCTGGCCCTACTCTGTTGATTTGATTTTTTTTTTTTTTTTTTTTTTTTTTTTTTTTGCAACAGAAGCTGTCCTCTTTCCACTGGTTTACTTACAGTGCTAGCACATGGCTCTGAACATGGCACAGCCTCAAAATCGGTTTTAGGTCCAGACATTGACTAGGCCATTCTAAAACCTTCATTCTGTTGGGTTTCTTTTTTTTTTTTTTTTTTTTAACAATTCAGAGATGGACTTACTGATGCACTTTGAATCATTGTCCTGCTGTTAAACCCAGTAATGCTTTAGCTTTTGGTAACAAAGTGATGGCTGCACATTCTCCTCTAGGATTTTCTGTTGCAGAGCAGATTCCATGCATCCATCAATTATGGGAAATCTTCCAGATCCAGATGGAGCAAAGTAGTCCCACACCATCACACTACCACTACCATCTGTGGAGCCATGTCCTTGTTCTGGTAATATATACTTTAGCAAGGCACTGTAAAAACTGTAGTATTTCACTAAAGTACTGAATATTTTCTAAATCTAAATTAATTTGTTTCTAATGTTAAAAAGCATAATTGTTTTTTAAAAACTTTTGGACCATATTACCATTACCTATCTACCTGATTTCTCAGAGTAAACTCTCACTGGTAGAGCAAAACATCCCATCATACTTTACATGAAAAATGATGAAAACTGACTTGTAAATCCACCACCAGTTTAGGAAAGACTAACTTAAAACCCATACTTACCCCACAGTCATTGGCACCATCTCCACACATTCCAACAATGTAGCTGGAAAGTAAACAAAGTGGATGAAAATGCAGCAGTGAAAACAGAGGGAAATGAGTAAAAGTAGAATCAGGTGAGAGGCTCACTCAATGCCCTGCAGGATTTCCACCAGCTGGGTCTTCTGGTCTGGAGCCATGCGAGCGAACACGGTGGCTCTTAGCGCGAGCTGCAGCGCCCCCATGTGGAAGAGAAGGTAATTACAACAGAAGTGAATAAACAAACAAACCTTATGTAAATATTTAGACATGTCAATGTGCAAAAACAAGAAAGTACCTTCTGTATTAGCTGAGGAAAGTGTTCTGTGATAATAGCAAAGGCTCTACCGTTCACAGCGAAGTGATACATCTCCTCCTCCATGCTTATCTGTGCAGTCTGGTGGAGAAAAGAAGATAGGGTATTGGAACAATGACAGTTTCACCTCATTTGATCTCAAGTTACTACAACCAGTGTTATGCATATCATTGTAATACATAATTAAATCATGCAAAACGCCTGACAATTCAGGCATTTAAGAAAGAGATGAGGATGTTTTGTTCTTTTTTTTGTTCAATTTTAGATGCCAACCAGAAAAGGAGCACAACTGTTATCAAAGTCTCTTATCAAAGTTACACAAACAACAACAACCACGCACACACACTTACATCTAAGGGCCATTTAGAGAAGCCGATTACCCTAACATGCATGTCTTTAGACTGATGGAGGAAGTTCCCAGAAAGAACACGGGATGAAAACAAAAATTCTGTGCAGAAAGGTCCTGGCTGGGATCCTGACCCAGAACCATCTTGAAGCAAGAGAACAGTGCTAACAAATGAACCAGATGTTAAAATTTCCTACAAGCTTTCTGGGCATTTTTTTTTTCACATGGAGATATAGAACATGCACCACTGTGCACCACTTGTTTGCAATAATCTCATCAAGCCACATCTTAAAAAAAATCAGCAGGACTCCCCACTGGTGCCAGATTGTCTACTTGTTTGCAGTAATCTGGTTGCTATGCTTTTTGTGATTTATTGTTCCTACCTGGATCTCACCTTGAGCTTTCACTGAAGCCCCCTTTGGGTCCTGGTTCAGACCAAACTACAATACTCACCTGGAGAACCAACCTCATTCCACAGGACTCCATGATTGGTCCTAGTTTTTGTCAATAGAACCATTAATTCTGATCTCTAGCAAAAACCCAAAAGGAGAATATCTAAACGTGAGTTTGCAATGGGTTGATATTCCACTTTTGGATTATACAGCAATAAAATAATCCAAAGCACCCCAGCCACTCCACCTCTGAATGCCTCAAAAAATTAGATAAATAAAAATGAATGTTTTGGAGCGGCCTAGTCAAAGTCTGAACTTGAGTCGAACTGAGATGCTGTGGGATGATCCTAAAAAATCCATTAATGATTAAAAAAAACCAGTGTGGCAGAATTAAAACAATTCTGCAAAGAAGAGTGGGCCAGATTTTCTCCACAGTAATAGAAAAGACTCATTGTCAGTTTCCACAGGCATTTTACAGCAACTTTTGCTATTGAGTGTTAAATATCTAACCAAATGAAATCAGTCGAAAACTGCTTATTGTACTTTAATCGGGTTATCTTTGTCTAAAATTTGGTTGATTATCTAAAAGATGGCAATGTGTCAAACAAAAGCAATCTGTGGGGGGGGGACTTGATCACAGTCCTGTAGATCTGAGAAGCCTGTTGTAACAGGATAATACATAAAGTGACAGAAAGCTGTCAAAAAACTAGCAAAGCAGAGAGGACTATTAAAACCGTGGTCTCACTGCATCAGAAGTCGAGGATCAGATGACTCCTCAGTGGGGGGTGGGGGGCTGTTTGCTGTGGGGAGACACCTGCACAAATACTATGACATCACGGAAGACTGAAAAGAAAAGTCCTGCAGAGTTCTGTGAACTGGTTATAATCTCTGAATCTAAGGGCCCCTCATTTGGTTGTCTGTTGATATGTGCTGAAAATAAATGAGTGTTTTATTATTTTGAATGTTGAATTATTTTTGTTCTTGAAAAAATGGCGTACCTGTACCAGACACTCAATTTGTTCTTTGAAAATTTTTTAAGAAACAGCTGAAAGAAATATTTATGAACTTTGATAAGTTACTAGCAGTATTGGACACACGTCCACTAATGCGCTAATTTTTCGTTTAGCACTTCAGCACGTTTGCTAACTTTGAAAACATTTAGCACAGTTAGCTTCCCCTAAATGAATCTTTCAGGATAAATTCTAGAGTGTTAATATACTTGGCTATTTTGTAAACTTTCAGATAAAAGTTCATCATCAGTGTTGAAGTTTTGTTATCGACTGTTAAGAATTCTTCAAGTGGTTAGACGTTTATATTTATGTTCTTATTTTGAAGTGGATAAAGACCGTTTATGCAGTTGTTCCGTTTCCTCTCTTGACTTACTCTCTGTTTTTTTACCCAATAACTATATTTCAAGCAAGAAACATACAGGAACAAAATAAAACAGAAATAGCAGGGAACAAGATATAAACCTAAATACAATGTCTAATAAAATAAATAAGTCAGCACTTTAGCATTAGCTACCACTAAATACTGTGTTGGTGTAGCACTTTAGCGTTAGGGGAACTAAATGATTTGTGCTTTAGGTTTAGCATAGCTAACTTTATAGTTAGTGGTGCCCACCACTGGTTACTAAACAACAAACCAATTGATATCAAATTTCTGCTTTCTTCTGTTCTTTTTCTTTAAAACTCCAATCATTATCATTGGAAATAATGTGTCTAAAGTATGATTTAATCATTACTTAGAGAGGCAACACTTTTGCTGATGATGACCTTAATCAAGCATCCCTCATCACCCTGTGAAACCTTCAGGCTCACCTGGTGGTCCCTGGCAGTCTGAGCGGGATTGTCCATGTAACGCCATGTGATGCAAGGGGGATTCGAGTCTTTGGGAGGTGCAGCATCAGCGATAATGACGTTCTCATGTGGACGAACCATCCCGCAGTCTCGAGCCACAGATATTGCTGTCAGCATGTTGTCCCCTGATAGAGGAAGCAGATAGGAAGAGGGCGTCAGCGCTGACTAGTGCACATATTCATAATGAGTAAATGCCTTCACAGAGCAGAGCTACCTGTCACCATCAGAGTGCGGATATTAGCCCTCTGTAGCACAGTCAAAACACCAGCGGTTTCCTGTTTGATTTTGTTCTGCATGATGATCAACCCGAGGAACTCCATGTTGGTCTCTATCAGATCCCTAAAAAACACAAACCACGCAGGAACACTGTGACCGAACACGTGTTTGACTGTTAACCACAAACAGAAACAAACTTTTTGTTAAAGGAGTAGTTCCGCTTAGGGATGCACGATACATCTGCACTAACATCGGTATCGGCTAATATTAATTATTTTGAACATATCAGTATCAGTCTGACAAATAAAACTGGGCGCATTTTAATAACCAATATTTATTTCTGTCTTGTCATTTGTTTCTGGAGAGGGAGGGGAGGAGCTTGGTCATGTGGTGTTTGTTTGGTCATGTGAAAGTGATAGTGATGCAGCACGGGATAGCGGGCAGTTTAACTGAAGCAGACAGTGGTGAAGTCAGTGGCTTGGTCATTTTTTTTCCAAATCATCGAAAGGGTAGTGAAATATATATATTACATACAAAATCCATAAATATCGGTTATCGGCCAAAATGGCAATATTTATATCGGACATTGATATCAGCCCAAATTTTCATATCGGTGCATCCCTAGTTCTGCTACTATGTGCACATCTTTTGGGCCTATTTCTCTACCAGTTTTACACATCTAGACACTGAAAGTTTTGCTGAATGGAATAAAATCCCCCCAAAATACGTTGAAGTTTGTGATTATGACGTAACAAAATGTAATCAAAAGTTTAAGTAGTATGACGAGTTTTGCAGCGATCAGAAAGTCGTATTTGCTTGTAGAAGAGACACAAGAACCTCAGGGTCGAAAGTTAAACATTAACATTGGAAATGGAGGCGGAACTGGACACAGCAGATTCAGAATCAAAGTGGGAGTGGCCACATGCACTGTGAATGGTTTTATCTGTGATTAGTGACATACCTGCTGAGGGTCTGGACTTTGTGCCAGGAGAGTTTGGACTCCAGTTGTCGGTGTGCCAGTGCAATCACCCTGAAGCCCTGCCTAGTGTAGCTCTCCAGAGTCTCTGTGAAACTCTGTGGGACTGAAGGGAAGGACAGATTGGCCTGTTTAGTAAAATAAGATCATGTACTCTAAATGAGGTACCCGAGGATGCTGGACTGTTTTCAGCTCCCGGTTTCTTGCTAGTATCATAGACAAGACAAAAAAGGAGAGCCTGACCTGAGTGTGGTTTGCAAAGGCCTGCAACAACCTCTGGCGCCCCCTTCAGGAAGGCTTCCATGTGTTTGTCTCCCAACCTCCTGACCACCACGCTCATCCTCTGCAGCACTGAGGAGAAGGGGAACTGTCGCACTATGCCGATCTCACAGGACTGGGGAGCCAAAGTTAAAAAAAATGTTAATTTTCTCCACACACAGAAACCACTACTTTACAGCGCCTTGCAAAACTATTCATACCCCTTGCAGCTTTTCCCATTCTGTCACTTACAAACTGGCATGGCAACACAAAGTGCAGAATTGTCAGGTTAAAGGAAATAATACACTGTTTTCAACATTTTTTGGAACTAAAAATTGGAAATGTCTAATAGGTTTTCTTCCAGGATCAACTCTGGCCAGCTTCACTGTAATCACTGAATCATGATGCTACCACTACCACACTTAACTGTAGTGATGAGTAGTGTTACTTTTTTGTAACCCACACACAGAGCTCTGCATGTAGGCCCAAAAAGTTCACTTTTTTGTTTGCTGTGTGTTTGTGGCAACATTTCAACAGGACTTCTTCTGACTTTCCTTCAGTAACATCCGAGACCTTCACAGAACAGCTGGATTTAGACTGAAATTAGATTACAAATTCTATTTACCTGAGATGCAAGATATAGCGGCACTAACATCAGTATCGGCCGATATTAGTCATTTTTTAACACATCGCTATCGGTTCGATGAATCAAACTGGGGCGATATTAACAACCAATATTCATTTCCATCTTGTTGCTGTTTGTTTCTGGAGGGGGAGGGGAGGAGGTAGGTCATGTGGTGTTTGTTTGGCCATGTGACAGTGAAGCAGCACAGGATTGTGGGGAAATTAACTGAAGTAGAGAAGCAGTGGTGAAGTCAGCGGTGTGATCGTATTTTTCAAGTGTGGTGAAATATATATAATATATACAGTATTGGTAAATATCAGTTATCGGCCATAACAGTAATATTTATATTGCATATCGATAAAGGCCCAAATTTTCATATCAGTGCATTTCTACTATTTACTGATTTGGTGACTTCTGAAAGAAACTGGTTCCACTGGATTTTATTTAGGGTATTGCAGTAAAAGAGGCCTGATTACAAATTACGCTTTTCAGACTTTTTTTTTTTTTTTTTTAATTACAAACCATGTATCATTTTCCTTCTCCTTCACAATTATGCACTGGTTTGTGTTGGTCTGTTGAACAAAATCCTGATCAAATCTGCTGAAGCTTGTGGCTGTTATGTGACAAAATGTGAGAAAGATCCAGGGGGTGTGAATACTTTGCAAGGTACTATATGTTGGAATATTAATAGAATATCCTGTCTTAAAATCAGGTAAAGAGTGGATATGCTGCTGTGCATGAATGCATGGCCACTGTACCGTGTTCTGGACTTGTGAATGGTTCTGACCGTCTTCAGTGACAGCTGGAGGTCGAACAACTGTGGGCATCAATGGATTGTGGAGTGCAGTTTCTTCTTCTGTAGGCTCTTCTAAGATCTAAAAAAAAAAAAAAAAAAAAAAAAAAAACTGCACTTTTTTTTTTTTTGTTTGTTTTTTGCAGAACAACATCCTGATGACTTCAGACTAACCCTGCTGTGACCAACAGCTGCTTACCCAGCCTGTAGCAGCAAACATCTTCAGATCTAAAGGGTCTCCAGAGAGCTCTCCTTCTATTTTGGTCAGTGAGTGACACGTTGCCATGCAGGCCACGAATGTGGTGTTCATCAGATGCTCCTCAGCTGCCCCCAGCTCTGGTGCAACAAAGCTGCAGAGCAGACGGGCACAAGATCAGAGCAATTAGGAACTAAACGTTAAATGTTGTTCTTAAAATCAGCTTCCCAGCCATTGATTATGTTATGAGTTTATTTTCTGGGAACAAATGCAATTAAGAGAGATCAAAGATCTTGATGTTCCCCTACCTGCCATTATCAGCTCTATGAATGCCCCACAGGTCCAGTCCATCCTCAGTGAGGGTACCAGTCTACAGGACAAAAACAAACCTGTAGTGCATGCAGCTAAAACACCAACCAAAATTGGAACATTTAAATCACAGCCTTTGCTGCACTCTTAAACTGCTGTCTTCTTTTACTTATACTCCTAAGTCCCCCTGAGTCAGTCCTTTGTACAGCCATCTTTCACTGCCATTACAGCTGCAAATCTTTTGACATATATCTAACAGCTTCGCACATCTGTAGACCGATTTGTTTCCCCCCAAACCGCTTCGTAAAATAGCCTAAACAAATCTTTCCACATATTATCATTTGAATTTTAGTCTGGACTTTGACTAGGCCATTCTAACACATGAATACATTTTGATCTAAACCATTCCAATATAGCTCTAGGTGTGTGTCGAGGGTTGTTGTCCTGGAAGGTGAACCATCCAAACCTCTTGCAGCCTCTAACAGGTTTTCTTCCAGTATTGCCCTGAGTTTAGCTCTATCCATCTTCCCATCACCTCGGACCAGATTCCCTGTCCCTGCTGAAAATGATGAAGTGTTCCAGGTCTTGTGCAGTTAGTTTTCAACCATCATCACTGCAACAAGGCAAAAAAGCTCTATTTTGTTCTCTTCTAACTGAAGCACCTTGTTCCACATGTTTGCAGTGTCCCCTACAGGCCACCATACAGCTGTCTTCATGATACTTTTCAATAATGACTGGCAGCAGTTCCTCCAGAGTTCCCACAGTCCACTTGGCTGCTTGTCTGATTCATGCACTTTCTGCCTTGTCTGTCAGCTTCGGAGGCCAGCCATATCTTAGCAGGTCTGCTATTGCGCAATACTGCTTCTATTTACGGATCCTCGCTGAGAGCTCTCACAGATTCAGAGATTGGGTTCTGGTTTAAAAACCCAATCCTGCTTCAAACAACCTGTCTGCTGTGTTCCTTGGTTTTTTATTATGCTGATTGTTCATTAATATTTTCTAACAAACCTCAGGGGCCAGAAACAGGACAGCTAATTTACTAACTAAAGAGACTTCTGAATGTAAACGGAGTTGGGGTTTTTTTATTTAGGGAGTATGAAAGAAAAAGGGACCAACACACATAAACACCACATAAAATAAAAATGAAAAACTTTTGTTGACAATTACGGACGTTATTTAAATTTTCAGTGAATTACATTACAAATTAATGATTGTAACATCACAACATTTGAAAAGGATCAGAGGTATGAATGCTTTTTTAAGGCCCTGTAAAAGTCAAAACATGATACCTGTCAGCTAATGCACTGCAAAAACACAAAACTTTACCAAGTATTATTGTCTAGTTTCTAGTGTAAACATCTTTGTACACTTGACTTTAAAAAAGTCCTGGTTCCACTGGCATATTTTTTTCACTTGTAACACCACATTTTTCCTGTTTTAAGTGAAAAATTTGCAGGTGGAACTAGTACTTTTTGTATCTATATTCAAGAATTATTGAAAAGCTCCTATAATCTTGCTGAAAAGTTACTTTTAAGTTAGTTTTGTCCCATTTCATGTGTACTAAGATGTTTGCACTAGAAACGAGACCAAAGTTCTTGGTACAATTTTGCTTTTCTGCAGTGTGCTTCAAAATCACTTCTGACTAACTTGAACAAATTCGTTTCTCTTCTAATCGCTCATACAGAACAATGCAGACACGACACATCATTTATGGTCCTGGCTGGACCATAAACCTTGATATTATTGGTGAATGGCTATATTGCATAACCACAGGGCTGCACAACACATCAGGACTCTTTGGTTGTTTCTGCTCATCAAAGTATGTATTTATTTTTGAAGAACTTTTATTTGAGCTGGAAGTGGGTTTGGATTTTGTGGATCTACTTTTTAAAGGTTTTTAAAGGAACCAGGTTTACAAGAGGGGTAAACTCAACAGTGAAATGTAAACTTGCACTGTTAGTGTGGCTCACCTTGTCAAAGCACACCAGGTTAAGCTGGCCACACATGTTGATCCTCTGAGGACTGATGCAAAAGATCCCGACGCGCTTCAGACGCCGCTGTGCGTACACAATGCCGGCTGTCATGGCTGCCGGTAAGGCCGGCGGAACGGTGATGGTGATGATGTCCAGAGACTCAATGATGATGGTTTTAGCTGAAACCTGCATGTGTTCAAGAAACCGTCATTGAAAACTATGAATCCCACATGTTTAGGACAAACAGTACCCTCCACATTAGAGGCACCCCTGGTAAAGATACAGAAAAAGTCTTAATATAAAATCCCCTTTTAATGCAGCAGCATAGTCCCACACTGGGGGAATAAATTTTAAGAAATAATTGTTTCCACAAAACCACCACTGACTCACACTGACAGCATTATGGGAAAAATCCAAAAAAGGGAGATAAAGACAAAAAAAATTAAAGAAATACAGAAATATATAAGGTTATTACAATTTTACTGAACACAATTAATATTAACTGCAATTAATATCAGCTAATTAATTTAAAAAAACATGCTTTCAGGCTCTTTATGCGAGTGATATACTTGATGCTGTTTATTATTGCAGCATAAAAAACTTTAGGAGGTAAATTTAGATTTCTAGGATTCAAGATTTCTAGATTTCAAGAAATCTTAATAGGTGCAATTTTCTTACTGACCAGGCAGATAATTTCACTTAAAATAAGAAATTTTGTCACAATAGTAGGATTATTTTTCCTATTTTTTTGAAGGTTTTTTTTTTTTTTTTTTTTTTGCTGTGATAGCAAGCCAACAGATCAATTACAGCTAGGGTTGCTTATATTTGTGACAATGGTGTTTTGGTGAAAAATGATTATTATTTCATTTCCACGCTTTTTCAGATAATGAAACTGCAATAAAATGCTTTTTCACATCTTTACTAGGTGTCCTGATAAAAACGATAGTCAATACAGATATGTGTAGAACAGGAGCAGTGAAACCTTGTTCATGATGCTGAGGACGATGGTGTAGACGAAGCCGATCCCTGCCACACCAACCAGACACAGCAGGAAGAGGTAGGCGTCACGGTAAAGCTTAAAGTCTGTGGGTTTTGGGTAGAGGATGGAACGTACCAGCTGGCCCTTCTCTGTACTGAAGCCTGGGGGGGGGTGAGGAGGGCGCATCGTGTGCTTGCTGAGATTCTTCTTGTGTTCACGTTTTGAGGATGAACGTGTTTAGGCGTGTGACTCACCTGTTCGGATCACAACAGCCTTGACCAGCTCACCGGTGTAGAAGCGGGTCTGGATAACGTGGGTTCCACAGAAGAGCACGTGTCTTTTGTGTTCCTCCATGTTGTATCTCCTCGCTGCCTCGTCACCTGAACTGGGCAGACTGGTTTTTGTCACTGGAACGCTCTCACCTATGGACGGAAAGCATATTGAGAGACATCCAGTGAAACCCCAGTTTGGAAGGATTTTATAGGAATTTTTTTAACTAACACTGTAGCATTTAGGATTCCATCACATGTGAATCATTCCTAGAATATTCCCACTGGTCAGGAACAAAACAAGATTTTAAAAGTTCCTGCAGCACTTCAGATAGTTGAATTTGTCTTGATGTGAGCTGATCAACCCCCAGACCTAAAAATCGCTTTTTAACACATCCCTGTAATACTTTCTCTACTTTCAGGAAGCTACTGTGACCAAGGATATTTCTCTTCAAAATTTGTTTTGGGGAAAAATAATTGGTGTAGCTTGGTTGTAGTCAACACCTCATCCTGCTTTCACCTTTTCAACCAAATGTTAACGCTGCAGACGAACATTGTCTTTGATTCCGCGGGTGGTCAGCCCAATCTCTTTGATGTTAGAAAGTCGACAGAACATAACGCTCCCATGTGCCGCTGTGTGGGATTTTCCAAGATAACTGTCTGGCAGCTAATTTGGGATTAGCAATCTGGTTTTGGGACCAGAGGTTATCAGGCAATCATAGTAGCTATCTGCTCTTGGACCATTTTCTGTATTATTTTTACTATTTCAATTAGTAATCTGATTGGGCCCTGGTTCTTGACGTGGAAACAGAGGGTGTTCAAGAACGGCCCTACAAAACGGGTTCCTGGAAAAGGTTCCTTAAAGTTTGAAAGGATCCCAACCACAGCAAACATCCTCACCTGTCAGCATGCTCTCGTTCACAACGCAGGTTCCTTGGAAAAGTACGGCATCACAGGGCATTATCATCCCATTGGCTGGGATAGAGATGACATCACCAGGCACAAGCTCAGTTGACATGGCCTGTTCAACATCTGATATTAACAGAACAGTAAATAAGGAGAATGGACGCTTCAGCAGGAAGTCTGTCTGCAGGTATGTGCAACAGAACTTGAAACATGCCTTTATTTCCTCTGCACACTGACACACGCACCACACTGTGAGAGGACACCATGTCATGGAGCATCACATATTGCTGCAAAAAATAAGAGTTGCTGAGTCAGACAAGAAGGGAGATTTATTCAGAAATTTCAAAAAAAGGTTACATTAATACCAGAATTCTAGTGACATATGAAACACCCATTATGATGATGTTTTTGTGTAGAAATCTTTAAAAAGACACAAAATTTGAACCATACCTTCTCGGGTCATTTTCCAAAGCTCACATATGACTCACCTTTTTAATGGTATACAATGAGGTAGCTATTGATATGACCGACATGAAAACTATGGCTGCAGCGTAGTAGTAGTAGTCCTCAGCACTCCACAAAACAACACTGAAGAGCTGGAAGATGTAGAAGGGATTCAGAACCTGGTGGGAAACAAAAGAGAAAAGACATTTAGAAATTAATAGAAGTAGTGTTGATTAAAGTCAGTGTGGTTAAAAAAAAATTAAAAAAGCTGTCAGGCTTGTTTTAAGGCCTTGGGTTTAACACTCACCTCCTTTATGAGAAGCTTGAACAGAGAGGGGACTCTCACAGCGATCTCATTCTCCCCAAAAAACAACCTCCTGAAAGAATTTTCAATATTTATTTCATTTTTTTTACTTTGTCACTATTAGATTTGTGTGAACTGACATGTTTTTCATAGAAAAAAATGAAAACCTAATGCAAAGAGGTACCTGTAATCCTGCAGTGTTTTGGTAAGCCCACGGCTGTGTTCAGAGTGGATGTGGGCACAGGTCACCCTCACATCCTCCAGGCCTCTAGAGAAGCAGAGTTTTAGCGTCTACTGTAGTGTGCAAATCAGCACACAGTTTAGCCCAAAGTCAGTCATACCCGTTTAGATATGTCTTTACATTTTTTATTTTTAAAGTTAATGGCCAGTACTTAACTTTGTTTCTCGACACAATATTTAATATTAAACAACTTCGGCAACTTCAGCAATTTGGGGCTTAACTGTATGCAAATGTATAAAGCAAGTTCTGCTATCAGTCTATTTGTAGAGATTTAGTTCATTTTAATGATTTATTATCTAAATATAAGGCAATAAGGCAGTAGGGACCACTTACTGATATAATTCAAAGTTCTGGATGACCTCATTCCAGTAGTATCTAAAGCTGTGGTGTGTGAAGTATTGTATCTAGCAGGGGGAAAGGAGACTGAGGAAATCAGATCACCATTTTGTTCCACAATAATAAAGTCCATTTTAAGTAAAACCACGTACAATGTAGCATACCTGAACCTGCTGTCCATGGGGAAGCTGTTCATCATGAACAGAGTTGACTTGATGATCAAAGTCTCCATTAGGAAGCTGAGTTTTGGGTTTTACATCCAAATCGTCAAAGGGCTTCCTCCCTGGAGCCAACATTCGGTGGACTCTGACTCGAAACCACTGCCTGAACTCATCCTTGGATATTCACCCCAAAAAAACACATTTCTTAACAGTTATTTGCTGTATAAATTAATCATAGAAATCTAACTTCTATACAAGGTGCTGCATATAAACAAATCAGGTGTTTGCTTTTTTTAACTCTTACCTTTTTTTTGCAAGTATTAACACAAGTACAAACAAGAGATTTTCAAGTTATAAATTATGAAAGTTCATTGAATAATGTACCTTAGTTCTGAGCAGCAGGGTGTGTGCATCCCTCAGAGATGTGTGTGTGCATGTCCCCTTGACGGCCCACTCTGGAAGCCAGTAGAGCAGCAGCAGGAGGAGACCCCCAGAGCAAACAGCACCCACACCAACCAGGATCATCTTCCACAGACAGGGCCGGTACCCCCTGACTTCCTGCACAGCCACATGCATGCTTCTGTTAAAACATGCAAGAGCCAAACACACTGCCATGTTTTTGTAAGAAGGGCTGCATAAGTAATCAAAAACAATCAAGTTTGTGGTGATATGTTTTTATGTACCAGTGACTAACAAAATTGCAGGTCTTCTAATATTATTAAGGCCATTTAAATTGCGGATATTCATTTAATTTTTTAAATGTTTTTATATGAACCTTGTAATTAATTTTCTTTCCTGCAATTCCCTTAAAGATGCCATGAAGATTGATATCATATTTTCAATAACAACAAAGGAAAACACCAACCATCATCCTAGAGGACAAATATTTAGAGTAAAATCTTTGGGCACATGCAGGAATTATGATAAAGCAGAAATCCCAGCAGTTAAATATGGGTCATTTCATGAACAGCGGAAATTATTTGGTAGGCTAGATCTGTACCTGATGCAGAAAAGCAAATTTAATCCAAATGTTTAACTGCGTAGGAAAAAGTTCCAATATTCCACTTGTTGAAATACCTGGTGATTTAACAAATTCAGCACAAAAAAATTCCTGTAACAGACAACCAGTTAATGCCTTGTTGAATATGTATTAGTCTGCTATCAAAATGTAAATATGGCTATTATTACTGCCAGGATAAGAAATCTGATTTTTTTTTTTAATTTGAGAAATATACAGAAGTAGGCGCATGTGTGTTAAAAACATCCAATTTTCTTCGTCTTTTGAGTGTCGTCCAACATGGCGGACAGTGAGTTTAAAGAAAACATTTAAAGCAACTTAGCTTCAATATAAATATAATAGAATGAATTATGCTTTTCTCAGTCAAAACTCACAATAGGTTATTATTATTAGTTTATTGTTTGTCATAAATACTGAATTTCAGTTTGAGCTAACTGCAGCTACATTTATGTCAAGCTAGCTATGTTTAGCTATAGCCTACTATGCAAAGTGTTGCTGATAGGAACAATGTGAGTATTGACTTAATTTTGTCCAGAAAGATTATAAAGTAATATAAAATGCATTAGGGAAAAAAGATTACTGAATTAATACAATTAACATAGAATAAGAAGCCTAAATAAAAAAAAAGTAAAGTCTTTTTTGTCATTTTACATTTCTGTGCAGTACACAAACACAACAAAACTGGGGCACAGTCCTCTCCGCATTGCAATTATATCAAATAATCAATAAATAACAATAGCAATAATAATAATAATAATAATAATTAATAAATAAATGAATAATAAACACAGTTTACACAAAATAATATGACAACGGTTAGAGACAAAGAAATGAAAGTCTAGATAAGGTTCGATGTTTGTCCTAATGCAGTCGCTGAAGGGATGTGACTCACAACAACGTCAACCAACATGTTCTAAGCTGAAGGATATTATTATTTGCGGTTAATAACACTGACTTGTTTCAACCTCAAATACGGACTATAGTAGTTTAGGGTGCATAATTTATCCCAGTCTGTGTGAAAGAAGCCATCCAAAATCTAGGAGTTTGCCCATGAACAACAACAAAAAAAAAAAAAAAAAAAAAAAACATTCAACAAGTATGAATACTTTTGGTATGAATACTTTTTGTATGTGTGCCAAAAGGTTGTGAAGAAACAGCTGAAATACAGTTTTACAGGTTCATATCTTCAGATGACACCGAGTCTTATAAAATCACAAATAATGCAAAGTTTATAAGTTACATCAAGGGTATCCAAAGTGCAGCCCAGGGACCATTTATGCCCCCGGGACTGATTGTGTATGATCCATGACTGCACAAAGTATTCAGTAACCAGGCTTTTTGTATTCTCTCGTGAGGACCACATCTATCCAGCAGGCTTTGATGAACATAGATCTGTTTTTAATGAAATTAATAAAACAATAAATCTTGTTTTTATTGCTCAGAATTGACAAAGAAATGTTGTGTTAGTTTCAGTCTCGACCTTGAACTAAAAATTTGCGAAGTGGGCCCTTTTAAGGAAGCAAACCTGCAAAACCCTTTTTATGTTTTGGATCTACAAATACTAAAACATTAATTTCCAACAAAACATTTGAGTACTTGTTTAATTAAAGTTTTCCAGTTTAGTTTATTGTTGAGCAGGTTAAAAATAAAAAATAAAAAAATCACAGTATTTTGTTTTTCCTTTTTTCCCTCTTTTTTTTTTTTGGCCCACAAGTCCTTTTGACTTGACAATTTTGTTCCATGTGACAAAACGTTTGGACCCCCCCCCTTATCAGTGTTTTTGTTGATAACTCCAAAAGAAATGTGGATCAATTGAACCCAAACCTCAATAATGTATTCATTAAAATACAAAGCTGAAATCAGATATTTACATGCACTGAATAAAGAGACATAATTTTTTTCCCCCTCACTATCTCCAATTAAATCAGACTTAAAATCTCGTGTCAGTTAAGATTACCAAAATTATTTATATTTGCTAAACTCAAGACTAATAGAAAAATAATGGAATTTACATTGATTTGGGGCATGTGTGGCATTATGTGGTCATAATTTCTTACTTTAATATAACATGGGAATATTTTCTGAACAATAAGTAAAGAAACAAAACAGCATGTTATATTTACCATCTCATCCTCCAGGCCCTGGTTGATTATTTTTACATCTTCCCTTGTCTTCATTTTGTCAGTCTAACATCTGCACAGAAAATTTAAATATGATGATGAGTATGATGAGTAACATTTCTTCATTGAAAAGACAAAACTCTTACTGCAACGGTCATCATTAAACACAATCCTTTATCAAGAGCATAAAAGTGATTACACTAGAACCAATTCACAACACTGTGGTTGTCTTAGAACACTCTAAAATATAAATATCAATTCAATCCAATCATACAGACAGATTCCAAGTCATTTTCCAGATTCCAAATTCCAGATTGAATCTAATTATCAAACGCAGTCAGGTTCAGTTTATATTTTGTAAAATATCAACTCCTCCTAGATGCACATAAAGCAACAGTGGACTGTTGCTGGCATTGTGACATGGGCTTTGCAGCAATACCTTACACTGAGCATGCATGTAGCAATAGCAGAAAGGAAAAATCCCCTTTAACTGGAAGAAACTTAATTACATTTAATAACTTTAGCAACAAAACTTAAAGAAGATGTCATTGGGAGACATACACAGAAAGAAAGGAAGCAAAAAAAAAATCATTATGTACTTCACAGATAAGAAATGAAGCATGAAAGAAAGGGTTTCTTGGATGTGGCGACTAAGATGGAAGATTATTAAGACATAGATTAATGTTATTCAAGTCAGTTTGACTTTAAAATCCTCCTACATTCTAGGAAGATGTCCACTAAGGTACCAGAACAAGAGCTGTTTGGTTAGATTGTTCCTATTCTTTGGGCAAACCCGTGTTGGGAGTCACTATATCTGGCTCACTATACCAACAACCTCACTCAAACTTTTATTGACACTGTTGTGCAATTTCTCATGTGCAGTGTGAATGCTGTGGTGTTAACCAGTGATCCAGTGCAATATAGGTTGTATTAACATTTTAACCTTTGCACCATGTACACATGTTCACATTCTGTAACAGCATTAGCGACAACAATGTCTGATTCAGATTCAGACGTCTGTAATCATAGCCCCACAAGCACAAATACTACTCTTGAAAAACATTCCTATTTGTATTAGGCTTCCTTAGGACACCAGTCACATAAAGATGTGTGATTTGTATCACTAAACAGCACACAGTAACTGCATTTAATCATATTTTCAAATTCATTGATACTCTCACAGAACAAATGGTGGAGAAAATTGTAAAAAAAAATATAATCCCACCAATAAGGACAATTTTTTTATTTTTTTTAAATTTTTCTCTTTTTTTGGGAGGGGTGGGGGGTTTAAACATCATGAATTGGAATTCATCGTGACAACAATAAATCAAAATTTATCACAATAAGTGATACAATAATTTCCCACCCCTACCAGAGCATACCAAGACCAGGACGAGACCAAGACTTTGAGGGAGGTGAGACCAGGTTCAAGACCAAATCAAGAGAAAAAATGTTCTAGTCCATTGCTGGAATCATAATATTGTAGCTGTTGCTGCAAACATGTCCAAAAAATCCGCCTTAGGCGGCTCATTAGTAAGCTAAATAACAAGGTCCATATTAACTGGTTTCACTGGTGCACATAACTGTTCATCAGGTCCACTGTCACAACATTTAGGTGAAGTTAAATTTGTACGTAAGCACATCCTTAACTACAACACTGAAATTTTCAAAGTACAAAACTTTATTAGTTCCATCAGAGTGCAGCTACAGTAATAGTTTCACACCAAAGCTGGGGGCACGCTACATGACTTTCAGTCTTCACAGATTTTGAAAAGACTAGGTGTTTACACTAGCAGACTGGTTTTTGTTTCATGACTGAACAACTGTGTCACAAGTTCAAACAAGTGGACATGTTGCTGGATCAGAGGCAACAGGATTTTTCAGTTTTCCAAGGACGACACTTTAAAGAAACAACCATACCAGCAGTACACAGCAATATTAGATATTCCCCAAATTCAGACATGCTGTATTTCTGTCACACCCCACATAAAGGGGATGAGATTCGATTTAGAATATGTTAAGTTTAACCCACAAGTTAATATGATTTAGATAGTGTTGACTGTATTTTTGTTACAGCAAACTCATGTTGATAGTTTGGAACTTTATTTGGGCGTTGTAATAAATGTCAATTTTGCCTTCAATCTTATAATTTTATTTCTATCTTCACAGACAACAATATGATGTTTGAACTGGATAGTGCAAATAAGCATTGAGGATTTATCGTAAGTAAGTTTATTCTATGTGGAGACTGTTTCATTCAGACATTTCTATTCGTTACATTTAGTCCCATTACCTTTATGTTCAATATGTGAATTGTTTGGTTGACTGAAGTCAGGTAGGTTTCCTTCAAATACTTCCAAACTTCAGTCTTCACTCCATCTCACACTAACAGCTTTTTGTTCTGACTCACACCGCCGACTGACTAGCACCACTACTGAAGACTGACGGAGACTCAGAGGTAAAAATCGGACAACAAATCGTGTAATGGGCCCAGCTTGAGTTGCAGTAAAGAAAAGGGTGTTGCAGCTGTGGTATGGACTGGTCCTGAAACAAAATTTTGAGACCCACATGCTTACAACAGAGACGAGACAAAGACTTAGAAAATGTGCTCTCAAGCCCACTTGAGAGCAAGAACAATCTTGAATACCACCACAGCACTTCCTGAGGAGGCTCAGGTCCTTCAGCATCTGCAAGTAACTGTTGCAGATGTTTTATCAATCTGTTGTGGAAAAATTGGAAGATTGTTTGATGTGTAGTGCGTTGCACACATGCATCATGTAGCCTGGCCATTGCCTTCCCACGCAATTCCAGCCGATTCTCATCTTCCTTCAGTGCTATGTCTGGTATTTGTCCCATTGAGCTCGATTTCTCAGGATGTATTTCATCCCAGTCTATCAGTGAATAGAAGGAGGAGTTGTGAATGAGGACGTCAATTTTCTGCACTGTTTTAGAATTGTAGTCTGCCTATATAGGGTTGTAGATTGGGAATAGGAGAGGATGTGAACGAAGCCATTCAGTCCGTGTTGACCACGCTTCTAAATATTGAGCAATTAAAGAGGAACGTTTAAGACATTTGATTGCAGGCAAAGATGTCGTTCGGCTTAGCGTTTCTCTCTTCGCAGTTGGGGATGATTGTTTACAGCGCACACAATTTCTGGCACGTTTCATAGCATAGCTTCTTTCATGATTGAGCTGGCGCATTACATACATCATGGGAAATGTTAGTGAATGGGTAAAATCAAATCCAATCGTTTAAAACTTCAAGAGTCCAAGCAACTGTTTGTCAGTAGCCGAGGGTCCAGACCCTCTGTATGAAGCAAAGCGTAGAAAAAGGGCTGGTTTTTTACCAGGTTATGCATCACTACTAATGAGAGAAAGAAACTGGATACTTTCATATAAACCAACATTTATCGCTAACTTGAAGGTGGCCATCCGAAAGTTATAAATCCAGCAGGAAAATCAGCAGCAGGTTGATTGAACCATGCTGTGGAACATAGGAGGTCATTCCTGTCAACTGCTGTTGGACCTTATTTCTGTTTCAGTCCAATCCTTTTTCAGATTTTTAGTTGTTTAGAAAAATTTTGAAAATGATGTATTACAATTATAGATATGGACCAGTTTTGTGGATTGGTCTATCACTAAAAATTCCAATAGATAGACTAACAAAAAATACATATTAAAGTTTGTTGTTGAACATTTCCCAACATTTCTGCATAACATAACAGAAAAACAGAATCAACAGAAAAACAAAACAGATGTAAGTGTATTATTTCCCTAAATAAACAAAGTGAAATAATAATAATAATAAAAAAAAAAAATCATCATTTGAAAGCAAATCAGAACAAAATCTTTTTTGAAGCAAAGTTGAGAAACTACAATACAGAAATTAAATAAAATTTCAAGCGCGAATCTGAAACTACAGTATAGATCTTACCGCACTTCTATCATCAGACAATGTTACCGACTTGATATCGATATTATCGATGTTTTAGATCGATCCGCTCACCTCTACTTTGCAGATAAAGTAGAAGATAAGAGCAATACTTAACTCTTTATTTACCAAGAGTCATAACTGAACTCAACAGCCCTAACACCGCGGCACCTTGCTGAGGGGATGCTGCTCTACTGCAGCCATGCACTAGCGGGAAGGGGGGCGGAGGGGTTTGTTGACAAAAATGACTACAGCGTGTTTGTCAGAAATTGAACACTTCAGGCTAGAGGAAAGAATGCATGAATGCTGAGCTGACACAAACCCATTCACACAGACCAAAGAGTTCAGCTGCAATAAAAAGGTTCCCTCCTCTACATGCTCAGATTAGAGGATTACTGCAAATATTAGTAGTTTTTAGCTCATAAATCAGCCTGAAGGGCGAAATAAATAGACTCCAATGGAGAACACAGACAAGGCAGAAATAAGAAGTAATTCATAGCAACGTATTTTCATTTTCAGTCAGGTTCTTGCTCTCTTAAGAAAGGCTCTTGCACAATCAAAACAGGAACATTGCATAGATTTTGTACCAGGATTACAGAATATCACTGAAGTTTCAAGCTGCAGTTAAAGTGAGAATGTGATATTTTTATTTTATTTTACCAGTAACATAAAACACTTTCAATCCCAGAATTTAAGCGTAACTAAGGACAGATCCACTCGCAGTGGCGACTTACCGACGCCTCCTTTCTTCTGCGTCAACAAATCCACTGCTGCATGGTTGCGCGACAGGATCGTTTGCTTTGGAAAAACTCCGCGGTCCCGCAGATCTGACAACGTGCGGTCACGGCACACGGTGTGTGGAGACAGGACAGTCCCAGTCCACGCCGATCTTTCAGAAGGAAGTGGGGAAAACAGGATGTGAAGTCATCACGGGGGACACCGTGTTTTTTAGGGTTGAGTTTCTGGAAGTTGAAAGAAATCGTTGCACGGCAGCGGCATGTGCGCGCAGCAGGTATTCAGTGCACACATTCACGGCTAGGGGAGGCTATGGCAAACCGAGTGGGCATTTAATCCAACAATCTTTCATCTGTGTGAATGCTTTTTAACCTAAATTATGCCCTTGCAAGTACTAATGCAGCTCAAAAAATTTTAATATTGTTTAAAAGTGCAATATGTCTTGCCAGTCATCTCAGAAAGTGAAACTCATATCAACACACATAAAGTATTTAGCCTTTCTTTGTCATTTTGATAATTATGGCTTACAGATAAAGAAAACTCAAAATTCAGTGTCTCAGAAAATTAGAATACTGTGAAACTCATGGTTTCACCCCTAACTCAAAACACCTGCAAAGGTTTCCTGAACCTTTAAACGGTCCCTCAGTCTGGGTCAGTAGGACACAGTCATGGGGACGACTGCTGGCTGGACAGATGTCCAGAAGACATTGATTGACACCCTTCACAAGGAGGGGAAGCCACAATACATCATTGATGAAGAAGGTGGTTGTTCACAGAGTGCTGTATCCAAGCATATTAACAGAACATTGAGTGGAAGGCAGAAGTGTGGTAAGAAAAGGTGCACCAGCATCAGAGAGAACCACACACAGACATGTGAATACAAGACATGGACTACAAATGTTGCATTCCCTGTGTCAAGGAACTGCTGAACCAGAGACAATGTCAGGGGCATTTTGCCTGGGCTAAGGAAAAAAGGAACTGGACTGTTGTCCAGGGTCCTGTTTTCATATGAAAGTAAATTCTGCATTTCATTTGGAAATCAAGGTTCCAGGCTCTGGAGGAAGAGTGGAGAGGCACCGAACCCCTGCTGCTTAAAGTCAGAATCAGAATTCCTTTAGTAGTTCCCCAGGGGGGGAAATTTACATTTCAGTACAGCCAGCCCAGTGTGAAGTTTCCTCAGTCACACTGGGTTTTCTGAGACCAATGCAGCCATTTGCCAGGAAATTCTTGAACACTCCATGCTTCCCTCTGCTGACAAGCTGTTTGGAGATGCTGATTTTATTTTCCAGCAGGACTTGGCACCTGTCTACACTGCCAAAGGTACTAAAAGCTGGTTCAATAAACATGGTGTTCCTGTTCTTGATTGGCCAGAAAACTCCCCTGACCTGAACCCCATAGAGAATCAATGGGTTGTTGTCAAGAGGAAGATGAGACACCAGACCCAACAAAGCAGATGACCTGAAGGCCGCAATCAAAGTAATGTGGGCTTTCATTACGCCTACACAGCATCCCAGGCTGATCGCATCCATGCCGTGGCGCATTGATGCAGTAATTAGGCCCAACCAAGTATTGATATTTCATGTCATGTTTTGGAGTTTGTACCTTGTTTTTACAATGTGTAGAAGTGGCCTCCACTAAATGCTGCAGGTGAACATAGGAAAACGTGCACGAAGCATCTGTCACGCAAATAGAGAGGAAAGTAACTCAGGGCCTCCCACTCAAGAGCAGGTCAGAGTGCCCCAGTGAGGTGACAGAGCCAAGTTCTTCTGATCTGCATCAAAGCATTTTTTGAGTTTTCTGAAAGCTACTCTGTAGGTGAAACTTTGCCTCATTTCGAAAGTTTCCAGCAATAGAAGATTAAAAAAATTTACAGGAATGTCATGAGAGCAGTATTTCCTGTTGGCCTTGATAAAGTATTTCATGTGAGTTGCAAAAAAATGAATGAAATAAATTTTCAGTCAACAGCAAAGGTCTTTTATGGAGTCTCATATGACCCATGCGCTCTCGCTGAAGCTCAGAGGTGAAGCTGGCACCAGCTGTCTGGGAAAGTTCACAGGGATCTCCTAAAAGGCCCTGGCAACTGGGTCTGCCACAACAAATGAAACAAATCTCTTTCTGTCGCTTTAAAAAATGCAGTGTCTGCCAGCTGGTTGAGCAAACTGGCAGGATAATGGCAGCAACTAGTAAATGGGAACATTGGAGGTCATAAATTTAAACTGATTGCTCTTCTTCAGAATTGCTTTCTGATTCAAACATGCATCTAAATGACCTTTGTCAGGGGTTTGTCAAACTCCTTTTCATTTTGGGCCATATCAAGATCATGAATGTTCTCAAAGAGCCAGTTATGCCAGAATGTATTGATAAAACCCATTAACAAACTGTTAAAATATTAATAAATAGTTGCATCTGCATTTGATAGACACTTAAATAATATTGAACATCTTTTCACATTGATCAGTCCCATCAGGATTTCGTGATTGTTTTCGTGATTTTTTTTTTGCAGTTAAAATCACTGATTTTGTGGAGCTAATTTAGAAATATTTGTAAGACATTTTGCGATATTTGCGGACTTTATGACAGTGAATGTGACTTTTAGTTACTGGCCACATCAATCACGGACTATGACTTGACATCAAGGCAGTTGCAGCAGTGTAGTAGAAGTAAGAAGCACTGCCACCTGCAGGTGGGAGTGAGCAGTCACTTCGACCCAATGTTTTTGACCCTTTTTGCGGAAAATTTGCAATAAGCCCACAATTATTCATTAGCATGAAAAAGTGCGGGGATTTGTTGATTTTGCGTGAATTTCCACAATCGCGAGGTACTGATTGATGTAATTTGACATTATACAGATTAAAACTGCTTTGATTTGATTGATAAAATAATATTTAAGCACACAACTGTTATCTTGAAGGTTCTATTTATGTATCATACGTAAATGATGTCTATGGCAGACCGGATTTGGCCCCGGGCCTTGAGTTTAACACATGTGACCTACATACTACAGCTGGCGCTGTTCAATCTCAGCACAAAAAAAAAACAAAAAACGATGGAATGGTCAGATTTTGATATATCCAAATATGTGTGTACTGTAAAATATTTGACTTGCATATAAGTAGTTTACGTAGAATGACAACAGAAGACATACATAGTGGTATCAGGAGTAGAGTGATAGTGTTATCCAGTACTAACCATAAGGAATCTCCTCTGTCTGATAGCCTTCCATTAGTGAACTAATGAATGATCATCAGACTCAGGAGATTCCTTGTTTCCACATTAGACAGCACTACCAGCTCTTGAAGCAGTTTGATTGAGGGTCACATTTTACATTTGCATAAGGCTGGGTGGTTTTATTGTGTAATCTGCCAGGCATGAGGTGTTCTCTGTACAAGATGGTGCAGCATGTGTACTGCTGTACCCATTGGGTCCAACACTGGGCCACCCCAATATCAGCACGCCTTACATATCAGACGGTTCCACAATAGGGTCATCCAGCCTCATGCATAACCCTGTCACAATAAGCAATTAATCGCATGATAAATTAAAACAAGCTCAGTAATTTCCACTTAAATGATTGTTTTTCTCATGTCTCTCTGTCTTTCTACCTAAGACTGGATGACAAAAATCTTCAGTCTGGAGTAATGGTTTCATCTAGCCCTTTTTTTGAAGGACAGTTTTGTTTTCAGAGACTTTAGTATCAATTTTATTTGTTGTTTTGGTTGTTTTATTTATTTTGGATATTTAAAATGTCTTCCAGTTCCAATGTTAAATGTTCTTTAGAAATGAAAGTTTATCGATGTTTGAGACAGTTAATTTGCATTATAATGGCATTATCAATATATCACTTGAAAATGATCTCAAAACAACATTGATTATGCAACGACTTCTGGGACAATTTATTGTCCAGCAAAATTTACTATCGTGACAGGCCTCCTCACGCAAACCAATAATGTGACCCCCTAACAAGAGATGGAAATGATGTCGAGTGTCCGAGTCGTCTGTATTGAATAGTTTGGCTTTTATTCAGAGGTATGGACTTGAATTATTTCAGTTTATTGCACAAATTAACAAGTAGTCAAAAAGAAATGAATTCCTGTACCTAAAATATGTGGGTTGAAATCTGCAGAGTTAGGGAACCACATCAAACTTCCTTCAGAGTTTAAACTAACATGAATGATAATTAGGTCAAGGCTAATATGGTGACAACTGTCTAGTTAATGTTAGCTTACCAGCAGAGTAAATTTTCTTGCTAGGTAGGTTGGATGTCATTCATTAATACAACAGAAACCAGATATTGATATATGTTGTTTCAAAAAAATTGACACATTACCTTTTTTTATTGACATGAAATTAATTAAACTTTCCATTTTAAGTTAATTAGGATTGCCAAAATTATTTCTGTCACCGTTTGTCCATCACAGTCACAGAGACAACGTATCTGAAATAAATATCTATGAGTTTATGGTCCAGAATCTCCTCCAGCTTATTGCAGAAAAAACTGAAGTCATCGCTTTTAGTCCACAAACATTCAGTGTCAGTAATAAAGCTCAACTAGACTATATGAGGCTTGGGACCACAGAGCATGCAAAAAAGACTTGGAGATTATTAAAGACTCAGACCTTCATTTTCCAACCAAATAAAGCCAGTGTTTAGAAGTCTTTGGAACCAACTACCCAGAAACCTGAGATGTGCAGAAAATACTCCTTTAAATCAGGACTAAGCCACAATACTCTTTCCTCCAAAACGTAAATAAAATGTAATTCAAACTGGTCTAAAACAGCAAAACATATGTAAATAACTGGTTTTAACTGTACATATGTGGACAAAGGGTTTATACTCTTGTGAAAAACAGGCTTTAAATTTGAAGTTGCACAGTATCATTACATTAGCAGTTATGTCCTCATTCCAGCAGCTTCATACACCAAACCCATTTAATCTGATATCCATTACTTCAGTAAGAGGTAGGTTAGGTACAGTTAATGGGTCAGAAACCTAAAAGTTCATCTTTTGTCAAATTTTGCTGTGAAAAGCAACGTTCACAGCGATTTTCAGTTTAGTTCCACATCTGAGATTTTTTGTGCTCTGCTCAATGTGAAGTTGGCTCTTATTACACAGAAATCCACGGAGCTTCTACACGTCTCAATTAATTTATTTAAAGCCATTGAATACCTGTACAACGGACACATCCCATCTCTACTGTGAGGTTCGTTAGCTGGAATTTCAAAAGTCGGGAGAGTCCTGTTAATGCTCACATGTAGAACAAGTTGCTGAAATCTGAATAATCTACGAGGTTTGTCATATTTTCCTTGATAAGGCAGCTGAAGTCATTTCAGACAAAGCCAATTTGAATTTTTCAGGCATGTTTTTTTCTCTTACTATTATTTAAATACTTAAATTTGTCAACTTTCATTTAAAAGGTAGATTGGTACTTATTCCCCTGAAGGACACTGTTGCGTTACAGGACTGGTGAAGACATTTAAAACAAAAAAGGCATAAGACAAAAAAAAACACTAGTATGGAAATAAGCTGTTCAAAGCATGAAATGGGTGGGATGTTATTGATGATCAAGTTTATGCAGTATTTTCAACTCTGCCACCTGCTGACCTGTGCCTAGCAGTGCCCCCAATGCGGAGCTTTCCCGTCCTGATCCGTTTAGTTGTCCTGTTCTTGTCTGCTGTGGGCCGCCTCCCTCTACCAAAACACACCAAAACATATGGCGCAAATGTCTTTTTGGGTGTTTTCTGCAACTTAATGAACAAGTTTAACACCTTTCATTTTCAAATAAAATACTTGTTTTACTGGTAGGTGACCTCAACTTGGATTACTGATTTAATAAAAAAAATGGACATTTTATAATGCCATTTTATAATGCCAGTGTTATTGAATATTCTAGAAGCTATGGAATGTATTGGAAAATAATTCATTTTTTTTACCCAACAGTCAAAAAGACATGAGGGCCATTGCTTCTTTAGAAGATTTCAGCTACATGTTAGGCCTTTCAAAATGTAATAAAAACAGCAAGTTTGGTTTTAAATAAGTCTTTATCAATGGTAGAAAACTTTATAATCCAAGGATGTTTTTATTGGCAAACCTTCATATATGTTTTACAATCCAAAACATGACTTTAAATTACAAGATCTGTTAAAAATTACGGTTACGGTTCTCCTTAAAGCAGCTTAAAGGTGTTACATGGAGAAGGTTTCAAACTGTAACAAAAGGGAACCTCTCAATTTTTTTCCCCAAACGTTAATTTGTACTGTTCACATCTTCAGCAGCGACATGGCATGTATCAGATCCACGTCTTTTACCTAAAAGAAAGACATGAGAAAATGTCGTTTTATATACATGCGCATTTGATTTCAGTTGAAGACACTGGAAATGGCTACTTTAAGAAGTAAGACTCCAGAATTCACTGAAATTCAACCAAATGATCAAAGATAACATCAGGCCTGAAAACACAAAAAAGCACTGGTTTACATATGCGGACAACAAAGCAACACACAGGAACTAAGTTTGAAATGAGTTAGCCTGATAAAGAAAAACAAAGACTAAAAACATGTTCTCTCATGTTATTAATCATTTAATCAAAAATACTCAACAGATGAGTCCTACACTCTACTGATGTTAAGTCAAGCAGAAAGGGCTGAGCTTTTCACGTGTTCATGTTAGAAGTACTGATGCAGCTGCAGATGCATCCTTTGCTACAAGTGATCAAGAATTCACCGAAGGAATGCTCTGTTATTGCATTTTCGGAAATAAAATGTTTATTTTCTTATTTAAAAAAGGAATTGAATTATTTATTTGCACTTTTCATGTATTTTTAATATCATAAAATAATCTTAAAGCTGCAATATGTAACTTTTACAAAAAAATTGTTTTTTGCATATTTGTTAAAACTGTCACCATGTTGTGACAGTTTGTTATGAGGCAGATAATCTGTGAAAAGATGGAGCTCCTCCACCTCCTCCCTGAGCTGCTATCACTGTCTAAAGAAATGCACCTCCCGACCTGAAACAACCAATCAGAGCCAGGGGGAGGGGCTCCTCGTGTACACCCTGCTAAATGTGCAAATGGTGAAGAAACAACTTAGTGTTCCAGGAAACCTGTTTATCCACTGTCATCAGTAGCCATGCTAACTAGCACTAGCCTAGCATTAGCATCAGGCTATGTTGTGGTGAACCAACTGTAGCCTACCAGAGAGCAGGGGGAGTGTGTGAGCGGTGCATACATGAAGGTGATTGGCAGCGCTAAGACCCTCCTCCTGGCTCTGATTGGTTGTTTCTGACTGAGTGATGTATTTCTGCAGTTAGTACTGGGAGCACTGGGAGAAAGCAAAAGGAGCTTGATTTTTTTTCCTAGATTATCTGTCTTATACTGTCACGACATAACGATAATTTTAACAAATATGCCAAAAACATATTTTTCATAAAAGTTACATACTTCAGCTTTAAACCTGCAGAATGTGCCAATGTTTTATTCAATTAAATCATCAGAATAACCGATTACTAAAATAATCATTAGTTGCAACCCTAATTAGTTGGGTTCACAGTGATAAAGACCCATATACCTTTGTGTTTCCCGCTTTCTTTGCCAGATGAAGCCCCCCCAGGAGCCCCAGCTGAACTGTCATTTTTTGGTACTGCGTAGGCTACAGAGATTTTGCTGCCATCTATCTCACAGTCCTGCATGTTGTCTTTGGCAGCTTTGCAATTTTCCTCACTGTCAAATTCCACAAAACCAAACCTGGAAGAGAAATAATATAAGAGCAGATAACAGAGTGATCAGAAAAAGATGTCTTTTTATAAATAGTTAACAATCCACTGATAAAAACATGTCAAAGCAACCTTTTTGAAGCTCCTGTGCTCTTATCCACTGCAACTCTTGCACTGATGGCTCCATCAAAAACGCTCTGAAGTGTTTCTGCAGTCGTCTTCTCAGCAAGGCCCCCCACAAACAGGGTTTTCACCTGGCCTAAAGCTGAAAAATGTTTAATTATATGCTTCTAGTCAGCATGATTGATGAGGCAGCACATTCAACTGATTACATTAAAATAAATCCGCAGTACCTTCAGCTTTCTCAGGCTGCAGACTGTTGCGGCACATTTCAACTCTGGCTTTTTTGTTGCAGATCTTGATGGTTTTGGACGACTGTAATGCTTTTTTAGCGTCGGCCACTGTTGCAAACTCCACAAATGCAAATCTGCAGAGAATCAAAAATGTTTGATGTGAATTCTGAAGGAAAGTCTTTCTATAAAAAGTCAAGGAAGCATTCAGCTGACGCACTTACCTGTTTGTTTCATCTTTCACTGGAGGAATCCTGACACTAACAACTTTTCTAAAGGCTCTCTTCAGGTGGACTTGTTTCGCTTTTTTAGGCAGATGGCTTACAAATAAGACATTATTTGCAGGAGCTGCTGCTGTTAGAATTAAGAAGATCTCTTTAATCATCTTTAAAATTTCATGTGGCTAATAGACTTTATTTGATTGGCAGGACTTACCCTTTGTTTTTTTACTGCTGGCTTTGGGTTTGGCAACATCTCTTGGTCGTATGCGATCCACAATCAAATGCCGGCCTTTAATCTGAGCTTTTTGTTTTTTCTTAAGCATTTCCACAGTGGTGGCTTTGTTTTTAAACTCCACAAAGGCAATGCTGTTAAAATGTAATAATTTCATTAGATAAAAAAAAAAAAAAAAAAAAAAAAATCAGTTCGAAATGCTTTCCTCATCCAACATCAACAAAAACACTCATACACCTTTTTTTCCCTCACTGTCTTAAGTTAAATCAGAGCAAACTTCTCCTGTTTTAAGTCCGTTAGAACTACCAAAATTATTTCCATTTCCTAAGTTCCACAATAAATTCCTCCTGACAGAACTGGTGGAACCAAGTCAGGTTTATAGGCCCACTCGCTCACTCCAGCCTTTTCAGCTCTGCCCACAAATTCTCTAAATGACTGTCCTTAAGCCACTTTGGAACCTCTTGGCTGTTTCCTTAGGATCACTAGCCGTGTTTCCATCAATGCTTTTTTTTATGCGCATTTTGAAGAATCGCATTAGAAAAGGTTGATGGAAATGACAAAATTCGAAATAACTTCCTCAATCAAAAAAAAAGGGCAGTGCCTCCCAAGATGGCTGCAGCCTCAGACACCTGTCTACCTTGGATGGGCTGTACTGAAAATGTAATCTTCACCCTGGGAGACTAATAAAGGTATTAAAAATAAAAAAAAAACATTTCACAAAAAAGTTGTTACACTCACTTGAGGTGGTTTTTGGCTTTACCGAGAAAGAGTTAATGCGTTAAAAGGGAGGTGGAAACACATCTGGCAAATGAGTTCTGATGTAGCAAAGGCTACACTGGTGGGGTCCAAACCTAGGAGGGGAGGACTCTCTCCACTTTTCTGAGATGAGTGGTCCACGCTAGTTTGCAACCTCTACATCTTGTTTATTACAGCCATGCGTAACGTCAACATCTGACGAAATTACGCTTTGCTTAACTTGGTTGAGTCGTTCCAAACCAGTAGATGGAAACACGCCTAATTCGTATTTTTTCTTTTCTGCGACATTTTAAAAGTTCGTTCTAAATTCACATGATAGAAGGATGAAAACAGCTATTATCCTTTTGGAAGACCAATCTACAACCCAAGCTTTAACTTCCTGGCTGATGTCTTTAGATGTTGCTTCAATATTTCCACAAAATGTTCTTGCCTCATGATGCCATCTATTTTATGAAGTGCACCAGTTCCTGCTGCAGCAAACCAGCCCGCCAACATGATGCTGCCACTACCATACTTCACAGCTGGGGTGGGGTTCCCAGGCTAACAAGAATCCCCCTTTTTCCTCCAAATGTAACAGAATAAGAATGCCATGTTATTACCAAACAGTTCCACTTTAGTTTCATTGGACCACCAGGACATGTGGTTCAACAACACACATTAGGCCTGTATTGTGGTCTAAACCAATCAGTGATAGTGAAGGAAGGGTGGAACATTCCCTTTGATTGGCTGCGGTCCGGCTATTACTGTAGGGATCCATGTTTCTGTCCTGCAGTCAGACGGACGGAGGTGAGTAGACTAGTCAGATAAGCAGAGTGGGTGTAGCGCGAATGAGGAGAGAAAATGAAAACGACTGTCAATTTTTTCCCCCAAGTTAAGGCCTGAGCCGTCCGAAAATCTTTTCCAACGCTCTGACTGGCTCTGGCTTCCTCCTCGCTGAGTGGCCATTCAGCCCATGTCAGTACAGGACATGTTTCACTGGGAATATTGACTCTGTCTCACCACCTTCAGCCAGAACCTTTGTCTTGGGTTTTGTTCTGGGGTCAAGCTGCACATTTTGGACCAGAACACGTTCATCTCTGGGACACTGAACCTGTCTCTTTCCTGTGTGGTATGATGATTGGACATTCCCATCATGTCTGTGCTTGTGTATAGTAGGACTGCTACTAACGATTATTTTAGTCATCGATTATTCTATCAGTTATTCTGACGATTAATCGGATAAAAAAAAATGTGAACATTCTGCAGATTTTTAATTGAACCTCTAAGGCTTTTTTTTACACAATATTAGAAATACATAAAAAGAGGCAAATAAATGATTAAATTCCTTTTTCAAAATAGGAAAATAAACATTTTATTGGCTAAAATTCAATAACACAGCTTTCCTTTCGTGAATTTGTGAACCAGGTGAAGCTAAAACTGCCACTTCAGGAGTTTTGGGTAGAACAGATTTACAAAGAATTTTTTTTTTTTTTTTATCTTAAATGCAAAATGCATATATATTTTGTACAGTTTTGGCTTAATTACTGCTCTGGGTGTGTTGTTTTTTCAGCAAATGGCCTTTTTTTAAGAGTCTGTATCCTCCAGTTAACGATTAATTGATGACTAAATTAGTTGACGATTATTTCAATAATCGATTAATCATGATTAATTTGATTAATCGGTGCAGCCCTAGTGTATAAATGTTAGAGCAGACGAACGCAGAATCATCAAGTGTCTGGAAATTGTTCCCAAGGATGAACCGGACTGGCGCAGCTCCACAGTTCTCCTCCTGATATCTTGGCTGATTTCTTTTAACTTTTTTATTGTCAAACAATAATGCAGTGTGTTCCAGATGTGGCCTTAAAATACATCCACAGATGAGCCTCCAATTAACTCAAATGTGTCAGTTAACCTATCAGAGGTTTCCAAAGCCATGACATCATCATTTGGACTTGTGGTCTCAAACTGCATTCCTCGAGGGCCAGAGTCCTGCAACTTTTAGATTTCTCTCTGCTTCAGCAAACCTGGCTCCAATATTAGCTCATTAGCAGAGCTCTGTGGAGGTTGACTGCATGCTAGTGAGGCAGTTTCACCATGTAGTTCAAGTCTGTAGGACAAGGGACACATCTAAAACCACGAGTTTAAAGGGACAGTAATCATTCTGTATGTAAACTTTTGATTTTGAAGACACTGATATATACATCTCTGACATATTCTCTCTCTTATTATTGTGGCATTTAGCAAATAGAAATTATTTTACCAATTCTAACTGACCTAAAACAAGAGACGTTTAGTCTGATTTAACTTCAGAAAATCAGAAAAAAAATGTATGTGTCTTTTTATTCAGTGTATGTAAACTTCTGGTTTCAACAGTAGCAGAGAGGAATAGTGAAAAAGCTTTTTTTAGTCCAAACTCACCCTTGAGTTGGACCTTTGGCTCCACCAGGAAAGCGAACTGAGATGGCTTTGCGGAAGACGTTCTGGATGTCTTTCTCAGTTGCGTCGTATGGGACGTTCTTCAGAAACAAACATCTGTTGTCTTTCACTGAGAAAACAAAGGACATCAAATGCTCAATCATTCACATGTAAACTCCTCTTTAAAATGGGGACACTGGGGAAGAAATGACAAGTATTCATTTAATTTGAACCAGTTCATAACCAGGTTCTTAGCAGTCCTTCAAATTGCCAAAAGAAGAAACGGGAGGAGGAGGCAGAACAAACAGAGAGGCTACAAGTAAAATTCATCAACTAATCAAAAGTTTAAGATCGTTAGCCTCAAAAAGTTACAATGAGAGAATAAATCTGGCTTTCGTATAATTTTCTATCAGACTTTCACCGTGTCATGACACCCTTTTAAAAAAAAATTTCATTTATTTTGTTCAGTGCACTTCACATTTAACACTTTTAAAAAATAAAAACAAAAATCTGCACTTTAAGGTTTAAAAACATATATATATATATATATATATATATATATATATATATATATATATATATATACATATACATACATATATATATATATATATATATATATATATATATATATATATATATATATATATAGTGCCATCTCCAGCATTAAAAATAAATACAATACACTTGTTATGCACATTTTTTATTAGTTAAATGTAATATTTTTAATAATATTATTTTATTGATTTAAAAAGTGAACTGTAAATAAATAAATAAAAACAGGCCTTAGTTCTGTCAAACTGCAACTCCAAAGGCAAAGAGTCTGTTTCTATATCACCCCTTATTTAAAATGTGATGATGAGGACTAACATTTTTAAGAAACATTCAAATCTTTCTGGTTTCAATTTCATTCATTTAGATATTATAACATTACCTACACAAAGAAATTGATTGCATAAAGTAAAATTGATTTAGTCAGCTGCACAAAACCACATGCAGGCACAGCGTCAATAAATCAAAGGTGTCTAAAGGTCTGATTTAGAAACCTGTTCAGGGGAAAATATAGTGAATAGACAACCTTTCGAACTATACAGTGCATTTAGCAGGTTAAAAAAACAACTTATGGGGAGTTTGTCTTTTCTGTTGGATCATCAGGAGTCTGTGGGGGTCAACTCTTCAGCTGCTCATCATGCATTGTTACACGGCGTCCATTGAAAGGGTAGCTACTGGGAAACTGGGTGAATGTATGCAAAATGAACACAGCACTCCTGCTGGCTGCACCCAGGGAACTCTGCCCACACAATCATTCGGAGGAATTCAAAACATTAATGTTGACATAAATTAGTTCACCTAGTTCCAGCAGCCCTAACTAAAATGTTCGCGTGTGAGAGAGAAGCGTTATCCAGAAACTGCATTCCCTTCTCTGGGCTAAGACAGCTCAGTGCTTGTCAAATAGTGTGGCGCCCCGTGATTTGTGTCTTTATTCATGCTTGAACAATAAACAAGTCTCCAGTCACTAGGTGGCAGCAGTGCTCAAACTAACCAACATGCTGCCTGTTCAAGCCAGTAGAAGAAGTAGACTAAGGTACAGAGCTGACGGAGGAGAAGACATGGAGAAGTTTGTGAAGATAAAAAGAAAAACAGCGGAGACGGCAGAGGCAGGTAAAGTGGGAGACGGTAGGCGGCAGAAAAAGACCAGGAAATATCAGAAAATAATTGAGAACCACTAACATGGCTGAAATCTGGACTGCTGGAAAATGAATACATGTTTTTAGAAAAAGGTTCCTAGAAGAAGTTGATGCCATGAACCAAAGAGGAAAAGGACAATCCAGTTTTTCCTCAAAATGGAAGTCCAAAAGCGAGGCTCTGTGATTGCATGGGGTTTTATTCAGTGTTCTTGGTGCAGCTTCTGGTATCTCACACTTCTATAAGTTAGTAAATACTGTGGACCAATGACTTTTAGCAGATTTGTCTGTGAAACATAACTACAAATTATTCGCTGAAAATTCACCTATTTACAGATTTTTCCGGAGAGCATATCTAAAATATCCAAAAGAAAAAGCAGCTTGGGAAGCTGAGATACCTAGGCCCAATGCTGCTTGAAACGCTAATGACTGGCGTTTGCAAATAGGCATTTGTATGCGTTTTTAGAGGGAATCTTAAGTTTTTGCAAATTTTAGCTATTCGTAGGCGGCTGTGGTCCCTAACCCGCACAAACACCGGGGGGTCCGCTGTACAACTTTACCTTTTTTATCCACAGGTGGAGCTTTCAATTTCCTTTGGTTGTTGCTTTTAACCTTCGCTTTAGCCATCTTCATCGGCTTATCAAGGATTTCCTCTCCATTTAATGCCAGAGCTTTGGTCAGGTCCATATCTGAGGTCATATCTACAAATGCATGCTTCCTACAAGAACAAAAAGTTTTTAGTTTTATTTACCATTACCATGCATCAGCAGCATTAAAAACCTCAAAAACACAAAGCTGATCATGGACATCTAAAGACACCCACTTGGAACGTCCCATTCGGATGTCCTGAAACAGCAGACTTCGCATTGTGAAGTACTTCGCCAGAGAATTTTTGATTTCCTCAGATGTTTTGGTGATGTTCAGGTTGCCAACATAGAGACAAAAGCCTGCAATTGAAAGTGCAGAGCAAAATGTGTGAAGCAGTATTTACCAAAAGAAGCAACCATCTGGTTGTCCACCATAGAATGAGTTCATACCATCATTGATCGGTTTGGCTTTCTTTGATGGAGAAGAATCAGCGGCGGGGTCTGCTTTCCGTTTCCCATTTACTGCAAGGCAGAAACTCGGTTAGCTTTTTCAGACATGCTCACAATCAGTAACCAGCACATTAAAGCAGGAAACACAGAGATGCAGGAAGCTGTTTAAAGTGTAACTAAGCCCCTCCCCCCATATGAAAGCATACCCCGCCCCCAGACAAACTTTTAAAAATTTTAAAGTGGGCGGAGCCTAGAAACACAGAAGGGTGTGGTATGAGCGGGGCTGTGGTTAGGACGAGGGAAAGCGTTGTTGCAAACTTAACCAATTTGTCTCTATATTTAGAGACTTTTTAGACCCCTCTAACGACTTTTTTTCAAAAAGCAACTAGCGACAAATCTATCAACTTTTTTCTGTTATTGTAGACTTTGGTGACAAATATTGCAGAATTAAACAAGTCTTTAGATTTATCCAGATTTATCCAGATTTAGCTATTTTTCTGTATTTTTAATGCAACATTTGTATATTCCTACAACAGAATAAAAATACTGTGAGGAATTTTGTCCCCTTGTTTTTAGCCTCTAGGTTTTAAACTTTATGCTTTTCGTTTCCTTATTTTCCATTAAAATGGAATTCCAAATCATGCAATCAATTTCTTTAGGTAAACAGCTGATATTTTCTTTATTCTAAAACAAGGGCACCAAGGGCACAATGGCTGTTTGGAGTGAAGATTTCTGACCCCTGACTTTGGGCGTTTCATCCATGCCTTTTCACTGCGATGATCTGAAACCAGCCCGTTTACGTAAACTACATCCCCTGACCGCTGAGCGGCTCCACCTTACTTGTTGTTGCGGCCGTCTGGGAACATAAATCTCCACCCACTGCAACAGCGGAATCCAGAATGCCATTATAAGCATTGAAACCAGACCAAAATAGCATTGTTGTGAGATTGTTTCATTGTGGTTATGGTTGGAAAGCCTCATACTGCCATTCCACTGTGTGGAAATGTCTAATGAATTTTAAATGAACTGCAGCTACACCCAACCCAGGGAGAGAGGAAAGGAGCAGAGCGCTTCGATCGAGATTCCCACCCATCTCAAGGTATCCTTCAGGACATTTTATTTTGGTCAACTTCTGAAACTGAATTAAGTTCACTTCTAACTCAGAGGAGGTTTGTAATTTTCCACTGACCTTTAATAATTAAAGCTTGTAAGATGTGTAACCCCCCCCTACACACACACATGCTTCCTATCTTCACAAGGACTTTGCAATGTCTTCCATTCATGTTTCATTCATTTCGATAGCCTAACCTGAATCATTACCAATACATGCCTAACCCTAACCCTAATCTAACCTCAATTTACACTTTAGTCCTAAACCTAACCCCTAACCCAAAAACAGCACTACTTCTTACGGGGCCTGGAATTTCTGGGCCCCATAAGGAGCAGTGGGTCCTCAATGTAAGTATTTGTTGGAAAAATGGGCCTTACATGGTGAGAAATGTGAAAACACACACAAACACACACTGCACAGCAGCAACCTTAAAAACAACGAAGGATCCACTGTCCAGGGTACTTCTGGTTCTGATTGCTTTAATCTGCAGATATTTTATCTTTGCCGTTTAAAATCTCTTATAAAGAGTTTGATGAGCGCATGCATCTCTCTATTTCAATATTTCCACTCATGTTTTCAGGGTTGTCAATATATCTGAAGGGAGAGAAAACTGTACAAAACACTGTAAGACTGAGTGGTTGGGTTTAAAGTCCTGTCATGGTCGTTGAACTCAACAGATGATATGACCCACACAGGAGGATGAACTGTGAGATGACTGGATTATTCAAACATTAAGAAATGTTTAGGACCCTCCCTCCTTACCACAGCAGTTTTCTGATGCTCTGGGGATCTGGCATATTGACATATATCTGCCGTTCATTCAGGCTCAGAAAGAACGAGATCTTCAGAAGGTCCTAGAAAGTATGACGTACTCTAGCAAAGCTCCTTTCTTTTATCTTTCTGAGCCTTTATCCTGTTTTGAAACGAGCTGGATTTGGAACGAGCTGGATTTGGAGTTGGCAGCCTTTTGGAATTCTCAGAGTTAAGGTATGGCTCTACGCTGGTAGGGATATACTCCCAGAGAGGCTGATGTTTTAGTAACAGTTGATGCTAAAAGCAGTTTCAAATGTTAACTTAGTGACCATTTTAACTGTACAACAGTAAAATCCTGTTTTACAGAGACTAATCTCTCTCCCACACAGGGTGATGTGTCATCACAAGACAAAGGCTAGAAAGTATATTTTGTCTGCTGCTCCAGTCGGTTCATATATTATATCCTGAGGAGAAAACAGAAGCTGCTAAAAATCTGGAATAAGCAGGTCAAACCTTTACAATAACCAGAGACTGGAAATCAGTTAAACTTCTGATCAGTGCATGTCTACTTAAAACCGAACCAGATTTAAGCGCTAATAGTATCACTATGGAAACAACACTTACCAGCACCTGTCATCTGCTTATCCGTCTCATCACCTTCTCCTTTCACATTCTGCTTCACCCGAGACACCATTACTGTGGGAATGTTTCTTTTTCCCTTGATGTCCACCTGAAGATCTAAAAAATAAAAGACAACAACAACTTTGCATTACTTACTGGGGTTGTCAAAGTAATCAATATTTCAATAGAAAAAAACATTTTTAATCCAGTCATCGGCACCAAACTATATACAAACTGAGCTACAGACGCTCAGCCCCTCCTCTCCCTTGAACCTAAACAATCACAGCTGAGAATCACAGCAGAAACTCTAATAACATAGCAAGTACGTCTAAGGAAGAGACTTTGTGACCCACTCAGTGGAAAAGGCAACAAGCCAAAGTGCTGTTTGGAGGTACTTTGCCTCTGAGGCAGACAAACAGAAAAAGTTAAAGAACATTTTTAAGTGATGCGAGCTGTGCTACGAAGCTCCAAACACGGAGACGCATCTTAGGCTACGTTCCCACAGTAGGCAAATATGATCCAAATCTGATTTTTTTGCCCATATGCAACCCATATCCGATTTCTTCACTACAGTCTGAACGCTTCCATATGGTACTAAATCGGATACGCATCCGATTGTTTTCAAAGCCTCTGCAGTCTGAACGGCCATGTCGCATTTTAGTCGGACATGCATCATAATTCTGCAGCAGAAGAAGCCAGACGTGGTAAATCTGGACGTAAACAATAGCTGGAGGGGGCGGTGCCGACACTTCCTTCGTCTAGTTATGATCTTGTGACAATACTGTCAACAATTTCACTGACCCAGCTCATAATATCCAGCAGTGTTACATGCTATAAATCACAGTACCCTGCTCATCTCCACTCTCCTCGTGTCGCATCCCCACTTCTGTGTTCTCTTCTGACTGCCAATCTGGAACAATTAAATGATTATTACTATTATTATTATTATTCAGCTGGAAAGACATGAACATCCTTCTTATAAACCCTTTAAAACAAAATAACCTACCATTATTACACGTGTCCTCTTCTTTTTTGTTGTGGTTTTGCCTTTTTTTATGTCTCGTGTTCTAAAAAACAACAAAAAACAAAAAAACAAGAAAGTTATGGGTCTGCGTAGCTGCCTGTAAGCCAGTCAAATCGGGTTTTATTAAGAGCTAAGTTGATATTTTTAAATCTATCATTTAAAATGATAAATTCACCCACTAAGAAAAATCTATTAATGTCAGAATTTGGTGTATTTTGGTGAATTGCAGACTAGTGGTGGGAATGTTCATGATTTGATTTACAAAAGCTGGGAAAGTGCTTTTTGGTGTATAGCTGCCACTTTTAGCCCTGCACTTGAAACTTTCAGATAACCATAGTTTTTCTTAAGAACCTAAAAACTGCACCATCCTAAAAATTTGGGTAAATATTTTTAATACTTAAAAACTGGCCATCCCCCCAAAGATCAATTTTAGGAACCTGCACATATTTACCAGCCTAACAATACATGCTCACTGTTTGCTTCTGTCCACAATGATCATAACTACCTGTTGCATGTTAATTTTAAGCACAATGCATGACCCAGTGTGACCACTTCATCTGAATACTGTAATATTAATCAACCAGTTTCTCTCCAGTCCCACTGTCCCTGCTTCTTTTTTTCATTTTTAACTTAACTGTGCATCTATTTTCTAAGTTTTGGATTCATATCTGCCGACATTTCTGTTGCTGCTTTCTCTAAAATGTACTTCCCAGTTGGATTTCTTCTACACCAACATCTCCAGGATCCCAGAAATATTTCCCTATTGTTCCCATCTTTCAGAGTTTGAAAAATGAGGGAGCTACAAATCCTTGTAAAAGTATTCATTCCCCTAATTAATTTCTTTTTTTTCTTACCTTTTTCTCACATTAGAACGGTGTTGTGTGATAGACACGGAAATGAAAAATTCTTAAAGGAAATTCTTAAGGAAAATGATGCCTGGTTTTTAAAATGTTATGCAAATAAAACCCTGAAAAAGCTTGCCATACCTTACTCTAATATCCCTAAATAAAATACTCTTCTAAATACATCTGCTCCATGAAGGCCTCAGAGGTTTGTTAGAGAACAATCAGCATCACGCAGACCAATGAGCACAGCAGGCCGGTCAGAGAGGAAGTTGTGGAGGCGTTCAAAGCAGGCGTAGGTTCTAAAACAAAATCCCAAGCTTTGGACTACTCACAGAGCTCTGCTGAAGAGCAGGGCAGAACTGCAAACCTACCAAGACAAGACCATCCACCTAAAGTTCTAGAAATTCATAACTGATATTATCATTACAATTTTTAGCAATAGTATCACAAATAAATATTTTCCTGATATCACGCAGCCCTATTTTGGATGTGCATAGCTGGCAGAGACATCACCAAACGGGTGTTTCAAAATATTGACACAGAGAGGCTGAATGTAAATTGATCCCATAGTTTTTAGATTTTTATTAGTAAAATATTTTGAAATGCATTTAATGTTTTCCCTTCTACTTTACAATTTGACACTTCTTTCTATTGCTTTATGGCATAAACTGATAGAAAATACATTGAATTCCGAGGCTTTAATATAACAAAACGTGAAAACCGTGATCATTTGTTTGAAAGACATTCTAATTCTAACAATATCTTGCCTTGATTTTGAGTGCATATGACTGATACCTGTGTGGATGCCCCCCGTGTAGATTTCTCCATCCAAGGTAAACCTGCCTTGAAGGAACGCTAATAGCTCTCCAGCATCACCTGTTCAACTACCATTCATTGACTTTTTAAATCTGGAATAACATAAGATATGTCACCAACAGTGACTGTGCGCCCATTATATAGGTCCGTATAGCAATTTGTTTTGAGATTCTGAATATTTTGCAAAGACGTTTTATAATATGCGAAGCGTAATATCAAAAAGTGACTAATAAACGTACGTTCTTCAATTGACAGAACAGTAGTTATAATAATATTATTACCACTAAAAATATACATTCAACGGATTATGACGTTCTAAATTAGCATCTAAAAAAGTGCTTTCATACAGAATATACATGTTTTAAGCTAAGCTGCTAACAAGCTAACATGTCAGTTAGCAGCAAAATAAACCAAGCAACTGTTAGCTTACACTGTTTATATAAAACGCCTCCAACTGTAGTTAATATGAAAATAAATACCACTCTTACTTGTGTCTTAGCCATGTTATGCTCCAACAAGGAGCGTAGTCACACACGTGTTGGTCAGCTGCACAAATGCTTATGCTACTCACTGCGCATGTGTAAAACTAGTCTACGGATGCCTGCAGGGAGCGAGCGTCGTTCAGGTACGTATGCGAACACTACTATTGAACAGTTTGTGAAATTCTCCTTAAACTGGAAATGTCGACGTTATGAAATCTTACTCGGCAAATGTCTGTGGCATGTAATGGTTTATAACAGTCTCTTTTTAAACTAATAGTTTTTTAAATATTTAATTCTAACACTTGGCCATGTAACTTCATTCACTACCCGGTCTGTAGAAACTTTCCGGAAACATTTACCGTAACCGTGTTCGTTCCAGTGAGTCAGAATGTTATCAGCACAGCTTACAACGTCGTTTGCCCGGAAATATAACCTTCCGCACTATGTTTGTTTGTCTGAGCAGGTTAAACTGGAACTGGACGTCCAAGAAACCAAAGTCCAGGGTTGGAGTTACTGTCTGATCAAGTACCACCATCCACCCAGGCTCAAAAGCAGAGCCTGTGGGAGCTGATCATGGAGGACACGGGATTCCTCTGAGAAATACTCGCGATATCTAATTTGTTTTTTTTTTTTGTTTGTTTGTTTGTTTTTTAACTCACCGGATGTTTACAATGATGGGCAGCCGGAGAAACGGTTTAATGAAGGAAAGCTTTATTCTGTCAGTGGACGTCGGTACAACGTCAATCAGATGTCATGTTTACGATAAGGAGGCGAGGATCCGAGGATCATGCACCAGCAAGGTATTCCACCTGCATCCCCTTCTTAGGCCTTTTCACACGCTGTGGCTAGCAAAAGTATTTTTGAGTTTTTACACGCTGTCATGATAGGGCCACAAACTTTCTAATATTTTATTGGGATTGTATGTGATACAGAAACAGAAACAGAAAGTAATAGGTAACAATAATAATAGGCTGAGTTTTCCTTCTTTGCAAAATAGCTCAAGCTCAGTCAGATTGAATGGAGAGCATCTGTCTCAGTTGGATTTGGGTCTAGACTTTGACTAGGCCGTTCTAACACATGAATATACTTTGATCTAAACCATTTAACTCCAGCTTTGGCTGGGTTGTTGCCCTGCTGAAAAGTAGGGTGTTTGTTTTCTCACATTCATCGTTTCAAATATTGCCAAAACAGTTCAATTTTGATCTCATCTGGCCAACCTGAACTATTTATGACTTCCTTTTAGTGATGATTCTCTCCCAGTTTCAACAAAGACAAGCTTTGTGGAGTGCATTTCTAATCGCTGTCCTATCAACTAAGCCTGTTGCAATAAGCAATAAATCAGTTAATCACATGATAAATTAAAAAGTTCTCAATAATTTCCATTCTGGTGATTTATGTTTATGTTTTGAAGGGCAGTTTTGTGTACAGAGACTTCATAATTTATTTCATGTATGGTGTTTTACTATTACGTTTATTTCTGATTTATTTATTTATTTATTGGTTGTTTGGTTTATTTTTTGATTATTTAAAATATCTTCTATTTGCAGTGTTAAGTGTTGTTTACAAAGTTAAACTTTATTGATCTTTGAGAGAGCCAAATTGCATTATCATCTCATTACCATTATATTACTTGAAAATGGTCTCAAAACAACAATATTATTGTTTATTGCAGATCTCTGCAGCTCCTCCACAGTTACCATGGGCCTCTTGGCTGCTTCTCTGTTAAATGTTTTTCATGCTCACTCTGTTAGTTTAGATGAATGGCCATGTGTTCATATGTTTGTAGTTGTACCGATGGATTGAACAGTGTCCTCTGCGATGTGCTTTGAACTTCTTCTCAACTTGATGTCTGACCCGTCAGAGATCAAGAGCTGAATAAAAATGCATGCCACACTTTTCAGTTTATTTGTAAAACAGTTGCTGAGCTTCATATAATTTTCGACTTCACAAGTATGCTCCACTTTTTCTTGATCTGTCACTTAACATACTAATAAAATACACTTAAGTATTGAAATGTGGAAATGTTGAAGGGATAAGAATTATTTTGCAGATCTTTGCATAAACCTGTTTCTCTGTAATATTTAAAGCCTGATTTTTCTCTGTGATCACATTGTTCCAGGTTGTCCCGTTGTATCCAGAGGTGGGACACGTGGAGATGGACCCAGATGCACTGTGGAAAGGCTTTATCACTGTGGTCAAAGGAGCAGTGCAAGGTACAGCTGCACAACATCCTGTTATCACATCCATCTGCAGCTGTATCAGGGCAGCAACACTAATAAGATTCATTTTCCATAAGCAACTTTAACTATTATTGCACTGGTATTTCTGAGTCTGTGTGTTGCTGTGCTCATGTTACAGATGCAGGAGTTCAGATGTGCCAGATGGAGGCCCTTGGCATCTCCACTCAGAGAGCAACCTTCACAACCTGGGACAGGTCAAAGAAATGAAATAGCCAGGCAATTTTTCTGTTTGCCCCAAAAAGAAAAAGCTCAGTGACTCACTGAGAGATCTGAAAGTGAGCGAGAGCACTTCTGGTTTGACGTTTCTGTGATTCCTCTTTTCTCTCGTTGTGCTTGACCTTTAACAGGAGGACGGGGGTGCCTTTTCACAATTTCATCAGCTGGCAGGATCAAAGAGCTGCAGACCTGGTGAAGTCTTGGAACAGGTCCTGCACTATGAAGGTGGGTCTCCTTGACATCCATTCATTGTCTATACCTGCTTATCCCTGGCAAGTGCCTATCTCCAGGAGTCATTGGGTGAGAGGCGGGGTACACTTCGGACAGGTCGCCAGTCCATCACAGGGCTCCGTGACATCTTTACCTCTTATATACCTTTAATACAGATGGCTGAAAACAAAAGCAAATCAACTAAAATATATTATTTTATTTTTTATTGAGAAAGTACTTTATATATCCCTATAGGGATTTGTATGTCTTAAATTCTTTTTTTTTTTTTTTTTTTTTTTTTTTAGTCTTGGAATATTTAAAGAAGCATGAATAAATACTTACTTCTTTAAAGGCACAGTATTATGTAAAATTGACTTTTTTGAGGTTTACATAATGATATAATGTTATTTCCACATCAAAAGCATACCTGGAGTGTTGCTTTGATTCTTTCATGCATGTTTGAGAAATCCTTCAGTCTCTCATGGCAACCATTCATGGGAGCCTAAACGCTTGCTCTTTCCAAGCACCATCTTCCACGCAGCTCCTCTCTCGAGCTACAGTCCCCAAACTTCTGACAGAGCACCTTTCCCTCGTGCTTTCCCCTCTCAGCTCCTCCAGACTAACGGCAGCAGCAATTAGCAAACACCTGGTGGAACTGCGCATCTGTGGAGCTCATTATATGAACTATTTCTCAGTCCAATGCTCCGAAGAACGATGTTAAAGGCTTAACGGAGAAATACTGCTGTGACGATGTGCTGAAGGCGGAGTGTCGTAAAGAGCAGAGGCTTCTTAAAGAGACAGATGCCAATTTCAAGACGTCAGATTGCAAAGTCAGATTTCTTGTAAGTTATGTTTGATATATACAGCATTTTTATAACAACTGAAGCTGAATAACCATAGTTATTTAATTGTGCTATGAAATGGCACTATGTGCTTGGGAAATGCATAATACTGCCCCTTTAAGAAAATATGATCACTTGACTGAGTCTAGTCTTTTTTTATTTATCTCTGGAATAAATTTATTTAAATACAGGTAAACACTGGGGCTGCACCGATTAATGGAATTAATTGTGATTAATCTATTATTGAAATAATCATCAACTACTGTAGTAATTGATTAATCATTAACTGGAGTATACGGACTCTAAAAAAGGCCATTTGCTTAAAAAACAACACACCCAGAGCAGTAATTAAGCCCAAACTGTACAAAATATATATGCATTTTGTATTTAAGATTAAAAAAAAAAAAAAAAAAACCTTTGTCTGTAAATCTGTTCTACCCAAAACTCCTGAAGTGGCAGTTTTAGCTTCACCTGGTTCACAAATTCACTAAAGGAAAGCTGTGTTATTGAATTTTAGGCAACAAAATGTTTATTTTCCTATTTAAAAAAGGAATTTAATTATTTGTTTATTTGCCTCTTTTAATGTATTTCTAATATTGTATAAAAAAACAAAAAGGTTAAATTAAGAATCTGCAGAATGTTCCCATTTTTTTATCCGATTAATTGATTAATCATCAGAATAATCGATAGAATTATCGATAACTAAAATAGTCGTTAGTAGCAGCCCTAGTAAACACAAAAATAAACATAGTCTTAGTCATTAAATAGGGGTGTAAATCATCCGCTTTATCAGGATATGATATTATATCGATTTGTTTAGATGATGAGTCAATCTTTCCCGATACCACAAAGAATGTCACGATACGATTTCGACTCAGTTTAATTCACAAATCTGCTTTCGATATGATGCGATATAATATGCACATCTAACACAATCATTTACATCTATATCAACTCACAAAAAAACAACTAAAATTTAACTTGACCATTTTCTTTCCAAGCTCTTACAGGTATCAGGCATTGAAATAACAAGTTCCAATTTTCAAAATAAAGGCATCTTAAACTTGGCAATCGTTATTTACATTTTGCATCGATGTAATTGGATCATTAATCATTTATTCAATATGTTGATATAGATTAATGTATTGTTACACCCCTGTCATAAACTAAAGATAGAAACAGAAACGTGTCTTCTACCTGAGGAAAAAGTTAGGACACTCGGTATCATTACAGCTGGTGTTAGCCTCTTAAGCTAAAATAATTTAATTAAGAAGCTTCTTTTAGCCATCTACCAGTCTTCTCATCAGTTTGAGGAAGGTTTACCCCACTCCTCTTTTTTATTTTTATTTTTTATCAGAAAGTCTCACATTTCTTTCTAGAACCCTGAAACAGACAATAAAATCCATAATGGTTTCCCCCAAACCATGACACTTTCACCTCCTTGCTGGTATGAGGTTCTTTTTCTGGCATGCTTTGTTTGGTTTATGCCCAACATTTCCTCTGCTCTGGGGTCCAAATAAGGACATTAGACATTATTCCAGAACTCCTGGTGTTTGTCTTTGTTCTTTCTGGCAAACATTCTGGTTGTCATGTTTTTCCGAGAGAGCAAAGGTTTCCTTCTTGCACAACACCCATGACAGTTAAACTTGTGTAGTCTCTCTCTGATTGTACAGGTATGCTCCATCATAACCGTAGAAACAGCCTGATGGAGATCCCACTATGACATTTGAGGGGTTTTTGGAGACTGCTTTTAGAATCTTGCTGACTGCTTTTAGGGTGAACTTGCCTGAACAGCCAGACCTGGGCATGTTTTCTATTTACAGACTTTTTAAGCGTACACAAAAGGAATGCTACATTATAGCATTTTAGGCAATAAAATTTTTATTTTCTTGTTTATTGTATAAAATAAGCTTAAGTGGTTAAATAAAAAATCTGCACAATGTGCAGTTTTTTCTCTTATTAATTGACAGAATAATTGATAGATTAATCAATGATTAAAATAATTGTTAGTTGCACCCCTGTATGAAATGCATTCGCAATTTTTTTTTACCATTCCTAACAGTCCCTTCCGGTAACAATATTGTATATAGTGAGATTGCAGTACATTCCTAATCTATCCTAATGCTTTTGTGGAATAAGGCAAATTCAGACCCCTGGGGTTAGCATGATGCTGTGGGCCTGCTTCTCTTCCGAAGGCCCTCAGAACCCTTGTTAAAGGGCCTGGCAATTTGGAATCTGATGGCTAGTGATCCAAAAAACTGTGACCAGATCAACATAGAAATGAAATGAAATGATTTACCAGACTAACCACTTCTTCTTCCATGCCCACCTCAGTGCTCAGACCTAAATCCTGTAGAAAACATGTGAACTGAAGAGTAGAGAGCTTAACATGTCAAATTATATTACTGGAATTAGTTAGATTTTTTTTTTTTACACATTTTATTAGAGATGCCTAAAGGTGGAGGGTGCTGTAATGTTGCATTATTTAAAAATGGCCACCATTCTGCACATTTCCATATGAACAAAAAATAAAACGATTTTTTTAAATGTAATTATTTATTGTAAAAATGACAATGTAATGATAAATGATGTGTATACACTCAGTCAAGATCTCCACTTCACAGAATGGTAGCCTAAACATGGGCTGATCCTGTGATGTCATGTGATTGGCTGTCACTCCGAGCTGATAAAGCAGAGCCAGAGCAGCTCTGCTTCCAGTTTAACACAACATTAGGATGTGTGTAGTCTTTATTATTGCTGATAATCACATCAATACATTGGATCTTGTTTCCATGGCCACAACATAAATCAGCCCCAAACAAACCTGATTATCAGTACAGTGGATACATCATGTAATTAAGCTACTATATACCTACTGATTGGTCAATAGCAACATCACTTTGTCTCAGGTTTTAGCTAAGCATGGCCGACCTGGAGCTGAACATGATGCACTCTTACACCATCTTTTTATCTATTTTTTTTTTTTTTTTTTCAACAAACTCAGATAATCCACGGCGTAATGAAGGTGGCCTACTTCCTGACACGGGACAAGCGGTCCCTAGCAGCGAGTCTCATCGTCTTTTCCACTCAGCACGTCACTTTTCGCCTCATGTGGGTGTTGGCCCACTACAAGCAGGTGTGTGGATGACCCGACTGATTGGGGAAGCAGTCGCCCTGTACGCTCTGATAAACACAGAATAGGAAGGGCTGAGCGGTAAAGACACATAGACATGTTAAGCTAGATAACATGTTGCCAAAAATGCCTCTCCAGAAGGTTGGCAGGGTGTTGAGCTCTAATGCTGCAAAAATATTTGTCCTCTTGCAGATTTCTTCTGTTTTTATTTTTTGTCCCTCACCCCACACACACGTTCTCACACACACATACATTTTTTCCACATCACCAAACAAATATTAATATAAAGGTTAACCTGAGTTAATGCAGAATGCATTTTGTCAACGATGATTTCATTTAATAAGAAAAAATCTTCGCCTCAGTATTACTAGCCGCATTTTGGCCTGATTACTGCCAAACCTGTAGAATCATGAAAACACTTTAGAACCCGTCTGACAACATGAAGTAGTTTGAAAGATCTTAAAGTGCAACACATTATGCCCAAGTCTAAAGAAATTTAAGAACAGATCAGATAGTTTCTGTCTGTGTCTGTTAAAGCCTCCATATAGAGCTGAATTCAAATAATTCTGCAAAGAAGAGTGGACCAAAAGTCCTCCGCTGTAATGTTAAAGACTGATTGCCTGTTATTAGGTTCAGGGCAGAGGTGTGCAGCCTGTGGCTCTGGAGCTTTTGGACCCTCCACAACAGTTCCTCATTTAAAAAAAGAATGATAAAGAACCATCTACTGTTTTTAAATATAGATGCAGCAACAATACAGGTTTCACCAGTTCTTAATGGTATAATTCTATTGAATTTCCACAAGAGTAATATTATTTTGGATCTATTTTTCTTGACATTAGGTTGGAAACTATCTGCATTTTCTACATCATTTTCCACAAATATCAACATCCTGTTGAAGAAAATGTTTCCATCCTCTTTTGTGCAAATGTTTTGGTTTTCTTTATTCTTAAAAGCCATCCATGATCTAAACTTGCTAATACTTTCAGGCTCGGGGGGGCAACACAGACACACAGGACAGGCAGCCACACACACTCACACCTAAGGACAATTTAGAGAGAGCAATTAACCTAACAGTCATGTTTCTGGACTTTTGAAACACTAAAATAAAAATAAAATTGTGGTTCTTTAAAAATGACAAATTTGCTGTTTTAGATAATGTTTGTGCCACTATATACGCGCAGTATCTTCTGTAAATAAATGAGAAATTTTGCATTATTTCATGCACTCTAATGTGTGATTTCTCCTACTGCAGAGATCTTCTAATACATCTTCTAATAAATAAAACAGTCAAGTACTGTAAAGCAGCTAATTTGGGATTAGCAATCTGGTTTTGGAACCAGATCTTATGGACAATAGGCTTGGGCCCCAATGGATCTGGTCTAGGGCCAGCGTTTTAAAATTATTTTTAATATTCCAATTAGTGGCTCTAAATGAGTTTTATTAAGCTGGACTGAAGAGGAAAACGGCTCTTTGGATTGTAAGGGTTGCAGTCTCCTAGTTTAGGGGGCAAATACTTTTTTTCTACTAGGGCCCAGGCTGGTTTCGATAAGTTTTTTTTTGTTTTTTTTTACTATTAATAAATGAAATAATCACTTGAAAACTGTTTATGTATTGACTCTGGTTTACTTTGTGTAATATTAGGACTTGTTTAGTGATCCGCAACAATTAAGACTTGGAGAAAAAAACCTAAGAAGTCTGTAAGAGGGCAAATACTTTTTCACTGAACTATAGTTTTTATGAGAGCAGCAAAAAAATGATGCCTGTGTGTCTCATGTTCAAAACAAACCTCTTGAGACAAACACACACAGGGTAAGTAAATCCCAGCGGGAACAGGCTGTACTCTCTCCCCCACCCTCCCCTCATCATGGTTCCTTCTTTTCCAGGTTCATCAGGCAATCGAAGAAGGCAACTGCTGCTTTGGAACAATAGACACCTGGCTTCTGTTCAAACTCACAAAAGGTCGGTGGCAGCCACTACTGCTCAGCCACCCCACCTTGAAAAACAGAGTGTGTTTTAGAGATGGCTCAGTAACCTGTGAATTTCATGCCATGGAGTTTCTAACAGGAGATTAGGGTGCAGACAGGGTGCGCTTTGTCTTGCAATTTCTCTTGCATCACTGATTTCCTGCAATTTCTAAGGAATGTTTCAACCCTCTGCAGGAGGGGAAGTGGAAAACAAACGATTAGGATTTTTTCAGAAAGTTCCTTCACATGTTACCTAATCTGTTTTAGGACGTGTCCATTCCACAGACTACTCCAACGCCAGTTCTACGGGGATTTTTGACTCCTACCAGGTCTGGTGCATCACACAGTTGCTTCCTCACTGTTCACTGTGGTGGTGGTGTTTTGTTTTTTTGTTTTTTTTGGTTTTTTTTTTTTTACCTCTGTCATGTGTTGTTTCACAGATGTGTTGGAGTGGGTTTCTCTGCTCTCTTGTCTCTCTGCCCCTCTCAATTTTCCCCAAAGTAGAAAACACAGGGTAAGTTAATCCTTCATTATAAGTTGAAGACCTTTCATGTTCCAGCCAGTAAAAATGTTGAACCGCTAGAAGAACAGGGAGACATCAAAAACAAGATATACACTGGTCTGAATTTTGTGGCCGATTTCTAGTTTTTCTAAAGCCTTTCACACTGACATGATTCTGTCAGAGTGACCTGGTAGCGTTTAGGTTTTTTTAGTTTCCAATTAGCCAATCACCAAACAGAACAGCTCAAGCAGAAAATTCATCGTTTCCATTGACCAAATGATTTTTTTGTTTGTTTGTTTTGGCCGCTAGTGGCCTTTTTTCCATTTATTTGACAGTCGGTAGACAGGAAAGGGGTAGAGAAGGGGGAAGAAGACATGCGGCAAAGGTTCTGAGGTCAGGAGTCGAACCCGGGATAACTGCGACGAGGATTATAGGCTCTACTCACTACTCACTATGCCACGCAGCGCCCCGACCAGCTGATTTTTTTTTTTTTTTTTTTTGTTTGGTGCATTTCTGCCCAAACCTTCACGAAGCGCGAGGAACCAGTCCTCCATGTTCAACAAACTGAATTCCATCATGGATGTTTCATTAGTCAGGGTAGCACAGCTTGGTTCTGTTAAAGTTCATAGTGAGACATAGCAGAAGAAAACACAAATTTTCACAGTGCAGCAAGTTTTATTCAAGCTATTTAAACTGAAACTATAGTTTTCTAATTATCAGTTTATATAATGGGGAAAGTTAGAAAGTACTCGGATTCCGTTGATCAGCCTGGCTTCCCATCATGTTGTCATGAGGTAATCGCCTCCAAGCAAGAGGGGTAGAAGCTGCAATACCAAATAAAACAAATTAGGACGGTTTTTCCTCCGTTTTCATTTTAAGCTGCAAATAAATGCGAAACTAGCTTGTCTATTAGTGGGACTTCTGCCAACATTAGAAGAAACGTCAAAGAAACCCGTAAATCAATATCAACCAGTAAGAACCTCAGCAATCCCTCTCAGATGTTTTGAACTTGTACAGTGCCATGCTGCAATTTCATCAAAGTATGTGTTTAATTCAGTGTTAAACTTGTAAAAGTAAAGGAAAAGGTTAAATAACTTCAGTTTCACCGATTTGTTTTGTTCATCACAACAAACTCGCTCAGCTGAGCATGAGAGGAAAGAGGGATTGCCTCAAATGATTTTAAGATGGCAGCCTGTAGGAGAACAGTAGTCATTGAAATTTCATGGTGTTCATTTTGTTTCCTCTGGGCTTGAGGATCTGTTCCTCTCAGCAGTGAAATTCTGGGACCATAGCTGGGGTGCAGCACCCCTTCTGGCTGAAAGAGTTTGCTTCTCATTCCTGGACTTGCCCAGCCTGAATCTGACAGAGAATCTATGAAAGTCTAAAGGTTAGGGTAGGGCTGGGTGAGGAATAGATTTTATCAATTAATCAAATTTTTGGTTTTTGAAGATTTAATTTTTGGAAAATCTGTTTTTTTGTGGGGGGGTTTTGGTGGGGGGAGGGTCGTTCACGAATGCACTCCTCATGTTTCCATAGTTCAGAGTGATGTAAGCGTTCCTGGGGCAACCATCTTGTTTGACAAGCGTGTTTTACAGTTTCTGTTTATTTGGACGCAAACGGCAGTCTATTTGTCTATTTCAAAGAAAGAACCGCACGGACTGAGCCTCTCACGTTAGATAACATTGGAAGCTTTGCTGATTAAAATGATTTATTTCTCACAATTTTAAGACCTTTTTTTTTTTTTTTTTTTTTTTTTTTTTTTTTTTTTTTTTTTTTTTTTTTTTTTTTTTTTTTTTAAATTGTGTCTTTATTCTGCTAATATTATGACTTTATTCTTGTAATTAAACAGAAATTCTTGTAGCCTGGTTCTAATACTCCGTTGTACAACTCACAGAAGAGATGATTAAAATAAAAGCCACTTTTTGAAAATATTTTCTGTCATTTGCAATTTCTTTTTTTAGAAACGAAAGTGAGATAAAAAAAAATATATTTAAAATCAGAAATCAGATCAGGTATGAAAAAAATCGGACGTAATGCTAATCAAGATTTTTCCACTGATTTTTGAGGAGAGTATAAATCATTGTCAACATGATTTTAAAAATTGCAAATAAAAACTGATTATTTTTGTTTCAAAGCTGATTGCCCTTTTGCATTCTTTCATTATTGTTTGAGAGATGTCCGTCTCATTTCTTATCATATACAAACTTATGATTCAATTAAATGAATTTCAAATCTAAATCTGCTAGAGGTATGAATACATTTAGACTTAACTGCATAGTAAAGTTTATAACACATTTATTTTTAGTAGTTAGTGGATGGATTTGATTTAGGTCTGTGTCCTTTTAAAGATAATGAGTTGCTAATATCTGTACATTAATGACACAACCTCCATTTCCTGTAATAGTGGTAAACCACTATTACAGGAAATGAGGTGGAAACATTAACAGGTTGTTGGACAGGCTTGTGTGGGGGGCCACCTTCATACTTTTCCTAGCTTCACTTCTGTGTGTATTTTATTTAAACTCAAAACATCACAATTGACTAAAAACAAGCAACTTATGTCTGGTCTCTGTTTAATGGTTTGCATCTAATAATAATTTCAACCCATTTTTTTTTCATGATTAACAGTATTGTACATTATGCCATGTTCCCAGTCCTGTTCCTGCAGCTTGCCATTAGAACAGAGTGCTGCTGGAGAGGATGAGATAATGCATTGTCTCTGGTTTCTCTTTCATGATCCATCAGCCATAACTTTGGCTCCATAGATCCATCCATCCTCGGAGTGTCCATTCCCATTATGTCAGTGGTGAGTGAACATTCCTGGCATCACAATCCAGTATCAGCATGAATATGATAAACAGCCACACTGAATTTGTGTCTTATTTGTGTCTCCATATCAGTTATTGTGATGTAGAAAATGTAAAAAAAAAAAAAATAAAAAGTCCATTATCTCAGGCAGAGTTAAATTTCAGACATTCAGAGCACATTTTGATGGTGATGGTGACATCATATCCTGTTTTAGGTGTCTAATGTTTTTGTTTGTTCCTTCTTCAACTCTTGAGCACTGGCCACTCTCTCTGCTTGTGTATCAGTACTGTTTTGTATCAAGAGCTTCTGTAACACAGATAACAATGGCAAATTGCTGTATTTGGGAACTATGACGAGGTTGGTTTAGGTAAAAGGAGATTACCTGGTGACGCATTTTCTTCAGATAAGAACTTGAATATAGCTGATTGTTATCCACATAGCGTTTTTAACTAAAGTCTGAGTGTTGTTGAAACATTTAGGTGGTAAATTCTATGTAGGCTCCACATGCATTTTTATTAAAGTGGGCTTGATATTATGGGTGTAGCAGGAAAAGTAATCATACCCCATGAAATGTTTCATGTTTTGAAACTGAAATAATACTTGAACTATGACCCCAAATCCCAGAGGAGTTGAAAAGGAGGCTTCATGGATGCAGAGCAGGAGCAAAGAGCAGAGAGAGAAGGAGGAAGTTCAAACCAGCTTTCTAACCATATGGCCAAACAAAAACTTAAAGAGGAGCAGCAAAAGCAAATGAGGTGGATTAGCAGTGCTTGCCAACAACTGATGGTGCCATGCAGAGCATGTTATTGTGGAATAATTTGGCTTCTACCCAGAATTTGAGCTGTTAGCTTGTCATGACAGTCATGGAACTATCATACAGCACCAGTCTTCAGTCAGAGGCCTCTTCAGATTCATTGCAAGACTGACTGCTACTAAAGATCCTTCCTGCCCAAAGCATCACCATTTACAATGACCATTTGAAGATACTTGGATAATATGAGACAACATCTAATTTCCCTCTAGGATAAATAAAGTATTTTTGAACTGAACTAAATTAAATTGAACCACACACTTTTTTTTTAAATTGGATTATATGTGAAAGACCAACACAAAGTAGTGCATAATTTTAAAGTGGATAGAAAATAATACTTTGTTTTCCAATATGTTTCCCAAAAAATATGCTGCAGTGTGTTTGGCACTTGTATTCATCCCTTTTACTCTTATACTCCTAAATAAAATCTAATGTAGCCAACTGCTCTCAGAATATCCCTAATTAGCCAACCTGTGTGTGATTTAATCTCAATATCGATACAGTTCAGAGGTCTGTTAGTGAACAAAGAGCATCATAAAGACTAAGAACCATGGTAGAGATGTCAGGGAGAACATTGTGGTGAGGTTTAAAGATGGACAACTACTGTGGAACAGGTTAGATTGAAGTAGTCAGAATCTACACTTAAATCAAATTTGGCCACAATTTGAAAATTAATGTTCACTAATGTCCTTTTATCCAAACTGACTGAGCTTTCACTATTTTGCAAAGAAGAATGGGCAAAAGTTTCATTCTCTAGATGTGCAAAGCTGGTAGAGATACTCGCCAAAAGACTTCATTCCACTTCACAACTATGTGCTGCTTTGACTTGGTCTATCACATAAAATCCCATTAAAATATATTGACGTTTGTGATGCAAAATATGAACAGTTAAATAAGGTGAATATTGAATACTGATTGATTTTCTGCTATATGAAAATACATAAAATAGTTTAAAAAAAAAAAAAAAAAAAAAAAAAAAAACTCCCAATGCACCTGAAATGATACACTCTAAACACCAGGTGGGACTTGTTTAAGCACCTAGTGCCATAAATAATGGTGTTTATTAAATACCACCATACACTGCAAAGTTCGTAAATTTTAACTCTTTTGGCTTTCCATAGATCTGTCTCATACTCCACATTGCTGCCCTGGATCTCTGATAACCCAAAACTTTTTGCATCGCTGATTTAAAAACAGACGGGCTCATCTTGAAGCTTCTTTAAACAATAGCTCAGTTCATTTCAGTTATTCTATATAGCTCCGATTCACAACTAATGTCATCTCAGGCCACTACACAAAATAAAGTCCAATTTATACAGTTCAATTCAATCGTACAGACAAATTCAAAGTCAGTTACAGACATTCCAATTCAATCATAGTTATCAAACAATGCAGGCAAGTTCAGTTTGTTATTCAAACTCTTATAGTTTTTTTTCATCTAAGGAAGCCCAGCCATGTCAAGTTTATTTGTATAGCACATTTCAGCAACAAGGCAGTTCAAAGTGCTTTACACCATAAAAACATAATACAGTAACCAATTATGAATCAAGCAATAAATATTACATTTTGTCAAATGCTATCAAAATCATCAAGAATAATCATGAAACATATTTATCAATGTTCTAATTGTTATTAATCAAAGGGAACTCTAAACAGGTGGGTTTCTAGTAGGGATGTCCCGATCTGATATTGATATCGAAAACTGGTCCAATGTCAGCCAGAAAATGAGTACTGGATTATATTGCCCTGCATCTAAAATCTCCGATATAAGCACGCCGTTAGAAGCATTCCACTCCATCATTTAGTCCGCCCCAGCATTTCTATCCAGCAGCGCCTGCATCCTGCACGCAGACCCATTGGTAAATAATAAATGGGTCAGTTGTTCTCATACCTGTTGTTGAGTATTGTTCTGTTTGAGTAATTTCACTTGATCAAGCCTTTTCTAACATTCAGCACTACAAAATAAGTAATAAAAGATTGTATGATTTGCACTGATATATTGTCGGGTCAGTATCGGTATCGGCCAATACTCAAAGTTGCAATATGGGTATCATATCAGAATTGAAAAGGCTGTACTGGGAAAGCCCTTGTTTCTAGCCTTGTGTTGGAGAACTCAGTGTTTCAGCTGTTTTGCAGTTTTTTTTGCAGTTTTCTGGAAGTTTGTTCCAACTTTGTGGAGCATAAAAACTGAATGCTGCCTCTCCATGTTTTGATTTGACTTTGGGGATGCAGAGCAGACGTGAACCAGAAGACCTGATCCAGGAGTACTTTCTATG